>OY720173.1:8479954-9679954 GCA_963082885.1 Parascotia fuliginaria | reverse complement strand
ACATAAGAAAATTGCAAGTTGCATCTGCTGCAACACTCATTAATAGTAAAATGATGCATGGGTAATACTTCAAAAAAAAAAATATTTTCAAATAGACAACAAACACTAGTTAAATTTAACATGAATCGATTGTAGGTACGACTTTTTATGGTAATCAATTAATCATTAATCTACATATTAAGTTAGTAGGTGTATTAAGTAGTATGGTGGATGGGCAACAAGGTGTGTAGCCCACAGCCCACTTGAACCCACGCACTCGATACTCATCAATCATTGACAATGAAAGCGCCTGGTTGAACGAACCTATCACCTATACTTTCTAATCCATACCGTGTGAATTCAATATAATGTACCTACTACCCTTACCGTCAACAATCATTATCTTAATGTGTATGCTATTATCATATCAATGGTTTACATTATGCATACTAGGCATTCGATTATTATCATCGCTTTTTGTATGCTGTTATGTTTTGTGGATAAGTAAATACTACCATCAAGGTTTTGGGAGAGATACTATTTAGTCGTACATTATTCAGTATTCATGTATTAAACATAAGGTACAAATTCTTATAGGCTTGCTCTAAATCATTATGTACATCATTTTGTAACAAACTGTGGTTTGAGTTCATTGGTTGCGTGTTGCGTGTCCAACCGCAGTACAATTGTTAACAATTAACATTGGTTCTTTTGCGTGGCTGAAGTCCATCTTAGAAATAGGGTCAACTCATTCTACTATGCGCTCAACATTTGCTCACAAAAAACCGTTCGAGATCTTATAGTAATTGACGTCCTTCATACGTTATACATATCTATAGGATTATTCATATTATTGACGTAGACAATACGTTAGACATGGTGTTTGGATTAAGAAGCGTGGGCACAAAACACATGATAGAGCTCAATGCATGTGTTCATTTAAATAGATTTTAAAGTAAGTACCTAGGTACTCGTGTTCTGAATACACTTATTTATCTACAACGTTTTGGTTCCTAACATGGTTTTAGGCGTTGTTTCAGTTTATCTAAAGTCTTTTTCTAAGTTAATTAGTGAAATATTAAGACGTGTGATGTTACACAGGCAGCGAGGCATCACCTCCGCCCTGCGAAGTGTTCCTGGGCGGATCCTGCAACCCAACTACTTGGAGATCGGATATAGCTATTCCGATGCTGAAGAAGATGGGCATTACTTATTTCAATCCGGTAAGTGATCTAAGGTAAATGGCACAATAACACCTTGTATCTTGTGCTCCTGTTGTGAGTTGGAGCTATAGAGCGCCTTACAATATAATGTATGTATGTTCAAAAATTGTGTCAATAAGCACAAAATACAAACAAGTACTCGATACACAAAAGCACCCTCAAAGTAGGAGGTCATACTAAGATCACATAAAAAATATATATAAAAGCCTCATTTCTGCTATTAAGGGTTCTTTCAATTTAGGCGTTTGGTGTCGGACTGCTGCAGTTTCGGGCTGCGGCATTGCGAGCGAATCGGTTGTCGTATTGCGCACGACGGTACACGCACGACAGCAGGACGGAGAACGTCCTGCACGCTTAGTGCATAAATTGTATGGGAAAAATCGACTAGCCAATTGAAAAAGCCCTAAATGTCAACAAGTAGCGAAAGCCGACGAAACAAATCATAATTAAATGTAAAAAATACATTAAATTTTCACCATGCATGCCTCTTTGCTCTCTAACTTGGCTTGATCTAACTGCATATCAGTAGCGAAGAGTCACTTTTCCGAGGAAGGAAGCCGGTGAGACTAAAATATTTTGAGTTTCGGCAGGCTAGTTAGTCATTGAGTAGACACTCAGGCAGTGATGGGTATAAGGAGGTCAGGACATATTTTAAAAGGGAAGCCGGCAGGAATCGTGTTATATGGACGCTTCGCCACTGCTGCATATCATTAAGCAAAGTGAATGGATCACACAGACGGCCTATCTCCGGTTTTGCCTGTCATTTCAGCTTCAAAGGTCAAGTAGTTAACGACATTTCATATTTAGCTAGTGCGTGGCCAGTTTATAGAAATATAGTGCCTACTACCCAAATGTAATTTAGGAGCACAGATTTCTTGCTGTTAGCCTGACAGCACAGGGATTACCCTTCTTTTTTAGTTGATGCTCCTAGCATTGTTACTAACTATACGCGGTTATTTGTCACAAAGATGACAGATCTATACTATTCTTATTATATCAAGCGGAATAGTTTGTTGGTTTCTTTGAACGCGCTAATCTCTGGAACTACCAGTCGGATTTCAATAATTATTTTTGCGTATGATAGCCCAGTTCTCGAGGAAGGCTTTAGGCTATGTAACATCACGCTACTGGAGACGAGAGTAGTGCAGTAAGCAAAGACGTGGGTGAAACTTCGCCGCGGAAAGCTAGTCATTATTAACAATATGTTTGTGAACTGTAAAGCCCTGTGTATGTAACTGGTGATGACGTGTGTCACTGATATTGTGTGACAAGTAATCTCTAACTTTTAGCATGAACGTTAACAAAGTCACTTACAATTACCCATTGATGAAGTGTACTTAACGTTATAGCGCAGCGGTAAACAATTGTACATTGTTCACCTTTTACGCAACGATATGAAGTCAGTCAGTTATTGTTAAGCAATACTGGTATGAAAACGTATAAGCTATGATCTAAGCGTTGATTAAAGGTCGCTGGTTAAATTGTTGTATTTGATTAGAAAAATAAACGGACAGTCACGTGTTTATACAACACGCATATACAATAAAGTATATATTGACTGCACCGTTGGTCTAGTGGTTAGTGTAACTGACTGCGACGCCGGGTGTCGTAGGTTCGATTCCCGCAGAAGGCAAATATTTGTGTGATGAACATTTGTATTTGTCTTCAGTTTGGGTGTTTTCTATGTATTCTAAGTATGTATTTAAAAAAAAAAAAAATGTATGTATAAGTATTATATTTCAATTATCTAGTACCCATAATACAAGCTCTGCTTAGCTTGGGACTAGATGACGATGTGTGATAGTGTCCACATATTATTATTATTATTATTATTATTAATTAATAATATAACTTTAATATCAACATACTCGTATAATTAATTGGTTATACCACATACTGACTGTTGAACAGGTTAATGATTTTTTACCAAATGAGAAGCTGCTTTCTATCTTTATTAGTATTTTATGGTTCAGTTTGCCCAGGATATTTCGACTTGTGTCGTTGCTATATTTTTGTAATAGGATTTTCTCATGATGTTTTCTTTCACCGTTCAGTACATACATACATAACTTCAAGCTTATTTCCTATTACTGGGGTAAGCAGAGACTACAGAACGTCATTTGCTGCGATCCAAACATACTTCCTTTGCCTCTTCAACATTCATTATTCCTTTCATACAAATACGCCGGTTACGGGTGCTTGTAATTGAGCCCTTTGTCACCACATCATCTATTCAGTCCGCGTATGTTCGTCTAGGGCGACCAACTTACCCAGTCATTTCTGCTCCATAAATCTTTTTCGTTATCCTACTTCCATCCATCTTTTCTACATGTCCAAACCACCTTAACATACTCCTTTTAGTTTTAGTTACTATACCATGATTCAATCCACATTCTTCTCATAACACGCTATTCCGTACACTATCTGACAGATTAATTCCACACATGCTCTTCAGTGCTCTCATCTCTACTGCATTTATTCTAATTGCATGCTTTTTCTGTCATATCCAACATTCACTACCATACGTAAGTGTAAAATCGGTATGTTGATAGGTTCGGTGCCGGAGACGGACATTATGCAACTTTTTATCCCGAAAATAGTCTGGTTCCCGAATGATACAACAAAACATATTTTACGCGCGGGCGAAGCCGTGGGGCGCAGATAGTTAATCATAATTGTTAAAATATCTAAACTATAATTGTCACTATCAGAATACAAATGTTTGCTGTGAGCAAATAGCATTGAGAGCAAGGCTAAATAGTTCATATTTATTTATTGACTAGTTGTTGCCCGCAGCTCCGCCCGCGAGAATGTCGGTTATCGCATAAAATTTTAGTGTTCCACATGAACAATTTTTCATGCAAACTTTCATCTCCTATTTCAACACCTTCACGCGATTTTTCAATAAAATATAGCCTATGTTCTTCTCCAAGGTCTATAGTCTATCTTTATACCAAATTTATCAAAATCGGTGTAGTGGTTTAGGCGTGAAAGTGTAACAGACAGACAGACAGAGTTACCATTTATTATTAAAGTATGGATTGATAACTACCAATAACTACTTATTCGATATTGTTTAAACAGTGCGCTATTATGCCGCTTTACAAGTTAATTCTTCTAATTCATTTTTGACGAATTAATTTGTAAAAGTCATTGGGTTAGACACAATAACACCACCCACTGTTTTTAACAGTGATTTAAAAGCGTTAAGCATAAAATAAACGAGAACTATTTACCAATGATTAAGAGTTATATTCTCACAATTGTTTTTCTACATATACTTTTATCAGCTAGAATATTAATTAAGTAGGTACTCGTGGATGACGTTATCACATTGCAAATTGAAAAGAGACGATAATAATGTTGTATCTAAACGCGTATGTCAGTCTTTTATGAAATAGGTAGATAGGAAAACAATTACATAATTCAGTACGGTGTATTCGATGTATTCACCTGTGATAATATGTTACAAAAGGCCTTATCTTTATGACTATTCTTATTAGGCCACAAAACTATGACCCTAGAATCCCTTGTGCTATACTTGTTGTGATCCAAGTCCCCTCGATATGTTTTCTTCACCGTACACTTACCTACTTTATAGCTATGCGAATAAGCTGAACGCTACTCTCAGAGCCCTTGATTTAAACTGCCAGCACACTAGGAATACAACTCTAACCCGTTCAGGTTTAAAGTAAGATTGAGATAGTTTTCCATTTGGTTGGTTCATCTGTTAGAGAAATTCTTACGAAAGATATCGCTATGCCAATGGATGTGCAATTGACAAGAACCAAAATGATAACGCATGTCTCTCAAATGGCTCTTGATTGGAACGTGATCGACTATCGAGATAAGCATGATTTTGGTTATTACGTAGATATGACACGCCTTGTGGAATGGGAGTTTCATAAAATACAATAATATTTGTTAATACTGACCGATATTAGTACATTGAACTGATTTCGTCACGCGTACACAATATAATTTCATTGGAATTTTAAGTCGAGTTTCAAAAATAAATCTTAGAATATGTGAGTTGTTGAGTTTTCTTTTAATTTCTACTTTATAGTAGGCACCTAATTATATCAGGGAAAAATAGTAGGATGTGTCCTTGCCGTACAAAGTTAAAATTCAACACCGTCTAATGCTAGTTGAATTGCATATTGTATGAGTAGAGGATATAAATTTAAATTATATTTATAGAGCTCATGCATTGATACGATCAATAATTAGAAGAGATAATTTTATTTGTGGCGATTAATTTCTCAGTTCTCTTGTAGCCGAGTAAAATCACAATAGTAATTTTATTTATACATAGGTATAATACAAGGTCTGATATTCTAATTGTTTAGCTATGAACGCGGAAGGCGTTTCTTAAAAAAAAACAATTTTGTTACTTAGTAATAAATAATAATTCTATTTAGATGGATTTTAATAAAAATTGAAGATCTCAAACTAACTAGAATCGTCTTTTATTAGGCAGTTCACGAAGCGTAGGTATTGTTCGCATGAAGGAACAAGTACCTAACGTGGAACTGCGTATAGAAATTGCGTCGTATCAAAATAATGACAAATTAACAAGTCTGTTTATAATAGAACTACTTTATGTGTTGTTTTAGTCAGCTATTTCATGTTCAAAAGTATTAGTAATGAATGAATGAATAGGTGCTGTTTATGGAGGCATTAACGTTATCTTTTCTCATTAGAAACACATTGGTGATTAATAGAAAAAGACTGTTCATTTACTTAAAGTTACAGATAAAACACTATCTTTGTGTAACTACTGTTTGATTATTTCCTCTGAATCTTGATCTTGCGATCAAATAAATATAAAGTTTTTTTTAAGATTTTTCTGTCAAGAAACTTATTGTACGAAAATATATAAAATACTAGCAGTTACCCCTCCCGCGTGAATGTCGGTTGTATCGCATTTTTCATACAAACTTTCATCCCTATTTCAACCCTTTTATGCCATTTTTTCGCGATAAGAGATAGTTGTTCCCCAAGGTCTATTCTATCTCTATATTAATCGGTTTAGTGGTTTAGGAGTGAAAGCATAACAGACAGACAGAGCTACTTTCGCATTTATAATATTACTATGGATAAATGCTGATCTTGCAATGCGTACATCCTTAACATAAATATAAATAAATTCATAATTATTTTTGTTATTCACAAAATCTTACAGTCTAAATAAGCTTCAGCATTGCCAGTAAATAATTATATCTAACAGTTAATGATGTATGTGCGTCTGTATCTACAAATCAAAAGAGAAGGTGTCGAAAGGTATGACGTCTGATTTATGTAGATATGAATACGATGTCTGGTGGTGGAATATGAATCAATGTTTACGCGTTCTCGCCTACTCTAATCTAATGGCTAATGGCTTAGAGAAAACTTTCAACTTTCATCTCATGTTAAAATAAGATTACATTTTAATTAAGCGAAGGTTTATATATATATACAATTCAAAGGCTTTATTATGGATATAATTTAAAAATAATATTTTTCTAAACTAGGTACTTAGGCACTTAGTAGGTAGGTACCTATTGCTTTTGCATGTGAAAACGCTACACAAAAGCACTACTACGTTTATTATCCTTATTAGGATTCGGATTCTCGAATCGTTACCTACGTCCTCACATTTTCCCGTCAAAAATGTATAATGGACATCCCATTTACACAACATCCCGTTTTGTCTTGAATACCTACTTACCTCAAAGATGTTTATACTGCTTCCGAAAGTTTCTGAAATATAGGTACTTACCTACTTAAGGCTTTGACAGTCATGCATGTCTTTCCTATCATAATAAATAGCAATGACGCAAAATTATGCTACAGTGCCGCCTGGCAACAAGTGACATTCTCTAATTTACTGTGACCACAACTTAACCTGCTGAACGTTAGTTGTCATATTATTTACTTGTCCTTGTGGACTTTAACCGCGACACAATGACTTATACAAGTTTTTTAAGCATTGTATACTACACATTTTATCACATTTTTTATGTCACCTCACTGTAATAGAATATGACAAAATGGCAATCGAGCTTTTTTACTTAATTAATTTCCGAGTACGGATATAAATCCAAAACATGCTACTAAATTATATTAAATTCCAAGTCTTATTCACGTTGGTCATTGTCATCACGTATTTCGATTTTAGATCCTTTTCCTCTTCAAGTAGTAGGTAAGTATCACAAATTTGTAAGCATGGTTACTAATGGTACCTTCCTACTAAAAAGAAACAAAACAGACAAAGTGGGGGTGAGCGTCATTGATTGAATGATACGATGTAACCTAATATACATACGTACCTACTTATGTATATTTATCTATATATATATAAAAGCGAAAGGTCACTTACTCACTCTCTCATCACTAAATCTCAGAAACTACATGTGCTAGGAGTCTCAAATTTTGCATGGCGTTTCCTTTTAAAGTTTTAATAGTAGAATTTCCCAATTACTAGAAAATACTCATTATATTTCTGAAAATTGAAATTTAATTATTTTTTAAACAATCCTTACAAAGGAGGGGAAATCTAAGGTGTAAATTTGTATAGAAAATCTTATAATTTTAAAGCTATCGACTTAAAACTTACATAATTATACCCTTTACTAAAATTAGTTAGCCACCATTTTTTTATATTTAGCAACTACTTACCCTTATGTGAAAAATAGGAGCCGCAAGTTTGTGTGTTATTTTGTCAGTTTAAGTGGTGGCGGGTGAATAGATTTAAATGGGATTCGCCATAGAGACGGATTATACTGATACAATATACGATTATCGAAGATCAGGCAAAAAATATTCTCATACAAGCACACATCTATATTTTCACGCAAACGAAGTCGTGGTTTACAGCTAGTGTTATATATATATGTACCTGTTATATATCTGTATTATATAATAATATATGTACTATGTATATAACTAGCAGTTGCCCGCAGCTCCGCCAGCGTGAATATCGGTTATATCTCTGTTTATACACGATTTTTCATACAAACTTTTATCCCCTATTTCAACCCTTTTAAGCCATTTGCTCCCCGATGTCTAATCTATCTCTATACTAAATTTCATCATAATAGGTTCAATGGTTTAGGCGTGAAAGCGTAACAGACAGACAGAGTTACTTTTTTTGTATGGATGTGTTTTGTCCAATTGAAATGGTCAGTATTTAGGATTAGTCTTGTGCACTTTGTATTAAATTCCAGAGCCCTGTAATTGAGGTCAAACAATAGCTTATTTCATAATTATTGTCCATCAGCAAGTGGAAGACTGGTCTACAGAGCTGATTGAAGTGGAGCACCGCGCGAAGGCAGCGGCGCGAGCTCTCTTATTCGTGTTGGACAGTGAGACGCGCACTGTCGCTGCCAGCGTGGAGGCCGCGCATCTAGCCGCCGCACCTAGGGATCTACTACTGGTGCTCAGACCTTACTCGAGGCATCAGACCATAGGACACGAAGCTATCAGTGACCAGTGAGTATTGAATTTCAAATTGTCTACAATTTGAAAGTGAATCTGAATTAAGCACAAAATTTATATATGAAGAATTTATAAAAGAATAAATTTAAAAATAAATTAAATTCCAATATCACAAACTGTTTGACATAGTTTTGTATAATGATTTTTTTCATTGTATGCTTACACGTGAAACAATCGTAAAACACGTTGATGGTGGAAACACCTGAATCACACTAATTACTAACTGACGTCAGATTGTGGCTGATAGTTGCAATCCCACGTGTCGCATAGCGTGCTTGCTAATTTGTGAGTAAAATGTTTAGTAAAATTATGATCAATTGTGATCGCAGTGAGTACGTGGAGTTGTCGCGTGCGCGGGCGACGTTGCAAGAGGCGGTGGAGCGGCGAGGCTTGCCCGCCTTCACCGACATCCCGGCGGCGCTGCGCTGCGCGCGGGCGGTGCTAAGGGGAGCTCGCACGCATCCGCGACACTCGCTAGGACACACGATACTTCGGCTCAAGCGCGCGTACGATGCGGCGGGAGGAAGAAACTCACGACTACCCAGATCCAAAGCCGTCGAAGCTCTGAAGGATGTCACCCGAGTCCCTCGCGACATCGCTGATCGCGTATTACCTCAAGCTGTCGACACCATCGACTTTGAAACTTTCTGCGCTTGCGTAGCCGAACTCGCCGCCGACGCAGGTCAGTAATAAAGAGTTAATATGCATACTACTCGTTAAAATGCTGCACTTTCATGTAAAACGTTTCGACTACGAACATTAAACGTTATGCACACTCGCGAAAGACGTAATCGCTTTTCATATCACATCTTAATATTAGAAATATTTTAGGTAAGCACGACACAGCTAGCTGTTTAATGTTAGGTTATTATATTTAAGGTAAAACGATTTTACGTTTTTATTACACGATGAAGCATCTCAGCATCATACAACCGAATACTACTGTTATCGTTAGGATGTAATGGAGAATGGGGTACTCTGTTATCACAGAACACATAATGTTCTAGAGGTAGCTTATGGATGGTATGTATGTAACTAGTTGTCACGGTGGAGGGTAGTCAGTAAGAGTGGTGTTTGTTGAAGGCGACGCGGCCAGCCCGTCGCCGGCGGGCGGGCACGTAAGCTCGAGTATGACGTCACGCATCCGCCGCGCGTTCCGCACTCTTCGCGATTTGTTCACCCCGCCCGTCACCGGTGCGTGTACGCACTCATTTCTTCTCTAATGTGCCATGCTACCTCGCTTCTAGTTACATCTCGTTGCCTGTACCTCAATTCATTGATTTTCTGCATATTTTAATTAAACATTTGACCACCTATTTACCTTCAATATCTCTTTACAAATCGTAATATTTTACTGAACTCATTTGCCGCAATCATCAATTTATATTCATAATTTTTACAATTTTCGTATTTAGTTTTATTCATTAAATTTAAACTAGTTCTAATAAACTCGCCAATGCTGTAAATAAAAAAGAAATAAATGCTGCATATTAGAAATTAAACTAGATAATATTGTTTAACAGAGAGCAATAGTCGTATCGGTCAAGAGGCGTCGGGTGTAAGCGCGACGCGGGGAGACACGCGCGTCACGGAGCCCGCCGTACCTAATGGACATATGTACAACGCTAGGCTCAAAGCTTATGGACGGAAACTCGGCTTAATCATTCCTAAGGTAACTAAATACCCTTACATTTCTCCTGATCTTATACGCATCAATCAAACTAAGAAACAAGTTTACTGTCTTACATTGAACTGGTCTTAATTCTGATAACAAAAATATTATTAAAGTTTACAAATTTCCGTTTGCAGAACGGTGGTCACCGAGCTACCACGGAACCCGAAGGTGCTGCTGCGTCAGGCGGTAGCGGAGACTCCGTGTTCACGCCGGGCACCGAGAGACGGTTAGAACGGTTACCCGCCATGCTCGGCGCGCCTGTTCATGATGTCTACCTCGGTGGCACTTTTCCGGTAAATATTTGCTTTTTGTCCATATACTAATATTTTCTTTTTGTTGAATAACATGATGACAAATTTGAAAGCAATGTAAACAGTGTTAAACTGTCAAGGCTGGATAGTCCTAGTACTTACACTTAAATATTGACCGAGGTATTGCAGTTCATTATTATAGGCATTCAGACCTTTGCTAATTTACGTCCTAACATTCGATTCCCTATCTTAGAAGGCTGAAAAACTAAATGTAAAGCGACGATCTGGGTGAGGATCGTCTTTATGTTTGCAAAGTGTCCAACACTAGAACTCGTTCACCACATATATTACATCATAACATTTTTACATTGTAGAGCCACAACACACGGCCGGAGGAGTTGCTTCGCCGGGAAGGCTTCACAGTGGTAGTGGCGCGCGCTAACGACTACACTCGCATGTTCTCTACGCCGGGCCGCCGCGCTGCGCCCGCGCACCCCGAGTCCCCGCGCCGGGACAAGAAGCCCCGCCCTACCCTCAACCTAACACCGAATGATCTATCCGAAGGCGTCGAACTAAGGGAAAAGACACCGGACGATCGAGCCGATAGGACCGATCGACTGAGCGCTTCAGACTTCTACACCGTCTCAGAAGATGTCACACCACAGCCGTTCAAAGGTCCGTTACTATAGAATAGAACTCAACTTGTAAACATCTTTTATTGATATCTTCTTGTTATTTATGATAATCTATTATTAAAAATTTGTTGCATATGCAGTATGATCTAAAAACTCAGTATCAAACTTAAATTTTATTATGAATTTTAATCTTACTAGATTTAGGGTAATTGGCTGACATTTTGTATTTTTAACATCCATATGTGTTAAATCAATTAACCCAAGTGAAATATCTTTGACTATAAAACACTGCATACAATAAATTTTTATATAATTCAAAAGTTATTTATACCTTTGAAACTAAATTTTCAGCCCTTGTGTCGCCTGTTACACAACATTATCCTAGTACAGGCAGGCAAAATTGTAATATCCTTCCATGAATATAAGACTTATATTAATGTGGTACCCCTACTGAAATTTAAGCAAATAATTATATTATAATTTTTTTATTGGCTTGATGTTTGATATAAAAATCTTCCATTTTCTAACAACTTCGATATCATTTCAGGAACGTACGACGAAGATCTATTACTAGGATCTCGCGTATTAGTGTTTGCAATGAGTGCGGATGCGCCGTGTTTTGCGGCGATGGTGTTAGCTGCGCATTACATGGGGTTGAGACCAACGGCGACCGTTCTGCTAGTACAACCCATGGACCCGAAAAAAGCTCACAATGTAAGTCAATCAGAAGTAGCTTAATTCAGATTTTTTTCTATTAGCCTAGCAAAGTGAGTCCAATCAGTCTGATGGTAAGCTGTCAGTGGAATACAGAAGTGGTAGCCACCATTCCAAAAGCCATCGTCTGAAACTGCTGGTATGGTGGCCTCCACTATGGCGGCTTAGTGAGATGCATTTTCTCACCCCGCTTAAGACTTAAGACCCAGAATCAAAGTTAGATGAGAACACATGTGCTGCTAAAGAGTTCCAATGATATAACTGATTCCCCATTCTGATTGAGTCTGTGTTGTTACAGTACAGTGAAGTAGCCGTAAAGGACTACAACAGGGGGCGCCACTATCTATCGGACTTAGCACGTCGCTCCGGCATTCCCGTATTCGACAACGTAGAAGCAGTCATTGCCTGCGTCGTCGGCCGACTCAGGGGTACGCTATAGCACCATAGCGAAGTGGGACTTTCACATGTGTTATGTCAAACTTTAGATATTAACCATGTGAAATAAATCTTATTTTATTGTGCAATTGATACAAAATTGCTATGAAGATAAATCGACGGTTATGTCTTTTATCTAAAAGTCGGCCGCTTCTTATTTAAAAGTAGATTAAACAAACACGAAACTGATGCGAATCTCATTTCAAACGTAGTCATATTTGTTGTGTTTGCGATGTTGATTTCGTATACGTAATAAGTGCTCGGTGAAGCGGCTAATATCACAACTCACGTAATAAAGACATCACAAATGTAATTCATCATAAAATCATATTGTAATTATTTTTACTTGCGTGGCGAAGAGTCTCATAAGAGTGTACTTATGTTTAGTTTAGTACAAAGAACGTCTCTCTTTACTTCATCACTCTCTATTGCATTATCTAATGTAATTATATAGAAATTAAAATTAAATATAATTCAAATGAATGTATGAGCGAGAATGGATGGTGACGGTAATAAGGTTGTCATGATGAGGATATAACAAATCTCTGTGATGAATTTGTGTAGGCAATTGTAGTAAACTTTCAATGCATACGGATATACTTAGATGATAATTAAAGACGTAGTGTTGTTGCAAAGGCCGTACAGAACATGCTCGAGTGTTCCCGCGACTAGTGAACGTGGCAGTGGCAGTTATCGATCAAATATTTGGGCACTTATTGATCTATACTTCCCTCTACTAAGAAAAAATAATATGGACATGTCTCTCTAAACAGCGTTTTAAAACTCCGAGATTGCAAATTTTTTTACGATTATGAAACTTCTAGACACAAAGTATAATAAAATCAGTCATCCCGATTAAGGATATTTTACTTTTAATCGTGAACCCTGTCCATATTCTTTTTTCGTGAAAATAGAAGCCAACTTTTGATAAATAAACGCTCAATTATTCAATCTATAATAATAATTCACAGAATGTTAACGGGGAGATATTTTATTACTTTATAGGCTCGCAATGAGCTTTTCTTAGAAAAAATAACCCTTGCCGAGGTTTGTCACTCGTCACGGTACCAATACTTATGTCTGTATTTGTACATTATCAAAGTAGAAGAAAAATTCGTACAGTGGGTCTTCTAGCCAATTCTAAATCGAATTAACTATAAATTATATTATCTTGGCAAGTGCTTTTGTATACGTCATCACTACATAAAACTAAGGAAAAGTACAAATGACTTGCTCACACAGTAGCAATTTTAAGAAGTTTTAGTAGTTATTATTTAAATTAATGACAATGCAAAGATAAATTTTTATAATAAAATTAACATCTTATTATACTCATTTTTATTATAATAAATCGTACCTTTCTAAAAAATATCTAATATGTATTAATGTTAACGCTTGCAAGTGGATTATGTGAAAACTATATTACTGAAGCGACAATCGCATACCTAATGTAGGTATATTCTAAATATTAGTAGCTAGTGGTAATACACATGACCCACTGTCACTAAAACTATATTTGTAATTATAAAATTCAGCAAATGTTATTTGCTAGTCACACACCCATTAACATTTTAAGTACTTTGTTAATATTGATTGATAGTACAAATATCTAATTTATAGAAAAATATGTCATATATTAATTGTATTTTATGCCATGTACGCTTATTTTAAACTAAACATCACATATGTAAATATAGAAATTTGTAATTATGTTTGTGTTTTATTAGTAACAAGCTGACCCAGCGAACTTCGTACCGCCTAACAGTCGATTAAATTTTTTTTTCAGGCATTTTTTTAAACTTTTCTCTTCAAAAAAACCACCCTCGTACTTCAAGGAATATTATAAAAAAAGAATTAGCGAAATCGGTTCAGCTGTTCTCGAGATTTGCGCTTAGCAACACATTCAGCGATTCATTTTTAAATTATAGATGTTGTTTGTTTCCCATAATATATGATATACTTTTGTACCACCTAAGTGGTTGCACAAGCATGCAGTTCGCTCTGTGTTAACCAGTCATAATAGTTTACGAAGGCTTGCGCGGTCAGATGACAATCTAACATTAATTAAAACCATTTACGGGATTTCCCTTAACAAATTGTATTACATATTACGAGTAGAATTACGGGATAGTCCGTTCGGTTATCTGATAACAGTAACACTGACAAATATGTTTATTTGTCAGTGAAACGTTACGCATAAGAATTCTGCTAGATTTCATATAAATATTTAACATTATCACACGAATCGATTACCCTGTATCGGTAGTATGTAGGTATTGCTTGATAATACAGTATCAATCGGAAATACAAAACTAATACCTATCAAATGAGACAAGTAATCTATAACTTCCTTAAAAGTGAGGAAATAGAAGGATTCGTCTGTCATCATTTTACTGTAATTGATAAGGTAAAGTACAAATATTATTTTGTTTCCTTCATGATTCTTCTTATAGCTATCGTAAATCTCTTGATAACAGTACTATTCAACAAATTACGAGGCATTTTAATAATGCTATAATCTAAATGTTTTCGAATCGTTTCGTATTAAAAACAATCTCTTATCAAAGCGACCGTCTGGGTTGTTAGTACCGTAGCATCATCATATCGTAGACTGGTCGACAATGCATTAATTTTGGACCACTTCCTCGTAGTTCACCCAGTTGTTGTACGGTATTAGGATTCTTGCTGGTTGTAGCACGAACGAACCAAATCGACTAGAGAAGTACATTGCCCTCAGAATAAGTCGAGTCTCATATCACAAGTCCTTATATTTGTTCAATTATATTTCATTACATTGAATGTGTATTTCATAATCGTTATTAGACTATAACTCTTTACCAGCGCATGTGTTCCCATCTAATTTTGATCCTGGGTCTTTTAAGCGGGGCGTGAAAAAGCATCTCACTAAGCCGCCATAGTGGAGGCCACCATACCAGTAGTTTGGCTTTTGGAATGGTGTCCGCCACTTCTGGATTCCACTTACTGCTTACCATCAGGCAGAGTGGAGTCACTTTGGTAGGCTAATATAAAAAAAAAAAAAAAAAAAAAAATACCCATTAGTTGTTATCAGCTTTTCATAATCATCTTAGTATTAATTATTTTACGGCATTGAGATAGATATAATAGGTATATTCCAATTTCACCAAGTTTACCCTAAGATTGGTGTTAGGTATTTTAGATGGAAATTTTATAAAATAGTGTCTTATGAACTTTAAGGAGTAAATTAAAGACGCAAATATTTATAATATTATCTTTATTTAAGATAAATTTAAAATTAATACTTCTTTACAGTATCAATATTAAGTATGCATTACATATTGCATTTGTGCATTTATAGTTAAGCCTGACATTAGCTCGATTTTAACAAATAATGTTATGTTAGACGTCGTTTAGAAAACAGTGCATAAAAGCTAGTTTTCCTTATACTTCAACCCTATGTCAAAGGTAATAGATTCACACAAGGTGCCTTTGTAAATAAAACAATTAATATATATATATGTGTGTGTGTTTGCTAACTTCGTCGTTTATACACCGATTTTGATCATTCTTTTTTTGTTGGAAAGGAGATATGCCAAGGGTGGTACCATGATATGGAAACCAAGATCTGCTGATGGGATCTCAGAGAAATCGAGGGAAACTTTCGAAAATCGGACTGGCGACTAGTGCATTTGTTATGGTTTTCATTATGTATTTTAAGGGACTACTATTTAGTAAGGTTTGGAGTTGATCTGATGATGGAGCCGAAAGACAGTCGAGGGAACTCGACAATCCATTTCCAATGATGAGAACTTTGCACCTATATTGGTTATAAGTGCCATTATAGGTGACCATAGACAGTCGAGGGAATCCCCATCGAAGTGTATCTAAACTGGAAGATATACTGAAACTTAATTTTCAAAAAAATTTAGTAACACATTTCATGATCTACCAAAACAATATGGCGGTTGTTGTTGTTGTTGTCTATCCAGCGACGTCTATTTTTATTTTCCAGAGTTCGTAACGAGTTTTAATAACTATATTAATTTAAAAAATGGTTCAGACTTGTGCTGTGGCTGGTTGTGAAAGTGAATCATATCCTGGTTGTAGAATATCATTTCATAGGTAAGATGTTTTTGTAATAGGTTATGGGTGACACTGTTTTATTAACAGAAATAAATTTTCTTATTTTAATTATTCTGTACCTATTTAAATAGTTTTTTTAATTTTTAATGATTGTAAATAATACCGAAAAGTTAAACTAATAAAATGTGTTGTTATTTTATCATAATAACCAAGCATCAATACCTATCTAACAAGTATTACTCTCATGTTTCCAACGATTTGTTTTAATTACAACAACAGCTTTTTTGCTTCTTAATATTATTATTGAATCATGTTAATGCGAAAGTACTCCTCCTCCTCCTCCAACTCCTTGAAGGTCACTGTACGCTTATCTCACAAGAGCCGGCAGAATAAAAACACCTTTTCGAAAGGTCAAGTCGAAGGCTCAGAATTAAAATAGAACCGTTTTCTACCCCGAAGGGAAGAAAACGATTATTTTAGGTCTTGCCGAGACTTGACTTGAGCAAGACCTTGCCGACTCGAAACCAGGTACTAAAGTATAGCTAATCTCTCCGAAAGGTCAAGCTTCGGCAAGACCGAAAATAATCGTGTCCTCCTTTCGGGGTAGAAAACGGTTCTATTCAAATCACATGATTTATTAAGTTTACCTAACTTACTTTGAAATAGTAAAAAGGTTATTAAATTGCTCTGAAACAGATTCAGAATTTAACAGTGGCAATTCTGATCTTTTAGTTGATACATGAAATTAAATTCAATAAAACGTATGCTTGTGGTGACTATGACAAAAACCTCCTTTTTGGAATGGACGTCTCTGCAGTGGGCGCCTTCAGGACGATAATGACGAAGAAATCTTATGAAAATATTAATTTTGTCCTTACATGGAAGTTTTTCTAAATTACAGGTAAACAATATGTATGTGTACCATGAATACAAGATCAAGGCTCTATTTCACCACTAGCTGCTAAAGTGCCTGATATATATCTAACAGATAAAAAATCTTGTTAAATCTGTCTTATATTTTTAAAGAGTTTATTTGTCAGTTAAGGTTATCAGGCACTTGTGGAACTGATATTTGAGTCCTATCTGTCAGTTAAGTTTCGAATAGGTT
Source organism: Parascotia fuliginaria (assembly GCA_963082885.1). Lineage (NCBI taxonomy): Eukaryota > Metazoa > Arthropoda > Insecta > Lepidoptera > Erebidae > Parascotia > Parascotia fuliginaria. The sequence goes on along the minus strand of OY720173.1, from coordinate 9,662,390 downwards.
ATCACGCACTTTATCAGCAAGTGGTGAAACAGGCCCTAAGGATAAAAAAAACAAGCTATTCATTCTAAATGTACAACTACTCACGTCATTCGATTTTCTATAAATAATAATCTTCACTAAATTTAAATGCGAGCCTTCGTTAAAAAATTGTCATTTTTTGTTTATCTTTTCTGTGCGTCTGTTCTTTACTTATTTTATTTTCTTTTTGTAGAAGATTCGTGATCTCTTTATTTTTCTGCATAATTTGTAAGTTAATACTTCTGTGGCCGGTAGACCCTGGCGGATACTTGATTAAAGAACTATTAAGTTTTATTATTTCTCTTTCTATTCTCTTTTTATCTTCTGTTATCTTAAACTGTTCAATATTTAGGTCTTTACTAGATGACTCTTTAACATTAAACGACGTTTCAGGATCTTGTTCCTCCGCGGCCTTATCGCCTAAAGTTTTGTTCAGAAAGTTAAACACATTACGCTTTTCCCTATCTTTCTCTCGTTCATAAGCTCTTTTGTTTCTTTCTTCTGCTTTCTTTTGTAATCTTTTTAACCTTTGTTCCACCTGCAAAATATTATTAACATAAAACAACTCAGCTAGATACACTATACTATATTACAGTCAAAATGTTTTGTCACAAACTCACAAGTAAGCTAGTAAATACTAACTTTAGCAGTATTCTTTCTCACATAACAAAATGTGGTTATCCCAGTTACTAAATCAACAACTGAATATTACATTTGCATAATTCTATATATTATTCATATTATAAGTGCGAAAATGTGTGTGCGTGTGTGTGTGTTTGTTAGCACTCAGCGCCTAAACGGCTTAACCGATTTAGATGAAAATTGGTATGTAGATAGATTCGGTTCCGGAGACGGACAAAGGCTAAATTATATAGGTAGGAAAATCGGAGTGGTTTCCGAGGGATATAACAAAACCTTTTTTACGCGCAGGCGAAGCCGTGGGGCGCAGCTAGTAATTCTATATGTATTTTTTTTTTTTTTTCAATTATCAAGGTGAATCCTTGAACATTAAAATTTTCGATGAGATTGTGGAAATTATTTAGATCGAATATGCAAGTTTTTCGTGTATTATGCATTCGCCATACTACGTGTTTTGGATAATAGTGAAGATAATTTGTATCTTTTATTTATTTATCGTAGGGCTTGGAATTATCCCTAGGTATTATAGGGACTTTTCTTACCTTCAAAGGATCTTGTTCCGCATTTTTCTCCGAGATGGCCATGCAGTGGTCGAGACTCTTCCCTACAGGCAGCACTCTAGCCTCAACCGGCTTCACACGACCATCGCTCGCCGCGCCCAGACCAGTGCCCGGTACATAGCCCATTGCGAACATCAACTTTGAACCAATGCCCTGTAGATAAGAGAAAATGTATTCTGTGTTATAGGTACTAATTTCGTATTGAAATAGAATATCGGACAAAAGGGCTACTGTTCAATATTTAATAAGTATACCTAGTCAGTCTAGTAGTAATTTTCAGAAATTCTAATAACCTGGAGATTACAAAGAGTGGGTTGAGTTTCTTGCCAGTTCTTCTCATGGTTCTACCTCGTCAGCGAACTGGCTGTAGGTTAATTGGCTGACATTTTGTCATTTTTACCTTTCATAAGTGGTAATTTAATCAACCTATATGAATAAATACATTTTCATTCTCATAGTCCTTATTCTTGGCCTTCTTTACAATAAGGTTATTGAGTATGTTAATTAGTTTGAGATCTTTATTACAGGCCTTATAAAAACTAATAAAACAACAAAAAGTGTAAACTTATATCAATACAGAATAAATAGCATCACACCATCTTTTTATATCTAAACTATTATTATAAAGATAAAAGATTTGATTTTTTGCATGTTTGTTTGTCTGTTTGAAACGATTTAGTTAAAAATCTACGTTGCCGATTAAAAAAAGTCTTTCACCTTTAGGAATCAATAAGTTGAGCGATTAACAAAGGCATCTATTACTATTACATAAAGCGGAAAAGTTTGTTTGTTTATTTGAACGCGCTAATATTTGAAACTACCAGTCGGAATTAAATAATTCTTTTTGCGTATGATAGCCCATTTCGCGAGCAAGGTTATAAGCTATATAAAATCACGCTATTGGCGACGGGAGCAAAGCAGTAATCAAAGACGCGGGAGAAACCGTGTCGCGGGAAGCTAGTGTCTTTATAAAAGGGTAAGCAGAAGTATATAACAATCACATTTTCTTAGCTTTGTTGAGTCCCATGAGGAATACACAAATTACCATTGCTACATATATATCATTATTACAATTACCGAACATAATATCAGATTTCAAGCTAATACTAAAAATGTCTTAATAGAATAACGTAATACCATTTCACTATATCCGGGGATCGAACCCGAGACCTCAGTCTGTGTGACAGTTCAGTAGATTGGTAGTATCTTTGATAGAATACAGAATATAGTTTGTAATACGTACTCACTCTAGTATGACGTTCCCATTCGCCAATAGGAGTGTTATTTGGATTTTCTAGACTCCTCTCAATGATGAGGTTTTTATGATCACTGCTGGTGTCTTCCACTTTTACTTTACTTTCTGGGTACTCTGTGTCACTTAAACTATCACTGCTGTCACTATCATCATCATCTAAAAATAACAACAAAAACATTTTATGGAACACAACTTAACTACAAAAACATTTCATGGAACACAATCTAACAACAAAAACATTTCATGGAACACAATATTTTTGTGTTTTGGTTAACCTACAGTAACACAACCAACAATAACATATTTCATCATCAACTTATCAACACGTTTAAACTCATTGTAAAGTAGAATACTTATTATTTTATTATCAGTACTAGGAGAACCGCAAGCAGTCTATGTAGTAAAAAATGATAATCGCCACTTATAGACCCTGAGGTCTATAAGTGGCGATTATCACTATATCATTATATAGTATAAAAAAACTGGCTTTTTTACTTAGTGATGGCAAACCAGTTTTTTTATTAAACAATAAAAAGATTGCTTCTGTCGGTAATAAAGTACTTTCAGAAATAGTAAGAACAAAATGTTTGTCTTCGCCCATTATACCAATTTCCATAGAGCGAAGTGAAGGCTCTTTTCAAACAGAGAAGGTATGTGCATTGGCGATTAAACTCAATGAAATATTATTATACCTCTTCATTATTTATAGAACTTACTGTTTAAAGGAAATATGTCTTCTATATTGCCAGTGTATTCTTCACTATTTAGTTTTCGTTTCTGCCCAGTACTCATTCCATGTTCTAATGTTACACGGCACTTATAATTTTCTAGATCTAAATGTCTAACTACAGCTCTATGCCATAAATGATATTTTTCTATTGTATTTTTTGTTAGACTCACATCCTGAAATCCAAACATAAAGATAAGTAAAAATTGATTAGCTTATATTACGTAAAAATTTGATTACAAGATTGATTTACTCAAGAGCTTAGGTAGGTTGGTATACTAAAAAAATAACTACCGCATCTTTTGGTGGTGTCAATTTCATTAATATTCTACTTCCTGTTTTTAAAGATGTGTAATCTGGTTTTATTGCTTCTTTTAAATCTGATAATGGTACTATTGTTCCATGAGAATATCTGAAAAATATTTACAAATCATTATAATAAAAGCCACTACTTATTTGTTCTTATCTGATAGTGCAAATTATGTAAGGTTACCTAGCCCAGTACATTATTATCATTATCATTTCAGCCAAAAGATTTTTACTACTGGACATAGGCCTCTCCACAAATATCTTCACTTTGACAGATTGTGAGTGGCCAATCATCGATTGTGAGCCTCATTTGTCAGTCCACCTAGTGAGTGGCCTTGCCCAGTCTGCCTCTTCCAGTTTGTGGTCAATCTTTCTGCCCCAACGGCCACTTCAATAATGTTAGGTGTAATTTATTTAAAAGTTTTGTTTCATTTGATTATATAGTTCTTAATAATTTTTATAAAATAATGTGTACTTACCTACATTGCTCATCACTAAATTTACATTCACCTTCCAGGTAATATGGACAAGGCAGCATTTCGGAATGAGTTGGATTAGTGAACAAAACTCGTACCTGTGCAATCAACCAATGAGAAAATTAAATAGAAAATAATACTAAAGTCTTGATAAAAAACAAAACTCCTTTTTATATTATAAAAGTAAGTATACATTATTTACTAGTACTTTTATTAGTACTATAATAAATAATATTATTATTATAGTAATTATCTAATTATATTGACTATTATTGTAATTATATTGACTATTGTAGTAAAAGTTTAATGTGAAGTGGATGCACATCATGATCATTACGAGTTCGTAAGGCATAATACATTTTATTAGGGTTCTTTTACCACCCATGCCCTGCATTGTCATGCTCACTAAAATGTCAATGCTTGTGGTGTCGTATTGGCCGGGTCATCACCTTCCCTCTAATATGGCGAGGGTGATGATGGCTGGCCCATGCGTCATGCTCGTGAACGGGTGCTACTTGGGATGACTGGTCAATGTTGGCATGGCATACATTTAATATTCAATCCAGTATTACCTTGTCGTTCAATGTGACCAGGGGGTGCATTTACCAGTTTAATTAAAATACGTAGTCAAATTACCATACTAGTTGAAACTAAATAATTGAAATCCTCTTTTTTTTCTTTAATCTTAGTATTATATTAATTAGTTAATTTGTAATAATTACTTTGTATGGTTCTTTGGTTGCGTTGAGTGTTTAAATTGTAACTCATTCAAATAACTGTAATTATCTGGCGATTGAAAATAATAATAATAATATTTCAACAACTACACACAACGCCATCTAGACCCAAAGTAAGCATATTATATGCTTGTATTATGGGTTCTAGAATACGGATATACATACTTAAATACTTCTTTTTTTTTTGATTGAAAAGAGTGGCGTGAGTTTCTTGCCAGTTCTTCTCACAGCTCTACCTGGTCAGCGAACTGGCTGTAGGTCAATTGGCTGACAAAATGTAATGTTGACTTTTCATAAGCATCATGCTTTATGATCAAAATGAAATAAATGCTTTGACTTTGACTAAGTTGTCTTTATCCTGTGATGTACTCAATGATGAATAAAAGTTTACCAAAAACAAAAACATTTTAGTCTAGATCTGGTTGAACATTTTCTCTGCTGTAGTGTAGGACATTAAGGCATTACAAAAGTGAGAGATTTGCCAAGTCTTTAAAATTAAGAACCTATATATTTACTGAGTAGTGGAACAACATTATTTAAAAATAATTAGATTACTAACCTGAATGTCATTAAATTGAACACCATCTACTCTAGGTTCTATAGCACTGACCATAGCGTTGTAAAGAGAGGGCTTACCACCCCATGAGTGTGTGTAAAGGACAGCACATTTCATACCCAGTAGAGCAGACAAATCATTCTACAAATTATAAAATTAGTATTAATTGAATAGTTTGTCATTTTTGAAAATAGTATCTTTAAAAAATAATTAAGTATAACATACTTCAGTAAAAGATTGCCACATGGAAATTTGTGCTAAGTTCTGGAGTTGCAGTAAAATACCTAGCCCATAATACCATAAAATTAAAGAAGTAGCTTTTACCATACATTTTGCTATATATTAAGTTTGACTACAGCACCTTTTACTGGTAATTTTGGACCAAGGAGGTGGAGGAGGAGCATGACTGCAGAAATGTCTTAGTTACAGACATTTCTGTAGTCATGCACATTTTTTTAAATCTTAAACCTTTTCATTATTTGCCTTAGAAAATAAAAAACAGGCACATCTTAAACCATCGCATTATGTATTTTTCTACACTTGATATAAAATTACCTCTATGTCTTGATCCCCAGAGTTCTCATCAGACGTTACTGAAGAATCTGATGTATCTTGACTTCCTGTTTTATTTTTAGTTTTACCTTGACCCTTAGTACCAGAAGTGCCATCTGTTTTATCTTGACTATCTGGTTCATAAGCACCACTTTTAGCCATTTCTGCCTACAAATACAAAACAAAGTAGCCATAATTGGAGTAGGACTTCAGTCACCATACTTTTGAAACAAAATTTGATAGTACCTATACTATTTTTACAGTACTAATAATACATTCAGCTTCTTAGATATGATAATATGAGTAGCGATACCTTTGTTGTGTACTGCCCGTACACAAGAAAAAGGTATTGCTAGCCTGGCATTGGTCAACATACACAAAACAAAATATTACCTGAAATAAAGCATATTCGTCATCCAACTCAGTTTTACTTTCAACAGTAGCAGTTGGAGCACTTTTTGTTTGCAATGCATCCAAGTTTTCTTTAGTCAATTGGATGAGCTGTTGTAAATCTGATTGTAAACATATCACTGATTCACGTTCCTGTTCGTTAATAACAGTTTCAAGAGTCCTGTTAACCAAAGAAAGCTGCAAATATAAAAATGAACAGTAATCCTCTAATCAATAGTTTCCAATCCGGCAAGGTTTGTGTCCCGCATATTTTTCTTGATACCTGTTCTTCATATTGTTTCAAGGAATTCTGTAACTCGTCCATAGCTGAAGATTCCACAATATTTCTTTCGGCGGGTTTCATTCAACAAATGGTAATATTAAACCACATGTGTATCGTATCATTTAAATTTTAATAATTAATTTATTGAAATGAAGAAACAAAAACAAGGAATAGTGTAATTTGACAATGTAACTGACAAGGACAACTGAACTGACAAGTGACAGTTGTCATCAGTGGTCTCGAGCGAAAATGCAAAATCGGTAGAGCTGCCCACAAATATCGGTAGACTCGCATTCAAAATCGGTATAACTTTGTATTCTCAGAAATCGTAAAAAAATCTTTACATTTCATTATTTCGGTAGAAGACGGCCCATATCGGTAAAATACCGAAAAATCGTAGGTTCGAGACCACTGATCGATCACCCACTGATTGACATTCATTGGTGACAATCAAAACGCAACCAACGTTATATTTAGTGACAACAACAACAACGGTGTCTGAGGTAACATAAAAGTTTTCACAGAAGATGGTTGTCATTTAATTTCATCCACATTTTTCTATTTTTTATCATTGTAATATAACAATAGTATCATCAACAAGAATATTATTCTAAACTTGACGCTGGCAGAAATAGCTGACACAATCGTCGGCTCTGTTGCCAAAAAAAAGGAGAAGAACTACAACAACTTTGGATCACAGGTTATTTAGATTTTTATACACGACTAAGGTGACAAACAATCATACAAACATTTGTGGTATTATTATCTTTTTATGTATTTACTTTCCTCCTGGTTTAGCCAAAATTATCCGATAAAGTATACAAACCTCGTGTAGAATAACAGCTCAAATACTTTTACATTACTATGAATTGCGGTTATTTTGATCTGTTACCCTAGAGAATTCACCCTGGGATGAATTATGGTAAACGTATGTCTGAAAATTTAGGTAGGTAGGTACCCTAAGCTGGGTGAATAATAGGAATGTACATCTATAAGTACTCACATCACACACACGTTACACTTATTGTCAAGTTTTGCTATTTGTACTTACATATGTACAATTTTTATGGAGCACACTTTTTAAAGCACTTTTTTTTTTTCACTTTATAAGCCCTGGTATTGAATTTTGCAAGTATACCTCATCGCTAATACAGTGTGTTCCATTTTCTTATGGAATTTACCATTAAAAAAGTTTTCTTTTATCATTAAATATTGAAAACGAGATTGTACTGGGTGTGTTTAGCAGTGTTTAAAAAGGCCATTGTATCATAATAGTACTGCTGTTTTATTTGTGTAAAAACTATCGTTCTCAAAATGTTTCGTTGTAAATTATATATTTGATTAGTGTATGTTTTATAAATGCGACCGTAGCTGCTTAACCCATATTGAATGTAAGATTCAGCTAGTGAATTGTACAGCATAAAAATACTTGTTCAGTTACTTAAAATAATTGTTCAGATAGTTATCTCTTCTGATAACTTGCAAACCTACTTAATATTATACTCTATTAGTTGCGGTCTACGGCTTCGCCCGCACGTGAAATATGTTTTTGTCCCTCGGGAACCAAACCGATTTTCGGGATAAAAAGCCTACGTCTGTACTGTACGTTGTCTTCGACACCGAATCTATGTAATATGTGCACGAACCCTCCCTGGTCCTTCGCGGAGGAGAGTAGCGGCACACTTCTGTGTACTGGGATTGGGGATGTCTCCAGGCGCTGTCGGCGTAAGGTATACATACTCGTGGAGTATGGCGGGTCAAGAGGGCGACACTGTCGTGAGGACCGAGATAGAAACAACAAATAATGTCTCTCAACCGTGTATTGCCGTATAGACTCGCTCGGTACTTGCAGAGCTTCAGGGCTTCAGTGATACTTGCGGGCTTCAGTGATACTTGCGGGCTTCAGTGGTACTTGCGGGCTTCAGTTGTACTGGCAGAGCTTCCAGGCTTCCTGCAGAACTTGTAATGCTTCAGGGCTTCAGTTGGTACTAGCAGAGCTTCCAGGCTTCCTGTAGTACTTTCTTCAGAGCTTCTTTCTTTTTTCTTGATTGTTCGCCGTGAAGTGACGATCCGTACAAATGTTTCGCCTTTTAAACATGTATTGTAGGTACCTACCGAACATTCTACAATGTTCAATCCGACCAATCAGCGTAGTAGGTACTTATTGTTCTACAACATTCCCGCCAATCAGCGTTGAGTGTCCTGTTTCGCGACCTTATTTGGTAATGTTTTGATTCTACCTATACGTGATTCAATATCTACAAAGCAAGAATATTCTCGAATATTCTCGAATATCATCTAAATATTATTAAAATGTTGTAAAACTAAATTGTAACAATAAATATTGTTATTCTAACAGGAAATTAACATATTCTTATACAATTTTAAGTAGAATCTATACGAAAAAACACTTAAACACAAGTATTAACAGTAAAATGACATGATTAACATTGTTAGTGCATAAATCAACCCTATCTATCATATAACATTATTTAAAACATCAATAATTATATACTACGCCCCTATCTATATAAAACTATTATGTCTTAGTACACAAGATAACAGAACATAAACATATCTGAGTAAATTATATCTATAGAACGACTTATCATCCCTATCTGCCTATAAGAAGCCTATTCTAATAAGATTAAATCATAAATTCGTATATAAACTAACACTATTCTGTTATATAAAGCTATATATTATTTACAGGTTCAATTTATCTCTATTTGGACGTCGTCGTGCACATATTAGAAATTTTCATCGAAATCAGTTCAGCCGTTTAGGTGCTTAGTAGTAACAAACACACACATACAAAAACACGCACAAACTTTCGAATATATAATATTACTAAGATTATCTTTGTTGTTTTAGTTTTCTTTCACAAAAATGAACTCTGGTTCGGTCTCCTGTACTGTACCACAATCACAGTAATATTATTTATACAGTATTCAAACTTCATACAAACAGACAAAGCGCGAGCTATGCCTACGCGTCTCGATCTCGGTATGCGCTCGGCGTGCAGATAGTCGCGACTGTGCCGCAGTGATAAACGGCTGGCGTGTTGTTTTTTTAACAATAACCGCGCGATGTTTCACTAAAAATAAGTTCAAGTACATATTTAATATCAAGAGTAGATTATATTGTGCTGTTTTTGATTGCATGAATACGTCAATAACGCATCCAGAGATAACGTTTTTTAGATTACCTGGAAACTCTGAAAGGTAAGACTATAAAGTAATTTTACTTACTAGTAAGTAGGTACATAATGTGTGTCTTTTTAATGGATAAGTATTTCCTTTTATCTCCCGAAAAAAGATGCCTAGATTAATAGATAAAGTGAATAGAGTAAACGATAGTGATTGACAAGAGTGAAATAGGTAGTTATAGGCGGTTCATGAATCATTATACGGTAGGTAGGTACGCTTGTGTTAAAACCTTGGAGCATGTGTATTTTGTTTTATTAGTTTGTATAATTCAAAGTAAGGACGTGGTATTTTGTTATTAATAATAGTTGTTTATTAAATAATACTAGAAAAATTAATTTCCAATAAATAAACAACACGCATTTTTATAGAACACAGGAAGTGTTCAGTGAAGATGCGTGTTGTTTTTTCAATTCACAAAGTATTTTATTTGTTTATATAAAAAAGTATATTTACAATCACAAAACTAAATGGAAACACAAAGTAGGCAAATGTAATTAAAATGCTGGAGGCGGGTAACCCTATCGCATGCTTACGTACCGCATGGCTGTAAGCATTTATTTTAAAAATACGGCCGAGTTACAATACTGTATATATAATATTACCGTGCCACAGTTCACAGAAAAAAATATAATCCTGTCAACTATACCTGTTAAAAAAATACCATATTCCGGGTCAACCGGAAGTAGTCCACCGAACCACAGGCAAGAAGAGGGTAAGCACTGTATCGAAATATAACGAAAACAATCAACTCGTTTTATAAAAAACTACAAAAATATTATAATTTACAAGCTAACTATACCTACTAGGGTTAAAAGTCGAAGAATTCAAAATAAATTCTATTTGTTCCTAGAATAGGGTAAATTCTCGGACATATGTTTCCCGGAAGTCACCCTAGGGTGAATTCTTTAGGGTAACATAGCGGAATAACCCGTGTATTGTACGAATGAGTTGTTTCTGCAATGTTTATGTGTAATACAACCTTAGGCTAGCTGTGGGTATGCTTGTTTGCTACGTAATTAGTAAGAAAAGCAATGATTGATCAATAATTTTCTACCTACTTATAATTTTTATTTATCTAATATTTTATGTACTTAGCTAATATTAAAAAAATATGCTTACTTTGGGTCTAGACTAGATAGTGTTTTTATTAATAATATTGATGGATGAGATGCACTCCATTATAGGCAGAATAGCACTGCCTACCTTAATAATTGCCTGAAATCACAATTTTAGCAACAATTAAATAATGCAGCTGTCAAAAATCTATAGTCTTATAAATCAAAATATTTCTCTCATTGTTTTTCCTCTAGAAAAAAAAGACGGAGAGGTAAGTTCTAAAACAATGTAATTCATACTATTATGAGTTTTTTGTATTAATAAAATCTTGATCTCATGAAGTTGATAAAGGTATACATATACACGAAAATTGTAATATTGCTCATAAACATTTTTATTGTTCTTATAAAACAAATTAAAATAATTCAAATAATATATTACATGATATAACATGATGTACTACTCTACTTATAAGCAATATCTATAAAATAATGGAATGTACAACTATACAGTTCTATGCATATTTACATTTGTTATAATTCACTTAATGTTGTCATAGTAATTTTCTTTATCACTGTCCCTATAATTCGTTTGATTGCTTCACCAGAGTAATTTTCATTGTTCTCAAAGTTTACTGAAATAGTTTGAAATGTGTTATTCATAATATTTTTCACCTTTTCCTCAATATTATCATTACCAGTATTAGCACTTGCGGCAGCATTATTTGCAACATTACTTAATTCTTCACTTTTCATTTTTAAGGCCTCTTCTAAATTGTTGATTTTTTTGAGAAGATCATTTTCTTTACTAACTTTTTTTTGGTTATCTTGGCTATATGTATCTTGTAAAAGCTTAATTTGTCTTTGCAGATTATTTATTTCTAAACTTTTTTCCTCATTCTCCTTATTTATTTCAATCATTTTATTTTGCAATGATTCAACTTCACAATTTTTATTTGACTGTTCTAATCTATTTTCAATGATCTTTTTGTCATCTAGGCCTCTTGATTTGAGTAATTCTTCATATATTTTAATTTTATTTTCATACTCTGTAAGCAGTTTAAGTAGTATGTTCGTAGACAAATTTGTGCCCTTTTCTTCATGTTGTAATTTATTAATTTTTTCTAGTACTGTATCTACTTTATCAGTTATCCTGTTTATATTTATTCGCAGTTCACTGTTACTAATCCTCTGTTCTGACATAAATATTCCCAATTCATTGCTAGAGCTAGGTAAAACACTAGTATTTGTTATAGGCATTAGTTGACTATCATACACATTTACATTTCGTTGCAATTCTGATTTAGTTGTTGTAATTTTCTGATGGATTTCAGGAGTACTTTGGTATTCAGATACAACATTTTCAACACTGTTTCTTTTAACAGAAGTTTTAACAGGTTTGTGTCGTACTTTTTGCTGGGTTTCAATTTGATTTGTGTCTGAAGAGTCACTACTTTTCTCTAGGGGTAGTGCTCTTATTGGTAGCACTGAGTGACCCATGTTAGCCATTCGATTTAGAATTGAAGCTTTAGTTTTTTTATTCATGGAAGAATCAGTGTCACTCTCCCTATTTTGTTGCTCACTTTCTTCTAATGTTGCAGTTGTATCAGTTTCAGATTTAGGTTTTAATGGATCTTTTTCTGTATGTGTTGAATATTCTATGTTAGCACCACAACTTTTTAATATATCTGCAATCTTATTTGTCTCTTCGTTAGTTCCATAAATACTCCAATACTTTTGAAGACTATCAAAATAAGAAATATAAGTGTTATTTTTAATGGTCACATTTAGTTTTGGTGAGATTGTTGTGCTTGACAAAGTATTCTTGCTGGAATCATATAGCACAATATTATGGTCTTTAGATTTCTGTATTTTTAATATGGCAAAGCCTAACTTGCCTTTTGAAGTGTAGACATTGTTAGACCTGAAAACATGTTATATAATAAATATTATTAACATATACATCTATCGTTTAATAGATGTGTTTAAAATTTATTGTATTTACAGGATTGTGGGGGAGGCCTATGTGCAGCTGTAGACATCTTTCAGCTGATATGATGATAACGGGATGGTAGTAAATTGCATTAAGTATTTATGTTTATGAATATTATATAAATTATAACATTAATATAGACTAATATTAATATAATCAGTTATTTGTAATTGAACTACTTGCCATTCATGTGCATTAAGAGCACATGCGAAGATACATTCTGTAGCCTTTGTTTGATCTTTTTTCTTCGGTGGTACAATATTTTGTGGTTTTGGTGGCACATACTTTAATGAATCATTTTCTGTATTTTCTGTGTTCTTTGACACATTTCCAAATATATTTGCCAAAGATGTGCTAAAACAAACACACATTGAAATATATTAAAAGTAACTAATGTTAAATAATATTTTCTATTTGTCTTGATTCATTGAGATTAGAACTGGACATAATAAATAACATAAAGTAATTATAGTAATTTTATTATTAATCAAACTTACCCTACTGGAGTAAAGAAATCGTCATCAACTTCCTCCGTATCTAACATTTTAACATTTTTTTTTAACTAGGCTTAAATACCTTAATTAGGCAATATCCATTGAGCATATTTACTTAATTTAATGCATCGTAAATATTTGATAACTGGTTATATTTAAAATTCCTGATTTTCAATCTGAAGAGTATGTAAAAATGTACTCTGTGATAGTGATTTTTTTTTTTTTTTTTTTTATTTGCCCAAAGGGCAGGCTATAGTCTTTCGACCATACTGCCTAGTCTTCCGTGTAGGATTTCTTACGTGGTAAGTTTGTAAAAATAATGTCTTTCGTTTATATACTCATTGTATTGTTTGTTTTATTTATTTTGTCTTTCGTATTTAACCCATTTTTTAATAGAGTAATTTTATTTTTGTCCAAAATCATTATTCATGTCATTTTACTGTCAATGTCATGGTAAATAACCTCCTTTTTCTAAGACAATCGTTTTGTATGTCTTCAATTCATCGATATATTTTTATTTCATATATTTCAATATTTTTGTCCTATTTTCCGAGCTGTCTCCTTAAGTACCTAGTTAATTGTTTACTTTACATTTTTAAGAATTAAACCTAAAGTTAATAAGTATTACTATTAAAACAAATAATATTATTAAATACACGAAAACTTATTATAACTAAATATCATTTACAGTCTCTACTATAAATTTGTACAAGTATATATAAACTGAGACATTCTTAAGTAGCTCCTGAATGCATTGCGGGACCTCGTCAGGATTATTATAAATTTTAAGCAGCTCATCCGACAACACAAGGCGCTGAATGTTGAAAGATGAGCACTGGAAAAAGATATGATGCAGTGACTGAACTTCTTGTGATTGACAATACTCACAGTTAGGAGAATTGACCATTCTAAGGCGATGAAGATGATAATTTAAACGACAATGACCAAAACGCATACGACTGATAATTGAATAAAATTTTCTATTTATGAATCTGTTATACTTGCAGAACCAAGGTATGGAGTTTATTTGAACGTCTAGAGTGGCAAACCAAGTACCTTTATTTTCAACCTGAGTGCACTGGTATGAATGTCTCCCCCACTCGCGACACATGCGCTGTCTTAAAAGACTAACTGCATCTGTAGGTGGTATGGAAACATCCATATCAGGGTCAGAATTAGGAATTAGTTCTTCCAAATCAACAATCTTTTTGGCTAAATAGTCTACCTTTTCATTCCCTACAACACCAATGTGCGAAGGCACCCACACAAAACTAATTACAATATTTGATTGATATAATTCCACCCATAACTGCTTTATTAAATAAATTATATAATTTGTGTTAGCATTTAATTTGTTGTTTGACAAGTTTTGCAGAACACTCATGCTATCACTTACCACTACCCATTTGTTATGTCCTGAATTATAATTTTCAATATGTTTCAAAGCACTCAATATAGCAACAGCTTCAGCTGTAAAAATACTTGAATTTTTGTCAATTTTTCTGCCAATGCCTATATTTGCGGAGGGCTCATATATGGCAAAAGACACAGCCTTATCATTCTTAGAACCATCTGTATAAACAAATTTATGATCTGACCACTCTGATAGCATTGCATTTACTTCCTCTTTTGTGGACAATTCTTTTTTTTTCTTTAGAATTACATTAATTGCTGGAAATTTACCAATAAAAGTTCCTTCATAGCAAGGCAAAATATGTTTGGATTGATAGATATTTAAATTTTGAATAAAATTTATGAAACTTTGAAGACCCTGTATCATAAAAATTGGTTTAGAAACTAAAGGAGTAATCGAGTGTAACAAATTGACCAATAGACTGTTATTAGATACACTATAAAGTTTTAGTATAAATCTTTCTTTTAAGTAATTAAAACGAATGCTTAATGGTGGGATATTACAATCAGTCTGCATTGCATTTATAGGAGTACTCCTGAATGCTCCAGTTATTACACGCAAGCATTTATTTTGAAGTACATCTAAACTATTTACAATTTTAATATCTGCAGCAAAACAATAGAAACCATATTCAAAATGACTACGAACTAATGATTTATACAACAGTAACAAAATTTTTGGGTCTGCACCAGTGGCGTAGCGTAGTGGGGGCGGGGGGGGCGGCCCGCCCCGGGCGGCACTTTTTAGGGGCGGCAAAATTTCACAGTAGATAATAAAACATATTTAGTAAATATTTAAACCATTTCATATTTTTTACGCAACTATAAATTCGGACCGATTGAAAAATGCACGAAATTTTTTACTTATTCTTTGACGAATTCGGGGAATCCGCTTTCTTTGAATGATATTTTGTAGCGAATGGCAACACCGCCTATACTGACTTGCGGGGATTTCTCATATTTGATTTTGTGCTTGGATTGTTTATGGCTTAAAATCGGCAAGAATGAGTTCTATTTTATTACGTAGTACTATATAAGTATTAAGTTAAATATTGTTTATTACGTTCCTCTAAGAAAGTACGTGATGCTTTGACAATAAAATTCAGAGAAATTTTAGTCATGGATCTTCAGTTGTTTAGTTCACACTGTTTCGTAACTGTGATTTTTGTGCAAATAAGTACATTTAGTGAATGAATGTTAAATGAATGAATCATGAAATTATTGGATAACTGTGAAAATTTGAATTTTCCGCTACGTGTGTTCAACTGTGTGAGTATTAAATATTTTATTTATATAATTGATTGTTGTACAGTCCGATATGTTGTTCAAGCTTTAAATTATGAAAATCTGGCCATGTCCGAGTTTTACACTCGCATACCCAGGATTCCAAACAAATATTTTTAAGTTTTCGGTTTTCAGATTTTTGTCTATCATAGATTATAGATGTGCTATAAAATATACCTAGTTTTTGAATTTTTCGATAGTTTATTTTGTAACTCTTATCATACAATATTTATTTATTTTAGTATCAAAAATGAAAAGAGTAATAAAGAAAGTGGGGCAGCTTACGGTAATAAGAGAAAAACTAATTTGGAAAATATTAGAGCAAATGAATGGGGCTTTACATACATATGTGAAAAGTGTTGTTCCTGAGACGTCAGATTCTACATTTTTTTAACTTTAAAAAGTAGGTACCTACTTATATTATTTTTCAATAAAGATATAAATATTACTTAATAGTATCATCCTAATTCTAATAAAAAATTGATTTCCTTCTATTCGCTAATTATTTAATCATGTCAATGGTCGAGGTGAACCCTAATTTTAAGTAGAAGGTACAATTACCTACTTAAAATTACGACGATCGACATGATATTACATATGTACCTGTTATATATCAATGGTTGAAGTAAGAACTTTGTATTAATAAACGTGATCGTAAAACAAATAAACTTTTTTATTTAAAATCTAACCTGTATAATGCAAAACAATGATGACTGTTCTTGCCAAAAAGTTCTCTAGAATTAATGTACCTATATAAAATGCATAGTATAGGTACATTAAAGTGAAATACCTAATTAAAAGGGCGGCAAAATTGTCTTCCGCCCCGGGCAGCCGATACCCACGCTACGCCACTGGTCTGCACCCCAATATGAGCCAGACAAAGATTTCAGTACATTATAAGCTTTAATTACTTTGCTAATTATATGTTTTATGTAATTATTCCAGGTTAGATTATATGAAAAAAGAACCCCCAAAAATTTAACCTCAAGTGAAGTGGGTAATGCACAATTATTATAAAGCACATTGGGCATATTATGACACTGTTTACCAAACATAACAACTTTGGACTTGAACAGATTAACATTTAGATCAAGGTAAGAAAAATATTCATAAAGATTTACCAATGCATCATTGACTATTTGGATGGTTTGTGGTAAATTGTTCCCAGATGTATAAACAACCAAATCATCTGCAAACTGTAGATTTTTAACCTGAGACCCTAAAATAAGATTTAATCTACGTATATACAATATAAATATTAAAGGTGATAATATACCGCCTTGACAAACTCCTTTTGACGAGAGTCTAGGTCCATAGAGATGTCTATTAAATTTAGCAAATACTTCTCTATTGCTCAGAAAACTTTTAATCCAATTTATAATTTTTACAGGAATTCCTATTTGCAATAATTCATGACAGAGAATATCTATATTTACACTATTAAAAGCTCCTGCAACATCAAAGAAAACTCCAACCAAATTTTTTTTTGCCAATAAAGAGTTATGAATATCGAGCTGTAATTGACAGACACTTTCCCTAGCAGACCGATTCCTACGAAAACCAAATTGATTAGAAGGTAAGATATTGTTTTGTTCTATGTAAAACTCTAAACGTTGCTTCAACAATTGTTCAAATAACTTTCCTACACAAGAAGTAAGTGCTATGGGACGATAAGAATCAGGACATAACTTTGGCTTATCTGGTTTTAAAATTGGTACAAGACAATCTACTTTCCAATCTTGAGGTATAACATTATTTTCCCACAGTAAATTAAGTATTTTTAGAAATGTTTGTAAACTTGCAGTGCTTAGTTTTTTAAATAAGATATATGGTATTCCATCAAGACCATAAGCAGTATCTCTTCGGGAGGAGATTGCAGATATTAATTCATTAATTGTAAAAGGATTAAGTAGAAAATTATTTTTGGAATTAATTCTGTCAGTGAGAGTTTTTGAAGAATGTTGCACAAAGTCTGGAGTGTATTTCTTTAAAAAATCTAAAACCCATGCGTCATTTTCATGAATATTAAAATTATATGTCTTATTATATTTACGCATAAATTTCCATACAATGGATAAATGTGTGCATCTATTAAAAGTTTCACAAAGAGAAAACCAACTCTTTTGTCTTTCTGTTTTTAAAATGAGTTTTTTAACTGCCCGGAGTCTTTTAAATTGAAGATAGGTTTCTTCTGTTGGATTTTCTTTAAAATTTATATATGCTGTTTTGAAATTTAGTACAGCCTCTGTACACTTTTGATTCCACCAAGGAAGAGAAGGTCCTTTAATCTTATTTTTTTTGCATGTGTGATTGGTGGTATTTGTGATAACATGACCATTTAATTTATTGGAATTAGCAGCTGCTGTGCGCAAAATAGAACAAAATTGAGAATATGAATTAAAAAGACTTTTATTATCTATTTGAAAATCAATTAGCAATTCTTCCACACAATTGCTATAGATTCGCCAATCTACGAGTTTATAATTTGGGTGAATGGGCAAATGTTTAACATTCAAACAATTCCCATAAAAAACATTGTTTTTGTTTCTGCTAACCATTACTTTTATGATTACAGGAATGTGATAACTACTACCAAGAGGACTATCATGTACAGACCATTCACAATTAAGTGCCAACGACGATGAAACCAACGATAAATCCAGTGCATTGGGACGCCATGTTAGAGAACCAACAGTTGTTGCTTGACCATCATTAAGCAGAACCAAATTATTTTCGTCAATGACTTCCAAGACTTCTCTACCTCTTGGAGAGTCGGAAACGCATCCCCAGGAAGTGTGATGGGCATTAAAGTCTCCAGCAAATATAAAAGGACCAGGAATAGATTTCACCAATGAATCAAAATCATCTTTATTAAAAACTGGATTAGAGTTTAGGGGGCTATAAAAGCTGACTATACTTATTTCTTTATTTTTAATTTTAATTTTCACACAAATGTTTTGTAAAGAATTATCAAAATAAGTGTTAATTTTAGTGTAAGTAATGCTTTCATGAATTATAATTGCAACTCCATTGTGTTTGTTACCACAATCATTCCTTTCAATATTGTAATTTTTTATTTTAAAAGACTGATCAGGTCTGAACCATGTTTCAGAAATTATTGCTATATGTATATTTTGTGCATAGAGGAAATGAATAAATATATTGCTATTAAGACTTTGTGCATTCCATTGAACTATATTTAAGTTTGACAAATCCATTATGAGGATGATGGAAATTTCTTACTTATAGTTGTTTTTAAAACCTCTTTAATTGATGATGAATTAATAGGAACATCTTTAGATGTAACTATTTTTGTAATTGTTTCTACTAAAGTACTTATAAATTTATCGGATTTCATTAGATTATTAATTTGTACATCTAAAGTTCGAGCAGTTAAAGCTGGGAATGTATTAGCGTCAAAGAGCTCAGAGTAAGTGACACTTCGTGACTTAATTTTATTTTCTTCAACTTTTTGTTTTTTAATTGGGCAAGATGAGGAGATAGCTATATGATTACCTTTGCAGTTTGCGCATTTAGCATCTTTTGGGTCAACCTGACAATTCTTAAAATTATGGTTTAATGTACAAATTGAACATACTTCAGTATTGCGACAGAATTTAGCAATATGTCCATACCGCAGACACTTAAGGCATTGTTTTACTGGTGGTATGTATTTACTAACTTCGTGACGCCATGAGTCCAAGTAAATGTACTGAGGAAGAATAGTGGACGCGAAGGTTACTGCGACAGCCTGTGTAGGGACGAAAGTTACACCAGCGTCACCTCTGACCCTGCGCATGAAGCGCCTAACTTGTATTACGTTTTTAGAGCTGCCAATCAATGAAAAAATTTGTTTGTTGGACATTTCCACGGGAACCGAAGTAAGTACTCCCGTTATTTCGGTATCTCCAGCGGGTATAGTTGCCTTAAGAGACAGCTGATCTAACAACTTTTTTTTTTGAAGAAACATATTGGCGTTGTTTGGCAGGTCAAATGTTATGCCGACTTTGTACTTATTTATAGTACGTAGATGCATGACGCCTGAAACTCCATGCTCTCGTAAACCTTTTGATAGGGCCATACGATCCCTATCGCTAAATGTTGCATTTTGTTCGTGATGAGCCAGGAAGACTATGAGGTCCGTCTGCTTGGTTTCCTCGGGATATTTACGATTGTATCCTTTTACCTTGTAAATGGCGTACTTATCCTTTGTTGTGTCTTTGCAGCTTTCTGTTGACTCCGCTGAATCGGAGTCCGAAGATTCAGCTAACTGCTGCTGTTGCGGCGAGTCAGCATAGGACATTTCGTCCTTCCTCCGCCTTTTTTTACCCATTTCGGGTTACTAATTTACTATGTACACTATGAACAGTCTATTTAACAAAAATATTTACAAAAATATTGTTTATAATACAAATTGTGAATTTTTTCGTAAATTTGATAGAGAAAACGCGCCTTTTCACTTTCAAAGTTTCCCGCCTTTTTCTCTGTGATAGTGATCTGCTGAAGTCTGAACGAATCCACAGAGTACATTTTACAGAACCACGGAGCAAATCTGTCAAAAAAAAAAATGATAATCAAAAATACGTCAACATGTAGAGTCCGTCTCACGAAAGAAGTCCCGCAGACGCGGCGCTGCAGTCATGCGACGAAATGTTGCAAGCATCTATGTTTTAGACTCCCCAATAAAATGTTTATAAATTAACAAATTATATAGACATCGTTCTAATATTTTACACATTTTGTTTACTTGGTTATCTACAATAGAATAAATAAAATAATGTATTTGTAATAGTAAGCAAGTATGAAATAAAAAACTAACATCAAATTTTAATTGTATAATTATGGTCATCGATTGGGTTTATCCCAGACATACTGCAATCACTGTCCGAAGAGTTATGATATATATCACTGTCGTGATCAGACTCTGTTTCGCTGTCACTTGCTGTTGATATTATAAATCGGTCGGTTTCTTCATCTAGCAGCCCGTCATTTCTAAAATATTCATCTTCTAGATGCTCCACATGTTTGCATTGTGCAAACCAATCTTCTGGAGTGACGCTTGCAAACGCGTCTTCTGTAAATTTCACAATTTTCTTCGAGTCTTGGTCAATATTTTTATCCACCCGTCTTTTCACAAGGCTCCATATTTTTTCTATTGGGTTCAGATCTCAATGATATGGTGGCAGTTTTAAAACTTTGTGGTTGTGACTTTTTAAGATTTCATCTACAGCATATATTGGTTGGCCTTTATTTTGTTTTATTAGATCAAACAATACGGCTTTTGTCCAGGTGTCTTCAAAATAAATATTATTTTCTTGCAACCACTTTTGCATATCAGCTTTTAAACTTGACATAGTTGCTGCTTTATTTATTTGAGCACAATGGTATGGAGCATTATCCATAACCACAAACGACCTTTCTGGCAAATTTGGTACTAATTTTTCAGTAGTCCATTTAAGAAAATTAGTTGAATTCATGTCGTCATGATAATCTGACGACTTCGATTGTGATTTGAACATTAGAAATGCATTATCTATAAAACCTTTCTCAGAACCAGCATGAGCGATTATCCATCTACTCCCAGCAGACTCTGAAATGATAAGTCCTGGTTCTTTTTCACTTTGCCAGCATTTTTTGGCATGATAGGTGTTGTGGATATATCGTCTAAGAACACCACAGGTCTTTTTTCGACGGTTCGATTTTTTCGCATCTTGTCAATATACCTAGCGCGCCAAGCATTATATCATAACGCTCCATTAATATCTTTCTTTTAGACTGGCATCGTCTATATTTAAACCCAATTCTTTGCAATACTCTATGCAGTGTGGCGCGACTTCCTTTAAAATCGATATCTTCTTTCAACACTGCAAGTAATTTATTTAAAGTAGGCAGTTCTTTTCTTACAATATAAAATTCGTGAATTTTATGACGAATCGCACATAGATCGAAACTATCCAGATCGACCTTTTTCGGATGTGGACGACTCTTTCCTGGTGTTACAATTTTATTTGAAGTACTTGCAGCCATTTGCCCTTCTTGTGTTATTGTTGAGACGGTTTTTCAGACACTCCTAAATAAAAACATTAAGTAGGTAAGTAAAACAAAGTAAAATTTATTTAAATTGAATCTTTACTAGTCCAGGTTATGTATGTTATATAAAATAATTTTATGAAACTTTAGGTTATTAGGTTACAAAGACTAATGTTTGTTCTTATACTTTCTATTACATACATACTCTTGTCATTCCCATGTTTTATTCAAATTTTAAAATTAACTTTGTATCTGACGTATTACAACACGCGTCAATAATAATAATTCGGCACTCTTCCTTTTTTTTAAATCCCAAAAATAATGGTAAAAATCACACAGTTAGCAACCCAAAATAAAGTACCTGTCATGGCGGCAACTCTCTTGCGGACATTGTTTAAAGGTAATAAAACGCCATTATTGCGCTGTTCTGCCTCACAAAACTCCTTTATCTTCAGTATCATTTCTCGGCAAGCACTTTTCACAACTTTAGGCATTGTAAATAATACTTGAATTATGAGAAATTATCAAAAATACGAGCACGATAACAGCACCTGTTATCCACCAACAACAACAACATGGGGGGCCATGGCCGATCTTTTATAATTAGTTCCACTTTTTGCCGCGGGACTTCTTTCGTGAGACAGACTTTACACACTCTAAAACCACAAACTAAATAAAGAACAAGTTCTTTAAACTGAAGTACATTTATATTTATTCCTCAGGAGTCCTCCCCATAAGTGTTTAATCTATGGTCCTCTCTCTTACCGTGGAAATACTCTGACGTACTTTGTAACAGAGATTATGTACTAAACAAGGATCGTAAGTTAGGTAGGTATAAGTTCCTTGGTACCTATTTACTACTCGTACTGTGTTGTAGAAATGGCGCCAAATTTGTAAAAAAAAAAACAAAAGTGCTTTGCTTTAATAATCCGCCTTCCAGACGGATTATCAACTACAGAATTAACGAATTAGCTATCATTTTAGATTTATACATTGTAATTTTTTTCTTTTTTTAAATTTACTGCATTTTTAACATAGAAACACTTTAAATATTTTTTTGTCGGGAAAATTAAAACGCCTCCGCCTACTTTGGTTGGAAACACGCGCTCACAAGGGCGATGAGCCGTCTACTCGGTTTGCAACTGGTCACTTTGGTTGTAAGGCATGTTTTAATCTGTGTAGAAAGCCTATTAACAACAACTCACAATAAAAACACACGACACACATCCTAAAAAAAAGTTAATGTATTAAACAATAAACTACCAAAGATCTTTAAGAGCATTACCACTATCGGCAAAATAAATATTCTTCTTTTTCAAGTTGTTATACCATTTTAGATTTTTTTAGTAGTTTATATTTTACTTTTGACCACAGAGATGACGGAATCGTACCGTAAATTCGTAAAATAGTTGAAGAATCAAACCCGCGAAGTAAAGACGTTTAGTATTATCATTTGTAGTAGAGTAAATCGAGTAAATAGTAATCAATATTAATCGATTATCACAGGTTTTGAATGCTCATTGGACAATGCATACTGCAACAAGGAGACTTCGTTATCTACGTTATTTATAATATTCTTGTTAGTACCCATAACACTAGCAAATATAATTGCTTAATTTGGGGCTAGATGGCGCTGTGTAAATGTGGTAGAATATTATTACTATTATTACTATATTATTAACTTTCATACATATTATTATATTATACTATCAGGTTAAGTATCGGCTTTATTTTTTATCGAATGTGTGACCATGGTAACATCACTAAAATATTTATTATCTTGTCTAGTGATGTGCCAACTCGGAAAAAACAAAACTCGACTTAACTCGAGTTAAAATCCACATAACTCGGGTTGAACTCGAATTACGTAACTCGAGTTAACTGGATGGACAAGTGAATGCTTTATTTGAATTTTTACCAGTTTATTCCCTCAGCATTGCATTAATAGTTTAAAAAATTGGAACAGACAAATTATATTTTTATCTGTTTCAATTCTTTCATTTTTTATATTATTTATTTATAATGTATTGGGAGAGTTATACTAACTAAAGTAAGAAAGAAAATTATTGTTTGAAATAGAATCATTTATTGATGTATTTTTGCCTTGAATTTTAATTTAAAAAAATATTTATATTTATTATCAATAAAACTATGAAATTATATAGCAGTGTTTTTTAAATAAACAACATTAGGATGCTTTTTTTAATGTGGTTTAATAATGTGGTCATATTTCCACTATATTTGAATGAATCTGAACACTGTTTACACGCAACACGTCCACTCACTGGCGATTCGAATACATCCCAAACTAAAGATTTTCTTTTAAGACCCGGCATTTTTCAAAAACAGAACATAAAACACTTGGTTCCATTTGGTTTACGAACTCGAGTCAGAGAGAATTTACCTCGAGTGGGTTCGAGTTACGCCCAACTCGAGTTAACTCGAGTTAGTTACTCGAGTTGATCATCACTAATCTTGTCAGTTGACTTGCCACTTTGACTGACCTACAAACCGAGCGGCGAGCACTACCACCTTGCCTTTGCCTTTTCATCCAGTCGATTTATGTTCAGTCTTTGTTGCCCTTTTTTTTCTTTACTAGTGTACTGTGTACTCTAATCACTCAGTTTTGTAATATACAATTGCAGTGTTCAGTTAAGTGTGATATTCAGTACTTGCTAATTACCATGCCTGATACCTTTACATGCATAACATGCCAGGTGATGTTCAAAACGCCTGAAGTACAGCGTGAACATTATAAACAGGATTGGCACAGGTATAATTTAAAAAGAAAAGTTGCACTAATACCACCCGTAACTCTTGAGGAGTTCGAATTAAGAGCGAAACAACACAGAGAATCGAGCCAGAACTTAAATCGAGATGAATCAGAGTATTGCAAGTATTGCTCAAAGTTGTTTAACACAAAGAACGCCTTTAATAATCATTTGAACAGTAAAAAGCATAAAATATGCGAGGAGAGATATATTGAGAACAAGGAAGAAGAACACAGTGGACCATCAGATACAGACAGTTATGTGAAGGTGGAATCTAGTGCTAATGCTTCCAACGAAGGCAAGTTTGTTGTTGTAAATCCTAATGACTCAGGTGATGAGGATATTGAAACTGATTCAGATATTGAGGAGGTATGTATATATTAAAATAGTCTTGCTTGTAAATAGGATTTTTTTTAATGGGTGCATCTAAAATGATTACAATTATTGCGCAATAAATTATATCATTAATGTCCTATTCACTAATAAGTATTGTATATTGAATCTAAATAAAATATTTTTAGGTTATGTAGTTGTCCATGTTTGTATAAATTAATATCAGAGAAAGCTTACAAAAATAGTTAGTTCTTTATTTCTATTTTATAATTCATTATTTATATTACTGGAATTATTGTAGGTTACCTACAAGTTTTTTTTTTAATTTATTTGCCTTATCAATTTCAGACAATTTAGTGGTTAGGACATCCGGTATAATCTGGTTGTGGGTTTGAATCTGTGCAAGTACCATGTGACTTTCAAAGTACTATACTTTTAAGGCTTACCTTTAAAAGCTGAATTTCCAATTTCAATGCTCTTGCTGTCTTTGTTTAATTTATATTATAGTTTAAGGGCGTTCCGTCACATATGACCTTGAGCGTTTCGCTTCCTCACCACCCCGCGCCTCACCCGAAAAAAACATTGCGTGCGAGTTCGCCCTCTAGCGGCAAGTAGCAGTAGCACAACTATAAGACAATGACCTTACATGTCCGAAACCGCAGAGCTAAATTCTGATAGACGCGCCAATAATGAATTATTTTTTTAGTATCTTTTATTATTTCGTTTAGTAAGTATGTATATTTTTTAGTATATATTATTTATATAGTAACGAAAGCAAAGATAAGTGTTTAGAATCATGACGTTTGTTAAATATGTACCTAGTAGAAATAAAAATAACTACTGTGGGTTAATATTTTTTGAAGTCGCTTAAAAATTAAGTCCCAATGACAATACACCATTGTGATAAATTCCTATAATTGACAAGATGTGTATTTTTCAACTAATACTAGTACACTTTAGTTTAGTAACCCTGCCGAGTTTATACTTATTTAGTTAGATATATATATATAGGTTTTTTGTACATGAACAAACTAAAACATTTTGACTTAAAAAATGTATTAACATCCTATTAATATTATAAATGCGAAAGTTTGTGTGTGTGCACGTATGAAACGTATGCGTACCTCATCTTCATTTATATTTTTACTATTTGCAATAGTGTCGCTAGTATCATGAAGCCGCTATGCTAGCAGTTTGAGACAATTTCTATTAAAATAGTGTCTTCCACTTCTGGACTTCATTGGCTGCTTACCGTCAGGCAGAGGAGTGCGTTACCCCAGCAAAATGTTGATAAAAATGTGCTTATAAGAGGTGAGAGTATAACAGATAATTAGTGCGTCGTAAGGAGTAATTTGTTTGCCTATAGCAACATTTGTTTGCATTATAGTTTTAAAGTTATTCGGAAAAAAACAGATTTTGCTGGGGTAACGTTTGAAACATTACCCCAGCAAAATGTCTTTTCTTTAAATTATCTAGGCAGAGTCACGTTGGTAGACCAGTATGAATAAAATAACTGTATCAATAGTACTAGTACATGACTTTTTAAAACAATACTGAAAAATTCAATCTTTATTTATTAACTCCACTGCGTCTTCATGAACTGATGATATGAAGTCCTGCATCAATAATAAATTAGCATCTCATAAAAACCACCTAGCCAGCAGTTTGAAACAATGACCTTTGGAATGGCGGCTACCACTTAGTCTTTTGGATCCCACTGACTGTATCATAAGGCAGAGTGAAGTCACTTCGATAGGCAATTGTACGGCACGGTTATATTGATGTATGTAAAGTAAGGTTTTGTGCAAGACAACTTTTTCTTGGTTCTGTAGATACGTACCGCTACCAAACTCGAGTAACAAATCAGACTACACTTGTGCATTGTCCTTTCAATTCGGCCTTTATCATTAAATGGCAAATCTTGCGGAGTGTATAGGCTTGGAGCCTATTAAATGCAAAACAATTTTGAAGTGCTACAGACTGTGGACCTCCTAAACACTATTTAATTTCATCAGCCTTAGTCCACGAGGTAGGAATAACAGGCACAGTCTGCCAAAAATGAACACAAAATAGTAGGACTGTGATAGCCACTCATGAGTTGGTGTTGTCTGATATCTGGTCCACTGCTTTTAGCGCTTTACAGTTTGCCATAGTAAATTCATCCTTTATAATAAGGCTTCTATCGCGCAGCCAAATCAGTAAAAGGATTATCTACTCTACGAACACGAATCTAATCGAAACAAAACGCTGTTCTGTCTCGAGCAAAGATGTATACAGAATATTATACTAAATTATTCATAATTTATTTCCATCCTGTAATCTCGCTTATTGATACATTTTGGCATAAAATGTTTTTTTTTGTATTAATTATATATTACATAATGCTTGAGCCATAATTGTACAGTTAAGAACACATTTTGTATTGTTTTGTTAAAATTGTATACTTAGTATTATAAAAATTTTACATTGTGATTTGTGAAATAGAGGTGTAAATTAAGTTCATCTTACTTTATACTTATATCGAAAATTAACAGTTTATATAATACTTACATAGAAACATTTATTACAGTTCACATGTTGCCTTTACCTTTTGTAGCAATATGCAAATTGAGGCAGCCTGTAAAGCACACATTTTACTTTTTATTTTTTCTTTGCAACATAGAAAGCTGTAAGTATTTAATTACCTATAGAGTTAAGTGTATTGCCTGTGTCACTTTGCATGCTACTTGAAACTGTAACTTACAAAAATTGTAATAACCTGGCGATTAAAAAGAGTGGTCTGAGTTTCTTGCCAGTTCTTCTCATGGCTCTACTTTGTCAGCGAACTGGTTGTAGGTTAATTTGCTGACATTTTGTATATTTTGACGTTCATAAGTGTTAATTTAATTAACCTATATGAATTAACATATTTTCATTTTCCTTATTTATTTTCGGTTCATCTGGATATCACAAATATAACTTCAGTAAATCGTTCTGTATATTGTATAGCCAGCAAACATTTTACGGAAGTAGATCTTTTAGAATAAGCGGGACGGTTTGGCTGGAGATGTGCATTTAACATGTACATAACGACGTAAAGTGTAAGTTTTGTCTGAAAATCAGTGGTCCGAAGGCATAGTTACCACCTCGGTCCTCTTTATTTCCTTTTTTCTCCCACAGTATCTTTACTCTGTATGGCCACCACTGCACTGAATTTGAAACAGCACCATACGCCAGCAAAACTGAATTCAAATGATGGAACTGATAAGGATTTTCAGTTACACATGCTTTAAACAAAGCGTCATCATTCCTATGTTGATTATCTTCTAGTAAGTGCCCGTACGTAAGGTACACAATATCATGTACACTTAGCAAAATAAGTAACACGAACAATTGCCAAAGTAGACGCATTGTACCCACAGTTTGAGTGATTTGGATGTACCGTGAAAATTACCTCGCTAGAGATTCATTATAAGTATAGATTACTGCAATATGTACATACAAATATATATGTACATACATATATTTGTATGTACGTACATATTGCAGTATTGTAAATCTATACTCTATACATATAATAAAAATGTAACCGGTCGCCGTCTGTACATGGAAGATATATGAGAAAAAATATTATTGGGACCTTTATCAACGCAAATAGAACCCAAAACAATTATTGTTACAATTTTTGTCTGTTTGTCTGTTTGTCTGTTTATCTGTTTATCTGTTTGTCTGTTTGTCTGTTTGTCTGTGCGTTTGTTCACGCTAATCACAAAAACGGCTTATCCGATTCAAATATGGTTTTCACTGATACATTGTGGTAAGCTTCACTTAACATTAAGTGTTTGTTTCATGTCAATCGGTTCATAAATAAAAAAGTTATGCCAATTTAAATAATCACGTCATACATGTGGTATGTATTTAGCTTAGTTTTGTGTGTTTTTAAGTTAGGTTAACACGTCTTATTTCTTTATCAAAATGTAAATACTTTGTCAGTTAAAATGTAAATAAAAGTTAGATGTATATTTTTCTGGACTTATTTTCTTTTTATTTTTTGTGATAAAAACATGTTTGTTAACACGTCTCATTACGGAATAGGTGGAATTAAAGTGAATTACGAAATAGTAGTAGTCGATTTACGCTGGTTTCAGCATGAAGGGATCGGATCGACCAGAGAAGTACTACCCTCTCATAGAAGATCGACGTAAGAGTAGTAGTATTCGTACTACTGCGTTTCGTTTGGTGAGTGAGAGTGCCGGGGGCCCAATTTCTCCCTTTCCTCTTGAGTTTCCATCTAACTTTGATCCTGAGTCTTTTAAGCGGGGCGTGAAAAAGCATCTCACTAAGCCGCCATAGTGGATACCAGTAGTTTGGAATGGTGTCCACCACTTCTGGATTCCACTGACTGCTTACCATCAGGCAGAGTAGAGTCACTTTGGCAGGCTATTATATAAAAAAAAACCTTATAGCGTTTTTATTCCTCGGATTTCTCTCATTCCAAACAATTTCCCGTTTAGTTTAAACGAGTTCAGTTTCCAGTGAGCCTATGTTTCGCGATGACAATTAATAAAGCCTAAGGTCAGACACTAAATGTTGTGAGTGTGAATCTAAATATTAGCTGTTTTTAGCATGATCAGCTTTATGTGGATTTGTCACGTGTAGGTAATTCAAGCAGCCTGTATGGCTTTGATCCCCGATGGCTATACGTCTAATATCGAGAATAATAAATAATAAGAGAAGCATTTACTGTAAAGATTTTTCTTATTCACCTAAACGAAGATGTTTATAATTCAAAACAAACCAAAAGATATATCCAAAAAATGCTGCCCAAAATCACTATTCCACGCGGACGAAGTCGCGGGCACAGCTAGTGTATAATATAATGCAAAATCGGTAAAGTAGAACTAATGTCATATTATCGCTAAGTAACGGATCCATGCGGACGACGTCACGGGGTAGTTTTACAGTACATACACTTATAATATAATATAATAAAGATACATACATACATACATAGAGTGCTAAAACATATTCTTTTGCCTTTACCTAGTTAGGTAAAGACTGTACAAAAAAGAAGAGAATTCTTTATACTGTGCCACCGTGCCGGGTCTATTACTTTCTACATACACCTATCACTCGAAAAATACGGCATTAGTTTTGTTATGTCCAGTAGGCGCTCAACAATATATTATTTAATTTTAGGATTAAAAATTCATATAGTACGATAATAAAGGAACAGAGAGTAGGATTTTTAATTTACCTAATTGTGATAATTTCAGTCTTCAAATATTTTAGTTTGGTTAGAGAGTAAGACGTTTTGTAAAGCCTTTTTTTCTTCCTTTCTTGCAATCAAATAAATAAATCAAAATAAGATGCATTGAAAGTAGAAGGGTAGGTATTTACTTTAGCCTAGTATCTTATCACTGATTTTATCAGCTCATGAAAAAAAATCTAACCAGGTAAATACTTGAATATTTTATCGGTATTACTTACCGATAGAATATTCAAGTACACACCGTATGTATAATTATATAGAATGTATAGGTATTTATGCTCGTGCAAGATAACGTAGATAGTTAGGTACCTAACAGCAGCGTGTATGGTTGTTTTGTGTAGGTACCTAACTAGGTCGCAAACCGACGCATGTCACGTATAATCATTGTAATTTGAGTTCTATGCTAGTTGTACAACCGACGCCGACGTTCGTGTTCCGACCGAAACACCTCGTACCTACGCCGGCGTCGCCGTCGTCGTCGGTCGGAATCGGAAAGCGCCCTTGCCACATGAGTAAATATCCAAGTTAGATATTTTACTCATGTGCCCACCTACCACACACCTAGTTCGAAATGATAGTAGACATAGACAATATTGTAGCAAGCTCATATTCATATCCCTAGAGTATATAACAGCAGAAATTTACTGATTCTTGAGGCCTGGAGGCCTACTCCGAAAATCGAACGTCGAAGTTTCGAATCGAAACGTAGTAAAGCCGAACGTCGAACAATTACCCTACTACCAAGTTACTTCGGATACGACTATTGCGTTCGGCCGTCGTTTCGAATCTATAGACAACCAATTGAATGAATAGTTTGAAACACTATTAAATGTCAAATTGGGTCTTTTATTAAAGGCAAATATAAAACCGGTAAAAAGCCGACAAATCAATAATATTATGTTTTTTTAATAAGAAAGCTATTGGTGTATCTTAAATTAAATGTTTTGTTATTATTCTAATAATTTATACGTAAAACTAATTAATCTGCTTGAAAATGAGACTTATTTTAAAGTGATGACATTAAAAAAACCTTATATCGTTGCTTTCTTATTATTCTGTGGCAGTATTTCAAAATCGTGGATTCGCGGCTCGCGGACAAGTTTAAAGTCTTAGAAATTTCAAAAAAGGATATAATTTCATTTTGTAAGTATAAAGATCTTTATTGTATTAGCCCTTGTATCTTTTGTATAATATATTCGTCATGTATTTGTTCTGTAGTTTGTTTCGTATTCTTGATATGAACAATCTGTAATTTTACGACTTTCTGAATAATGCAATTTCGTTTTCTCACAGTAAAATGACGGCCACAGGTACATAAGTGAAGGCTGTATTACAATTTATGTCTGAGCATTCAGACCTAGCCCGTGGCCTCATACACAGCATAGAGGGGCAGGCAACAGCAAAAAGACTGTTGGAATCCCTGACTGCGCAGTTAAACAGCATTGGGGGTGCTGTTAAAACGGTGCAACAGTCGAATAAGGTATGTATTATTATACTAATGATTTCTCATAATATTCCTTAACTAATGTTCACCTTTTACTTCAAAATAGTATAGCAAGTAAGTACTTATATTATTCCAACTACATATAGAAATAACTATATTTATAAAACGGGTCTACTCGTGTTAGAGAATTATTATAAGGTGTCATACCTCTTTACCCGACGTTTCGGTCGAATTACACCGACCATGGTCACGGGCTGACTGATGTAGCCAGGCGTCGTCTTCGCCTTGAAGCTCGGGATTCGGCAACTACCCTCACTTTGTCTGTTGTTACACTGTTTTGTAAAAAGTCAGTACTACGACACACAACACTCACGACGTCTTCACCTTGGCCTACTTTGTCATAACTGCGACGCTCACACCTGCTGATTACTGGATACCTTATAATAATTCTCTAACACGAGTAGACCCGTTTTATAAATATAGTTATGTGTAAAAATTGTGTGAGTTTAAAATATTTAATTACATATAGAAAGTTTAGAGATCTCTGTTGAAAATATAGTGCGGATTTACAAAAATGTATTGATCTAATTCCAATCACTGTCTTACCCTAATTTGTAACAGGCTTTTGTACAGCAATGGTTCTAGGCTTATTTTTTTGTTGTGTGGTGTGGGTTGTTAGCCTCTGATGGCTTTCACAACCTTACGCGGACTGTCGGTGAGCAGAAGGCTCTTAACCATCATAGGCTTATATATTAACATATAATTATGTATAGGATGGCTAAAATAAATTAAGTGCTGTCCCTAATTGTGTTTCTAATTTGTGTCTCTAATTTTCTATTTTAATTTAACAGCCTTGAGGCGAATTCGACGACGTTTGCGTGCTGCGCAACCAAACCTCCGTAATTGAGTGATTCGCCTCGAGGAGGAGAAGAAAGAAGTGCTGGTAGTCATCTTCGGCCAGCTTCATAAATTAACCTTAAATAAACTTATTTATAAATGTATGTATATATGTAAAAAAGTGTTTATTATAAAAAAAAAATAAAAAAAAATCCCAACACAAGTTATCTGAAACAAACACATATATGTAGGTAATTAAATACACGCCTCCGACAGCGCTCTTGTCTTTCTTCGTCTAAAACCTCCTCATAGAGCCAAAACGTGCCATTTTCGTTCATAAAATTAAACGCAAAATCTTTTTACGATAGTGAAACGAAAGCTAAGTTGTTATCGTAAAATTAGAGGTTAAATTCACGATCAAAGTATTGTCAAACAACGATAGGTACACGTCAAAAATCATTTCGGAGTAGCGTCAACGAAAGCCAAAACGTCAATTCGCGATCTTCGATTCGATCTTCGGATTCGAAACATTTCGTGGTAGGTAGGTGTACGATCCGTCAGTCGAAAGTTCGACGTTCGATTTTCGGAGTAAGCCCCCTGGTGTTGCCTTGATCTTATCACGAGCGATAATAGGCTCACCACCTGCTACCTAGTTTACGTGGAACTAAACATAATTAAAGGATATCCTAGGTAAGTATCTCAAAGAAGGTATTTTACTAAAAATATGAAGGTAGGTATATACCTACTTACAGGATATTCATGTGTTGAATCTTTTGCATTTGTATTTGTTTCAGTCGTAAAATTTTAGTCATTTTGATGAAAAACAATAATAAATATAGGTAAATACCTACGTATTTAATACACTAAATAAATCTAAATAACTAATCTAATTTATTTGCAACACTAAATCTATCCACACAATATATTTTTTTTGATATTATTTATTTGCAATTATTGAATTACGTAAATATTTTTTTAAAAAACCGCATACGTCCGTCCGTCAGAAGGGCTTACGCCGCTCTGCCGCTCTGCCTCCCGTCGCCCGCGCAGAGCCCCTGCGACGCTGATTCAGCCAAATTATCAATAACTATTGAAACATTATCCTAATAAATGAAATAAATCTACAGAGTTGACATTTGGTTTATTCCGGTTGATTCAATATAACTTTTATATTTATAACTATAGTAATTACAAAGTAATATTTCGATATAAGTGAAATCACGTTGTTTTAATATCGTTGGTATAAGTTATATAATCAATTATTGTAAATAATTCTTCTACTATTCTAAAGTTCATGAATCAAAGTATATTGTAGGCAAAAAGAAAAATGAATAAATAGCATTAAAATCTACTAAATATCGAGATGAAAGTCGCGGATTTCAGCGAAATTTCGTCGGAACCACCTTAAAAACATTGTTTTAATTAATAGCCAAAGAAATTTTAATCATTAATCTTAAAAGGTTTTCTTATCATGACTACATCAAATAGACATTGTTTTGAAAAAAAAAATACCTAGGAATTAATAAAATTGTTTCATTTCAGCTTGATTCAGATGAATGGGAGGAATGTCATATCAAGGGTAGTGATTCTCTGATAAAGCCTCGAGACTGCCTGTTCTGTGGACACCATAGCAGAAGCATGGTCAAGAATCTCAAACATATGTCTGAGACACACTCATTTTTCATACCTGATGTAGAATACTGTATTAATATAAAAGATTTACTTTTGTATTTAGGAGAAAAGGTTAGATGTTTTTTTTGTATAATTTTACTGAATGCTTTTCATTATTTGTATGTGTTTGCTTTGAGCCATAGCAAATATTATAGGAAGTTGATTCACAATATCTTGAACAGCTGTGTAAATATTATTCTATATTATAAATTTTTAATGTTCATTTGAATTGACTGAGTAACTGTACCTACAGTCAAAGCTCCTTATTTATTAATATATAGATATGTTTATCTCTCTCTATAGATATGTTTCATAGAAGTTGCAAATATCTTCATCAATTAAATATTAGAATTACATGGATATGTCCAATGTTTATAAAATAAAGCCTGCTAAGTTTTATCACTCTTTTTTAAGTTTTTATAGAAAAAATTGTACTCTCTTTATTATGCTGCTTTTATAGTGCTCTAAATTATTATCACTCAATATCTGTATTAAGTTCATAACACATGCTGAGGTTGAATTTTTTTTTGGCTTTATAAATCTATAATTATGATATGACAATATTATGACATTATATATTATCTGTTTGTTTTACAAAATTTTTATTCACCAGATATCACAAGGTTACATGTGCCTTTGGTGCAATGACACTGGTCGAACATTTTACTCTATGGAAGCAGCTAGAGCTCATATGGTTGATAAGGGACACTGCAAAATGTTGCATGAAGGACTTGCATTAGCTGAATATGCTGATTATTATGATTACAGGTATATCATTATGTTTATGATAGTGTTCACAAATATTACGTAATATTATTTACGAGGCGACATTTACTTGACCTTCATTACTTATCTCTAACTAGGTACTTACTTATTAGAGACGTATTTAGCATAACCCATGCTCATATTATGGCATACAGTGTACTAGGTATATGAGGTATGGCTTAGCGGGCTGTTTGATGCAGTTCCACGACGAAGCTTTTTCACCCTAGCTTCGCTGAGAAGGCAGGCAATTCCTTTATATTGCCATGACACTGCAGCAATGTCAATCTGTTTCTACTCTACTAGGAATCTCTTGACAAAAATGTTATTGCTTTTTGTTGCAAAGGATCGTACCTAATTTATGCTGCTATAATGGCTACTGCCGTTAAAAAAAAACTACGGCGGCACATAATAATATTAAATGAAACAGTTAATAAATATAATAAAAGTCAAGTCATGAATGATATTTTTTTTATTATTAATAGTATTGTTGTACGCAACCTGCAAAAATAATATAACTTAATTTAAATAAATAAACACACAATTTCGGTAGATATACTACTTACTTTATTGCAAAATCATATTTACAAAACAATGATCGTCGCAGTTGATGACGTCATGAAATAAACAGATAACGTTTGAAATTTTCGGTTTGTTGTTCTGGACTGTCGAACTCGAGACCTTTGCGTGGTAGCCCACCACAAGGTCTCGGGTTCAATCCCCGCTCATATGGTACATGATTATTTGCATTGATTTGGGAGTTTCTATATATTTACAAAAAAAAAAATTAAGTACCTACCTATGTTTGTCCGCATTCTAGAAGATAGAACGCATATCACAAGCTAAACATATTATTATGCATACTTTGGATATACATAGTGATTGTATAGTTGCTTAAAAAATGTTAATCCTTTTTACATCATCCATTTGAGTTCCTATTATAATTATTTTAGCGCTTCATATCCGGATCAAGAGAAGGATGTAGAAGGTATGGATGTAGATGAAGAAGTGGAAGGTCCCGCAACTCTAGACGGTGATGACGTCCAGCTTGTTTTACCCTCCGGTGTCACCGTCGGCCATCGCTCCCTTATGAGGTACATTATATATTTTTCTCTATTTGGTGTCTCTAGTATTAAATCTTTAAACTAGCCAGAAGAAGAAAAAGAAGTAGACCAAGTAATTTCCCAGAATTTGTGTTTAGTCAGTAAGATAATGACTTCATTTTTATAGATTTAGCTAAAACGGGGCAGGGTATTGTTTATTTATTGTTAGTACCTAACAATAGTAAAATAGTAAAATTATTATTTAAATTAAATTTGTTTTACAAGTAATAATTACGCAAACATAACGTTTTTGTAGTAACTATGTCCTGCCTAGATCATTATTTACCTGTATGTATAATTATGTTATTATTAAGTATATTAATAGTACGATAAATTATACGTAAACAGGATACAAGTACCTAGGTATATAGAGGCAGATCGCGTGTACAGGTGTTTCACAGGAAATCTACATAGTGAAAGTGTTGCATGCAATTTGTTGCCCCTGTTTTAGCGCCTTGTGCGCTGTATAAATAGTAATATAATTTACTACATCGAATCTAGAGTCACTTGTAGAATATTGAAAGAAGTTCGCGATGAATAATGACGATCTAACATAGAGCTTACGGTAGTAGATCCACGCTGGTTTCAGCATGATGGGCTGAATCGACCGGAGAAGTACTACCCTCTCATAGAAGATCCACGTAAGAGTAGTAGTATTCGTACCACTGCCGTTTCGTTCGGTGAGTGAGAGCGCCGGAGACCCAATGTCCCCCCTTTCCTTTTTCCTCACCTGCCTCATTTCCAGTCACCATAGTGGAGGCCACCATAGCCAGCAGTTTAAGACGATGGCTTTTTTTATGGTGGCCACCACTTCTGGATTCCACTGACTGCTTACCATTACTTTGGTAGGTTAATATAAAAAAAAAAATAGAGATGTGCGAAAATAGATACGTTTGATTTCCACTGATCTAAAGGAAAACACTCATGGTCACTTTCCATATGCGATCTTTAATCTAAGATTATTTTAAATTCTTCTGCCTAAAGTGAAATGTGCCTGGATCCGTGAGTGATAGTGAGCCTGCTGCCTTTGGAAATACAAATAAAAGTTTGTTGCATTCCAACATCGATTCAAATTCAATACGAGTCTAGTGATTGTGTCATCAATGGCTAGTACAACGCAAAACGCGAGTATGTTATGACGGAAAATAATTAAAATTACGATGTTACCTATGTTTACTAGTTATATCGTTACTGATAATGGACGCTAGCCGAGCGATATGACGTTACTTCTGCAAGTAAGATTCGAGTTATAATAATTAGGACTTGTATGTAAAGAATAATAATTAGCATTACATCAGTAAAAATCGGTATATATATATCAGTACTTTCAAATAATAATTCATAGGACAAGTATAGTGTAATAGAAAGAAAGAAAGAAAATACATTTTTTTGACACAGACAAAAAATTTTTATGAAGATGATGGCGACAAATCCGATACGTCACAAAAATATTGTACATAATATTTAGTGTTCTACTAATTTAAGTATTAGTATTTATCTACACAGCTATTATCCCTACAACACTTTACTAAATGTGCCTACAACTACCAGCAAAAGAAGTCTATACTTTCGAACTACGATTTTTTATGTCACGTTATTGGGTTATGAAATTGTCTATGTGATAATATATTAACATTCCTCTACTTGATTTCAGATACTACAAACAAAACTTAACTCACAACAGTCAGGCTCTAGTAAAGAAATCAGATCGCAAACTTCATAGGCTCCTTGGCGTATATAAAGCACTTGGATGGGCACCTAAGGAACAGGCCGTAGCTGCGAAGTAAGTAAAATTCAATTTCATTTTAATAAATTTAAGTGTTTAATCTCGCGCTTTTTATTGCACCGGGTGGGAATGTTGATTATGATGTCCATACTCATATTTACTGTTTAGATCAGACAAAGGTCATTAAACATTATGAAGTGAATAAAAATGCAATATTCTTATTTGCTACAAAGATTTGCTTAGAATCCACATATTATATGCGAAGATATTATTTATTAGGAAGATTTATGCCATATTATTTTCTAGCCAACCTAGTTATGCTCGTATGTGGTACAAGCAGCCCACTCCATAACTTCAAATTTCCGATTACGTATCATTAAAATTTTAATTATTTACGATTACGACTTTTCATTACAGGAAAGCACGAGATATACACTTCATGAAACGCGTACAAGCAAAATGGCAGATGAAGCTCTCTTTGAAAGCCAACAAATTCCAGAAGCATTACCGAGCGCAAGTCAACTTCTAGAAGTTTCTAGAATGTCAACATCTATGTATTAAATTACTTTACATATTTTATTATTTACTTTACATATTTTAAATTACTTTACCAACAAAATATTGTTTCTTTTTTGCCGTTATAAATAGTTTATGTTCTTTCCACTTACACCATTAATATTCTCCACGGGTGGCAACGACTTGGTTGTGTTTTCTAAGCATTATTATTTTTGCAATGCTTGGAAACAGCCATTTCTATAGGTTACGGTTACCACTTACCATCAGGTGAGCCGTATGCTTGTTTACCACCAAAATTGTATATGAAAAAATAAACACTGTTAAGGTAGCTGCGTGCGTAACGACATTATTACTCAGGCGAGACGTGAACGGGACGGAAACATTGTCTCCTTGTTCGCTCGGCCCCGTGAGTGCCACATTGACGTCTCGTCCGTGTCTCCGTGACATTATGCTCTTTCGTATAAGTTTTGTACGATATTGACAAAATTGCCCGTCCGTTTAAAAACCCGTCACGTATGCAGCGGCCAATGTCATGAAAATTGCTGTAAGAATTAATTAGTACATCAGAGCAAAAAATGTGTCCAAAACATTACATTATTTTTTGTCAGATTCATACAAGTGTGCACGTGCTTAATGTATGCGTACACGTCTCACGAATAAAAAAAATGTGAATTGATAATACATAGTTTAAGATCCTAAATATTTGTCACCCGTTCACATACCGATACAAATGTCACGAAACTTGATTTGTAATATTTGCTAAAATGAGACTTACTACACTTTCAGAAGGCAATTTAGTGATATTAGTAATCCCCAGACGTATCGAAAGGGTTTTCTTACTACGCTGTGTGTACGGATACGGATTTACAAATTCGTAACATAAGAACCAATCAGTGAACACAATCAAACAGCGCTACCCGGTGCAAAAAAACACGTTTACTTACTGTATATAATTATATAAATTGATTCACCATCCTAGAATAAATGTCGTATGCTTATCACAAAATAATACCGGCTATTATTGCTAGTGACCTCAGTACAGTGACAGTTTTCCCTGCCATAATGAGTCCTTTTGAATTTTGATGGAATTTTTGTTAAAAGTGGTAAAGCAAATATGTGGTCGACTATACCTATTATTAGTAAACAACTTTATTTGGTTACCTATCTAAATCGTATCCACTGACCTATATTATACTGTACAATAGAGGTCAGTAATCGTATCAGTAAACTATGGTAGCTTTTAGATAGAATTTTTTAGAGTATCTACTTGTGCTTGCATACATTTGATAAATAATTGTTGTTTAAGTTATTTAAATAATGCAGGACATGCTCATTATGTTACATTAAAGGAATGTTAATGTAAATAATTATGTTAAGTACTTGACTACTTGACTGATGTATCGAGTTATCTGTTACAACATAAATAAACAAAATAATGAAGTTGATTTTATTCTTTTTTTTCACGAGGTTGTATCACTTTATATGTTTTTACTTTTCTCTTATCTTCATTTTTAAGCAGAGTGGTTGGGTCAAGTAAGGAATTCGGCTGGGCTACTGTCCACGGTATTCTTATAGGATTCCTGTCCAACTTCAAACTTATTTTATACAAAGGAAAAGTGGATATCTTCTCTTTAAAATAACGTGATATCACCTTCGACAATCCCTCGTGGATAACATACTGTGGTTCCACATCTGGAATCTTATTCATGTATTTACTTATTACAGTTTTTATTTCATCTGGTATCTTTTCATCGTTTTTTGGTTCTAAACAATTTACTACTGCTATTATAGTTATCTGGAAAAATGAATTTTATCAAAAATAATGCTTTTTAGAATATACATATATGTTAAGTAAAGTCACTAACCAATATCACAAACATGTTCGTGTTCGCTACGTAAATCTTCGAGTTTCAAGAATATTCAATCAATAGTACTCATAAAATATAATTATAATAGTAGCTATTCAATAATACTCATAAAATATAATATGATTTCATAACATCTACATACGTACCTAAACGTTATGCTCATTTAAGCTTGGAATTCAGAAAGGGAATCGTGCGTGAGAAATAAAAGTAGATTTCATTATTTTTTTTATTAAATACTTTGTGTACTTAGATATGCAGACATATACGTCAAATTGATTGATTAATATATTTAATATAATAAATATTTATTAAATATTTTTATCAAAAAAAAAACATGCTTATTAATATTAATGTGATAAAAGAAGTTTTGAAAATGATTAAATCGTAATAAATTTCTCTTACTAATACTTATTTAATTGATAATAGTTATATAAATTATTATGGTAACAATGTATGTGAAAGTCTGCTCTTGCTGGTTCAGTTATTCAAAAATTGCCCGAACTAAGGTCTGATACATTTAGTTATTATGTAAATAACGATCTAAGCTAAAAGAAAATATGAGTCTATTTTACTAGTTACAATATAATTAGACGTAGGACAGCGAATCTTTTGAATAACACTAGTTTTTTCGTTGTATTACTGATACCGTGATGATAAAATTAATAACTATGATAACATTAGCTATTCTCATACCACCTATATTTAAAAAAAAGTTAGATAGTGGCATTAAATCTTTTAAAACTTGTATGGTTACGGGTTTTAATTCTGTAATATTTAAAACGATATAAAACTAATTCATTATATTTTTTTAAAATTTCTACATCAAACTAATCGCAACTAAAATAAAAATGCTTTCGAAAATAATTATAGATTGTTGTCTGGATCTGTCCTTCCACTCCGACCAACTGAACCGACCAACTGGTTGTGCAGAATGGAACCCAAAAAAGGGTTTTATTCCAATCTTATCAACTAGTTGATCATTTATTTTATTTTGAAGTAGTAAGTAGTATTATTCCAATGTGACCAACTGAACCAACCAATTGAAACAGACCAACTCAACGATACAACTTTTTAGTTGGTCTGATGGGAATATTCTGTTAATGCAAATTTGTCCCCATTCACACAACTTTATTAAAACCTTTATTAAATTTAAATTTTATTTGAAACTAATACAATTATATCATACGCGATGATGCCATTAGACAGACCATGATACAATGTTTATCTGATGAGATCTCAATAGGACACGCCCTAGAAAAATTGAGATAAAACAATAGTTAAATATATCTACCATAGGATTAAAATAAAAATAGACAACTAACACAGTCGTTTTATTCAATCAAGCATACTTCTTTTCTGTCCATAAACCAATAGGTTATTGAGAAGATATGGATTTATTCTCCTAAGATACACTTTCCAGATACATTTCATTAATAAAATCTTCCTATCAGACCAACTACAAAGTTGTGTCGTTGAGAAAGAAAAATAGTGTAGTCTGTTTCAGTTGGTCAGTTTAGTTGGTCAGAGTGGAAAGACAGGTCTGGATGTGCCATGTCATCGAATTTTGGATTCTTTTATTTACTATATTTGTTAACTATAGGCAGTTACATTTTTATTTTAAATTGAATATGTAGTGAATAGGTAGGTCATCTATTCAAACATTCATAAAAAATCACCATGTTCAATTTTCGAGAATTGTAACATTGCTGATCAATATATCTAAATTCCGTAGCCACCAATGTTCCAGATATTGTGTCGTGCATAAATATAGGTACTGTTGGTTGTTCAAGAATAAATTCTTTAGCGCGTTTTGGAGCCGTCTTGTACAGGTAGATCACTCACTCCGGCTGGCGCCGTGCCCCTCCTGGAGAAACCCAGGCCTGCCTTCAACACAGCGATGCTAGCTTCTATGGTTCGTCTTCTATCACTCTCGTCGCCAATTGCAGGGTTAACTTCCACCATGTCTATTGCTCGTAGACGACCAGTTGCATGAATGATCTCCATTAGTTTGATAGCTTCGCGCAGAGTTAGTCCTCCTCGGACTGGAACATGATAATGTAGAAAGAAAGCAATGTTTACAAAGCAGGTAGGCACACACTTATTTAAAAAGATCATGTTTATACTTTATGTTTAGAAACTATTAAGAGCGAGAGGATGTGAGACAGGTTAGGTATAGAGAGATGTCAAGCTTTAATTAGAATAAGTACCTAATTCAGTTCGAAAAATGCTTTAAGTACCACGGTACCCATTAGGCATTAGGTATTACTATGGCTGTTCTGTAGGGGTAGTAATCATCATCAGCCTGAACATCTCTACTGCATAGTCATAGACATTTTGAGTACGCAGGTAACGCTGCTGTCCGTCATCTACCTACCTAATATTCTCTTAGACACCCTTTGGAAGAGATCGGTTCCATATTCTAGATCGGCGATCACACGATCATGGGGAATGGATGACTAGTCTCCTTGCTCTTATATGAGCGGTCCAGCAGACTAAGGCAGGGACGACGCGCGGCGCGGGGGGCGGACCGTCCGTTTTTGACTTTTGCCTTTGACTCCAGCCCAACTCTCTCGGAACGGTTCTCTCGCTCTCCCACCTGCGCGCTCCCCTGCTCGCTCTCTTGTTCGCCCGCCCATCCGCACTTAGTTTTCGGTATGAATCCAAATAGTTCGCGAGTTTCCGTCGCTCGTTAACTCGCTCGCTAGCTGGCGGTGTGGTTTGCGGTTTAGACCTTACCGAATGGACAGTTTCTACGAACTTTATATCAATGACTTATAGAAAAAAAAACCAACTAATATTATTTTATCAAAATAAGGAGAATAGGAGAAAGAATTTCAATTATTTAGTTTTCAACTAGTAGGTAGGTATGGTAATTTGACTACGTATTTCAATGTATAATGGTAAATGCAGTTCGCGGTTATATTGAACGACAAGGTAATTTTGAATTATAGGTATTAGATGTATACCATGCCAAGATTCCAGTCATCATCACCTTCGCCATATTAGAGGGAAGGCACGGCCAAAACGACACCACAAGCAATGACATTTTAGTGAGCTTGACAATGCAAGGCATGGGTGGTAAAATAACCCTAATAAAATGTAGAAAGCTTTACGAGCTCATTATGATCACAATATGCATGTACTTTACAATATTAATTTTAATGGACCAAAAGCACGGCAAATGTGTAAAGGCCGTTCCACAGTAGAATGGCTGAGGCTTCTGTGTCTGAGGAGGGCCCAGACTACATTGACTACCAGTGGCGGATCCACGATTTGAATTTGGGGACTTGAGAAACGGATTTGGGGAGAGCTTGACACTACCCGGGGTAGGATTTTACCACGGGCAACACTTCTTCACGGCTTCAGCCCCTTAGGCCGCCTCTGGATTTGCCAGTGTTATATAAATATATACGTTACTTCTGTGTCTAAGGGGTCTCATCCGGCTTTACCGCTCC
The DNA here is from genome assembly GCA_963082885.1 of Parascotia fuliginaria. Taxonomy (NCBI): domain Eukaryota; kingdom Metazoa; phylum Arthropoda; class Insecta; order Lepidoptera; family Erebidae; genus Parascotia; species Parascotia fuliginaria. The sequence continues at coordinate 9,618,673 of OY720173.1, read as the reverse complement.
GGGCCCCCGATAGCCTTTCAAATGTCACGAGTTAAATCCATACTAATAAAAATATAGCGAATCGCAGAAATCATACCTGGAGTTCCAGTGCTGGGCGCTTCGAGTGCATCAACGGCATCGATATCAAAGCTCACGTGTATCGGACGACTGTTGGTAGGATCTAGAGCTGTCAATATTTGGCGAATTGAATTTTTGATTCCATGCCTGAAATGTTTAGCTTAAGAATCATCATCAATTATTAAAACATTAATAAGGACGCAAAATGTTTTGTAGTGCACTGTCTCTGCAGTGGGATAATAGCGGGCTTATTAATATTGTCTATTAGGTAGGTATCTATATAGGTACATACTTATTGGTAGGTGGATACTATAACGAATATCTACAGGAAATATTGATCAGATCTGATTTGGCAATTGTGTCTACTAAACGGTTGTTTCCGAATTAAAGTAGGTAGGTCAATGATATTCAATTTAACAGATATGTTATACACTCACAAAACAACAGAAAAAAGTGTTCCGCACAGTACCCGTTGCACACATAGACCTTTTTCATTCATTTCACATTTCACTACATGTCAAAATGATAGAAAAGGATGACTTGGAGAAAACAAATATGAAAAAAAGTGACAGCTAGTGTTGTCAATTGCGTGAATTTGACCAAACATTACTCTAGTTACCAATCACCGCATGCTGTATCATAGACTAACAAATATAACGCGAGAGAAGGTACAAAATTTGTACCGCAGTTTGTACCTATAACAACTACTAAAGGTAGAAAAATAAAACATGTGAAAGAAAATAAATATTTATTTACAGAAAAATCAAAACATTTTTAATAAAAACTGCAATAGACATAATTACAAGCTTTTTTGTACGTAACTATATTTATAACGGGTGGAATCATGCAACTCAATTTTCGGCCGATTGAACTGAAACTTTTTACACATCTTATGGTCTGTTGACAATGCAATTATATATAATTAATATTATTTAAATCTAAAATAGCGAACCTAATATGGGTTACATTCTGTAACCCAAATTTTAAAATACGATAAAAAAACACATAATCCTCCTTTTGGGCTTTACTGTAGTTGGGTTAAACTAGAAATAGCTTTATTTTATGATTTTTGATAATCTGGTAATATTCAAATTTTTTACATACACTTATTTATTTCTAATTAAGTATATGCATTTTTACATAAAACAAAATTATGAAACAATACAAGGTTAGAAAAAAGGAAAACCGAACTGCGAAGAACGATGACTTTTCTGCCTACGATTTTCGCATCTGTATTTTTATTCTATGTCCGGGATGCACGCGTCCTTGTCACACGCACCACAAAAATGTATTTTCCATTTCTTTCTTTTTTCTAACCTCCAAATATTCGAATTATTAGGAAAATAATTGAAATATGTTATTAAATCAAAGAGTATTGCGTACTTACATATGGTATGAGATTCCTTGTGTTTTATTTAATTTTGTATCATAATTGGTGCACTTACGGAACACACAAGATGGCATTTTTAAATTTGAAAATTGCATCAATAGTGTACCTACTCGTTGCTGTGCGTAACGCAGACTAAAGACAATACGTCCCAATTAGGACGTTTTCGGGTCTTCACGATTACGCGTTCATAACATATCTGTTAAATAGAATATCATTGAGGTAGGTACAATAAACCAATTTACAATCGACCACCTATTAACAAAAATCGTTGAATATCACTGTTAGAACGTAGGTTCCTGATCTTGTATTATTGTTGATGACTCTAGGTACGTAGATAGGTATTCTGAGTTGAGTGGCAATTTTTGCTAACGGTTTAGAAAATAAATGAAAAAATTGGATAGGTTGATGTGATAGTGTAGGTACTTAATCTAAGTTGTACTCACTCATCAATATCCTCCATGGCAAAGCACGGTACCTTGTATTTCTCGATAGCAAGCCTTTCATAGTTATCAACGGAACGTAGACCAATATACCCCAAGCTTTTTATGGAGAAACTGCAAACAAATTTACAGGTAAAGCAATGGATAAACACCACGTAAACGTTTTTAATTCAATGTACCAGATTGATAACAATGAGGTGATACTTACCGGGAACGTCCTTATCCCGTATCTTGTATTCCCTAAGCCGTCTAAGCTCTTACGTCACCTAGGAGTAGAGTGATGCCACGTTCTACATCACATTATAGAGGAGACCTCAGAACAAAGATCAAGAGAGGAGACTTTCTTGCTGACTTCTTTGTTTCTATTGATGCAAAATAATAACATGCTATTGCTAATAATAATTAGCATATTAGTTATAATAACATAGGCACTTACTTTCGTTTCTGCCATTCCCAAGTAGGTAGTTTAGGCCAGTAATATGAGAATTCTTTGACTAGAAGTGCGACCGGCATGCCGTGAACAGAACCAGAGCTCGAAGTCTTATTAGTGTTTATATCAGCGTGAGCGTCTACCCAAATAAGGATCATATCATTGTTCACGTTGTAGTGACCGTCCACTGTACCTAAAATTTATAAAGTGGTATGTTAACACTATTCATTTTAAATCATAAACGAGCATATTTATGAAATATGAATAGCTACGCGATGATTTTATACGACATAGAGATAAATAAACCTTGAATAAATATTTGAAATAATGTTTGTCTAATTAAGCTGACCACAATTACCTACAGCAGCTCACTATATAAAACGTTTTTCGTATTCCCTTAGACAATTGCTGCTGCAATTTCAAATATAAGTATCTAACCGCACATCTTGCCAATTTTGCATCCCGTGCGTAATCGACCAAGTAAGTCCAAGTGTCAATTGAATAAATTCTTCATACAGCTGATACGCCGTCGGAAACTGAACATTGGTGGCTCATTTTAAAATATTTTTTCATTTTCGATTTTATTGCAGTGGTCTAATTTGGAGGTTAAATATAATACTCGTTGCTACAATGGGTAGACCAGATTTGGGTAGGTTAATAGGTTAGTCACATAATAGTCCACCTTTTTTCTATGACTATAGTTATGAATACAGTCACACAGAGTTGAGTCATTTTGATAGGCAATAAAATGATTGCTGTCGGTCATTCTACTTTAAGAATCTGGCAAATCACTACTGAGTTAAGAATTTGGAATATCGCTAGATATCAGCAAAGATATAACAGATGTATGTTATGGAATGGATGTGCTTGGCTATTTTTTTACCATAATATTAGATAACTAATTAGATTTAAGTTCTTATATGAAAACTATTCAATCGATCGTCTCTAAAGATATTTTTCATTGAGGTCTCGATAAATTGTAGAATAGTGAGTTTCGTACCGACTCCAATTGAGTGATCGCCGCCGATGGTTATAGCAATCCTTCCATCATTCAGCACCTCTGAGACTTGTTTTGACAGATTTTTATTACAGGCAGACACTACGGACAAGTGGTCCATATTCTTTACGTTAACCTTTTGTTCGGGGCCACATGTCTCGACGTCTCCATAGTCTTTGACATCAAGATCAGCTGTAGAATGAAATTAGGATTTTTATTATTATTTTTATTGTGTGAGATATGAGTTTAGAAGATGGAAAGAAGACAATGATAGAAAAACATTTTGCAGCAATCTTAGGTACCTACCTAATAGAACCAAAACACACAGAAAAAAATTAATGTAATTATAGGTTGTAATAAATTGGCCCTGTTACAAACATCCGCGTATAGTATCAGGCGAAATTTGTTGCATCAAGGGGGTTTAGACGGTGATCTGGCCGCCTACCATCACAGGCCAGCGAGTCTAAAATCACCGGTCCGTTTTCCCGGATGGAGGTTTGTGAAAATGAATTTCTCCTCTACAAAAAAGAAATGGTCCTGCTATGAATATGGTATAGGTATCGGTTTCTTTAAGTTATTGCGGCGTCTTCTATCTGGCCAGTGGTAACCCACATAGAAAACCTGATCACCAAGCCTGGTCTAAGGATTCTCACTTTTCGATGCAGGTATGGTATGATGCCTTTACAGTACCTACATCTACGCTATATTTTCACACGTAAAATTTATGGTTTTATAAAAAATAAAAAGTAAGAAAATATTTGTTTACTGTTCGGATAACTGAATTCGTTTCTAGCCCTTTTAATAAATACATAGTCTTCAAGTCAATTAACGTTTATAAATTACATTTATCCCAGCTAGATAGTTTTAATAACAGTGTGTGTGGGCGGATTGTAATACGAGTAGAATTTATTTCGTAAGTTTCGTGCGTTATACTTATTGTACAACACAATAAGTATAACGCCCGAAACAGGTCTAACTATCAGTGAAATGAGATTTTTACAAATAGAATATTTATGTTAATTTTTTAACGGTTTTTAAGGATTTACATTGTGTTTGGCACAGAAACATTGTTTTGTGGTGGCCAATATCTAGTAACCAAAACATTAACGCAGGTAGTGCTTTACAAATATTTTTAATTGTTTTAAAGAAATTATTTTAAATTTGAGTAAAATTATTTTGAATAATCCTGTAGGTACCCACATTGATGAGTACCTATTAGTAAGTCAAACCACTGAATTCGCGCCTGTTTGGACGTTACTTATATTCTTTTGGCAATGGTAGCCGTAACTGCCACTCGTTAATTTCTGCAATGTCAGAATCGTGGCCAAGACTTTCAACTGCGTTTAAAGAGCATAAATAATCTTTAGAAATGCACCTTTTTTTTCATCTTGCATGTTTCTTTGTGTGCGAATAACTTTTTAAAATATACCTACTTAGTAGAAAATATTGTTAACCGCCATACCTTAGTAGAAAGTGTTTTTCATTTCTCATACTCGGAAAGTAGTGTTGTTTTGATTTGATTTATGTGGTGGAAGATGCTGCTTTCCTTTCATAGGGAGGGAAAAACTCATACAAATTCATCCCGACCCTCGGGCCGCAATGAACTTTAAAAATAGAACAGCTGTCAGCTGTGAAGAGTTTTATGTAAAAAAAAACTAATTTAAAAAATGTCATGCATGACTTTCTAAACAGCCAGTGTGAATTTAGCGCAAACTTCTTTGAGCGGAATAAGCCGCGAGTGCCGCGACAATTAGGTACGCGGCGAGCGGCGATGTCCATAATTAAAATTTAAAAAGTCAACACAAATTGGCAGTATACTAAAATCTGTTATGTATGTAACTGTGACGGACTTTTGTGCTAAGATTTGAATTAAATATTAAAAATGAGTTCAAGCGAAATATTGACACCAGATTCCATTACAGACGAGGCAAATTGTGTCATAGAAATGTAACTTTTAATTTCACGAAATGTCCTAATTTGACTATTTATTTTAAATACTAGTTTTATTTTCCTCATATTCTAAATGAAAAGTAGAGTGTTTGCCACGGGTAAAAGAATCAATTCCTACTCGGACTATAGCCGCCCTCGCTGCGCTCGGCCGTCTAACTACCCCGGGAATTGATTCTTTTTAACCCTAGGCTAACAAGCTACTATAGTCTTTCTATCATGCTCAGCTTGTTGTTTTGTTTATTACACACGTATGTTGATATATATAACAGTACTAACTATTACTTTAAACTAAATTGATAGGTAGTTTAAAACCAACATAAAGTGTCTAAGCTACCATATTTATTTATTTATTTATTTATTTATAACTTTATGCACAAAATTGTACAATGGTGGGCTTAATGCCAAAGGCATTTTCTACCAGCCAACCTTTAGGGGTTTATATTTAGGGGTGTCATGGTAAAATGTTGTAATGAATTAATGATCTCTATTATAATCATCCTAATTTTTCGTATGTATCTACGAGTGTTGCTTGTAAATAGGGATTAACAAACCTATCTCTTGAAGAGCTTCTATAAGACCCGCATGACGCAGAGCTGCTGGCGCCACACTAACTCCATACTTCTTCTGCCCTTTCTCAAAAGGCACACCAACGATCCCTACTTTCTTCAACGCGTGCCATTTTCTCCCGTCAGACATATTTCGCACAAAAAACCTGCAAATCATTATTATGTTACAATGTTTCAATAATGTCACAAGTTCTTTTGCGTTTACCTAATGCTTCGAGATGGCTAGTTAACTAAAATACAATTCTGTTGTCATTGGAGAATTGATGTGAAAACTGGCAATAATTAATACTATGATATCAAAACATGTTTATTATTTGTTATTTTCAGTATCTAGGTTCATAGTTGTAGATAAAGAGGTAAATAAATACGTAATTTGAGCTAACTCTTCTATGACATTTTTGTTCTGTGATAGTAAGTAAGTATAGATAAAAATTATTAATACAGAATAGCCTGAAAGTACTTTACAAGAATAGTATCTGTAATATCTGTATTACGCTTTGAATTTTCACTTTGTACGAAGGTTTTGTCATTCATTCTGTTAACCTCCAATAAGAGAATCATTACTTTTCTATTATACCTACCTACTAAAAAGTAGGTACCTATTGAATTGAATAAATACCTATTTTCCACATTAGATATTCCGTTACTGTCTAAAAATTTCCACGTCTTATCTCGCGTTCGGTACAAAATTTTTAATATAAAATTATAAGTCTACATGGGAAACTCTTTGAATTGATCCCTATAAAGGACGACGCGTGCGGGACTGAACTTCCACAGTGGAAACTGAAGGGGTCTCGAACCAAACAGTTCAGTAAGTACGAGTACATAGGTACCTACTTCAAAATTTTGTCTCTCAATTAAAGCCTGGAATTCTTTATGAGCAGTATGTGTTCCTATCTAATTTTGGTACTGGGTCTTTTAAGCAGGCCGTGAAAAAGCATCTCTTACTCAGCGATCATGTCACTATTCCCTTATTCCCCAATTAAAATTTACAAAATATAAGTAGGTACTTTTATTTTGCAAATTTTAATTGGTTGGTTTAAATAAAGCCGTCTTATTGAAGGCCACCAGTGGTTTGAAATTATGGCTTTTGACATGTTAGCCACTACGTCTGATATGCCATTGACTACTCACCATCAGGCAGAGTAGGGCCACATGGGTTGCTATAAATATTTAATATTATGATGGTCTAATGGTTACGTTAACTGCTTCATAGGCGGAACGTAGAGACGCAATACTGGGCAAGAACCAATATGACTATTTCTACTCATTTACGTACTTTCAAGGCTTATCTTGAATTCTACAGGCAGATGGTAAAGCAAAACTTCAACATCATAACAAATAAAACATATTAAAGGATCCCTCGGGCAAACATTCTGGCACTAAGAATAGCCTGCATGTAGTGAAATTATCTCTTTAAGTTTAAAGTTCAGGGATGGAACACACTGGGATCTTTGTGATGCGAGAGGGTCGGTTTGTACGATTTGTTTAAGGTTGCAATCTTCGGTGTCGGTGGTGTGATTTTTAGGACAAACCGGTAGGACCACGGCTCCTTAACCGTTTTTAAATGACATACCTACGAGTAAATTAACATCCTTTTAAAATTTTACCAATTTAATCTGCAATACCTATAGGTATAGATTTTATGTGTTTTACCCTACTTAATCGGATGAATTAAGAAACGAACAAGTTGATACAAATTGTGACCATGGAAACTACGTATCAAGTCGCTGCGTATCTCTTAGTTATATAGAAAAGAGCACTAAGACATACTATTTTTAACATTTGGTGATAGCTAACTATGTAAATACAATCATTAACAACTTCAAGGAGGGCAGAATCGTTAAATTCGGCAGATAGTAAAATATCGTGAATATTTAAACTAATAAATGATTTAAACATCAACTCGTATTCAGCATGGGTATACTAGCAATAATAATTAGTTAAAATAATTCTGAATACTTTTTCAGAGTAGAATATTGTTAGGTATACCTATATCTTATATATATAATGTAGATAACGCCCAATTTATAATGGTTTTCATCCCTTACCACAAAACCCCTGCATTTTATGGTGACCCAAACACACATTTGAGGCCTTTGAGTGTTACCGTAAAAATTAATCTATTGGACATTTCTGGTATTTTTTTTTACGTAATTTACTGATTTCGGGGAGCCTATATATGCCAATAATGGAAAAAGAGCTCTTATGGCTTTTTATATCTACTTGACAAGTTTTATAAATTAGCATTGTTTTTAGAAAACTGAAAGTATATTTTCAAAATATAGATTACTTTCTCTAAAACTCAAAACATAACCCAAGCTTTAGAATCCTTGCATATTAATTGAAATGAAATGAAATATATGTTTATTCATTTAAGTTAATTAAATTAACACTTATGAACGTCAAAGTTTACAAAATGTCAGCAAATTAACCTACAGCCAGTTCGCTGACGAAGTAGAGCCATTAGAAGAACTGGCAAGAAACTCAGGCCACTCTTTTTAATCGCCAGGTTATTACAATTTTTGTAAGTTACAGTTTCAAGTAGCATGCAAAGTGACGCAGGCAATACACTTAACTCTATAGATACTTAATTACTTACAGCTTTCTATGTTGTAAAGAAAATTAAAAAGTAAAATGTGTGTTTTACAGGCTGCCTCAATTTGCATATTGCTATAAAAGGTAAAGGCAACATGTGAACTGTGATAAATGTTTCTATGTAGATATTATATAAACTGTTAATTTTTGGTATAAGTATAAAGTAAGATGAACTTAATTTACCACAGGAGTTCACAATGTACCTCTAGGTATATTATCTCTAATTAGGTAACTTATTAATTCTTAGAACAGTTAATGCGCAAATAGTTTATTAGAATATATACGTTTTACAATTAATTGTAATAGGTAATATTTAAAAATATTATTTGGTCAAATTCATATAACTATGGTCCAGTGAAGATCTAATTTCAAAATTATTCAAAACTGTTTAATGCCATAGGAGTTATTATATTATTATTTTAACGGATTACCAACATTTTGTTCTTAATAACCTAGATACATGACCGTATTATTAAAGCGACTGAAACTTCAAACAGAGCACGTATCATGACCTTGTATCTATGTTTGATAAATTAACTAAACGATGTGTACTTACGTGATGTTGGAACTAGTTTGACGCTACTCGACACTACGTTACTTACTTTGTACCTCGGTCAATCGTAATTTATGCTTATTTCCGATTCAATATTAGCGAATCAGGCCTCTGTATGAATATGTGTGTTTATGGCTTTAATATCTAACTTCATTGTTCGCTACGAAATAAAACAAATAATGTTTCAGAAAAATAGCTTACTAATCAATATTAATATAAGAAAATATTTCACAAGCATAGTTTTTTGTTTGTTGCCTTCACTTTTACGTGAAATTAGGCTTGTTCTCATCAATGTAACTTTTTTACGTTTTTCAATCCAAGGCATATATGGCCCAATGATAGTAAAGATGTTGTATTTGATATTCATAGATGCTATAGTCAATGATCCACACGGTGCACTAGAAATACCGACTACTGTTGAGCCTAACAATACTGGACCTCCTATACCAAATTGTGAGAAGTAACTTCTATCTGCTATTTCGGTACCACACACGCAGTAGTACCATTTCGGGTTCATACAAGGCGTCTGGTAATAACGTTGGTACTGCAGTACGACCGCACCCGATGAGCGTAGTTCTCCAAAGCCGACCGCTGTCAAAAACTTACTGTAGAGTTCCGGAGCGAAAGTGTTGGTCAAATCAGCCAGATTTATGAACAATGCCAGGAATGGACGATTCACATCTACTATTCCAATATTGCTGTGTATTTTTGTGACGTTAGGATTCGACGTTTTCAAATCAAATGCATATTCGTCATGTACGATAGCGGAGACGACTTGGAATACAGTGTTGTTATTTATATGTTTGCTGTAAATAGCTGTGTTTACTGATACGTACTGAGGCTTGTAAATAATACAGCTGCCTGAGGTTAGCACGGTACGTTTCGTGATAATGCTGCCTGTACATATATAATCTTTCATGCTGCTCAACAGAGCTACGATATATGGATGCTCTTCAGCCAATGCTTCTACAACTGTCCATTCGGTTGGGCTCGAGCTGACCACCTCGTGTCCCCACTCTAGTTCGCCGTGTCTCCTGCACAAAGTCGGGTATGCAAATATTACAATGATTAATGTGATAATACACGTCCATGTCAAAATCATAGCAAACTAATGAAACGACCATTTGATGTATAATACAGCATAGAAGATTTCTCCAAAAATATTAAATTGTAAGAATTGCCATAAGACAACCCGTTCTGACAAAAAGATTTTGACACGTTCATTAAGTTATTACAAACTCAGAATAATTAAGCATTTGAAAGGTAATAAATATCGTATCTTATTATCTATGGGTTGCAGTAAATCCTCAGGCGACTGTTACACGTAAAGTATTTAGTGTGATCCGTCAATACAGTATTTATTGACGGATTTCAGTTTTTACTGATGGATTAATACACCAGCCTACACGTTCAATATTTATTACGTCAGTATTGTAGTCGGTCTCCTACACAGAACAAGTACTAAGCATAGAAGTACTATTAGGAGAATAAAGCGTACACACTCAGAGACAAATAGAAGTTTAATAGTGCTACGATACCTTCTGACAGTTTATCGATATCGATAGATGAAATTTGTCTATGGGCTATGGTAAATTAACAGACATGCTAATATCAAATGAGGTCTGGTTGCATAAAAGCTCTCGTAAACGAACTACAAGAAACAAACGGCCGTTTTACACCTCACCGGAATGGCATAGGCCGGCAGCGGCGCCAGGAGCACTTTCAATGTGAAATAATTTTGAAGTTTATATTCATGTTTCATGCTGTAAGTTCAAACACAATGTAAACTGTATATGAATAAATTAAATAAATTGAAAATTGAAATATATATGATCGATCCACACACTGCCTCGCATCAAGGAGCGTAGTGCGAGCGTGCGTGTTCTTGTATTGTTTGTAATTGTAAGTATCTCTCTTTGTATAGAAATCACGCGTGGTGCAACACACTGAATTTAAGCGCTGTGTTACTGATCACACGCTTACATGCAGAGAAACACGTACTCACGCGCGTGGATTCGGGGCCAGACGGTATGGACACCGAGTTCTGCAGTAACGTGCTTGATTGATGATGCAGACCAGTACTCTCGCATCTGCACGCGTGGCACCGTCGCCGCGTCGTCGCCACGCTCCCGCAGCGTAGTGCGGTGCAGTGTGTGGATCACCAAAATACCAGTATCGGCCCTCAGTTCTTTTCTGACTTTCTTAGTATAGCATCGAAACAGATACTCCAAGGTAAAAATAAAACACAGCTGTAAGATTCATGTCACAAATGTATGATTATATTTCCAATAATATTGAAACACATTATTACTGCCCCTTAAAATTGCAGTTTTGTTTAAGAATGTCCTGATTATTCGTGCATAAGCAGAAATATTTTTTGTAATGTTGTGAATTGGTACTTTTAGAAATATTTCCCCATCAATTTTATCAATAAATTTCTGTAGTCATCTAGAACATTTATTTATAAAAACCTAAAATTTAAAACAATTACTAAATAAATATACCTATTTATCCAATACTATACATTTTTGTGCAACATCTTTGAATTTTGACAGGGTACATTAAAAAATATCAATTTCTATAGAAATAATATTAATAAGTCGTATGGCACGTGACAATGGAGCAAATTTGAGTAGATTCGTCCTCACCGCTGGAACGTTAAACGTGTAACAATATAATATATAACATAATTCTCTCTTAATTTGCTTCATGGATCTTCCGGTCTGATCTTTCGGAAACCTGCAAAAGAACACAATGTATGAAATACTATGAAAGGTACAAAGATAGTTACCACAAAATCGTTAACTACAAAATATAGTAATATTTTTGTCATCGATAAAATATGCAGCACAAGTCACAACACTATTGAACATGACTACACAAATTGGTAAAAATGTAAAATACTTAATAATTACTGAATCGAATGGCAAACAGACGATTATAATATGATTACAGTATAGTAAAGTATAAATCAATTAGGTATTTTGCACTTATGTATAGGTTTTTAGTATATATTATTGGTTTGTTATCTACTCACCGATGGAAGTTGACGATTTAAACTTGATTAACACTCCTTCTATGCTTTAGTACTTGTTCTGTGGGTTTCCTACTGTTTAAACGTCTAAAATGTCCACAGAGCTGAAAATTAAAGGTTACAGAGCTACTATTTTAGCGCTTAGTTTAAATAAAAAGGTCAGGCGACAGTAAAAATTAAAAATTGGTTACAACAAAGAAAAAGGTACACAAATTTGAATTAAATGGCAAAAATTAAATTACATGGGTTTTTAAAATCTACAGCATAGCTTATATCGTAAAATAAAATATCTACAAAAATATTTTTGTATGGCAGTTATGGTCATGGAGCCTTACCATTGCTCCTGCCATTTTTTATATAGATATTGCCACGTCTTAACCACCTAACAACGCACCATCCTTCCTCATTAGTCGATTTAGCTCTGAAACAAGCTACTGAGCGGCTCAGCAACGGGAAGCGGGGAAAGTGGGTTAAACAACAAAACCGACATTGGCGCGTAGCCTGATAGGTTCCACGTGCAACGGGATGGAACTTTTCAGTGTGTTGCACCTGTAATTTGTATACAAAGAGAGATTACAAACAACACAAGAACACGCACGCCCGCATTACAGTACATGATGCGGGGCAGTGTGTAAATCGTCTAAGGTTTTCAGCTACAATGTCACTCGCATCAATGGCCAGGTCGCCAGGCAGTCATGGATACTTGCGATCGAAACATTGATATATTATGTTCTTCGATGCTAGGTATATTATTTATTATTATACAGGTACCTAAGTCAGTAAATATCGTAATTAAAAAATATTAATTTGTATTTATTACCCAAAAATTTACCTAAAATGAATACATAAAACATGAAGGTTTATTGAATTGATACGATGATGATTGAACGGAGATAGTGAGATAGTGCGTCCGCCTTTATAAGATCCAAAGTCGTCCGCCTCCATCGCTAGCGTAACGCGTACTGACGTGATAAATATTGACGCGAGGCTACACGATCAATATTTATCATAATCCGACGGATCATCAATACAGAATTAAAAAAATCTAGAAATCCATCAATAAATAATGGCATACATCAGTACATTAGGTTACACGTTAATTAAATACCACGATACACCAGTATTTACTGGTGGATCACAATAAATACTTTACGTGTAACAGTCGCCTCAGAAGATGAGACACACCTGAGTTACAGTCACACAGTGATCTAAGAAACTATTATATAGGCATATTGATCGTCTGCGATTACAAGACGATAAAGGATTGTAGAGTAACGCTACACTATTGATATGTTTATACACAATTTATATGATAGAATTTATCAAGTTTTTAATATGTATGTGCCGATAAAAACATCAAAATTAGAAAATAGTAGGTATATATATCCAGTGTGGTGTGGATAACGAGTGACGTTATTAGAGACATAAAACTTAAATACGATACGCACAAACGATTTAAATTTAGTAAGTCTAATGAGGACTATGAGGCATTCTCACAATGTAGGGCAAGAGTTAAGGCTGAAACGAGGCGCGCTCACGACGAGTACAGGGACCGCGTTCAACACCATCTAGCGAGTGAACTTCGAGCGTTCTGGAATTTTATTAGAGCTAAGACAGGAAACTCGTCCAGCCGCAAGATCATAAAAGACGGTAAGGTATTATCCGAGTTCGAGAGCGCCGGAGAGTTCGCCCGCTACTTCGAGTCTGTATATACGCCGGAGCCGGCGACGCTGAGCGTAGAGGCGGCCAGCGCGTGTGCAACGGACGCGCCGCGCGCTCGCGCGTCTGATTCCGAATAAATAAATAAATAAATAAATGTTGCTGTTGGTTCTTATGGCGTCACTCTCAATAAATAGTTCTCAGACATTTGATGATAAGTTGTAGCCGCTGCTTCTTCACAAACAGTGATTTCTAAAGAAAACACCTAAGGGAGCACTGGAAAAAACTATTTAAAAGCAGGAACACAGCAACACTTTGGCAATGTTATTATGTACGTGTGCAGTCTTGAATCTGAATCTGATTAAATAAAATAATTTTTAACGAAAAGAAAACCGACTTCAAACAGAAAGGAAACTAAAAAGTAATAACTAGATACCTATAGGTATCAATCTTACTTTGCTATTGTAGTAAAGTTCTTATAGTATTTAGTTATTTAGTATTTACTTGGCACCAACTTCAAAATTATAAAATACTTATTTAATTATTTCTGATTAACTAAATCAAATAAAACAATATTTATATATTTCCCATTATTCTAGTAAGTAAGTTTTCTTTAAGTAAAAAGCTCTTCATTCAGTGTATCATTCATAACCTCGGATTATTTCTCAACATTCTTAGAGGCGAACGAAAAGATCTTTCTAAGAAACTATATATTGTTAAAGTAACAACTTATTTCATATTTTAACATAATTTGAAATGATTTTTTTCTTTGACTGTACTGTTTTCCTTCTAAAATTGTAGAAAACTCTCTAAAATAATATTAATTTTATTTTTTCTGGATTCGTACCTAAAATAGGTACGAATGGGCTCTCAAAATGTTAGTTTAGTGATGGGTAGATCTAAATCTTACTTAGATATTATTTTTGTATACACTAAACAGTTTTGGCATATTGAACCGTATGAAGTAAGCCCGACATGACTGCTGTTGAGGAATTCCCTCGACTATCTATGGTCATCTGTAATGGCACTTATAACCCATATGGGTGCAAAAATCTCATTTTTAGAAATGAATTAAAAACCTTCACTAAATAGTAGTGCCTAAAAATACTTATTGAAAAAAAAACCCAATGCACTAGTCGCCAGTACGATATTCAAAATTTCCCCTCGATTTCTCTGGGATGCCATCATCAGATCCTGGTTTTCTTATCATGGTACCACCCTTGGGATATCTCCTTTACAACAAAAAGAAATCATCAAAATCAGTGCATTAACGACGAAGTTATCCGCAAACACACATAAAAAAAAAATATATACGGTCGAATTGAGAAACTTCCACCTTTTTTTGAAGTCGGTTAAAAAGAGAAATATCACTGTGGATTTTTTATTTTATAAGATCCTTGTAAGATAAAAAAGCCACAGTTAGTATTGTAATGCAAAAAATTTAAAATTTAATGCCAAACATTCACATTTAACATAATCACAAACATAGAGACTGACATACAGCAAATACTCTTACAGAGATTGTTTTAAAGTAGCCTAAACTATAGAGGCTGTGTATATTTTTGCATACCGTAATATTGTGGTAAGACATGCTGTACTGTATACAACTTGTAAACATCCTGTTACCATGTTTTGAGCAAAATAAATATTCTTTATTCTATAAGTAGGTATTATTTTAGTGAATAAAAGTAGGGAAGTATGCTTTAGTTAATTCAGTTATGAATAGGCTCGTTATCAAAAATTTTACTAATATAATCTACCTAAGTAAACGTTGAAAACCTAATAAACTTTGTTCAGCAAATTTTTTTAAAGTAGCAAGCTTAAAAATATTGTAGTGCACTTATGTTTTGCTTTCGCTTGTCAGCACGTCAGGTCGGTGTGCTTTATCTAGTCGATCTCAACTCGTGAAGCACTCGTTCCACTGACTATTTACGCTAAATTTGCGGTGGGACAAATACAGTAAGTATTTTTCTTATCAAAAGCATCACTTTAATTTTGATGAATAAGTTAATGATGCCTTAAGTAATTTATCGAATGTTTCTTACCAAATTATACTCATATTAGCTTTTTCGCAACAAGATTGCATAGGATGCATAGGTCTAGCAATTGTAGATACCTGCCATCCCTGCGATGGCGATTTTGTGAGATGCTTTTGCATGCCCCTGCTTTAAAAAAGTTAGAAGAGAACATACACGCTGTTATAGATTTCTGGCTTTAATGTGACATACTCGTATTAAACTGTTTGTTCTTAACTTAACTTTTTTTTTTTTTTTCTCTTTATTTAAGGACTTTTGTTAAAAAACATGTCAGTCCTATAGTATCAAAAACATAACTATCTTCAAAATATAACTATAATTCTAATAAAAATAAACATAGAAGATTTTATAAAATAGTATATGAAACGTAGTTCACACGACCATTTCATAAACTCTTCTTGCTGCGTCAGAACTAGGTTCAGCTAATATACTATTAACTGATCCCAAGTTCGCCTTAACAATATTAAAATCCAAAAACAGTTTATCTCTGGCTCTGCGATTCCGGTCACACTCTAACAAGAGATGATGGACATCGTCGATTGTACCACAAGTTAAACAATTGGGCGAGTCAAACTTCTTCATCATATGTCCAAACTTTCTTGATAGAATATGACCGGAACGCAACCTCAACGCTGTGACAACAATACTCCTGTTTAGTTTAGACTTAACTTAAAATCTGCACGTGTTGTATTAGAAAAGAAAAATGAGTCGGACCGTCCGCTTCCCACCAGCCGCTGCGGAAGATGCCTCTTTAAAAAACTAAGTAAGTATTCTGCATTAGAGCCTATATACAATTTCGTACCCATAGCAGACCATGGCCAAAAAACTTCGTTTGCGAATTAGGACGCAAACTCAATAATGTGTGTGGTGCTCTCCCGCTTCGGGTCGTTCCTGGTGCAAAGTGTGCAAAGGTTGGCCATTGCCATTCAGCGCAGGAACGCGGCAAGTATTATGGGCACCTTTGCGCCGGGAGCAACCAGTGGCGGGTTATTTGATTAAAATTAGATTTAAGTGGTTATTTTAATGAAATTAATCTTTTAACTATGTAATAATTAAATTTATTTGTATTAATGATGGAAGACATATAAATTTCTATACATTAAAAGTTTATAATAAATATTTATTCAGTTCATTCGATGTAAATGGTTTATTTTTTTACTTTTATTTCAGTTTTCAATTAAATTCCAAATTCCTGTGAATCATTTGTTTTGGCTTGAGGACGGTGAGACCTATCTAGGGATACCTCTGGATCGTTTCTGCACCCTCTGAAACACACAAAAACAGTTAAAACAGTGGTGTCACCGCATACTTTTCAGTAAATTTTTGAACAAAGTCGCTAATAACTTTTGACCGTGAACCCTGGTGGTGTCCGGGATAGTCTCGTCTTGTAGCTGGTGATCAGCCGCGTCTTTTGACACCCCTCGCGTCCAGATCGGGCGAAATATAAATACGAATTGCTAGAGAACTATTTTGGTAATGATTTAAATTAAATATAGTTATATTAATATCGGAAACATTATGATGATTGAAATAAAACTGTTTATCAGTCTCCATTTTTAATTTCAGTTACAAAATCACCAAGAGAGTGAGATATCTAATTAAATCACAGAAATATAAATATAATACTTAAGTCTGTACTCAGCAAAAAGACGTCCACTGCTAGACATAAACCTTCACCAATTTCGGCACCGTGGCCAGGCGTGACTGTGTGCCCTCCCTTATGCACCGGTTGCCCACCACCCTTATCTTCGGTCCACCTTGTGAGGGATCTGTTCACGCTGCGCCTTCCGGTTCGTGGCCGTCACTCCAGAACCCTTCCGCCCCAACGCTTTTTAATGACATCTCGAAAAACCTGAATTTGTTGGAATATGGGTGCGACTAGTAAATAATATAGTAATAAAATACGTTGAGTTTGCATTGTCGGTTTTGGAAGGTTCTCGTAAGTTCCGAACGAGTGTTCCATTTCGATGGTCCCTGAACAAAAATGCTAAGTTTCAAGGACCGATGTGAAGGTGAGTTTGCCATCGCATATCCTCTCTATTCGTTGAAGATCATCATATTAGACGTATTTTTATTTAACTTTAACATTCAAAGTGTCTGTAGAGCACTTTGAGAATGGAACAAGGAATCTACAATTTTTCGTAAGTGTTATTCACTGTTTCAGTTTATCTGTACATGCCTATATATTTTTCTGGTACTGTTATTTATTGTGGTTGTGTAAATGGTTTTGAATTATTGATTTTTCTATATAGAATATGTATTAATGGTGTATATCTAGATGTGACGACATGCTGGTGACAGCTTGATGATAAAAGAAATAATTGTTTTAAGTAGGTACATAAATTTATTTTAATGTTTTTTGTTTTATGTTTCTAATAATAGCTAACTAGCTTTCTGCGGCACGATTTTACCCGCGTCTTTACTTACTGCTCTGCTGCCGTCGCCAGTAGCGTTATATTACATAATATAGCCAATAACCTTTCTCGAGAACTGGGCTATCGTGGGGCTATCAGACCCAAAAAGAATTATTCAAATCCGACTGATAGTTTCAGAGATTAGCGCGTTTAAACAAACAAACAAACTCTTCCGCTTTATTAGTACTTATAGATTATTATTAAGTTTTGTTTTTTTATAGTTTTATGTAGTCGTGCTTGTAACACCGAATAGGTGCAAATTGTAATGGTGTTGTGAATGTTTGTGAATAAATAAATAAATAAATAATAAAAACCACTGGACCCAAGTTTAATAGAAGCGCATCTAACTAGTGTTAAACACTTTTAAAACGTTTTTGCTGAAACTTCATTAAAGTTTACGTGCCATTTTGCCATATCTAGTTATGCGGTGTGAAAATAAAACCAGCCCATTATATTATCCCACTTACGGATAAAGATATCTCTTAAATAGAAGGCAAATACATAAGAGCCTTCTAACTGATAATAAATTTGCATACTTATAGACCATTAAACCATTTGATCTTAATGTTTTGCTAAACAGATTGTTTGATTATAAAGTTCCAACCAGAGTTCTATGATTATACTCACAAATTATGTCAATAAAATTAATACTTATAAATACTAGTTAATAATGTTGGTAGTAACCGTGGTAGTAACCAAAGAAAACAAGTGAATAGGTAAAACATAATATTTTGTATTCCTAAAATAGATTCAGAAGAATGTAGACAGCCAAAACGTTTTATTGTTGATCAGGAATTTTGTTTTTGCAATATATTTTAGACGAAGCGTTGCCGAGAGTCTTATAAATTGTATATTTGCTTGGCTTGTCTTCAATCGATTGGAAATTCCAGCGGTAATGAATTACATTCGGCAGAGCTTCTCAGTAGGGGTCTAGCGTTGCGACTTATAAGCTTATGGGGGGTAAAATCCGTCGCTAAAAAAAATAAACTAACTGCCGTTTGCAGAATGATAGGTAAATGTGGCGGTTATCGCGCTTTCATAATGTATGTTTTAGACTGTTATTGTTTTATCTCTAAAAATTAATAAATAAATAAGTATACATTGCTTAGTGGACGTCTTTCGGCTGATATAACATTTTATCTATTATTACTATTATTAACTTATATATTTATAAAACAACTAGCTGACCCGGCGAACTTCGTTCCGCCTAACAGTCGATCAACATTAGGTAGGTACTTTATTTTTCTAAAATAAAAGAATTTTCTAAAATAAACGTAGCCTAAGTTACTCCTTATTACATCAGCTAGCTGCCAATAAAAGTTGCGTAAAAATCAGTCCAGCCATTTCAGAGATTACCCGGAACAGACAGACAGACAGACAAAAATTGTAAATAATATGGTGTGTATGTACCGTATATACATGTATATACATGTAGTAAAAAACGGTTATTTCAATATTACAAACAGACACTCCAATTTTATTATATGTATAGATGTGATAACCGTAAAATAAAATACTACCCAGGCTTAATGGTTGTTGGCCACCAAATATACAAGGTTCCTTAGATCTGTCAATGGCCGCCGTTATGGTCGCTTTTGTATAAAAATAACTGTATTACTAGCTAGCTTAAGGTCACAATGACATTTGTGTTGTTAAATGAAACTTTAATTAATTGATATGTATATATATATTACAGTATTTTACAATATACATTATGTGAACATACCTTGAAAAACGGCCATATTGCATTTTTAGAACTAGTGATTCATCCAGGCTTTGCTTGTGTACAAAATTATCTTTAGACATATACAAATATAAATTGCATAAATAGCTGTATATGGTACTACCTACTGTATCGTGCCACAAATGCCGCACTGTATACGGCGCACCAAATGTAGTCATCGGTTTATTCACACTTCACGAAAATAAGACTGAGGCTTACGAAATAAAAACTAACTTGTACAGTAAATAGGTTGACTTGTTGTTTCAAGTCTACGAGCGTTTATTATTCTTTTTTTTATAGTCTTACAAAATTAATTTACTCCAATATGCAATTAAGTAGTAGTCTCCGGAATTTTTTTACAACAATCCATTTGCTGTTTGCATTTGATTGAGAGTATACAAATTGCCAGTAAACACATTACGAAAAAATCAATATTTAACACTTCACTTACCTGTTCGCATTCTATTCGATGCTAATGCAAATGACAGTTTCTTAGTAATTTCATTTTCAAAATTATGTTTTCTCAATTAGCATCGCGGCTTAAAAGAGTATTTACTAACAATATTATTATATTAAAACTACAGACAAAAACATTATTTAGTGTATAATTTCAGAACCAGTGACATTGTTGTAAGGACGTTCAAAATGACTTCGTGAGACAATATTTAGCACCTGAGACGAGAGACCAAAACAAGTGATTTAGCATGATGAGTTGGGAAACATTGTTATGTAGGTACCTAATTATGTAATACATATTTTTGTCGCAAAAACGTCCAAGTTAAAGATTATCGGAATTGGAATCACATAAACTAATGTGTGTTTACTTCATGCTTTTTGTTTCAGTCCGCCTTTTTACACTCAATAAGTAATGTTTAAATAAGGCTTTATTTTAGTAAATAACAGAACCTGCTCTTCTTTATAATTCCAGTTCAGTGTAAACGAAGTTAATTCAGGTTTAGTAAATTTGCGACAGATAGATCAGATCAGAAAATTATAGCAAAAATATATAACACTAGACGTCCGCCCTTGCTTCGCTTCGATATTAAAAGTTTCATTCGGCCTCTCAACAAACGCCTACGGCATATATCTTAGAATAGTGTCGTAATGTATCATTCAGATTTACAAAGGCGCTTAAAATAATGAAATTTTGAAAATGACTGCTAAATATGTTAACCATAATAAAATTAGGGATACTTGCGTGAAAAACCCTTGCGCAAAAAACATTTGCGCAAAAGATATTTGCGCGAATAGACATTTACGCCAATGTAACACTTGCGTGAAAGACTTTTGCGCGAATGGACATTTGCGCGAAAGACTTTTGCGCAAGTGAACATTTGCGTCATACTTTGCTGTTTTTGTACTTATTTCTTTCAAAATCAGTAACTGAGTTTCTAAGCGGTGACCGAAGACGAATCTTAACTCTAATTTAAAAAAAAGCAGCCGACATTTTGAATATTGCTGTTTTTGAACCGATTGCTTTCAAAATCGATAACTGAGTGTCCAAGCGATGACCGAACACGAATCTTAAGTCAAATTTAATAAAAACAGCCGCCATTTTTAATTTTGTTGTTTTTGAACCGATTGCTTTCAAAATCGATAACTGAGTGTCCAAGCAATGACCGAACACGAATCTTAAGTCAAATTTAATAAAAACAGCCGCCATTTTTAATTTTGCTGTTTTTGAACCGATTGCTTTCAAAATCGGTATCTGAGTGTACCAGCGATGACCAAAGACGAATCTTAAGTCAAATTAAATTAAAGCGGCCGCCATTTAGAATTTTGCTGTTTTTGAACCGATTGCTTTCAAAATCGAAATCTTAGTGTCCAAGCAAGGTCCACCGAACACGAATCTTATTAAGAGTGTTCACACTAAAGAGTGGCATCGTCGCAATTTAGTGTCATATTTTCGTGGTTTTAAATGTTTATCGCGCTAGTGGATTCGGGCAAGTATCCTAATACTTAAAACATAACTTAATGTTACTCGTCCTATTTGTAGCTTTCTAAAGGTGAAAATAATTTTTCAATCGGTTACGCAGAGCTTGAGTTAAATCAGAACATACAAAACAAACAAACATACAAAAAATCAAATCTTTTCTCTTTAAAATATTAGTTTAGATTAAAAATAAAAATTAATCAATTCTCATATGCTACACGTGAGATCAAGATTCTGGTATTTTGTTTTTGAGCCGATCAATTGACCAGGTCACGGTAATATTATCCATACGGTATTCCAACTTCATACAAACGGACGTAGCGCGAGCTATGCCTACGCGCCTCGATCTCGGTATGCGCTCGGTGGCAGACAGTCGCGACTGTGCCGCAGTGACAAACGGACGGTGTGTTGTTTTTTTAACAATAACCACGCGATTTTTCATTAAAAATAAGTTCAAGTACATATTTGATATGAAGAGTAGGATATATTGTGCTGTTTTTGGTTGCATGAATTCGTCAATAACGCATCCAGAGATAACTTTTTATGTATACCTAGTAACTCTGAAAAGTAAGTCTGTAAAATAATTTACTTACTAGTAGGTAGGTACATAAGGTGTTTTTTTTAATGGATAAGTATTTCCTTTTATCTCCCGAAAAAATAGATGTCTGGATTAATAGACAAAGTGAATAGAGTAAAGAAAATTGATTGACACGAGTGAAATAGGTAGTTATAGGCGGTTCATGAATCATGATAAGGTAGGTAAGCTTGTGCTAAAACCTCGGGGCATGAGTGTTTTGTTTTGTTAGTTTGTATAATTCAAAGTAAAGACGTTGTATTTTATTATTAATAATGGTTGTTTATTGTATTGTGTGTATGAATAATATTAGAAAAAATAAATTTGCAATTAAAAAACAACACGTGTTTTATTGAACACTTCCTATTCAATTTACAAAGTATTTTATTTGTTTATATATAAAAAGGATATTTACAATCACAAAACTGAATGGAAAAGGCAAATGTAATT
This sequence comes from Parascotia fuliginaria, assembly GCA_963082885.1. Lineage (NCBI taxonomy): Eukaryota > Metazoa > Arthropoda > Insecta > Lepidoptera > Erebidae > Parascotia > Parascotia fuliginaria. The sequence continues at coordinate 9,595,869 of OY720173.1, read as the reverse complement.
AAAATGCTGGAGGCGGGCTATCGCATGTTTACGTACCGCGCGGCTGTAGGCATTTATTTCAAAGATACGGCCGAGTTACTTACAATACTGTATATATAATATTACCAGTGTAGTCAAAATGTATCGCATTCGCATTTAGCCGACTATGAAGCCTGATATTTAACTGACTTCAAAAAGGAGGAGGTTCTCAATATATTTAAGTAATATGTTTTTTTGTACGTTTGTTACCTCAGAACTAAGTCATTTATTAACAAATTTGAAAAGAAATATTTTTTATAGCCCAGTTCTCGAGGAAGGTTATAGGCTATGTAACATTAGCTACTGGCGACAGGAGCAAAGCAGTAAGCACAGACGCGGGTGAAACCGCGCCGCGGAAAGTTAGTAGTATATAAAAACGTATGCAGGGAGTAAATAGGTGTAAAGCAATGCATCGATGTCTTTTGTGACGAATTTTCTGACCTTTTTTGTTTTGGTTTTTGGTTTCCGGGATCCAGGGTTCAGCGATCAGCAAAAGATTTGATAAGGACTTTAAATCTCTATTTGATCAATCAATGTTCCCTCTCGTCACAACTTTCTTCCAAATGGCGCAGTCTCATTTGAGTAGCACGTTTAGTAATATAATATAATATTCTACCACATTCACACATCCACGCCATCTAGCCCCAAATTAAGCAATTATATTTGCTTGTGTTATGGGTACTAAACAACTGATATACTACTTATATACACTTTTTTTTTTGTAAATACATACATATTATAGATAAATTACATCCAGACACAGAACAAACAATCATGCTCATCACACAAAGATTTGTCCTGGGTGCGAATCGAACCCACGACCTCCGGCTTAGCAGTCAGGGTCACTAACCACTAGACCAACAGGCCAGTCAAATGTAGTGTAATGTACCTATATTCAATATATTAACAATACACAATTACTGCACACTAAAAGTTTAAATTCAAAATAAAAACTAAAACTGACTTCAAAACAATATCTACATGTACAATCTTAAAGTAAAAAGTAGAAAGTAATATTTTATTTACTGCAAAGCAAAGAACATTAAAGGTGAATCAACGAAATCATTAATACTTATACTACTAGCTTTTGCCCGCGACTTCGTTTGCTTGAAAATTTTAATGTGTGCCTTTATGAGAATATTGGTCTGTCTGATCTTACGGCAATCTAACATTGTATTAGTAATAATTCTATGACGAATCCCATTTAAATCTATTCACCCGTAACTTATCAGTTCACTAAAACTGTTGAAATTTTACACAAACTTGCGACTCCTATTTTCCCACTTAATAAGGGTAGTTTCTAAATATAAAAAATGATACCTACTTGTAAGTAATTTTAGTAAAGAGTATAATTATGTGAACTTGGAGTCGATAGCTTTAAATAAAAATAAAAGATTTTCTATACAAACTTACTACCCCTATTTTACCCCTTTTTAAGGGTTCTTTAAAAATATAATAACCTAATTTTTAATTTATTTAAATGGATTTTCAAATTACTAGAAAATACTTATTGTATTTTCTAGTAATTTGAAAATCCTACTATCACAACCACATCACAACTTTATAAGTTTCATAAAAATTTTGTCATCTCTTTTACCCTCTTAGAGGATTAAAAAATAATTTTTAGAAAAAAAATGAGAACCGACTTCAAACAACACCTACATGTTCAATCCTTAACTAAAAAGTAGAAAATAATATTTTAATTACTTCATAGCAAAGAACATTAAAGGGGACTCAACGCAATCCTTGATACCTATAATACTTTACTATTTATAGTTTTTAATTAGTTATTTTGGAGTCGGTGCCAGCCAAGAAGGATCTTTAACTATTCTGCCTTTGCAACAACTTTTTGAAATGCACGGAGCGGTAATGGCACGCGTGGGGGATATGCCTGAGTGCACTACCCGAACGCGGTCATACTCGTGAAGGCAGACGTCATTGATAGTTGTGTTCAGATATACATAAAATATTTGAGGCGCACTTATCTGATTCCGTTCGATTTCTTGTATTAAATCTATATTATTCATACATATATTAATAGATTAATCAAGAAGGTTTTTTTTGCTAGTAGGTAGGTTATTTTTATGAAGGTCATTATGATACTTCTTGTCTGGCACCGACTCCAAAATAACTATAGGTATCAAGGATTGCGTTGAGTCCCCTTTAATGTTCTTTGCTATGAAGTAATTGAAATATTATTTTCTACTTTTTAGTTAAGGATTGAACATGTAGGTGTTGTTTGAAGTCGGTTTTCATTTTTTTTCTAAAAATTATTTTATTTTTAGACTTTTAGTGGGAATTAATTGTGTATAAATATATTCAATATGGGTAGACCTACTAAACGTGCTGCGCAAATGAGACAGCGCCGCGCCGTTTGAAAGAAAGTAGACACCAGAGGTAAGATTGTAAATAGATATATAATAATAATAATAATAATAATAATAACTGTTTATTTCAGACTTTACATGGTCCATATTGCACATTACATTGAAAGAACAAAATAAAAATAGATAAAAATATTACACAAAAAACAATTTACAGACATTAATACAATACTTAAATAATATGTAATTGTATCCATTTTGACATCAATGGACAATCCATGTCCATTCTAAAGGCAATTAAATGCAGGAAACTGTTGGAGCTGCCACGCAACCGCCCTATCAGGGAAGTTGTCCGCTTACACAGTATAGCCGCAAAGTCATCTACGCCGGCATCCGCGTACATACCCGACGCGCTACAGTAGCGTGGAAGCCCCATCAGTGCCCTGAAACTATTATTGTATTGGATGCGCAAGGCATTGTAAGCTGCTTGCGTATACTTGACCCATAGATTGCACGTGTAGAAAGATTGGCAATAAGCTCTAAATAGCGTTATCTTTACTTCAGCGTTGCAACGTGCAAATCTACGGGCCAGCATATTTGACCTAACACACAATGCCCTGCGCTCCCTTATAAAGTCTTTGTCAACACTTTCTCGCTCGCTAAACCCTGAATCCCAGAAACCACAAATCAAAACAAAAAATTGATGATCTACCAACAATAAAGAATCATCAAAAATCATAATTTAACTGAACGAGCAATCGCTTAATAGATATACAAAAATTAAACAGTGGTGCTGTAAAAGCAGGTTTAAGGGCGCCCGTTGCTGTTGTAATTTCTCACGACCATAAGACCTCCAACTTGGCTTAACGACTACCTAATTATACATAGTGATGACCATAGTCTACTGCTTCTAAAGAATGAAGACGCTGAAAATGAAACAACACAAATGGTTACTCATCCAGGGCCACTTCGTTTCTAACAAAAAATTAAAAAAAATCACTTCGCACTTGTAGCATGGACATGTCAATGTCAGAAAATTCGTCGCAAAAAACATCGACGTGTTGCTTTACACATCTTCACTTCTGGCATACGTTTTGTTACAAAATATAAAATTGAAGCCAAACCACTAAACCATTCTTTATAAAAAAAACATGGGACCCCATTTCAGAGTATACCCTTTCAAATAAAAGAAGAATTTTCAAAATTGGTTTATAAATGACCGAGATATGAGGTAACAAACATACAAAAAAAAAAACATACGACCCGAATTGATAACCTCCTCCTTTTTGAAGTCGGTTAAAAAGAATCCCCGTGCAAAATCGACTCCTAGCACTTGTAGCTTCTGAAATTGTGTAATGAGTGAGTAAGTGACCTTTTGCCTTAGAGCATTAAACCAACCGGAGAGGCCACTGACAGGCGTACCCCTCTGCCAAAGGTACCAGCCCACCGGTCATACCCGTTATATAAAACTAGTTGACGCGCGTTCCGCATCATAAGTCACCTATTAGTGCATGCGTAATAGCGTCTCAATAGAAATGCCGAATTGCAGTGTATTTTGGTGTAAAAAGCGTTCAGCGACATCAAGTCTACAAAAGGATAATATTACATTCCACCTGTAAGTATTATTTTGTTCTAATATTATTAAATATGGCATTAAATAAGCAATTTAACCAAATAAAATGCTAATCAACAAGTGTTGCCAGGCTTATCATCAATACTCCAATCTGGGGTAATATTTTAAGTTGAATTAACACAAAAACTAACCTTTCCTTTTTTATATCTCGCCTTGTTGACATATCTAATAAGTTTCATTTTGGATGTACATTATTGTGTCACCGTTCCCATATTTATTTATTTTTAATTAAAACCAATATTTTTTTTACCAAGTAATGCACAAAATAATATTAAATGAACAAGTAAAATGAGATAATAAATCCAAATATACAAGATTAGTGCACTTTATTCCGAAAGATAATTGCTCATTTCTTACAAAAATAAGCGTATTTATTTTTAAGAAACTGGTCACACTTTAACATAATTAGAGATGAGACAGTTTAATCACGATATCGATATTGGTTTTCCAGTATAAAATTATTTTTTTTTGTTTGTTTTAGATTTTCAAAAGAAGCAGCGCTTCGAGTCGCTTGGGTCCAATATTGTAGAAACCATATAAGTGGGTTCCTAAGCGTACAAGTATCTGACTAACAGCTTAAAAGACAAAGCCTTCTGTGCTGCCAGCACTGCTACCTCCTCCCTACCCCCCAAGCGGCGGAGAGCTCAGTTTTTAGCAAGTAAACTCGCTGTGCGCTACCTCCTCTTATTGCATTACCTAGGACTAGTTAAACTAGATTTATAAGGTTAATTTAAATTGCACAGTTTTTCAGTATTTTATTATACCTACTTAAATAAAGACTCTGAAATATATTCTGTTGTTTTTTTGTTATCTGAACAGATAAAATATCTCTCTAATAAAAATCTACTCATACATTCTCATGTCAGTGTCTTGTTACTATGTAATCAGAACAAAATCCTCCAATTACAAGCTCTGCTTAGTTGGAACGAAATTTAATAGCAACAGACAATTAATTCAAAGTATTATTTGGTTTGAATATACATACATACTTAGGAATAATACACGTAAAATTGACATGTAATAATTAATTACAATCTTTAATCCACACTAGAACAAATTTCAACAGGTGGTGGTTATTGAACATACATCCTTGTGCGCAGTAGTAAAATAAAAAAAAAGAGTGGGTACCCATGTACGCACGTAAGAAGTTATACTTCTTTGGCATAACAATCCAAAAATACCAAATAATAATACAACGCATACATACATAAATATTTGAATTGATATAAACGCCAATATATTTTTTATTTATTCACACAGATTATTTGTACTGATACGACACACAAAGATCCGCAACTAACTTCAGTGTGTAAAAGGTTCGCAACTAACTTCAGGGTGTTGCTTTTTTCTGTCGGTGTGCGCGCGCATCGTAAAAATTCACTCTCATCATTTTTCCCAATCGCGCCAAAAAAGTATAACTTCAAAAAAAAACGGCTAAATGCCAGTAGGACTCGCGCGCCGAGGGTTCCGTACTATCAGGGATCGGAAGTATTGAATAAACATTAGTAAACATAGTAGGAGAGCCCGACCTCATAACCAGATTTGTTTGTCGAACAATGTTTAACAAATAAATTTAGCCCGACTGTATGACGGGCTTTTTTGATAATAATTACAAAAAAGTGTGCTAGTTAGAAACACTGTTTTATTCTTCCTGTAATATTGACATAAACATGAATTAACAGAATTACTTCTAGTTAATTCATGTTTATGAACTATTTACTTTACTTTCATCTATTTCAAAGTGCTTAAATAAAAAAAAACCTTAAAATTATAATAGATTATTATTACCTAAAACTGTTCTATATAATATAAGATAATGCTCATTTTAATAAGCAAACATAATAATCATGAAAATAATTAAATCTTTCGCGTACTTAATGAAATCCTAAACATCGATACTAAATATCGACAGAGTCAAGCTCTAACTGTTTTACGCTAAGGAAGCGTAAACTGATAGATGTCCCTGTGTGTGAATGTGATTGTGTGTGTTTAGTTTAAGCTAGTGTGTAATAATTTTATTGTGTGCGTGTATAACGACGCGATTTAAAAATGCATTAGTAGTTAACATTGTAATTAGTGTGCGTACCCCGTCCCCCGCCGAAAGTGGCAGACTTTTGCGCAAGGGAAATAGAGCGCGTGTCCACTCCTGTTGGTTTAATGCTCTAAGCCTTTTGCTTTTATATTGTAGATTTACAATTTATAATCATTTTTTTTTTTTTAATGCTCTGGGTGGCAGTGTCACGCACGGTTGAGGCTATAGATAATTCTTTTGCAATGACAATAAAATGTAAGTACTTACTTTATTGTCAATCCTATTATTAATATAAAAAATGCGAAAGTTTGTATGTGTGCATGTGTGTGTGTGTTTGTAACCACTCAGCGCCTAAACGGCTGAACCGATTTCGATGAAAATAGGTACGTAGAGTCGGTGCCGGAGACGGATATAGGCTACGGACGGCATAGCTGATATTCTTCTTTTTATCCCGATAATCGCTCTGGTTCCCGAGGGATACAACAAAACAAATTTTAGGCGCGGGTGAAGCCGTGAAGTGCAGCTAGTAGAGTTATATAAAGATTTTGCTTTTAGTCATTATTATTTATATCTTCTCTGAGTCACTGCAGTACTAGTAAAGTCACAATAGAAAAGATGATACATTATTCCAACACGATTTATGTCTTCCCCTAACGTTGTCCGGGGAGTGTTTGATTGATCGTACACTTACTTGTGCCTTTGTTGTTTGTTTCAAAATACTGGATACTGTGTAAGGATTGGTTTGTTTTTGTAACAAACTTCCTACTTAATTTCTTGTTTTGTGTTCCACATTTTTATGAACAATGAAAAATATATTCAGATTTATCATCGCTGACAAAGTTTTAGACTTCGGCATTTTGACGAAGATGAATTTTAGCGTCTGTTATCAACTACCTATCCATATTTTTACTATAGCAAAAGCACCAGTCATGGACACACAAAGCGCCAATTTGTAGTAATACCTACTTATTAAAAATTTCAGATTCTATGTATTTCCTATATTTCAGCTGTATTTAACGAGGACACTGCAATCGGTTTTAATGTTAAAAGTGTGTGATAAACAGATAAGATTAAAACACAGTGTGTTAACAACACACTGTGTTTTCATCTTAATTTCATGCTAAAGGCAAGAAAATAAAAACATTTTGATTTGAATAAAGCTATAATAAATTGAAAGGCAAACTTCTACCTATCTCACTTATAATTTTTGTAACAACAGCCGCGAATATAGTTTTTAATACCACGAGCATCTTGTTCCTACCGTTAAATTCAATTCTAATACTGAATTTAAAACATGAAACATTGATAGCTCGACGACTTTTGTTTGTGGTCAATATTGCTAACATATAAAAACTCATTCCTACTCATATTCTACAAGATATGTCCATCACTGGTTAGTTGTTCATTACTGGTAGGTACAATTACAATTTAATTTAGATATTTTGATCTATTCTTTGCTAAGCTTGCCAATATTCTATCTATTCATTTTTTTGTGTGGCACGCGCTTATGAGATATATGAACGATAATCACTTATTTATGATACATTTTCTCTAGGATTTCAGATAGATACATTACAAATAATGCGATACGATTGTAGCGATGTGTTGGCGTACTTATCTAAAATTAATAGACCAACAATGTGTAGCTTGAGGCGTCTCCATTCACGAGTCACGAAGCTTTTAAAGAGCAGACTGATTTTATTTTATTTAAACGTTGAGAACATTTTCATGCCTTTCGTGAGGCTGACATGGAACTTGAACGAACGAACAACGTTTTGAACGCTTTTTCGATGGAAGTGAGTTAGTTTATCGTAATAAGAAGAGTAACATTTTGTATTTCTTACAGAAGATCGAAAGATAGTTTATACTTCCGAAATGATACGTTTTGTTTGAGTTGTAAATATGTTGATGTATATATTCTAATCTTGGTGAGAGATCCTTAGTGTACGTTGTTGACGTCGCTCCATACTATTTTGAAACTTTGTTGACTGAATCTTCAGAACTGTAGAAGCGTTGGTACAAGAACAATCAAATTAGCGTGCAAACTCATATTTGTAATATGAGTTTGCACGCTAATTTAATTGTATAAGATGGCCATAATGTAGGTTCTTGTAGAAAAAGTAAAAAGGGTATCTAAGTATTCCTACTCGTATCTTATTTTTAAGATACTATGTGAGCCTTGGTACCGTACTAAAACTCTATTAAAAATAGAAAGAAATGTTTGTAGTTCACCGTGTTCTTCGATCTATTGTTCTGAAAGAGGCACAAAGCCCAGTTATCACAATATCATCTGTCATATTTCCTCGCGTCTTTTAAAAGCACTCAATCCTTTCTTTCAAAAGTGCTAAAGTTCCGCGTTTTCATAATACACAAAAAGAACCTTTGTATAAAGAAAACACAATGAAGCCCAAATCACACACGTGCCTATCTTAGGAGGGACAGGCACTCGATTGTTTCCCATGGGCTTCCCGCAAGATTTTCTCAGCTTTGTATGTATCCAGTGCCTTCCCTCGGGCGTAGCTTTCATTTGAATGGGTCGTCAGATTATAATAACTTGTGCGAACATGCCAGAGACGCAGAGACGTGATAAAGTTTGCAAAATAACATTTGTTGCCGCCATCTTACTGCACCCCCGCGAGTGCGTCTGTTTTCATTCCACTCCAATGAAGTCCAAAATTAGGTCACTGTTTTTAATTAGCAATTATGTATGTTTATTCGTTTTTATGTGCCCCTGTAGTTGTAAAATTATTATGTGATATATTTTCATTTTGTACTGTATACAGAAGGTGTGTAAGTATAACATGATAATTATATATCAAATGAAGGATACTAAGATATAGAGGTAGTTAGAAATATTTTGACATTATTTTACAGACAATTCTCGATAGAATTTTGTATCTGAATAATTTAAACTTATTAATTAAAGACAGAAAAGTATCATCAATCATATTGCTGTAACTGTGGCAGTGAGATCTAAGTTCATGCATTAAATTATATACGTCTTAGAGATCGTCTTTCCTATGTAAAGACAAAAAAAATTTACCACCTTTCTTCTGGAGATGTGTGATATTTGGCATACCAAAATTAAACTCGCAGGCGATGCAGCCTGCATGAGTACAGAAAAGTAAAATTATAATGTGTTTACAATTAAAAGGGCTACTTGTGAGAAGTAAAATATTTTGCATTTTGCATTATATTTATGAGAACATTTAATATTTTGCCATTAAAACCTTGACTATGTCACACAATATTTAAATTGTAAGAAGTAATAGCATGAAATCGAACATATAAAAGAATCGTTATAAATTTATATCAATATCATATTTAATTCTGTGTAATGTATACTTTGATATTTATGATTTCCGTAGGGTATTACGTATTCAGCGTTGCGTAGCCCAAACGTTATCAACCTTTGCAAAACTCAGTCATTCGTGCAGGCAAACTTTTGCTCTTTTAAGATGCAAATATATGGGTCGTTCGTCATTTCTGAATTCGGAAGGGCCGAGCAAATGATACTTTCATATAGTGACCTATATATATAGCGAAGTTAATTATATTCAGATAACACTAGGGAATAATAGTAAACCCTGTATCACAATAAGTTTTGGAATGGTGATTTGAACCCAAAACTGCTGTACCTATCTATATAGATCAAAATTTAGAATATTTATCTATGTGTTATTGATGTGATCTCAGTTTAAATTTTAGCCTATTTCAATAGCATTGATTCGGAGCAGTCTAATGTGAACTTAAAGTGTTGCATCGATAATATTAAATGTCGGTGCAACTATTAATTAAACAAGTGGGTTATTTTTGCTAGTAGGTAGGTTATATTTAATGTCATGATCCTTCTTGGCTAGCACCGACTGCAAAATAGCTGATTATAAATTGTAAATAGTAAAGTATTATAGGTATCAATGATTGCGTTGATTCTCCTTTAACGTTCTTTGCTATGAAGTAATTAAAATATTATTTTCTACTTTTTAGTTATGGATTGAACACGTAGGTACTGTTTTGAAGACGGTTTTCGGTTTTTTTTCTAAAATTAATTTTATGTTAATTTCAACTAACATTTTAACGTGTAATTATTTAAGTACAAAATAAACTACAATGACTTTTCATTTTTAGTATAATAGCCGATTTCATTAAAGCGATATTTATAAAAACTTTAGGCCTGTAACCTATTCATTTTCTCTCAAATAAAAAGATGTTTAGTAAAATAAATCCTCCATTGACTTATTCGTCAACTTGCCACTTCAAATGATGAATGAAAAATAAATTAAAATAATTCGGAGCAACTTGCCACCGAGTGGCAAGTTTTCCAGTGGCGGGTTGACGAATAATTCCCTCCATTCCATAGTTGGCGTGTAATTTTTATCAAAGACAAAGTAGACAAAAAATATAAATAAAATGTATACACCTTGAAAATTCATAGTGTAGTTATATCCAGGCAATTTAATAAAAGGAAAAAAGATCTAAACAAAGTAAATGCTTGTAACACCACCAACGGCAACGCTACGCTTGAATGTGACTGACATAAATAGAAAATGTAACTGAGAACAAACGAAATGAAAGTATTTTGTTTTATTAAAATTATAAAAAGTTCTACTAAACATTCAAACATAATATCAATTTACTTCATTAATGTTTAATTGACTGCTTCTTCATTATATGGGATGTGCAATATGTAATTATATTGGCTTTCTTTGGTAGTAGCTATGTGCAAAGTGTATATTATTGTGTTTCGGTTTAAGAGCACTGTAAGCTTGTGATATTCCTGTGTAAGCAACACAAATATCTTAAGGCCAGTAAACAAGCTAACCACTAACTAGGGATGGGTCACTGATGGGATGACTGAAACTACTGAAGTTTGTTGCGTCACGCTTAATTTCAATAAATTTAAATACCGCAAAGGATCGCGCACTATCGGTTATTTTTTTCTCATTAGGTTAACCAGCTCGATTCCCAATTTTATGACATACATAACATTTATTTGTTAATCAACGTAAACAAGTTTATAAAGAGAGAATCGAATTGCGTAGGATGGTTTAAAACTCATTTTCAGGATACGCAAACCGCGACTCAATGTTCGTTTATCCAATTACATATTTCCTCATGAGCAACAATATTATTTGGAACATGTAAACCCTTTTTATGTGTAAATGATGACGTTACACTCAAGAGTTAAACAAACATAACAAAAAGTTCCCGTTGATACGAGTCTGTTGTTTATTGCTCTGGTTGTGTTGTGAAAAAGGGTTTACAATAGCAATAAACGGCTTCAACAAAATACAATTCAAAGGAGTTTTTGGACGTCGGTCGCATGTAGGCGGATGGAAAAGTTTATTTTGACCCTATTTCAATATGTCGCGCGTGACATTAGTTCAACTGTGAATACCATTATTGCCTTCGTTAGGGGAAAGGTTTCATCATTCTACGTGCTTTTTCCAAACTATTTTACAGTTTCCCGTTTATTCAGTTGCGACTGTATATTTTACAATAAGCGACTACCATCTGATCTACACAGCTCAATCACTGGGTAATTAATATATTGAACATTTTAAATGTGGTGGTTCCCTTTTAAAGACTTGTATTGCGAAGAGTATTGTTTGGAATGATGCTTCCTACACATCAGTCAACAATTCTTAGGAATTGTTGACTGATGTGTAGGAGGCATCATTCATAATATTTCAAGCTGAACCTTAGGGTTCAGCTTGAAATATTATTGACCGTTGGCAAATCCGAGGTGTGAATTTTTCCGCGTATGTATCTAAGTAACAGAGGGTAGGTAGACAAAAAAAGATAAACTTTTCAGAATCCTGTATACCCGTAATTGTCATATTACGGGTATACTGTATTTGTATACCCGACATTATCAGTCGAATGACTGACGACCGCTCGTACGTCGCACTGTACCTAATCTTTAGAGTTGGGAGGGCACCACTATTAAGTTCCTGCCCCGGCTTGGATAAACTGTAGATCTGGGGCTGCTTTTACATTAATCTACATTGAAACTTAATTTACAATGCTTAGAACCTATCAACTCAATAACTATACACGTTGCTACGAGTAAATAACTTTGTAATATTACCGTTGACTTGATCCTGCATATTGTTAGTCATCGCTAGCAGCACTACCATCAATTTTATTTTCAATTATCAAGACTCCAAATTGAATACACATTGTACTATGAATAACCTTAGATAATAATTTAATATATTAATCTAACTGTAGTTACTATAGTAATCTAGATATTTTATCTAAAGGTAATATTAAATCTTAAATTAATGTTTTCAGATTGATAAAATGAATGACGGGCCTATAAAAACAAAATTACCATGTCAAATTAAGAGGAGATGGCAAAAAATGTCTTACAAGTAGGCTCGGCGTCTTACGGCGATAACGTTAAAATCGAGCGTTAGCGTGGCAATGAGAAATGAATGCTTCGATTAGAATGAAATTTATAGCATCACGTAAGAGAAGAACGATTTACGAACCTGTCCGATGCGCTACGGACTCAAGTCTGATACAATAAAAATACTAGTGTACGACCATTTTGCCGAAACCGAATATTGGATATCGGTTTAAAGTAAATTAGATGCCAATTAAATTTTTTGTAGTTACCCGTAAGTACAGGTCTGGTTTAGGTATTGGCCGAAACTGAATATATGATTTTGTTTTCTGTAAAATGTTTCAGTCGAACTCAAAACAGTACGAATGGAATTCCGTCATGGTGCGGCAGAGATTTAGTATACGGCTTACAGAGAACGTTCGTGAGTAAACATGAGTTTAATATTAATTGATTGTTAATCATAGCTACGCAACGCACTGTTAATTCTCGGTTTTCATTATTCCGCGCCTGTTTACACTCAATTTATGTAGATTATAATTTGCTTTGTATAGTGAAATCTTAATGTTGGTTAATTACTTCAAGATTTGACATTAATTGATGGTGAGGTACTGATGAGGTACTGATGTAGGGAAAAATTTATAGATAGATAGAATATTCTTTATTGTACACCAAGTAAAGTTTACATAACTTTAGACAATGCAATACACAGATGGTAGTGATACAATGGGCGGTCTTACTACATACTTTGCGGTTGAAAATCAGTAAATTGTGGTGTAACGTAAATAAATGGGATTAATAGGAACTTAGCAACATTCAAATTATAATTAACGTTAATAGTGTTATTATAAATATATAAACGAGTACATAATCTATATTATATATAGTAGGCATATACATATATATATATATATATATATATATATATATATACATATATAATAACATAATATAATGAATAATACATAAATAAATATAAATAAGGTATATGATTCATTATAACGTCAAATAATGTTTCTTGACCATATTTTTGAAGATATTTAATGATTGAGCTTGTCTTACTTCCAGCGGCAATGCATTCCACAATCGAATAGCCACAACGGTGAATGAATGGTCGAAAAATACCGTCGAATGAATTGGCATTTTTAACTTCAGATTCTCTGATGATCGTAAGATCCCCTGATGTGTATCACAAAGGAACTCCAAACGTTCCTTAAGATAGGAAGGTGTCAAAGGGTTAAACAGTATGTTATATAATAGCGAAAGGATATGAGCATTCCGGCGAAGTCGTATTGGTAACCACTTGAGCTTTTTACGAAATTCGGAGATATGATCATACTTGCGTAGACCAAATATAAATCTAATACAAACATTTTGAAGTCGCTCAAGTTTGTTTAATTGGTCCTCGGTAAGATCTGGATAGCTGGCATCCGCATAGTCAAGGATAGGAAGTAATAAGGAATTTGCAAGCACAATTTTGGTGGCAGTGGGAAGAAAGTTCCGCAATCTCCTCAATGAGCCTGCAGAAGCAAATATTTTGCGGCTTACTTCCTGCAGCTGTGTGTCCCATGATAAATAAGAGTCAATAAATAACCCTAAATCTTTGACCTTGATACTAAAGGGTATTGTGGTACCATCGAAGACAACCTGTGGTAGTTGTGTATAATTAATTTTAGAGATAAAATAAAAGAATATAGGTATGAATGTTTTTCTATTTACCAAAACAAAGCACAGGTATTGTCAGTTAGATCTAGAGTAGGTCAATTATAACTGGAAAAAAGTAATACTTCATACTTTGGCTTAGTCTAAACACGGATCATCCACAATTTCCTAGAGTAGGTACGAAAATGCTTTATCTTCATATAGACCGACGATAAATTCTTTGTTATGTTACTATAATAAAAATATGTATGCAAGGTAACAAAAAGAAAATATTTTAGACAGCGCACAAGAATTTTATATTCTGAAATTGTTTAGTATGCGCTTACATTTTACACTATATTTAGTAAACTACGCAGCTTACTCCATCGCCTTTAAGAGCCACTCTAGAAAATCCAGCATTAAATTAAAGGCTCAAAATCCAGAGTGTTTAAGTGATTTAGTGCTTACGGAAAAGTTTTAAAGCGACCCGACTTTAAGAGCCTTGAAAAAAGCATCTGGCTGTAAAAAAGGTAAACATCATCAGTGGGGTAAATTAACTCGTTCGCTGGAAGGGTTTTACGCGAAGTTTATTAGGACACTCGAAGCAACAGTGGCTCTACACTACAGCCGCTGCCAGCCGACGGGTTATACTTTAGAATGTAGGTTAATGTGCCTAGCTAATTACTATTTAAAAATAAGGCAAATCTTGCATGCCAGCTAAATATTATGACTGAATACTGATTTACTTTTGTATTTATTTTTGTTATCTAGAATAAAGTGTTTATAGACTATACATATAGATATAGATAATATGTATATCTAACGATACTATAAATATAGATAATATGTATATCTAACGAACATAAGTGCAAAACACTGCTCATCAGATCTGGCTTTGGCCAGACAACTTTATTCCCTGCTGCCCTATTTAGAAAACGATAAAACGCTATATTCACAGTCGAGGACAGTAATGCAATTTACTAATATGAAGATCAGTGGAAGTTCAAGTGTGAGAAATCATCAAAAAGACATCCCGTTGCATCCTACCTCTCTTCTCAACTATGTTTAAAAAAACTGCGTTCACGTTTCACCGAATGCCTCCGAATACTGCCTCAGAGGCATAGTGGGATCGCATACCAGTGTGCAAGAAATTGTGGATTCGATTTCCACAATTGATAAAAGTTTGCGTGGTATAAATATTTGTTTTATATGTAACACAGAAAGTATACCTATTCATAGAATAACCGCCACAGTAATTTTGAACACGCAGATCTATCAACATGAACGCCTTATGCAGCCTTATACCCATAATATCTACAAATATAGCGTTTGCATCAGTTTTTTCAACGTCTTTAAATATAACCAAGCCAAAATTTCAACCAATATAAAATGAAGAAGCGTGCAAGTAACAGCCAAGTTTTGCAAATGCGAGACAAAAAACTTTATAATTATGGTATGAATTAAGTTGGCAAATGTTCTTTATTGGTGCACTTAGTAGTGGCGAGGTGAGCGTCGGTCGGCGACGTACAACATGTGGCTCACAACTCGTTCGCTAGTGAGTTAATTAAGTAAGTACGTCAGCACCGCATGCCATTAGCTCCTGGTTACGATAGAGTGGTTGCCTGTTCGGTTTGCGTAGTATTGCTTAACCCTACTATTGTTGGTTATTTACGGCCGGCTTACTTGGTATATTGTTTATGAAAATAAAGGTGCTGAATTATCATAGTTAACTCAAGGTGTGACGTATCCATGTTAGCTTGACGTGTTCAAATTGATGAATTAAGAAATATTTATTTCGGTATACCTACGATCAATTTTTCATTCCTCATGGATTTTGGACGCTACATCACTTACCTGTGTCACTTTGCATGCTACTTGAAACTGTAACTTACAAAAATTGTAATAACCTGGCGATTAAAAAGAGTGGCCTGAGTTTCTTGCCAGTTCTTCTCATGGCTCTACCTCGTCAGCGAACTGACTGTAGGTTAATTTGCTGACATTTTGTAAACTTTGACGTTCATAAGTGTTAATTTAATTAACCTATATGAATAAACATATTTCATTTCATTACATTTGATGGCATCTTATAAAATAAAACACTATTAATACTAGTTTCTAATTTCAGCCATAACTCTTTTTAAATATTAATTTAAAAAGAGTTATGGCTAAAATACAAAAAAATATCAATAACTACTTAGCTTTTAAATTTTTATACTTGCTTACCAATGCTTTTTGATAATTGTATGTAATGCGTAGGTACACTAACGAAGTAAATCACGTTCAACATTTTACCACAAAAAGTTAAAAGCCAGTGCTATTTTTGACGCGGCGTACGGCGCACTACGAGATCTGTCATCGAGCAACGATTTATAGCAAGCACATCGTTTGTTGGGATTTGCTTTTGCTTTCACGTAATGGATTGCTTTAGAATTCCACGCTTCTGCTCGAATATATTTTTGTCCATTTCCCGTATGTCTACTTCACTGTGAAACATTGGTGTTATTGTTTTTCTAAAGTACCGCTTTTATCGTAGTATATATATATATATATATATATATATATATATATATATATATATATATATATATATATATATATATATTTATATAGACTTTACACTTTCCTATTGTAACTTATAAAGTTTTTACATCGAAATCTTTTTTCCGCAGTCCATTCAGTCCATCCAGTTCTAGAATACTTCATTTTCTACATAAAAAGTTGGGCATCACAGAAAAAAAGCCAGTTACCAAAAATGCTATTAAAATACTTGTAGTATGAATATTAATGTTTGATCGAGAACATAGAGCTGGTATGATAAACAAGTGCAGTTTTTCACTTAATTTCTGTTTTCACTTACACTCGACACGTGAACGAAGTTGGCGTGTAAAGGAAAAAAGGAATGTTTATTCATGTACTCCTAATTGAATTCTGTTAGGAGTGCGGTTGGGCGCAAATTGAAGTGGAGACGAGGCTTCTACCCCTCGGGGCGCGGGTAGCCCCACAGGTCGAGCCGAAGCGACGACTCGACGCCACTCGTTGCAACCGACACCGAAGCAGACAGTGTCCTTATAATTTTAAAGCACTATTATTTCCTGTTTGACTTTGCTACTAAACTTTATTATTCTCTGTATTTATTATTCTACGAATGCCCAGAGGATCCTTATATTTTTTTTGGGAAGTTACACAATGCTTAATTTGATTCGCATTATTTAATAATGGTATTAATTCTATTGTTTGATACTAAATTATTTATCGTTTAGGTAAATTGTGCGCCCACCGCTGTTAAACAACAATATTAGGCGTTTAATGACTTTAATACGATTAGTGATTGTGTTTTGAAGATGAAGATGCACAATAACTACATATCTAAAAGGGTAGGTAATTCTCATGTTATCGTTCCTTAATTCACAAATAATAATGCTATAAAAGCTAAGTATGCATAAATAAGGATGTAGTCGACCCAAAACACCCGTCCGAACCGAAGAGCACCTGCATGTAGAGCACCTAGCCTAGTCCATATCGGTTAAATAAGTGTTTAATCATTTTCATATACTTACACACTTCTTATTATTTTGGTATGAATTAGATTACGATTGATAACCATAGCAATATTAATTCCAGAGAATAACGGCTATTACCGACTAGAAACCAAAACGATTTCAAAGTTTGGTTCTATGTTTCGGAGTACCTATGAACCTTAGAGCATTAAACCAACCGGAGAGGCCACTGACAGGCGTACCCCTCTGCCAAAGGTACCAGCCCACCGGTCATACCCGTTATATAAAACTAGTTGACGCGCGTTCCGCATCATAAGTCACCTATCAGTGCATGCGTAATAGCGTCTCAATAGAAATGCCGAATTGCAGTGTATTTTGGTGTAAAAAGCGTTCAGCGACATCAAGTCTACAAAAGGATAATATTACATTCCACCTGTAAGTATTATTTTGTTCTAATATTATTAAATAAGGCATTAAATTAGCAATTTAACCAAATAAAATGCTAATCAACAAGTGTTGCCAGGCTTATCATCAATACTCCAATCTGGGGTAATATTTTAAGTTGAATTAACATAAAAACTAACCTTTCCTTTTTTATATCTCGCCTTGTTGACATATCTAATAAGTTTCATTTTGGATGTACATTATTGTGTCACCGTTCCCATATTTATTTATTTTTAATTAAAACCAATGTTTTTTTACCAAGTAATGCACAAAATAATATTAAATGAACAAGTAAAATGAGATTATAAATCCAAATATACAAGATTAGTGCACTTTATTCCGAAAGATAATTGCTCATTTCTTACAAAAATAAGCGTATTTATTTTTAAGAAACTGGTCACACTTTAACATAATTAGAGATGAGACAGTTTAATCACAAATATCGATATTGGTTTCCAGTATTAAATTAATTTTTTTTTGTTTGTTTTAGATTTTCAAAAGAAGCACCGCCTCGAGTCGCTTGGGTCCAATATTGTAGGAACCATATAAGTGGGTTCCTAAGCGTACAAGTATCTGCTGAGAGAAAGCCTTCTGTGCTGCCAGCACTGTTACCTCCTCCCTACCCCCCCCCCAAGTGGCGGAGAGCTCAGTTTTTAGCAAGTAAACTCGCTGTGCGCTACCTCCTCTTATTGCATTACCTAGGATTAGTTAAACTAGATTTATAAGGTTAATTTAAATTGCACAGTTTTTCAGTATTTTATTATACCTACTTAAATAAAGACTCTGAAATATATTCTGTTGTTTTTTTGTTATCTGAACAGATAAAATATCTCTCTAATAAAAATCTACTCATACATTCTCATGTCAGTGTCTTGTTACTATGTAATCAGAACAAAATCCTCCAATTACAAGCTCTGCTTAGTTGGAACGAAATTTAATAGCAACAGACAATTAATTCAAAGTATTATTTGGTTTGAATATACATACATACTTAGGAATAATACACGTAAAATTGACACGTAATAATTAATTACAATCTTTAATCCACACTAGAACAAATTTCAACAGGTGGTGGTTATTGAACATACATCCTTGTGCGCAGTAGTAAAATAAAAAAAAAGAGTGGGTACCCATGTACGCACGTAAGAAGTTATACTTCTTTGGCATAACAATCCAAAAATACCAAATAATAATACAACGCATACATACATAAATATTTGAATTGATATAAACGCCAATATATTTTTTATTTATTCACACAGATTATTTGTACTGATACGACACACAAAGATCCGCAACTAACTTCAGTGTGTAAAAGGTTCGCAACTAACTTCAGGGTGTTGCTTTTTTCTGTCGGTGTGCGCGCGCATCGTAAAAATTCACTCATCATTTTTCCCAATCGCGCCAAAAAAAGTATAACTTCAAAAAAAAAAACGGCTAAATGCCAGTAGGACTCGCGCGCCGAGGGTTCCGTACTATCAGGGATCGGAAGTATTGAATAAACATTAGTAAACATAGTAGGAGAGCCCGACCGCATAACCAGATTTGTTTGTCGAACAATGTTTAACAAATAAATTTAGCCCGACTGTATGACGGGCTTTTTTGATAATAATTACAAAAAAGTGTGCTAGTTAGAAACACTGTTTTATTCTTCCTGTTATTGACATAAACATGAATTAACAGAATTACTTCTAGTTAATTCATGTTTATGAACTATTTACTTTACTTTCATCTATTTCAAAGGGCTTAAATAAAAAAAAACCTTAAAATTATAATAGATTATTATTACCTAAAACTGTTCTATATAATATAAGATAATGCTCATTTTAATAAGCAAACATAATAATCATGAAAATAATTAAATCTTTCGCGTACTTATATGAAATCCTAAACATCGATACTAAATATCGACAGAGTCAAGCTCTAACTGTTTTACGCTAAGGAAGCGTAAACTGATAGATGTCCCTGTGTGTGAATGTGATTGTGTGTGTTTAGTTTAAGCTAGTGTGTAATAATTTTATTGTGTGCGTGTATAACGACGCGATTTAAAAATGCATTAGTAGTTAACATTGTAATTAGTGTGCGTTGCTCGCGTTACCCCGTCCCCCGCCGAAAGTGGCAGACTTTTGCGTAAGGGAAATAGAGCGCGTGTCCACTCCTGTTGGTTTAATGCTCTAAGCTATGAACTTATAACTTTTGAATCTTAAATTTTAACATAATAATTAAAGCAGATTTCGCTGTCTAGATAAGACCGAGAATTTAATTTACCGTTATAGCTGTTGCTAGCGGTATGAACTGCAGCTGCCGTGCAGTTGGGTATTACGATATCTCCGGATCACCGCCAATGGTCACTCTCAGTAGAGAGATGCTACAAAAATTCAAGTCTGGCACAAATTCCTTCAATGGTAACAACCTGCATATATAAATAAATTGAAAACCTAAAAACGGGTGTTTTCATCTATATGACGCTTATTGTTTACCGCTCTTGTAAATTAAAAGCAGCTGTGCTTGACAGGCTCATCGAGGTTATTGATGTTATGTTGATTCGTAAGTTAATGAGACTTGTGTGATGTATAAGTAGTAATAACGCGGCTGTGATTTATTATGTACTAAAATGATAACATTAGCCGTGTGTTGAAATATGGAATCGCGTTTATCAGCGACAGGTATAAGATGAATCTAAGCTGTTATTTCTACTATTTGTAAAACAATTTAATGCTGAAAGATAAATTGCAGCCTGTGTGTGAAGTATACACAACAATTGTAAACCGTTCTACGCTTGTAGAGCCTACCTACCTACCGGCATACCTACCTTCGTGATACTGTTGGTACTGCTGCATTTCCGATCAGTTTTTTAAAGTTCGCAGTGACGATTTTCACGAAGTCAACATACCCTTTCCCATTTTATCCGCCAGTAAATAAGATTTATTTTCAACCAACCATCAAGCTCCCCATTAATGTGACAATGAGAATGACGTAGCAAGAATAGTACAGAATGAATGGCTATTACCCTAATACTCAGACGCCCGTAAACTTTTTGTCGCCAAAATCTATATTAAAGTAACAGAGATAGCATGAAAATTAAGGGCCACTCAAAATGGGGAGCATAAAACATTTACTCATAACCCAATAATTTTAGTAGCTTTGCCTTGGAATCGGCTTCATACATTTATAGACCACTACATCACGATATTATTTGGTCATTATATACACTGTGAGGCGAACTTCGAGAGATGTGTGACGCAGTACGTGCGAGATGTGTCCTTGTGAGTGCTCCTGTCACGATTGTAGATAACAGCAACGAGCTCTAGTTATTAGTCTTGGTGGTTTATGTCATAGTGTGCGAACAAGATAAGAGCGCTGCGGCGATTTTTACTATTTGTGCGAGGAAATGAAAAAGATGAGAGAGCGACACTGATGACATATTATCACTCCAAACTAAAAATCTTTTTGAGGGTTATATTGCTTTCTTTCAAACATTTTAGTATATTTTTCTTACAAATAGGTAATTTGAAATAACTGAATGATAAAAAAAAATTTACACACTTGTGTAGATGAGTCTGTACCTGTAGTCTTGCTCTACAGTATAATCAGATTTGTTTTTCTTTTTTTATATAATGTATAAACAATTTTTTATTGATCATAGTACACGAGTAGTGTAATCCTTTAAAATGTCTAGAAGGCTTTCCTTGCCGCGCTCGGAATAAAGAGATAAGCCGCACCGAGCCCCTACATTTTTCCTACCTCAGTGCTAGCTTTGCGACAAGTGCAAAGCCAATGGGACATATTATAATATATGTACAGTTTACCTATTTATACTTTGCTTGACATTTATTTAATAAGAATATAATCATTTGTGTCTACCATGTTCGTAGATTTTTTGGTTAAAGAAAATTAAATACTTTAGTAAGCTTTTTAAGTTCTGCTTTTGACCAATTCAAAAACATTCATCCTGCGTATAAAATATAATAAATAAGTTAGCTATTTAACATTGTTCAACTTCAATTTCAGTAAAGTTACTTACCAGTACTAAATTGTTCAACGGTCATCTGGGGAGCTGTGATCCTTACACGTGACTTGAAAAGTGTAACAAAGTAAAGATCCGTCAGTGGATAAACGACGCCTGCTGTTGCAAGTTGCTGCGCCGCGCCGTACTTCATAATCCCTTAAAGCCAGTTAAATGTGAGAGTTGAATAATCCCTAGGATAAGGTGAGGTCGGCTCTAACTCTACGAGAATTTGAGGCCAATAGTTTGTTTACAATGTCTGACACGAGCTACGTAATTTTACAGTACTCCGATATGGCTGATTTATACCGACACCAATTCTTTAATATGTTATAAGGGTAGCGGGCAACCGATGAATGAGTCACACGATAGGTCAAGTTGGCGATACTCGAGAGAGAATCGCTTGAGAGGTAGTAGATCCATACTGGTTTCAATACGGTAGTAGATCCACACTGGTTTCAGCATGAATGGGCCGGATCGTCCGGGGAAGTACTACCCGGATTTTTATTGCCGGAGGACGGCAATAAAAAGCCTATAAAGGCACTTAGGATAAGATTTTCGCCGCCTTCAGTAGCTCGGCTGGAATTGCATTCTCACTCGGCACCTTGTTGTTCTTCAGCTGTCTGAGGGCCATACCAATCTCACATAGGCTGACGTCCGGGACGTTTTCGGTGTAATTTCGAGTTAACCTGGCTCTTGGATCTAATGCTAACAGATACATGTTGTGTCGTGTATAATTACTGTCCGTAAAACCTCTCTACTGCGATTCGTTCGGTAAGTGAGAGCGCCGGAGGCCCAATTTTCTCCCTTTCCGCTTTCCTCACCTCCTTCATTCCCTTCCCCTAACCCCATTCCCAGCCACCATAATAATATAATATTATAATATTCTACCACATTCACACAGCGCCATTTAGCCCCAAATTAAGCAATTATATTTGCTTGTGTTATGGGTACTAAACAACTGATATCCTACTTACATACATTTTTTTTTTTGTAAATACATACATATTATAGATAAATTACACCCAGACACAGAACAAACAATCATGCTCATCACACAAAGGTTTGTCCTGGGTGGGATTCGAACCCACGACCTCCGGCTTAGCAGTCAGGGTCACTAACCACTAGACCAACAGGCCAGTACCATGCCAGGACCATAGTGGAGGCCACCATACCAGCAGTTTAAGACGATGGCTTTTGGTATAGTGGCTACCTCTTCTGCATTTCACTGACTGCTTACCATCAGGAGGGATGGAGTCACTTTGATGATGAAGTTATGTCAAAAAGCTTTTCTCAGATACTTGTATAAACGATGCTGTGGTTATTACCCGTTCCTATATCCTACACAATTTTTACTTGGCTGTCTAGGATATAATTCTCTAGAGGTTATAAGGAATACCGAACAAATGACATTTATGTGCAAGGTATTAAATGATAAAATAGATGCGCCGATTTTACATCAACAGCTATGCAATCTTTTCGTCCCGGTGAACTATAGACGTAAGAGAAGGCACGTGGCATTCGTGATGCCTACATGTCGTACTGTGGCCCGGGCTCAGTCCCCTATTCCACGTACATTACCCGCTTTTAACGCTCTCTTGGAAGTCAATCCTGAATACAGTATGTGTTCGGATGAATGGAAGACGATTTTGTCTGTATGTCTGGAGTTCTGTGAGATGAGTGGATAAATGATTTGTTTTTATTTTATTTTTTTGCTTTGTGTTTTATTTTTTAAATTTTATTGTTACTTTTTACCATAATTTATCATTAATGCGTCTTCATTTAATGTAATTGGTGTACTAACCGTTTTATTTTAATAAAATAAATAAAAAAATAAATGTGTCTCCCGATATCGAAACTTTATTGGTTTATACTTTACTTATAAGGGTTTACACCTTATGAGTGGCAACGTCATGTGTGGTTTTGCACTCCATTTTTACACTAATAATACCTGATCTATTTGCGTAGTACAACAATTACCTCGCACATAATTCAATACGTATAGCTTGTCATCAGCCTAATAATTAGGCTGATGACGAGCTATTCGCAATAATGTACTATGAAATGCAGTTTAATTCAAGTTGGGCATCTGTCGACGTGAGCAAATGTGTTGTGGCTTGAAGTAATTAATTAATATGTCAGATTTTGTACCTATATTATGAATTGTCTCAACTTTAACGTCTCCTGTTGTCTATATTATATATTGTTAATGTTGCTGCTATAATTATCGCGATTTATGTTCCGCTGTGTCGTTTTAATAAAACTGACAACTTAAATGGGTCTTTGTTTGAAAATAAAGTCTCATCAATATCTCACAGAAATACTTCAGTGTGTAGGTAATAAGGATTTCTTATGATGGCAATCGTCTACATTCATCCAATTTGGAACCTTAATAAGAGATAGCGGAATTATTTTATTAGCAATTTAAATTTAAACATAGAAACGTAATAATCTTCAGTCTCTTCATGACTATTGAAATCACAAGAAATTATTTCTTCGTTTTTACGGTTGTCGTATATTGCCCTAACAGTGAGATAATAAAAGATGCGTGTTCCATACTAATTGCATTGTTCCAGAGTCACGTTTTAATCACATCTCCGCATTTAACCATTTAAATTGATCCCTATCGTAGTATGCTAGTTCGTTGCATGTTTATTGCCACTGCAGATCATGTATATTGGTCACAATTACACATGATGAATTCAATGATTGCAGTTGACATCGTTTGTGGTGAAATTGGAATAATTAAGTCAGAAATCAAACTGACTGTGACGTCAAAATGTTTATTGGGTTAACAATGTAATTTTATATCGCCAATATTTTAAATACCTAGGTATATTATTTATGTATGGTTACTCTATAATTATCTATACTTAAATCTTTGAACTGTTAAAATAAAAAATGCCTGGTTGACAAAATATGATATGTTTTTATTGTTAGTGCGATACATATCATATTTTAAAGATGAGGTATCTATATAAATATATTATTTTGATTAATATTATAATGATTTAAAAGTCTAATGCCTTGGGTTTGTCTCTTGAGTTTATAAGGACAAAACGCCTACTCCAGGAAAATTATTATAGAATATAGATATGATATATGAGTTGTCCTGGATGCTTTGTTAAATGAAAAATAACGACGACTTTTCAGATGCCGCGTTTTAACTTTAAAACTTACTTCTTATATTCTTATTCTTATTAACGTTAGATATTAACTGAAGTTTGTGCCAACTAATCCACCTTTCCAAAAGCCTTTCTAACTGCTTAAAGATTTTTAATAGCCGACCAGCGTCGTTTTCAGCCAGCGTTTGTAACGTTAAGCGCAAAAAATGTGTTTATTTACGACATCACATTAGAAACCTCTAAAATTATCAGTGTTTCTTTACTATATTATGCATGTTATATACATATTAACCTTCCTATTGAATCACTCTATCTATTAAAAAATTAAAATCATTACGTAGTTTTAAAGATCTAAGCATACTTATGGACAGACAGACGCGGGAAGCAACTTTATTTTATGCTATGTAGTGAAGATATATAAAAATAATAAACGTATCTATTAGATAACTGATAGAAAAGTTATGTATAGTTTAGTTAACAGAAATTTATTAAAACATTAATTCAGAATTTAAATAATAAATTTAAAGAAACTTATTGGTAAGACAATGATTTGAAGATTTTGTCATAGAATGCAAATTAATTTTACAACGAGGTTACTAGGACTCCATGGCATGCAAAATGTATAATTTTATTTTGTAAAATGTATATAAACAGTTGGAGAAACGGACGACTTCCATGAAAGTGGACTGCCGGAGAAGCACGCGGTGGCACTTTAGTACTACGTAGTTCTTTAAGTATATTTTACTGGTAGTCTTGTTTGCCTCTTAACTTAATGACTCACGTACAGTCGGGTGTTTCTTGAAAGAAGGGGGGTGAACTTAATAAGTATGTAAAATGTAACGTTTGTATGTGTATATTTATATTAGTTTACCATGACATGCACCTGGATGAACGACCTGCGCGTTCTTGGTTTATCATAACAGTTATCTATGTGGTAGAAAGAATTTATTATAATTGATACGATTTTCAGTTAAACATCCATATGTGGTTTACAAGACCGATAAGTCGAAAATTAAATAAAAATTTTGACTCTAAATAAAGGTACCTATTTTATTAAGTGTAGATAAGTACCGTAATGATATAATATAACCAGAAACAGTTCATTTTGATAATATGTTTTACATTATTAACCTTTTTTAAAGGTTTTGACGTACAATTTAAGTACCTAACGTTTATTAAAAATTTTAAGGGTCAATAAATATTACCTTAATAAATGTTTTTAAAGGTATCTACAGGTTAACGGACACGGAAAATGTTTTAATTTTGAAGAATATTAATTTGGGGCCTGCTTCATCTCGATGTAATGAGCAGCCATAAAGTGATGCTAAAATTGTAACTACTATAATAAAGCTTAATCTTATCCTGCGTTATTAAGAATTTCGTTTTTAGAGCAATCAGTATACTTTATATGCCCATAAAAAAGAAAAGTATCAAGACATTTGCGAATGACTCGTTCAGGCGTTCTGTTACAAGTTCTGATTTTCAGTGACAATTTATAACAAGCTGTTTCGTTATATGTTTTCAATTGTTGTGAAATTATATTACAATACAATGTACGAATGAATATTACTAAAGTGCTAAAGAAAGCTTAAAATTAATATAACAAAAATTAAATTAATTAAATGAAAAAGCTAAGAATTAGTTTATTAGTAATTCTCTTATTTTCTAACTAATTGTTAGGTATATTGAATTAAGTATGTACGTACGTAGGTAAAACATAAATAACATTACGGAAGTTTTAAAAAATAAATTTGCACGGCAATTGAAAAGCTCAACTGTCTTTTGAGTTATTGTGCAATCATGAAAAATGGCTTTTATTTGGCTAAAAGTTACATTTTTGCAATTACCGTTTTATTTTCCGGGACAGTGAATTACGTTACATGTAAAGTTCGCAAAGTTTAAAGGGCGAGCACAAGGCAAACAGTATCAATTTTTCACAGACCTAGTCACGGTCTGTAAATACGGGTTAAAGTGCACTCAAGCATACTGAATCGTGTTTAGCTTGCTAATATAGTTACATGTATGACTTTTCATTAAGAAACATTTGCCATATATTTATAAACTACTAGCGGCCTGCCCGGGCTTCGCACGGGTGGACGTTTTTGTAAACATTTTGGGATTAATAAAGATACTTTTGTATGGGAATATACTAATTTTTAAAATTTTTCACTTCGTAAGAACCATCCTCGTACTTCAAGGAATATTATAAAAACAGAATTAGCGAAATCGGGTCAGCTGCTCTCGAGATTTGCGCTTAACAACACATTCAGCGATTCATTTTTATATTATAGATAATCGTGCATAATCTTCTTTGTGCCTTATTCTTAATATAAGGTAATCAGTAATATAAACTGCAGGGAATAACAAGCAGATAAGGTTATTGCTTCAGTAATGGACATGGAACCAGTGATGAACAAAAAAACTAAATATTGTAGAATATGAGTAGGAATGAGTTTTCTAAGTTGGGAATATTCGGCCTTAGAGAAAAGTCGACGAACTATAAATGTTTGAAGTTTTATTTAAATCCATTTCGGTTCAGTGGATTTATAAACATGAAGACAGTAATTAGTGAGTCAAACGATCTAATAAATGTAATTTAAGTTAAGCGTTTACCTCAAAACGCAATGATTTGACCACAGACAAAATGGAATACCGAGATACTTTTAAATATTTTCTCGGCAGATGAAAAAAATTGTAAAGGGAATTTGTTAAATACAGAAGAAACGTAGAAAAATACAGGACCTTCAATTTTTAATATGTATTTTATTGAAACAGTAAATGTTTCAATTACTGTTTGTTTACAATATTATGAATGAAATTGCAAAAATACTACAAATTTGCGCTTAAAGTGTCCATTACTGGTGCCTTTCCTACCAGATTTCGTGCCTTGCACGACTATCGAGCACATTGGAAATGAATCTACGGAATTCGAAAAAATATGGTCGCTGAGCAACGAGAAAGTCGGGATAAGGAAAAGGTTACAAAATAAAACTACAATGTTGAATGATAATTATTTTATTCTTAGGTTAACGTATCCTCGACATAACGCCTATGAAAAAACAAATTGCAAAATTGCCGTACGCGTATCGAAGTTTGATGTGAGAAATGTCGTTCTGACTTTTTGAATTTTAGAAAAGTTTAGGTTACAGGGCAGACCGTTAACCTGATCGTCTTTGTTTTAGGCTCAAACTGTAGCTGACTAAATTGCCCGGAGAAGTTTTTCTTAAATATTTTATATCATTCTTAGTTTCCAAAATATCGAGCAACAAATTTCTTTTTTAATGATTTCGACCATAACCTTTTTGGGTGTATCCCACTATTTCCATGGAAATGCGAAATGGAAAAAGTGGGACAAGCGTTTTATTCAAATTATATCCCATTATTTCCATTGCGGCAAAAAACCGCTAGTACCCGTAAATAATTAAAAAAATTAATTAAATTTCCGACATTTAGTTTCATGGCGTTTGTTGCATTTCCATTAAATATTATAGACTATATGTTTAGTATATTCATATCCCATGTGCAATAATACAACACGCTTCCCCCTTTTTATAAACTCCATGAATAAAATTATTTTATTATTATTCTGTCAATGAATCAATAACGCAATAGTTCCAATAATAGAAGTACAATGATAATGGCAGCTGTTACTCAATATGTTCAAAAGTGGTTTTATCTAAAGATGAAATAAATATAGTTTCTATGTGCACGCCGTCAATAAGAGGCGATGCAGCGTGTTTTAGTCGCCGCGCCGGCGCCGTCCGCAATGGAAATAGTGGGAGACTCTGTCCGAGTATTTCCATCAATGGAAATAGGTACATAATAGAAATAGTGGGATCTACCAACCTTTTTGATTTTTGACTTTCTCGAATAGTTCTTTTTGCACCTTTCAGCTCTCCTAAATACGCGTCTTTTTTTAATATTATATCTTCACAACTCGCCGAGATATAAGGGGATCGCACTTTTTCGTGAAATCGGAGCTGGAGCGTACAAAAAGACATTTCCAATGTCAATACGTTTTTTCAGACATGAAGGAAGCAAGGTAATAAATGTTTCTGATAACAAAAATAATTGTAATCTTCGCGGTGTCTACATAGTTTCACCTTTTAATACCTACTAGCTGACCCGGCAAACTTCGTACCCCCTAACAGTCGATTCTTAATTTTTTTTTTCCAGACAACTTTTAAATTTTTGTCAACAACAACATATTCAGCGATTCATTTTTATATTATAGATTATTCACGTGTATTAAAAATTATATATATATTTTTACTAGCTGCGCCCTGTGGCTTCGCTCGCGTAGCAAATGCTTTAGTTAATGTAACTCGGTAACCAGACCGATTTTCGGCATAAAAAGTATCTTAACTCCGTCTCCCGCACTGAGTCTATGTAAGTTCATACCAATTTTCATCAAAATCGGATCAGCCGTTTAGACGCTGTTTGGTAACAAAAACACACACACACACACACACACACACACACACACACGCGCGCGCGCGCACACGCACGCACGCACGCACGCACTCACGCACGCACGCACGCACACGCACACGCACACGCACACGTACACGCACACGCACACGCACACGCACACGCGCATGCGCACGCGCACGCGCACGCGCACGCGCACGCACACGCACACGCAAACGAACACGCACACGCACACGCACACGCACACGCACACGCACACATAAATACAAACTTATTTATAATATTAATAGGATTTGTTAGTATTATTACACGTTTATTTTATAAAATAAACGTACGTATAAATTTTAGCAAAAGTAATTTTTCCATTGTAGCTGTCATGCACCTATACGGGACAATCCCACCCACATGCCCATCACTGTGACTCCTGTAAGCCAGGATTAACAGTGATATCCAAGAAAAAACACCGAGCTTTGACACTCGGGAGTCCCGGGGACTGCTAAACCTACTGTCTTGGACCCCGCAACGAATTTAATCAGAAGTAAGAGGAGGAGTTGGAAATAAAATGTCTACTTCCCTCCATTGCAAAGCGGGCGACAAATTTAATCTGTATAGGATTATGACCTATTAAAAGAGAGCACCACGGACACGTAATATTAAGGGACCTATGTGAGCTATATCTGATTCCAGTAATATGTATGGCAGAAACGCTTAAACGCACGGAAATTCACCCTAGATGACACAAGATCCTCATAATAAACTGGTCCTGATGTAACTTGTAAACTATTTAACATTATTTCGCGGTCTTTACGCCAAAGACTACACTCCCAAAGAATGTGATGAGCAGACTGTTCTTGATTGGAACCATCGTCATGCACCTATGTTTCAACTCTGCATCACCCGTTTGGTTGACTGGTAGATAATGCCATTGGCAATAAGGCCGCATTTATACATGTCATGTGCGTGAAAAGCTTTAAATAAATAAATAAAATATTATCATCATCAGCCTGAAGGCGTCCAGGATTAAGTTTCTTCAAAAGTTAAGTGTCACCTAGTAGGTATACTCATAAAAAAATATTTTATATCAAAGCAAAAAAATGCCTTTTAAAGATGCAATAATAGATAATGCTAAATGTTGTTATAAATCAAAAGTAAGCTATTAAATACCAAACAAATTAGTGACGTAAACCCGTAGATTTAAACGGGAACGTCGAGTGTCGGTGTCTCCGTCGAGCGAGCGACGTTCAGCAATCACTCGCCGCTAATGTCCTACGGCCTTCAAAGTTAATGTCCAGCCATAAATCAGAGCGTCCTTGCCCATTGCGATTCACCCTATACGACAGAATAATTTCCTACTCTCCCAAAATAAATACAATCTCACTAACGACACAAAATGTGTTCCGAAAATGCCCATAGCGAAATAAATGTGTTATCATGCTGATGAATTGCCATTTTAATTAAATTTTTAACGTAAATCTCTTGAGCGAACATTAAAAAGTAATTCCAATAACAAGGTAACTCGACTCGTGCATGTTATCGTCACCAATATATTATGGTAACATTTTTTGAATACAAATGCTTTAAAATGTTATTTTCATATTTAATAACTCGTAAGTATGTACGTGTTGGCGGTAAGTTTTCTGTACTCAGTTACTATTTGTTAGTAAGTAGTTCTAGCTTGTAATGCTATACTGTGCAGTATATTAAAAGCACCATAATAAAAGTGTATGAGGGAGCCCAAGATCTTCAGCACAAAATGAGTCTGGTGTCCAATACTAACGAGTTGCCTTCTAGTTTTAATCAATTCAAATTCTTTGTAAAAATAATCATCCAAAAGATATGTAACAGAGTTCACTAAATCTTTGATGAGTTGTAACACATTAAAATATAAATAAATTTAAGCAAACTTCTATTTTAACGGAAGAGGTTACTCAATTCGTCGGTTTTTTTTTCACTTGTGTTCGCGGATAACTTCGTCGTTTATAAACCGATTTAGATAATTCTATTTTTGTAAGAAAGGCGATATCTCAAGGGTAGTAAGTAGGTACTATGATAAGGAAACCAGAATATTGGCATTACAGAGAAATCGAGGGCAACCTACAAAAATTGTATTGGCGACTAGTGCATTTCTTATTTTATTCATTAAGTATTTTTAGGAACTACTATTTAGTGAAGGTTTGGAGTCGATCTGATGATGGAGCTGAAACAAATTTGAGAGAATTCCTTAACGATTTACATCAATTACTTGGTGTACGGACTTAATTCATTTCTAATGATGAGAACTTTGCACCCATAAGTGTTATAAGTACCATTACATGTCTGACAATGGAGACCGTAGACAATCGAGGTAAATCCTCAACGATTTACAGCATTAATTACTTGGTGTTTGGACTTAATTCATTTCTATTGATGAGAACTTTGTATGCATATGGGTTATAAGTGCCATAAAAGGTGTGACGATGGAGACTATAGACAGTCCAGGGAATTCCTCAACGATTTACAGCAATTATGTTGGCCTTACTTCATAATGTCTATGAAGTAAGGCCAATGTCAAAATCATGCCTATGTCAAAATCAAAAGAATTTTGAACTATCTACTGTTAGGCACCTAAGGCCTTTTTACGGGAAATATTTTTCATGTTAAATATGAGATATCTTCTACCTACCTACTCTTAGGCACCGTAGGCCTTTTTACGGGAAATATTATTTTTCATGTTAAATGTGAGATATCTTCTTACTAAGGACCTAAAGCTTTTATAACATTAACCATATTAACAAATTGTCAGTGAAAATTGAACAGCAATTTAAGCTCTTAGGATTGTGGGCGTTCCTTCAGTTAATTGTGATCATAAATACTTATTTTTATTTAACAATTAGGTATTTACTTTTTAAGAAGCCTAGATTTCGATTTGATGTATCGCTATTTTAAATCGTTTACAATTATATTGAAACAAATCTTACAACTGGCAATATTCTCGCAAACATATATATTGAGTGAAGGATATTAATTATGATTCAGATCGTTGTATATTTATTTGGAATTTCAATGCTAGGGTAAAAAAAACGTAATAAATCACAAGCAAACATGAAAAAATAAAGTTTATTTTCTTTAATATTTTGAATTTACAAATCGTAAGTGAAAATTAATTTAGAAGGAGTCAAATCGTATTTTATAACCTCAATTTCAAAACAAACAAAAGAATTAATTTCTCTTGAACCTGTATAAATAATTAAGAATTATTTTTAGAATATAAAACAGTAATTTTTTGTCTATGAAATGAAATTAAAATCACTAAGACACAGTAATTTTTATATGGGTCCAAAGCTCATAGAATTGTGGGCATTCTCCTTTATAAAATATTTATTTCATTATTTCTGATTACTAGGTAATAAATCAAAATACGTATTACTTTGTGCTAAGTTTTTTTTTTACTTTTGTTTTCCCGTTTGAAGTCGATTTTTTTTGTTAAAATTTGATTGTTATACATGTATTGATTAAAGTATGACATTACAATACTGTAAACAACGTACCTCAATTAAGTCATCAGTTTCTCACGCGTAAAACTAATAGTAGTGGATATATTTTTCCAACACAAATCTTTGAGGTTACAAGCGGTTTTGCATTAAATACCAACAGGCATGGGCGACGCCAGAATTAGTTTTAGGGGGGTGCCATCTGACTTCCAAGGGAGTACACCTGCATTTAATTAACCAAATTCTGCATGCTTAGTGTTCATAAAAACAAGTTGATAGGGCAAATACATTTTATTGACAAGGTTAGACAACAATTTGGACAGCAATCTGTAAGACACTTATTGTTTCTTTTTCGACAAGTGCACCCTCCTAAACCATGCTAGCGCTGCCCATGCCAACAGGGACTGTTGGTATTTAATGAAAATATAATCTAATATTCTCACAATTAGCTTTGCAACTCTTGCATTTTGCTTTCTTTTATTAAATAAATAGTAATTCTATCATTGCTTTTTCACCATTATAATATTAATTGAATAATTTACTATAATTATTTTTTCTAGAGTCGTTGATAAGTCCGTCTTCAGGACAATTCTGCGATGACATTAAATGTTCTAATATTATCGACTATGTATGTGGACTTGTGAAATCCAGAGATGGTAATGAAATAATAATGAAATATCAAAATATTTGTTATATGAGAAAGATTCAATGTGAATTAAATAAATTAGCCGGTGAGGTTAATATTAAACAACTTATATTATTTAGAAAATTTGATTATAACTATGTGGGGTCGATAGGGGATACTTATGTGTAGTAAAATTATTCGGAGGTGGACTTCGTCGAGCCCATAGGAAATAATCAAAGCATAACATAGTGCTTAAAATCATACTGATATTGTATATATATGTAACTACTAGCTGTTGCCCGCGACTTCGTTCGCGTGAAAATTCAGATGTGTGCCTGTATGAGAATATTTCTTACCTAATCTTACGGCAATCGTACATTGTATTAGTAATAAATATCAGTATAATCCGTCTCTAAGGCGAATCCGATTTAAATCTATTCACCCGCTACCCCTAAAACATACGAAATTTTGCGATATTTAACGAAACTTGCCACTCCTATTTTCCCACTTAATAAGAATAGTTTCTAGTTTGGAAATCGTATTATCAAAACTCCCGTTTAAAAACTATAGAACCTTTATACAAATTTTGTTCCCCTTTATACTCCAGGGAAATGAATTTCGAAAAACCCGTCTTATAGAGCACCTTCTTCCAAAATTTGAAACTCCTAACACTTGTAGTTTCTAAGATTTCGTGATGAGTGAGTGAGTGAGTGACCTTTCGTTTTTATATATGTATAGCTTCTGCACGCGGCTTCGCTCGCATGAATTTTTAGTTTTTCCAATAGACATTTTTATATTGTTTAAATGCTGTTTTGCATACTATTTCTAATCTCATCATCATCACCATTCGTACAAACCCTTTTTCACCTACCTAAAGATATCACCCGTAAAACAATATACCTCTCACTTGCCCTTCACTTGCCCCTCACTTGCAGTTCACTGCCTCCTCACATCCCTCTGAGTTCCCTTTTTCTTTTTCTTATTTTTACACAACGCTATCTAGACCCAAAGTAAGCATATTATATGCTTGTATTATGGGTTCTAGAATACGGATAAACATACTTAAATACTTTTATTTTTGTAAATACATACATGTTATACATAGAAACACCCAGACCAATGCAAATAGACATGTTCATGCTATAAATATTTGCAATCGAACCCGCAACCTCTGCGTGGCAGTCCATACACCGTACCACAGTCGATTTCCCGCTGACTTTACTGACCCTTTGTCCTGACTTCTCCGTCACTACTTCGCACTTCTCCCTTTCTTTCCTCCTCCTCCCCCTCCCTTTCCCCTCCCTCCAAATTTCAAGTCGCCAACTTCAAAAGCAAAGATCTTTCCATACAATATTTCATCCCTTATTTCACCCCTATAAATCCACCCCAGTTAAAAAAAAATGAGAATTTTTTATTTAAATAAAATTATTCCAAAACAAAATTTCAAAGCTGTAAGTTAAAAATGTAGACGTTTCATACAATTGTTTTCATCCCTTTTCATACACTTAAGGGTTGAATTTTTAAAAACTCTTTTTAGTACATTTCTAGACATTAAGAGAAACACACCCTTCAAATTTCAAGTCGCAACGACCAGCGGTTTAGGCTGTACGTTGTCTGTCAGTCAGTCAGTCAGTCAGTCAGGACAAAGCCTTTTATAATATGTATGGATGTATGGATTAGACGTATAGCCATCACGGATCAAAGCATACAGGCTGCTAGGAATGCTAACGCGTGATAGAGCCCCTAAAGCTGACCGTGCGAAAAACAGCTAATACTTAGATCCACACCCACAACTTTTAGTGTCTTACCTTGGACTTTATTAATTAGTCATCGCAAAACATAGGCTCACTGGAAACTGCACTCGTTTAAAACTAAACGAAAAATTGTTTAGAATGACAGGAATCCGAGGAATAAAAACACTATCAGCTATTCCGCAACCTGTTAAAATCTCTGCTTCTAAAAGATATCGTAGTAAATTAACGAATATTCGATGTTATTCTTTAAATTGGCATAACTTTTTTATTTATAAACCGATTGACATGAAACAAACACTATGTAATGTTAAGTGAAGCTTACCACAATATTAGTGAAAACCATATTTAAATCGGATAAGCCGTTTCTGAGATTAGCGTGAACAAACGCACAGATAAACAGACAAACAGACAAAAATTGTAACAATCATTGTTTTGGGTTCTACTTGCGTTGATAAAGATCCCAATAACATTTTTTCTAAAATATCTTCAATGTACAGACAGCTACCGGTTACATTTTTATTATATGTTTAGATAAATATCAGTATAATCCGTCTCTAAGGCGAATCCGATTTAAATCTATTCACCCGCTACCCCTAAAACAGACGAAATTTTGCGATATTTAACGAAACTTGGCACTCCTATTTTCAAAAACTATAGAAGCTCCATACAAATTTTGTTCCCCTTTAGACTCCAGGGAAATAAATTTCGCAAAATCCCGTCTTAGAGAGCACCTATTTCCAAAATTTGAAACTCCTAGCACTTATAGTTTTTGAGATTTCGTGATGAGATGAGTGAGTGAGTGAGTGACCTTTCGTTTTTATATATGTATAGCTTTTGCCCGCGGCTTCGCTCGCATGAATATCGTTTTTCAATAGACATTTTTATATTGTTTAAATACTGTTTTGCATGCTATTTCTAATCTCATCATCATCACCATTCGTACAAACCCTCTTTCACCTACCTAAAGATATCCCCCTTAAAACAACATACATCCCCTTCCCCTCCCTTCCCCTCCCTTCCCCTCCCTTCCCCTCCCTTCCCCTCCCTTCCCCTCCCTTCCCCTCCCTTCCCCTCCCTTCCCCTCCCTTCCCCTCCCTTCCCCTCCCTTCCCCTCCCTTCCCCTCCCTTCCCATCCCTTCCCATCCCTTCCCCTCCCTTCCCCTTCCATCCCCTCCCTTTCCCTCCCTTCCCCTCCCTTCCCCTCCCTTCCCCTCCCTTCCCCTCCCTTCCCCTCCCTTCCCCTCCCTTCCCCTCCCTTCTCCTCCCTTCCCCTCCCTTCCCCTCCCTTCCACTCCCTTCCCCTCCCTTCCACTCCCTTCCCCTCCCTTCCACTCCCTTCCCCTCCCTTCCCCTCCCTTCCCCTCCCTTCCCCTCCTTCCCCACTCTTCCCCTCCCTTCCCCTCCCTTCCCCTCCCTTCCCCTCCCTTCCCATCCCTTCCCCTCCCTTCCCCTCCCTTCCCCTCCCTTCCCCTCCCTTCCCCTCCCTTCCCCTCCCTTCCCCTCCCTTCCCCTCCCTTCCCCTCCCTTCCCCTCCCTTCCCCTCCCTTCCCCTCCCTTCTCCTCCCTTCCCCTCCCTTCCCCTCCTTCCCCTCCCTTCCCCTTCCTTCCCCACTCTTCCCCTCCCTTCCCCTCCCTTCCCCTCCCTTCCCCTCCCTTCCCCTCCCTTCCCCTCCCTTCCCCTCCCTTCCCCTCCCTTCCCCTCCCTTCCCCTCCCTTCCCCTCCCTTCCCCTCCCTTCCCCTCCCTTCCCCTCCCTTCCCCTCCCTTCCCCTCCCTTCCCCTCCCTTCCCCTCCCTTCCCCTCCCTTCCCCTCCCTTCCCCTCCCTTCCCCTCCCTTCCCCTCCCTTCCCCTCCCTTCCCCTCCCTTCCCCTCCCTTCCCCTCCCTTCCCCTCCCTTCCCCTCCCTTCCCCTCCCTTCCCCTCCCTTCCCCTCCCTTCCCCTCCCTTCCCCTCCCTTCCCCTCCCTTCCCCTCCCTTCCCCTCCCTTCCCCTCCCTTCCCCTCCCTTCCCCTCCCTTCCCCTCCCTTCCCCTCCCTTCCCCTCCCTTCCCCTCCCTTCCCCTCCCTTCCCCTCCCTTCCCCTCCCTTCCCCTCCCTTCCCCTCCCTTCCCCTCCCTTCCCCTCCCTTCCCCTCCCTTCCCCTCCCTTCCCCTCCCTTCCCCTCCCTTCCCCTCCCTTCCCCTCCCTTCCCCTCCCTTCCCCTCCCTTCCCCTCCCTTCCCCTCCCTTCCCCTCCCTTCCCCTCCCTTCCCCTCCCTTCCCCTCCCTTCCCCTCCCTTCCCCTCCCTTCCCCTCCCTTCCCCTCCCTTCCCCTCCCTTCCCCTCCCTTCCCCTCCCTTCCCCTCCCTTCCCCTCCCTTCCCCTCCCTTCCCCTCCCTTCCCCTCCCTTCCCCTCCCTTCCCCTCCCTTCCCCTCCCTTCCCCTCCCTTCCCCTCCCTTCCCCTCCCTTCCCCTCCCTTCCCCTCCCTTCCCCTCCCTTCCCCTCCCTTCCCCTCCCTTCCCCTCCCTTCCCCTCCCTTCCCCTCCCTTCCCCTCCCAATAACAAAATATTAAAAATATGTTTCAGTGATACAAGAAATGCCGGATCATTACTGCAACATAGACAAACTATCTACGGATTACGATTATGACCAATCGTTGGAATTATCGGAGACAAATCTTGGCGGTCGTCGAGTAACTGACTACAGTATAGTTGGTGCTCATCAAGTGTGCAACCATACTTGTCCTACGTATTGCACAGATGCATACGAGCCTGCATGTGCACAGATATGGAAACGGAACGCAAGAACATTTAGCTACAGACCTATGATTAATCACTGCCATATTGACCTGTTTTCATGTTCGACTAGACTTAGT
Source organism: Parascotia fuliginaria (assembly GCA_963082885.1). NCBI lineage: Eukaryota > Metazoa > Arthropoda > Insecta > Lepidoptera > Erebidae > Parascotia > Parascotia fuliginaria. Next base: position 9,557,667 of record OY720173.1, on the reverse strand, counting down.
AAGTATTATTTTTTTATTATTTATATTAAGTTAAGTTTTACTTACAAGTTTTATTCAGTTTTTCTCATGACATTTATCTTATACCTAACATAATTTAAAAGAATTTAAAATTTGAAAATTTTAAATTTATAATAAGTATCTAATCAAAAAAAGTTAAAAAGCCATAAACTCCTCATACCATTCTATGAAAGTGTGCAGGCGTGTGCCGCAAAATTTATCAATAATAATTTACACGAGCGTGTTCTCAGCCAATATGCACTGGCGTGTGTTATATGCCTCTATGTATTTTTTAATAATGTTATTAGATTAGATACCTTTATCGCAAAATGGGAGTACGTTCAGCAACTGTGTTGTGATGGGTTCGATTTCCACACGGGACAAAACTTTGTGTGGTCTCTAACTACTTGTTTCGAGTCTTGCAACGCCCTACCTTACTGTGCGAGAGTACACCGGCATATTTTATTTATAATCAGCAGCGGGTAGATTCAAGCTGTGGATGATGTTGATGATTGTGATGATGATGATGATGCGCTACGACTTGTCCATGTCTGAAAGATTCAATCACCTAATGTTTATGTTGAAATTTTATTTTGTCACAGATGTAACTATACAGCCTCTAGCTACATGCTACCATAATGCATCGCCGCTTCTGTTTATGATGCAGATGGCTGCTCTCAAGTCACTGAAGCTATTAAACGATAAGCCGTTACGTCATCGTAGAGCTAATATAGAGAACCTTTCTAATGTATTGTTGGATCTTGTCGGAAATATATTTAAAGGATAGTGAAATAAGTCAAACGAATAATTTATGAGCTAATTTCCTTTTTTTGTTGTAAAGAATAAATTTACAAAAATTTATACTTAGTTACAAAACTGTCTAAATGGTTGCAATAGATGAATTCTAATTACTTATTTATTTATTTATTACCGAAATAAACAAATAAAAGATTTAATTTCGCTTTCTATTTTGACTATGGAGTCTGTGAAAAGTTCTTTTTAAGTAATCACTGAAAAGTAATTTGCATATTAACGAAATAAATTCAATATATTTACTGTGTTTCTATAGGAACAAAGTATGAGTCTTATAATCTCTTATTCACTATATACTTGTTAATGTATAAAATGCTAATAAAAACTGCCAAAATACTAAATTGTTATTGTCATTATTAATTTTTTGTTTCATACGCATACTCATAAGTACTAATATGAATATTATATTCTCCACATCCTTCGTTACCAGTGTCAGTAGTATCACAATTACATTTTATTCAGCTGTTCCAGCTCCAATATCAGATGTTATGATTTTGAAGTTCTAGTTGCAGCACTAGCAATGATGAGTTTGAATGTAGTTCACATGTTGAGATCACTTTCAAAACCTACTTCAAGCACCACTCTCTCTCTAAGTGAGGTTATACTGTTAACATAAGGTAACCTTTTGTAAGAAAGTAATAAACGATTTAGTTATTTATTTACGATACTTTTGTAGATCTTTCGCCTGGGTTGTGAAGTGGTAAGTAAAACTATTTTTTTTTATATTCCTCGTAATTTGCCCTCGCATATAGAAATATCTAAATATTTGCCACATATCAATCACAATAAACAATGCTATACCTAGTATGAGGTAGTCTGCTTGTATTTAATTGTTTTGTTTTTGAGATTCGATATTACAGCGCTTGCAGTAACACCAAAAAGCCCCAAACTTTTTGCAAATCTTACTTAGTAAATAACTTGTGACAATTTAACATCAAGTAAGTTTATATTTATTGGTTTCAGAGTGACCAGGCGTTAAATCCTAGCGGAGGCTTATATCCTCTCTCGGTGATTAATACTGCTGTCCGTTCCGATTTACAGTCCGCGGTTTTCAGAGCCAAATTAGCCATCGTAGTCATAAATTCTCTCAAAGGTAGTTGTGAATGATGCGCCGTTTGTTTTGTTGTTGTTTTATTGCAGTAAATACGACAAATGCAGTAAATTGAGATGGGCTGCAATTTGTTTAATATAGTTTATCGTTGTTACGAACCGATGTGTGATGTTTGTTTATTTGAATATATTATTGAATTAATCTATCATGTCTTATAAGCTCGTTAAATATCTTTATTTAAAAACTAGCTGTGCCCGCGACTTCGTCCGCGTGGAATAGTGATTTTGGGCAGCATTTTGTGGATATATGGTTTGTTTTGAATTATAAACATCTTCGTTTAGGTGAATAAGAAAAATCTTTACAGTAAATGCTTCTCTATATACGATATTAGACTATCGATACGATACGATATTAGACGATGGCTATACAGCCATCGGGGATCAAAGCCATACAGGCTGCTAGGATTACTTACACGTGACAAATCCACATAAAGCTGACCATGCGAAAAACAGCTAATATTTAGATCCACACTCACAACATTTAGTGTCTGACCTTAGGCTTTATTAATTGTCATCGCGAAACATAGGCTCACTGGAAACTGACCTCGTTTAAAACTAAACGGGAAATTGTTTGGAATGAGAGGAATCCGAGGAATAAAAACGCTATAAGGTTTTTTTTTATATATTAGCTTGACAAAGTGACACTACTCTGCCTGATGGTAAGCAGTCAGTGGAATCCAGAAGTGGTGGACACCATTCCAAAAGAAAAACTACTGGTATGGTGGCTTCCACTATGGCGGCTTAGTGAGATGCTTTTTCACGCCCCGCTTTAAAGACCCAGGATTAAAGTTAGATGGAAACTCATGCGCTGGCAAAGAGTTATAGGCTTTATTGAGCGACAATTGTATGAAGTGCTCAACCGTTTGTTTCGAGACCCTTTAGATTGCACTGTGAAAGAGTAGCACTTCAGTCCCGCACGTGTCGTTCTGGATAAAAAGGGAGGGGGGTAGGAGTAATTTAAAGAGCTCTTGAGAAGACTCTCCGTGGTAAAGGCGATAGAAGACGTCCATTGAGGAGGCGATGTCTCTTCGCAGCTGTAAATGCTCAAGTGGCCTTCGGGCTTCCGATGATACGGACTGCTCGCAAAGGGCCCCCGTACTCTCTCGAAAATGGTCGCCGGGTCCCACTAAGGGTGGTAAATTTTTTTTTTTTACTACTAATTTGACTCCACCCCGCCTGATGGTAAGCAGTCAGTGGAATCCAGAGGTGGTGGCCACCATACCAAAAGCCATCGTTTTAAACTGCTGGTATGGTGGCCTCCACTATAGCGGCTGGGAATGGGGTTAGGGGAGCGAGGGAAGTGAGGAAAGGGGGAAATTGGGCCCCCGGCACTCTCACTCACCGAACGAAACGCAGTAGTACGAATACTACTACTCTTACGTCGATCTTCTATGAGAGGGTAGTACTTCCCCGGACGATCCGGCCCATTCATGCTGAAACCAGCTTGGATCTACTACCATAATACTACGGTTAGGTCTAATTGGGCCCCTGTACAATGCCGCGGGTGGCCAGCGGCACCACCGTTTATATGGGTCTCCCTGGCCGGCGAATTGACCCACACCACCCAACAATGACTCCACGGATACTCAGCTGGTCCCACACTCGCTGCGAGGATTGTCATCTCTGCATCAGTTGGGCCTCTGGCTCTCGCACTTACCAAACGAAACGCAATAATATGGATACTATTACTCTTACAACGATCTTCTATGAGAGGGTAGTACTTCCCTGGTCGATCCGACCCATTCATGCTGAAACCAGCGTAAATCGACTACTACTATTTCGTAATTCACTTAATTCCACCTATTTCGTAATGAGACGTGTTAACAAACATGTTTTCATCACAAAAAAAAAAAAATAAGTCCTGAAAAATATAAATCTAACTTTTATTTACATTTTAACTGATAAAGCATTTACATTTTAATAAAGAAATAAGACGTGTTAACCTAACTTAAAAACACACTAAGCTAAGCTAAATACATACCACATGTATGACGTGATTATTTAAATTGGCATAACTCTTTTATTTATGAACCGATTGACATGAAACACACTAAATGTTAAGTGAAGCTTACCACAATGTATCAGTGAAAACCACATTTAAATCGGATAAGCCGTTTTTGAGATTAGCGTGAACAAACGCACAGACAAACGGACAAACAGACCAAAATTGTAACAATCATTGTTTTGGGTTCTATTTGCGTTTATAAAGATCCCAATAACATTTTTTCTAAAATATCTTCAATGTACAGACAGCGACCGGTTACATTTTTATTATATGTTTAGATAAATATCAGTATAATCCGTCTCTAAGGGGAATCCGATTCAAATCTATTCACCCGCTACCCCTAAAACAGACGAAATTTTGCGATATTTAACGAAACTTGGCACTCCTATTTTCAAAAACTATAGAAGCTCCATACAAATTTTGTTCCCCTTTAGACTCCAATGCCGCGGGTGGCCAGCGGCACCACCGTTTATATGGGTCTTCCTGGCCGGCGAATTGACCCACACCACCCAACAATGACTCCACGGATACTCAGCTGGTCCCACACTCGCTGCGAGGATTGTCATCTCTGCATCAGTTGGGCCTCTGGCTCTCGCACTTACCAAACGAAACGCAATAATATGGATACTATTACTCTTACAACGATCTTCTATGAGAGGGTAGTACTTCCCTGGTCGATCCGACCCATTCATGCTGAAACCAGCGTAAATCGACTACTACTATTTCGTAATTCACTTAATTCCACCTATTTCGTAATGAGACGTGTTAACAAACATGTTTTCATCACAAAAAAAAAAAATAAGTCCTGAAAAATAGAAATCTAACTTTTATTTACATTTTAACTGATAAAGCATTTACATTTTAATAAAGAAATAAGACGTGTTAACCTAACTTAAAAACACACTAAGCTAAGCTAAATACATACCACATGTATGACGTGATTATTTAAATTGGCATAACTCTTTTATTTATGAACCGATTGACATGAAACACACTAAATGTTAAGTGAAGCTTACCACAATGTATCAGTGAAAACCACATTTAAATCGGATAAGCCGTTTTTGAGATTAGCGTGAACAAACGCACAGACAAACGGACAAACAGACCAAAATTGTAACAATCATTGTTTTGGGTTCTATTTGCGTTTATAAAGATCCCAATAACATTTTTTCTAAAATATCTTCAATGTACAGACAGCGACCGGTTACATTTTTATTATATGTTTAGATAAATATCAGTATAATCCGTCTCTAAGGCGAATCCGATTTAAATCTATTCACCCGCTACCCCTAAAACAGACGAAATTTTGCGATATTTAACGAAACTTGGCACTCCTATTTTCAAAAACTATAGAAGCTCCATACAAATTTTGTTCCCCTTTAGACTCCAGGGAAATAAATTTCGCAAAATCCCGTCTTAGAGAGCACCTATTTCCAAAATTTGAAACTCCTAGCACTTATAGTTTTTGAGATTTCGTGATGAGATGAGTGAGTGAGTGAGTGACCTTTCGTTTTTATATATGTATAGCTTTTGCCCGCGGCTTCGCTCGCATGAATATCGTTTTTCAATAGACATTTTTATATTGTTTAAATACTGTTTTCCATGCTATTTCTAATCTCATCATCATCACCATTCGTACAAACCCTCTTTCACCTACCTAAAGATATCCCCCTTAAAACAACATACATCCCCTTCCCCTCCCTTCCCCTCCCTTCCCCTCCCTTCCCCACCCTTCCCCACCCTTCCCCTCCCTTCCCCTCCCTTCCCCTCCCTTCCCCTCCCTTCCCCTCCCTTCCTCTCCCTTCCCCTCCCTTCCCCTCCCTTCCCCTCCCTTCCCCTCCCTTCCCCTCCCTTCCCCTCCCTTCCCCTCCCTTCCCCTCCCTTCCCCTCCCTTCCTCTCCCTTCCTCTCCCTTCCTCTCCCTTCCCCTCACTTCCCCTCACTTCCCCTCACTTCCCCTCACTTCCCCTCACTTCCCCTCACTTCCCCTCACTTCCCCTCACTTCCCCTCACTTCCCCTCACTTCCCCTCACTTCCCCTCACTTCCCCTCACTTCCCCTCACTTCCCCTCACTTCCCCTCACTTCCCCTCCCTTCCCCTCCCTTCCACTCCCTTCCACTCCCTTCCCCTCCCTTCCCCTCCCTTCCCCTCCCTTCCCCTCCCTTCCCCTCCCTTCCCCTCCCTTCCCCTCCCTTCCCCTCCCTTCCCCTCCCTTCCCCTCCCTTCCCCTCCCTTCCTCTCCCTTCCCCTCACTTCCCCTCACTTCCCCTCACTTCCCCTCACTTCCCCTCACTTCCCCTCACTTCCCCTCACTTCCCCTCACTTCCCCTCACTTCCCCTCACTTCCCCTCACTTCCCCTCCCTTCCCCTCCCTTCCACTCCCTTCCACTCCCTTCCACTCCCTTCCACTCCCTTCCACTTTCTCTTACGTCCCCTTCACTTGCCCTTCACTTGCCCCTCACTTGCCCTTCACTGCCTCCTCACACCCCCTAAGTTCCCTCTTCCTTTTTTATTTTTACACAACTCCATTTAGACCCAAAGTAAGCATATTATATGCTTGTATTGTGGGTTCTAGAATACGGATAAACATACTTAAATACTGTTATTTTTGTAAATAGATACATATTATACATATAAACACCCAGACCAATGCAAATAGACATGTTCATGCTACAAATATTTGCACTGAGCGGGAATCGAACCCGCGACCTCACAGTCCATACACAGTACTACCGAAATACAGAGGCAGTCGATTTCCTCCTGACTTTCCCCTCCCTTTCCCCTGACTTCTCCCTAACTACCCCCGCACTTTCCCCTACTTCTCCCTTCCTTTCCTCTTCCTCCCCCTCCCTTCCCCCTTCCTCCAAATTTCAAGTCGCCAACTTCAAAAGCAAAGATCTTTCCATACAATATTTCATCCCTTATTTCACTCCTATAAATCCACCCCAGTAAAAAAAAATATGAGCGTATTTTTTATTTAAATAAAAGTATTCCAAAACCAAATTTCAAAGCTGTAACTTAAAAAATGAAGACGTTTCATACAATCGATTTCATCCCTTTTCATACACTTAAGGGTTGAATTTTTAATTAATAACCCTTTCTTTGTACACTTCTAGACATTAAGACAAACACACCCTCCAAATTTCAAGTCGCTACGACCAGCGGTTTAGGCTTTAAGTTGTCTGTCAGTCAGTCAGTCAGTCAGGACAAAGCCTTTTATAATATGTATGGATGTATGGATTAGACGTATAGCTATCAGGGATCAAAGCATACAGGCTGCTAGTAATGCTAACACATGATAGAGCCACATAAAGCTGACCGAAAAACAGCTAATACTTAGATCCACACCCACTACTTTTAGTGTCTTACCTTTACTTTAATTACTTAATTAATTAATTACTTTAATTAGTCATCGCAAAACATAGGCTCACTGGAAACTGGACTCGTTTAAAACTAAATAAAAGACTGTTTAGAATGACAGGAATCCGAGGAATAAAAACACTATCAGCTATTCCGCAACCTGTTAAAATATCTGCTTCTATGATTTCGTAGTAAATTAACGAATGTTCGATGTGATTCTTTAAATTGGCATAACTTTTTTATTTATGAACCGATTGACATGAAACAAACACTAAATGTTAAGTGAAGCTTACCACAATATATTAGTGAAAACCATATTTAAATCGGATAAGCCGTTTCTGAGATTAGCGTGCACAAACGCACAGACAAACAGACAAACAGACAAACAGACAAACAGACATACAGACAAACAGACAAACAGACAAACAGACAAACATTTTAAAAATCATTGTTTTGGGTTCTATTTGCGTTGATATAGGCCCCAATAGTATTTTTTCTCATATATCTTCCATGTACAGACAGCGATCGGTTACATTTTTATTATATGTATAGATAAGTTCAATTATATATATAGTTATCAAAAACATTATGTTTTGTTTAGTATAACCAAAATCGAGGGATGAAAAAATATAATCAACTTTCTAGATCTCATTTATTTATTACTTAACTGTGATAAATGATGGTCTAATAGACAAAAATTAAATTTAATTTAAAGAAATTATTCACCAATAGAAACCTCTGAAAGAGAGACAAGTAGGTAATCTTTATGTCTCAAGTTGATCGGTACCATTACTTTTTAGCGCTTTAAGATAATGGCTAAAGAGCGGACTTTTAAAATTAATAAAGAAAATTGGTTCTATCATTACTTAAACACTTTAATGCGAAGTGTCTGTTACTAACGAGTACTTTAATGATAATTTTATAATCTGCAAGGTCGCAGCCTGTTGATGTTTCACTCCTTTATTTAAAGGACGGATTCCCAGTTTTAATGATATTTTCGTTCTAAAATAACATTAAAACATGAACGCCTTTTATACTGGTCCCATAGATGCTTGAGGGATATGTGTGAATAATGAAAAGTATTATTATATTTTCACCTTTGTATTAGCACCTATCTATTCATTGTCAAAAGAATGGCATACTATAAAATAAAGTCCTGTTAATAAATAAAAATAAAAAGAAAGCACATATAAGCAAAATAGATAAATTACAGACATACAGAAAAAGGTGTGCTCACCTATTTGTGAAATCTCTTGAAAAGTTTCCCCAATTGTCAGAGGAATGAGACAAACATGCGGGATATTTGTTGTGTACGAAACAACCCGCATTATGAGTGGCACAGGTAACATAAGAGCCGAAACTTTCCCTAAAACTATTTCCTAAACTCATCTAACACATCCCTACTTTGCTTTCCAGTTGATTATGTAAAGAATCGGTGGTATGTGTGACATTATTGTATCATTCTCCGGTTGAGTCCCGTTGCTAAAATGCGAAGGTAATTTTTGGGTGTAATAGTTTTTAATAGCGTTTAAGGTTTTATAGTAGGTTATAATAGGTCTGCCGTATTACTAGATATATTAAAAATAATAATTAATTACTTAATATTAATTATTCGGGAATTACTTTGTCCGACTACTGACGCATCGCTTCTTTAGTAGAAGTATTCTTGAAATTTATACACTTTGTAGAACAGTGTATAAATTTCTTATTACGTACCTACTCGTAGCAGGTCTCTCCACATTGCCTGGCGTTTTGGACGAATCGTAGAATGGTCACGTGTTGACTTCATTATTTATTAAAGCAACAGAGTACTTATGATTACGGCCTCTTGTCTAATGCGTAAATTATTACATACGTGTTGGACTACGGGCAATGTAGGGTACCGTAGGTATGTAAAATTAATGTAGTAGCATACCTATAGTTTTGGGCGTTAAACATCTCACAAAGTCTCTATAGTAAGGCCACTATGGTAGCAATTTGCTACGTTATAATTAGAATGATGTCCACAACTCCTGGACCAAATTCCAAAAGTCATCGTCTGAACTGCTGGTATGGTAGCTTCCACAATGGCGGTTTTGGAAATGCTTGAAAGGCTCAGGATCAAAATTAGATGAGAACACATACGCTAGAATTACAGGATTTAAATGAGCGACAAAAGTATGAAATGTAAAGCGTAGTTTGTCTGACGTCACTTGTGAGCTGCATATTTGATTCTGGTTTTATTTCCTTGTTTGTTCAATCAGAGTGTGACACATAACTTTATCGAGGTTGATCTACTTTTCATTACATTGATTAAGTTTGGCTTGAAAACGTGTTTAATGTTTGACTTGTAGGACGTTTGTGTAACTACGTGACAATATTCATATGTACAGAAATGTGATTAATTTGTTGGAAATACATCATATTAGGGTCATTATTTTGACTTTTCTACCAAGAGCTAAGTATTTAATAAATGTAGAACACGAAAACCTTATTCTTGTTAGAATAAGGACTGGCCTGTTGGTCTAGTGGTTAGTGACCCTGACTGCTAAGCTGGAGGCTGTGGGTTCGATTCCCACCCTGGACAAACCTTTGTGTGATGAGCATGATTATTTGTTCTGTGTCTGGGTGTAATTTATCTATAATATGTATGTATTTACAAAAAAAAGAAAATGTATATAAGTAGTTTATCAGTTGTTTAGTACCCATAACACAAGCAAATATGATTGCTTAATTTGGGGCTAGATGGCGCTGTGTGAATGTGGTAGAATATTATATTATTATATTATTATTATTATAATAGACGCCATTGTTCAATTGTGATTAATAATATGCACGGACTTTGGGAAATTTTTAATATACTTACTTGTTATTTATGTAATAACACTTCGACTGTGATATTTTTCTAAAGAAACCCACGTCACAATTTTACACATTTAGTATTTACAGTAGTTGAGATCAGCTTTATTATAATAATAATTGCGTAAATAAGTTTTAATTTTAAAGTGTAGAGGACGTTTGCTTAAAATTACTTTCGAAAACGTGCTGTAATCACTTTCAGTATCGTGCGCATCGCCATTTATCGCCATATTTCCTAATCGTTCTAAGCTTCGTCACTAAAATCCAAATTTCGAACTGAGTCTAATACTCCGACCTAAGCTGCAGAAGATGATATATGGATATAGATAGACATCTTTAATGGGTAAGTTATAAAACACATTTAACAGAATAAAAGACTCGGCCATAGTAATTTTAGTACAACTGAATGAACCGCTTTGAAGTATTACCTTTATTCATACACACCTCTGGCTGTAGCTTTGTTAATCCTGATACTCGTGGTCGATGTGAGGAAGTCCTGATAATTAGGATTTTCTAAAAAGGCGCCCACGAGGTACGAGTGTACCACGTTTCAAATTTATAACAACAATGTTCAATACAATTGTTTCTAACCAGATAATAAAAAAATAAATTAGTTATATTATTATCATGTTCAAGGTCAATGCATAAATATGCATAATTATAATACTTACATGTTAAGATTTTATAAACTGTTGGATTCAGTTGTTCATGGATTCAGTTTATAAATTGTTGGAATCATCTCGTTAATCCACACTATGGTAGTGTTTTTATATAGTGTAATAATTTATAGTGTATAATATAATGTAGGTATTAGTTTGACGTACCATTGTATATGTTAGTTACACATTATATAGGTAGTTAATTTAATTTCTATATTTTATCCTTAAATCTTAACTGTGTTCTGTTACAAACAACTACTGATATTACACTACTTAATTTACTGTATCTACTTCAAATGTCTCTTCACCACCTTGGGTTGACTGGTAAAGAATGATTTTAGCATTAAGAGCCAAAACACGTGTTGCGTAATGTTGAACATGAATCATGGACCGACGCGAAAACATTGAGTGTCAAGCTTTCAGATCCATGATTGATACTTGAATAACTGACTATATTTGCATACTTACGAGTAAAGTAATGCTAAATTATGCTCGTAATCCTGCTTTCAGAACACCACTTCTTTTAGCATTAACGCTAACCTATCCGTCAGCATACCTGAATTCGGTTTTTAGTACAAATACAATATTTATCTATGCTTTAGTTTAAAACATACTAATTCTTTTTCAACACTTGAGCAAACCCAGCTTTTGTGAAAGAAGTTTTGAACTTTAAAGTAAGGATACATTTACTCGGCTTCTGTTAGAAACGTGTTAAATATTTGTGAAACTGTGCGACATAAAAAGAAGTTAGTATATAATTAACTATCTAGGTATTTTGTTTTTCTTTGCTTTGTATACAATTTAACCCATGACGGATCTAGAAGATACATAGAACTGCAACAATTATAATCAACAAATTTATTATGCAACTATTGTAGTTGCATAATAAATCCTGTCTGTTACTGCGTCAACCAATTATCAAAATACTTTATATTAAGTGAACACTCGGCATTTCTATAATTTGTAAAACGGGTTGGTTTGTCTATTTTTTATTTGACAGCGAGCGCGGGGACATTAATCAACCTAGTTTATTTATTTCCACTTTTTACACAAAGTAAATTCACAAAGAGTTAATGCACAACGCATTAACTCTTCAATTTAAGTGATTAATTATAAGGTTACCTAACCTTTTAACACTTGGCTTGAAGAAACTCATGCCATAATCTCTCGGGGAATACCTGAAAGGAAACTTATTCCACAATCTAATCGGTGGTGTGGAGAAGTTTCTCTGAAACCGCACAGTACAGGACGGATGTGTTTCTAAATGTCAGGTCGAGGTACCCCACAGGGCCGAAAAGTGTAAGGTTTAATCGCCCATGTGTACATACCTATAATTTCATATACATCGTTTACTACCTGCGCTCCACGGCTTCGCTTGCGCCTAAAATCTGTTTTGTCTCCCTTGGGAACTAGACCGATTTTCAGGATAAAAAGTAGCCTATGTCCGTCTCCGGTATCGAATTTATTTACATACCAATTTTTATTGAAATCGGTTGAGTCGTTTAGACGCTTAGTGGTAACAAACATACATACTTACGTACTTATGTACAAACTTTCGTATTTATAATAATAATAGAATAATATCAACTACAAAATAAAACAAAAAAAAAATGTAAGTACGAGTAAGTATATCTAATCAAATCGAACTTGTACTTAATAGAAAAAATAGTAAATTACATTATATCCTGGTTAAATAGAGTTGTAAAATATCGAGTGCTACTCAGCAATTTTTATGACATTGTAATAGTCACATTGGTAGGTATTTTCTCGATTTCGAACCCTCTCAAATACCCCAATACTGAAGTTATACAAAATATATCCTCAAAATAAGATCACGATACATTTGGAAAACAAAAGCACGCCCGCTATTTACAAGCAGCTTAAACATGGCGTCTTTTACTGTCTCTTATACATCTAATTGCTGTTACTAATCGGTGAATCAACGCAAATGGCTTTCTTTGTCAGGATTCTTTGGAAAACAACAGTACAGGTAAATAAGGCCTTTATTATTTCTGTTATCATTTTGGGGTGGCAAGTACCTACTTACCTAGCTTTTTATCTTTATGAAATAAATAAAAGAGAAGTCCATTTTTGTTCCTGTTTTGTTTTGTAGGGACTTAGCAGCTGAATAGTAAAAAGTAAATACAGACTTTTAAATAATTAAATACATACACATACATATTCAAGGAGTATTAAAACTAGTTGTGAAAGCAAATCCTATTAATATTATAAATGCAAAAGTTTGGGTGTATGTGCTTTTTGAATTAACTGCGCTTTTTGAATAAGTAAGACTAATAAGTTTACAATATGGGTATTAACATGAAATAAACGATTTTAGTATTTGTTATTATTATTATAAAGATTTCTTTTTAAATTAGCGCAATTACGAAAATATTAATTCCAATATAGCGGGAATAGTAGTAATACTCTTTATTTCATAAAAGTTTGGTTACAAATTGATTTGTATTTTATCGTGATTTAGTTCGCGGGGCCGTAATCTCGAAATTGAGTTATTCCGGTCTAATCCTCCGGATCTGATCCCCTTAGATTATTATTATTCTTTAATACCGTTATGATACCCTGCATATTTAGTCATTTCCCCGTACCAATTCTGATGTGTGTTAAGATATCAAGCAATAGCATTTCATATCACTTATATGCAAATTCACATGCGTGAAAACAATATTAAAATGTGAAAATTTTTGTGCATATAAACTTATTAATAGTTGTGCAGAACCACGGTATTCCGTGGTCAGAACAATCACTCAAGCTAAACTAGTTCTACTAACTGTGTATGTTAGCAGTTTTTTGCATAGAGACTATATTCTTTGCTGCATACTCGTACGATAGATCAAAATATGCGCATAGTTACCTAATTATGAATACATCCAAAACTAAAATAAACTGTAGAATTGATATAGTAGAGTGTAAATTTGTGCACAAATTATTACATAAATTCACAAAATACTAGAAATCTAGGAAATGCTAATTTAAATGGATCTGTGGCAGGTTAGGAAAGGTACGAGTATTGTAAGTAAGTAGTAACTTGCTTCGTGTTTCCTACTGAATTGTACAGAATAGTATCTAAAGAAGAAGCTCAAGGGAAAGCTTATTGATATTTAATCCATACTTGTAAAAGAAAGAGAGTGCCTTATCCGCTACACTACGACTTTTTTCTTCCACAGAATAATCAAAAAAATTCATATCCTGTCCATGAACTTGCAAGGCGTGCGCCGCACCTGATGTGTTATGAATCGTTTTAATACACACTCAAACCTTACCATGTACAATATAATGCGAAAATACAAAAATATTTGCTACATTATTTATCTCGTATAATTTCCAAACGCTAGCGCGGCTGTGTTATTAACATATTTGAATTGTTGCGCAGAGAAGCAATTCAGTGAATATAATATTCTTTCGGCGTGTTATTTTAAGTTATGATCTTTTTTCCCTAAGAGGTAAGTTTAATTTAGTTGAAGAAGGCTTCTTCTATGACGTTGATACTTATGCCGTAACATATCTGAGTATTATTATAACCTCAAACGGATTAAATAAGAAAACTTAAGCTTGCATATTGTACGAGTATTCACAGTCCTGTGCGATCATTGGAGAGGCCTATGTCCAGCAATGTACGTCTTTTGGCTGATATGATGATGATGATTCACAGCTTCGTACTTGGTTCAGCTTGGGTCAGCTTAGTTCAGCTTTAGTTTGAAAGGCTGTAGTTGTAATAGCGTAGGCACGTTTGTAGGTAAAAGACCACTTGCCAGCGATGTTGTCTGACTAACAATACTATTACGTTACGTTCCAAGTTTACGGAACCTATTTCGGCTGCAGCTCCACAAACAACTTTAATGCTTGGGTGCATATAATAATATGACTTGGTGCGGAAATGAACCGGTGACGTTGACCTCCTTTTAACCGACTTCAAAAAGGAGGAGGTTATCAATTCGGGTCGTATGTTTTTTTTTTTTTTGTATGTTTGTTACCTCATATCTCAGTCATTTATGAACCGATTTGAAAATTCTTCTTTTATTTGAAAGGGTATAATAACTCCGAAATGGGGTCCCATGTTTTTTTTATAAAGAATGATTTAGTAGTTTGGCTTCAATTTAATATTTTGTAACAAAACGTTTGCAAGAAATGAAGACGTGTAAAGCAACACGTCGATGTCTTTTGCGACGAATTATCTGACATTGACATGTCCACGCTACAAGTGCGAAGTGATTTTCAAAATTCATTTTTTGTTAGAAACGAAGTGGCTCTGGATGAGTGACCATTTGCGTCATTTCATTTTCAGCGTCTTCATTCTTTAGAAGCAGTAGACTATAATTATCACTATAATTTGGTAGTCGTCAAGTCAAGTTGGAGGTCTTATGGTCGTGAGAAATTACAACAGCAACGGGCGGCCTTAAACCTGCCTTTACAGCACCACTGTTTATTTTTTGTATATCTGAGCGATTGCTCGGTCAGTTAAATTATGATTTTTGATGATTCTTTATTGTCGGTAGATCATTACTTTTTTGTTTTGATTTGGGGTTTCTGGGATTCAGGGATTAGCGATAGCATAAGTGTTGACAAGGACTTTATATCTCTATTTACAATCTTACCTCTCGTATCTACTTTCTTTCAAACGGCGCGGCGCTGTCTCATTTGCGCAGCACATTTAGTAGGTCTACCCATATTGAATATATTTATACACAATTAATTCCCACTAAAAGTTTAAAAATAAAATTATTTTTAGAAAAAAAAATGAAAACCGATTTCAAACAACACCTACATGTTCAATCCGCTAAAAAGTAGAAAATAATATTTTAATTACTTCATAGCAAAGAACATTAAAGGGGAATCAACGCAATCCTTGATACCTATAATACTTTACTATTTATAGTTTTTAATCAGTTATTTTGGAGTCGGTGCCAGCCAAGAAGGATCAAAATGACCTTCATAAAAATAACCTACCTACTAGCAAAAAAAAACCTTCTTGATTAATCTATTAATATATGAATGAAAAATATAGGATTTAATACAAGAAATCGAACGGAATCTGATAAGTGCGCGTAATACAAGAAATCGAACGGAATCTGATAAGTGCGCGTCAAATTTTTTATGAATATCTGAACACAACTATCAATGACGTCTGCGTTCACAAGTATGACCGCGTTCGGGTAGTACACTCAGGCATACGCATATCCCCCACGCGTGCAATTACCGCCCCGTGCATTACAAAAGTTGGTTGCAAAGACAGAATTAAAGATCCTTCTTGGCTGGCACCGACTCCAAAATAACTGATTAAAAACTATAAATAGTAAAGTATTATAGGTATCAAGGATTGCGTTGATTCCCCTTTAATGTTCTTTGCTATGAAGTAATTAAAATATTATTTTCTACTTTTTAGTTAAGGATTGAACATGTAGGTGTTGTTTGAAGTCGGTTTTCATTTTATTTTCTAAATATAATTTTATTACGCTTTAGAACCCCGTGTAAACCGATGTTGGTGTGTATTTTTATACGTATTTACCATCTAATAAATCTTTCACAGTACCTACATCCACTTTAGCGTTTTAAAAAGAGATATATGGGCAATTCTTGAAGTAGTTTTTCGCGATCTAAAAACGCGACATCTATTGGTAGCCGCCTATTGAAAGGAAATTAAGTTCTGTATTGTATGAAAGGGCGATAAAAGTTTGCAGCGCCGTACGCCGCCGCAAAGTCAAAAGAAAAATGAGAAAACTCGACTTTCTCAATGAGAAAGTTTCCCTTGAAATAAAAGGGTGTTAGTTATTTTAAGAGTTTTAGTATTAGGAGCGTGTAAGATATTCGTTTATAATAATAATTAAAACATATTCCTGACATTTTACTTGTTTAGCGTTGAATGATAAAAGATTCGCATACTGTATATACAAAGACGAGTTTATAAACATAAAAATTTAGCTTAATCTGAAATCGCCCTTACCAATTGTGGCGCATTTTAGAAGCCTAATTAAAAGCAAAGTTTGACGCGGCTTACCATTTGTCTGTCACTGTGAGTGCATCTTTCGCCTCGCTAACACCTAGCTAAACGCTTTGACAATTCACCGGTTCTTTGGTAGCATATAACATTTTTAAAGGATTTACGTGAACGTCAAACACAGAGCTGCAGCATATTTAGGGCTAAATATATTCGCTTTGCACGAAAATTCAGCGTTATACGAAAATATTTCTCTGGGTCACCATAATATGTTGTCGTATCGTAATGTAGTTTTGCAGTTTATGGTGTAGTAATTTGGTTAACATTACGAAAGTAAATGCTATTTAGAATGACCACTAGTCTCTCATGGTATAATCGGCATAAAGCTTTAGTTTAGACACTAATGCTTTTTGTTGGCTGAGTGAGATCACCGGCGGCTCAAGCACTCCTCTTTTTTTTCTGGTTCTCTCTCATTCCATTCTTCCTATTTGGTCGGCAGTGGCTCGGTTGTGTTTTCTTAGCATTGTTTTTGAAATATTTAGAGAACACAGCCATGTCTATAGTTTACGGTTGACTAACGTAGTAGTGTAACATTTACGTTAAAAGAAGAGGAGAAAAAGAGGTACGTAAAACTTAAAAGATGACGCTGTCACCTTAAAGCAAGTGAATCGTGCGTTGGATATACATACCTACGCACTCTTCTCGTCGAAAAACATTAAAACTGAACTTAATTTTATAGCTATTTAAGGGTGTAGTTTTGAATGTTGAAAGAGAGAAACAGTCATTATCCTAAATTGGTATTATCTAATCAACGTGAACCGAATTAGAAACTGTTAAGACAGCTCTAGGGATTACCCTAATGACCGACCTACCAATTTTATTGAGAAACTTTCACCCTTCCAATAGTAAATATGCTAAAATTAGTAGCGGTTTTCTCGGACTTCAGCCCAGTGGACAATCTAAATAGACTCAGTTATGCCTACTACAAACATTATACCATAAATAATAACAATAAAAGTTCTACTCATTTGAAACGTTTGTGACTTTTACTATGACGTTGTCATAAATATTATACTCTATACATTACCTAAATAAAAACGAAAGGTCAGGACAGCTAGTTAAATCTAGACACCCGTTTCTTATACATGAGGTAGTAGGTTCGAAGCCGGGTACCTTTTTAAACTTAAAAATTAGGTAGGTACATATGAATGTCCGAAATTGCCAACCCGCATTGAGCAAGCGTGGTAATACCATTGCCTTCTCTGTTGATAAGAGGCCCACAATGCTATTATTATTATAAAATTGTAAGCAGAACAGTAACACGTAAAATATAAGTTTATAGTTTGTCCGTGTCAATTGTTAATTCGTGTTTAACTAGCTGTTGCCCGCGACTTCGTTCGCGTGAAAATTCAGATGTGTGTCTGTGTATGCTGAAGGTATTATGAGCCGAAATTAAATTTTTATTGCCTGTCTGATTTTACAGCAATGGTACATTGTACCAGTAATAATCAGTATAATCCGATTCTACCCTACTACTGACGAAATATCACACAAACTCGTATTTGCCCATTTAATAAGGGTTAAGTTTCTAAATATAAAAAATGGTGCATAACTAATTTTAGTAAAAAGTATAAGTAATTATGCGAGTTTTGTTGTCGATAGCTTTAAAAATTTATGATTTTTCATTCAAACTTACACCCCCTTTGTAAGGGTTTTTAAAAGTAATATTAAACTGAATTTCAATTTCTTTAAATAATAAGAATTTTCTAGTAATTTGGCAAAATTTGTATGAAACTTCTATAGTTTTGATAGTAGATCAAAACTATAGAAGTTTCATACAAACTTTGCCACCGTTTTTTACCCCCTTAGGAGATGAATTTTGCAAAATCCCTTAGACAAATAAAAATGGTTTTAGATTTTATAAAACATCCTTACAATGTTTAAGAAGATGGTATCAACTGAAGTTATAAAACCGTTCATAACCACACAACAATCAACATGTCATAACCTTGTAACATTTTTTGGTAAAATTCAAATCCCGACCTTGCTATGTTTTTTGGTCCTACAACGTAGTATTGCTTAAAAAGCACACATTCTTATACCTTTTTAGAATTTACGCAAACTAAACATGTTTATATAAGAATGGGCAGCTATGGCGCAGTACATTTTTTTTACAGACAATGTTTAAGTTAGAGATGAAGAAAAAAATGCAACGAAAACATTTTTTAATCTCAATTTTCGTAATATTTTACATTAACAACACTTATAATAATTTTATAAAATAATAAAAGTCTTCAAGAGTACGATACAAATACAAATACCGAAAAATATCATGAGTTGTTACAATGGCAGCCGAATGTAAGCGCAAAGTAGCAATATATAAACAAAAAACACAAAAGTGGTAAAATTTTTTACACTATTGATATTGGCAACCTTGACACAAAAAACTGATTTTCTTATAGCCTGACACCAGGTCTACCTCAGACTCCCGGGTTATCCATTATTTACTACAGACCCTGTTTATGTAAATTAAAAGACGATAATTTCATAACGTTAATTCTTCTTTACGCAGATACGTGTTATTAGTGATTGAATACGTGTTATTGGTACTCTGCATGCAGCTCGAAAGTGAGTTAATGTTCTCGTATGTTGTAACAGTTTACAACGTATAATAAAACTTTATATTACGATATATATGCTGAAGGTATTATGAGCCGAAATTAAATTTTTAATATCCGACGCAGTAATAACATCCTAAAACTGTTACGTGGGTATCATAGTAACGTTTTTACATAACTCGAGAGCATTAATCACTTGGCGGTAAATAATTGACTGCTGATATTGAGCGTCCGTGCCATAAATCCTCGTCGTGTAGTATCAACTGGATTGACAGACAGGCGGTAGAGCCTCGCTCAAAATACTATACCTATTATTCGTCAATTTAACTTACGAAATGCAACTATCTCTACTTTATAACTACTGTCACCATGAGAGTATGGAAAATTGTATCTCGTTTAAGACGTGTATAAAAATAATAATCTTACAATTTCATTGTTGAAATTTGTGTCCGAGATACGAGCATACGTTTACGCCGTCATTGTACTACTCGTAGTTCTACTAGTTAGA
Source organism: Parascotia fuliginaria (assembly GCA_963082885.1). Taxonomy (NCBI): domain Eukaryota; kingdom Metazoa; phylum Arthropoda; class Insecta; order Lepidoptera; family Erebidae; genus Parascotia; species Parascotia fuliginaria. Next base: position 9,537,807 of record OY720173.1, on the reverse strand, counting down.
AAAGAAGTTAGTTTGGTTATTGCATTTTAAGGTACAATTGGTATATTCTTGATTTGATAAAATAATGTGGATTTTGATAATAAATATCTTTAGACTGACATTACTCAATAATACAGCCATCTTTTTTTTTTCGAGCTTAATAATAGAAAACTACAAGAACGGTTACGATGATTTAATTTTTGTACATATCCAGTAAACACGTTTTTCTTCTTTATTTCTAATAATTATGATTGAGAAGTATCAATGACTCTTATTTTATATTTTCAATGTAATTTAGTTTTAAATTTACTTGACTTTACGATCAAGTACTAATTCTAGAAATTCTTAGACACAATGGCATTGTTAACCGACTTCAAAAAAAGGAGGAAGTTTCTCAATTCGACCGTATATATATATTTTATTATGTGTGTTTGCGGATAACTTCGTCGTTTATGCACCGATTTTGATGATTTATTTTTGTTGTAAAGGAGATATCCCAAGGGTGGTACCATGATACCTTCCATCTTTGTGCAAAAATGTGCTAATGTATTGTCACTTCCGCTTAGTATTATATTTAATAGATCGCTAGCCACGGGCAGCTTTCCTTCGGCATGGAAGGAAGCACTTATAGTGCCGATACACAAGGCTGGTGATAAATCATTGGCGGCAAATTATAGACCTATATCTATATTGTCGGTGTTTGGAAAGGTGTTTGAGTCCCTATTGTGTCCTCTACTGTCATCTCTTATTAAACACACAATAACGCCTCACCAACATGGCTTTGTGAAGGCACGTTCAACCACCACAAATCTAGTGTCATTTGTGTCAGATGTTATAGAATTTACTGACTGCCGCGTCCCTGCTGACGTCATTTACACTGATTTCAGCAAGGCGTTTGACAAGGTAGATCACGCAATTTTGATTCGAAAACTAAACCGATTTGGCATCGCGGGTGATCTATTGAAATGGTGCTCATCTTATTTAAAAAACCGCACTTCAATCGTTGTGTGTGATGGCTATAATTCCAATCCCTTCACAGCCCCTACTGGCGTCCCCCAGGGTTCCCACCTTGGTCCCATATTCTTTAATATGTACATAGATGACATTACATCTTGTTTTAAACACTCTAAAGTGTACATGTACGCTGACGATCTGAAAATACTAAAACCTATACACTCAACTGCTGATCCTCCTCTCTTACAAGCGGACTTAAACAGGCTTGCGAGCTGGTGCACACTTAATAAAATGGACTTGAATATAAATAAATGCAGTTACATTCAATACACGAGGAATTTGAAAGTCACTGAAAACATATACACAATTAATAACATACGTCTCAAGGAAGTCAGCGAAGTTCGCGACCTAGGAGTCACTTTAGACAAGCAATTACGATTTATTACACATATTAACAAAATAACTACAAAAAGTTTTAGGATTTTGGGGTTTCTGCTTAGAAACTGTAAACATTTTAAGAAGGCTTCAACAAAAATAATTTTATTTAAAACGCTAGTTAGACCTAGTCTTGAATATTGCAGCCAGGTCTGGTCCCCACACTATAACGTTCACATCAACACTATTGAAAGGACACAAAAAAGATTTATACACCACTTATCATACCATTATGGTAACTCAGAAACACTTACTTCTTACAATCATCGCTTGAAATTTTTCAAACTTCATAGTCTTAATAACCGTAGGCAATTACTAGATCATTCTTTTCTGCATAAATTGGCGAACGGAGTCCTTGATTGTCCTCTGCTCCTACAACAGCTGACCTTTAGCACGCCGAAAAAATTGCCGCGTAAAACCAGATTCTCACTGTTTATACCAAGAAAGGCAAGAAGTAATCTGGGACTCCATTCCCCCATGAACAGGCTTCAATATCAATACAACAACTTGTCAAAAAAACATAACGCAGATATATTCGGACAGAGCTTAACTAAATTCAAATCTATTGTTCTCAACACATTTGATAATTAGGCAGAGGTTATCTGACATAATTCTTGGCATTTTGTTAACGCTAATTTATATGTAACATTTCTTATTAAATATATTTTTGTTAACCTAGCTTTTAGAATACCTTTAAGTCGGTATTATATATTAATATTTTAGTACACTTTCTATTTTTTTATATTAAACATGCCGTGGCAGCCTGTAAGTAAGGTAACATCACACTAATGTATAACTTATCTTAAGTCTATAACATGTAAAAGGTGTATATCTTGTTGGTTGTTCTAATAAATAAAAATAAAAAAAATAAAATGATAAGAAAATCAGGATCTGATGATGGCATCCCAGAGAAATCGAGGAGATCTTTTGAAAATCGTGCTGGCGACTAGTGCATTTGGTTTTTTTTTCAATAAGAATTTTAAGACTACTATTTAGTGAAGGTTTATAATTCATTTCTAAAAATGATAGTTTTGTACCCTTATGCGTTATAAGTGCCATTACAGGTGACCATAGACAGTCGAGGGAATTCTTCAACAGCAGTCATGCCCGGGCTAAGAGCCCGGGCTTACTTCATACGGTTCAATATTCCATAACGTTAAGTTCGTACAAAAATAATACCTCAGCAAGATTTATGTCTACCCATCACTGAAAATCGTAAAATTAAATAATTTTAAACAAAAAAAAACCTTTTTAATGTTGAAATCGCAAAAGAAACCTAGATAAATATATATATATATATAAAATCATGGTATTAAGCCAATAAGCCTTTCCTTGACCGTAAATTGACATTCGTTTTATCGAAAATGTAGAAGGGTCTATTTTAACTAAAGGAAAAAGCAATTGTGTCCTAAACTCTAGTTCGCTCGATGAAATCGGACATAGGATTATCCGCACCCTCACTGTCCTATAAGTTATCCTTCCAATAAGGTCCAGATTTTCGAATCCTACATTTGTTTTGTTCGCGACACCTGTGAAAACAGTGTTAAATAGTGTTAAAATAGTGCATACAGTGATAGACAGAACCTAGATAGATTTAAAACCTAGAAAACATTGCGCGCGTATGCTAGCATAACATTTAATGACAGTGATTTTAAGTGCCACACGTTTTTATATGAGAGCGAGAACGAAAACGTCGTTCGTCTACCGCCATTAGTAAAAGTTAGTAGCGAACTGTTTTTTGTTTACCTTATAGTGAAATTATTTAGTGCTAATCTAAAATCTAGATTTATAATGTTTAGAATCACATTTTATTGTACTCCTTAGTGTTCTTATCACGAATATGTATTTACCTTTTTGATAAAACAAATAGTTTATAAGTTATAGCAGAAATAAAATTATTTTTATGTTTAGGTCACAGTTTGGTCTATAACTTAGGTTTTATTTAATAAAGAATAGTTATTTGGTGTTTTATTTTAGAGAATAGTGCCCCCTAGATGTACATGAAATCTTATCAAAATAGGTTCATTAGTTTAGACAGTATAAGCAGACAAAGTTCAAAGTACATCCAGGAGGCACTAAAATTCTAGGTTTATGCTACGATATCTAGGTAATCGTAAAGTTTAGATTTATAGTATAGACATTTCATGTTAGGTATCAACGATACCTATCTAACGGTACCTAGGTAATTACTGTATTGTTAAAAATGATGTAGTTATAGCCAAAAATGTAATGTTTTCATAGTAAAAATAAATTTTGTACGAGGTGTTTTGCACACGGCACCAATCAAGGCAAATGGTATAAAAACGCGCGCGCGCAGGCACAGAACGTTCACTGTTAATCAGTAACCCATAGAAGACTCTTCAAGCCTCAACACCTAATGGCCTAAGCAGAACACCTCAAGCATTAAACCAAGACCGTTTGTTTTACTTCAGTATGCCCCTATAGTGAAGCCCTACACGACGTCTTCGAAGATCAGCGCTGTATCCGGAACCTATAGGTGTAGAACGACAGCGGGTCGTTCACAGATTCTGATCTACACAACACATTCGTGTTGGGTTCGATTACCGCCCGTCCGGCACATGTTTAATTTATTTTTAAGTTCTATGATACCGATCAAATAAGTACGTATTGTCACTCGTTATACTGTAAGCGCTGTCAGAAAATAATGCTCTCCGTAGAAGCGCGTAGCTGTGTAGATATTTAGGTATTACAAAAAAAGCCCGGGTTTTGTTGCATTCTACCTACCAAGACCAGAAACCGTTTTTATTAAGAAGAAACACTTCTCAGTGGTATTAAAAAACAATATTAAGTACGCCACTATCAAACTTTACGTTAAACAGATAAAAATAAATAATGTACGCAAGTGCCATTGTGAAAAGTATTATATATTTTTTTATAAATCCACTCATAATAAATGATGAAAAACGTGGACGAGGATACAATAGTCGACAATAGACGACAATTGCTATTATGTTTACCTATCACCAGCTTACTTACCTTACTTACTTAGCAGCCGCGGTGTTTCCTGAGAGCTACGATATATATCTTTCTTCAAAACGTGGTTTGAAGAAAGCATTAATAACATGATAGGCACCGCAAAGCTGAGTAACTGGCTTTGCAGAGGTCCACGAGCGATAGTGACCATTGCATTTTAATTACAAAGATAGGTTTTATATGTAACTAGCTTTCCGCCGCGTGGTTTCATCCACATCTTTGCTTACTGCTCTACTCCCGTCGTCAGTAGCGTGATGTTACATATAACCTATTTGTTATATGTAGCCTATAACCTTCTTCGAGAACTGGGCTATCATACGCAAAAAGATACTTTTAGATCTGACTGCTAGTTCCAGAGATTAGCGCGTTCAAACAAACGAAGAAACAAACAAACTCTTCCGCTTTATATAAAAGTATAGATTAGCTACAGTACCTGATCGGTAAATTTAGATAGCTCAATGTGTGAGTACCTATGTATGTATTTGCAATCTTTTCAAACCATTTATTTGACGATACATGAAGATTTTCATTCCCTTTAATGATAGCTGAGTGGCTAGTTCATGTCTTGTATTAATTATCTGCGCGAGATAGGATGTTGAGAAGTTCTGCAACATTGCTTGTAATATAAATTTGCATTTTAACGGGCAGTTACTGTGCAGTCGAGCGAAGAGGTCGCTAGAGATATAACATTATAGTGCCCGGGCATACATTTAAAGTGCCTTATGAAATGTTTTAAATTATCATCTTCGCATATTTAATGTGAGGTACTGTACAGTACTGTAGTACAGTAGTAGTATCACGTATAATAGTTACAAAATGTATTTCGACAGTAATAAACAGTTCTTTAATAACTAAAATAACTTTATCTAACTTGATTTGAAATAGTGCTCCGTTTCGAGTCTTCGGAACTTATTTCAACTGCAAGTCTACACACAACTTGGAGCATATAAGCTTCGATGCGGAAATTAACCGACGACGTCGACTTTCTATGCAGCCTAGTACGAGTTTACATTACTTATATACTTAACTGTGTTATTAAATAAATTTATTTCATGTCACTTGTAGAAAATAGTCTGCAAAACTTTTAAACATTTTTAATGTTAACCAAACTTTGTTTGGGTTGTTAGAGAACAACGAAGTCTTCAGATTTTCTTCTGATTTGATTTTAGGAAATTCAATTTTTAACTTTTAAATTGAAAAAGTCTTGGTATCTCTATTAAGTATTTTATAGCAACTTACTCGAAGAATTCAACGGTTAATTATCGTGCACTAAAATTATACTAGGAAATTAAGTTGTTATAATATTTATTTTATGAAAACTATTAAAGGCCACTCTAACTTGGAAATTAGTAGGTAGTAGTTCTAATTACTAGAAAGATTGTTACCTTTTTGGAGAAAGAAGTGTTGGTGAGCTTTGGGATTAGTTTTCACTCTAAAAATTATAGCCACCACTGGCAGTCTATTTAAAGAAAGTTAAGTTTCGAAAATACTTTTTACCTCGTAAGTAAGGTCAATAAAAGTTTGAAGCTGAACGAAAAATGGGTACGCTCGTTTTTCAACTTTTCGATCTTTGACTTCGCAATTGATTGCGCTACTGCTGCGCCACAGAGGTCGTCATGTAGGTATAGCTGATACACATTATGTACGTAGAGCTTGTAGAATTTGTACATTTGAAATAGTCTCCTGCGAATTGTGGTATATGTCGTTACGCTAATTAAAACGTCACGGGGGTGAAGCTAGTCGCGGCCCGCCGCTTGTCTGTCACTGTGACTGCTGCAGCTTTCGCTTCGTTAATACTTAGCTGGACGCTTTATGTGGTTATTTGCTAGGCTATAACATTGGGCGAGAATTTACGTGAATGACAAACACAGAACGGAGCAAGTTTGTGGCTAAATATTCTCTTCTCATGAAAATTCAGCTTTATTCGAAAATGTTTGCCTGTGACACCTTTATACCGCGTATGTTGGTAAAGTCACGTTATACCGTTAAATTTCAGTGTAGTTAAAAGTTAATTTTTTTACTCTTTTGTAATCGACAAATTATGCGTGAAAAATGTAATCATGTCTTTTTTAAGAGAACGTGGAAAATATGAAGAACGTAGAATTAGTTACAAAATTATAAAAAATTAGGTTTTTCTCGTTTACATAGGATTTTTATATACTATATACCTATTTAGTTGTTAATAACTTCTTTCTCATATTAGCTAGGTTATTTTTGCTTCTATTATCCTCTCTTCTAGTCTGTTCTAGTGAGAAACCTCACTGTGCTTATCTTGTTTTACATTGCTAATGTAGGTACCTAATTTAGTGCAAAGTTTTCTTCTACGAGTAACTTTGGGGTTTCATAAGAGACCAACAAAGTTTAAATCCTAGTTTGTCCTAATATAAATACGTAACTTGGAGGACATCATTTTGCTTTATTACAATTTAAACAAGACTTGCTATTCCATTAATCGTGGATTGTTTGTTAGTGTATTAAAGTGTAGTATAGAACTTCATCACGGCTGATCTGGTTTTAATTACAATTATTAGGTTCGTCTGAGTGCCGTATTTAATGTTTGACCTAAAGGAGGTGTAACTATGCATTTGTATATAAAAATAACTTCTATATACGCACAAGTTAATTATTGCCGACTGGATCATCTGAAAACATATGAATATATTATATAATAAAATTACACTTTTATAACTACTACAGATTGTATTTAGCTAATTCGTCTAATGGGTCTTATAATGAATATACTATTTGGCCTGTTTCAGCATCATCCAAATAAATGCTTTATATACTTGCTATAAATTGAATGCTGTGGTAAAATTTTCATGACACCGCAAGACCATTACTCGACTTAGTTATTTGCAAAGGGCTTGGAGAGCGAAATGGATGTTTTTATCCCAGAAAAAAAGTCGAGTATTATGCGTCTTTTCGCAGTCAGAGAAAAAAAAGAGTAAAAGGAAAGACATTTAGTCAGACAAATATGAAAATAACTTAAAACTAGAACATCTTTCTAAAATTATATTATAAAAGTGAAAATATTTATAAGAGCGTCGGGAGCGGTGTGGCTACCAAAAAATGTAACCGCGTTTCGGAAGGCTAGTTAGATATAAAAACAAACATTCGACTACTACAAGACATTCTTTTTATTTACAGCGTAGAAGGGAATCATTAATAGTAAGTAATAGTAAATGATGCTGACCTAGCGTGTTAAACAATTTCGGCCATGAAAAAGTTATTGCGTTCTAAGTTCTAAAATTTCATGAAATGAGGACACTTCTGTCTGTGCCTTCCAAAAAGTATTATCTCATTAGTCAACAGTAGTATATGAGCGTGGTGTGTATAAATAATATTTCAATTTTTTTTTATTGCTTACGTGGCAGACGAGCCCACCTGATGGTAAGTGGTAACTGATGCTCATAGACTTCTGCAATGCCAGGGGCTTTTTTTACGTAATCTAAATAATTATGAAAATCCTTTAGTTTACCCACCTTACTATTTACTATCTATATCTTTCAGTATCTAACTAAGTTGGTACATTATTTTATTTGAGGTGCTGTCAGAGTCTGTTCAATCTGCAAAGCTCTGTGATTAGTTATGAGTGTTATACTACAAAAATGAATGAAAAAACCCGAAATGAAGGTGATTCTACTAAAATATGTAGTAATTTGGAACGTTCTTGATGCTATATTATGTATTCTTTACGAGCACTTCACTGTTTACGACCGAAATGCTGAAACTTTACTGAATGAATTAGACCGCTACTTTTGTAGGTATTAAATCCCTCAACATACACATAGACAATAAAATAGCTACTTTTTGTTGACGTATATTTATATATTTAGTAATGTTTGTTAGAAAAATGTCAGTTTTATTGTTCTGTAAATAAATAAAGACAAAAATAAGATATCCTTATTACGAAGGTACATGGTTTGTACAGTTATTTACCAATGCAGTGAAGAGAAAATAAGTCAAAATATAATATAGGATAACTGTGTAATATTTGCCATATAAACTTAATTTTAACAACTTACAAACACCTATAAATAAGTTGAACCTTAGTATTATTTTTGTTCAACTAAACCCAAGACGATATACTCATTGAACTAAACGAATGAAAACGAACCGACTAAGATTAATAATAATAAAGGATATTTTCTTATACATAATTCAACCAAGTATTTCCTACCAAATTGAATTTATATCTCACGTAAAAAAACTCTCTCATTACTCAGAATAGCACGTCATAATATTATTATACCTTGTCACAAAATTGTTCGTAAGCAGAACAAAAAATGTTAATAATGTAGACATTTTTATTATTTATTTATTAAATTTACTTGCTAAGCTTTTAGTTAAAAATTAGGTACAAAATTTAAATTTATGAAATATTAATAACGCTCAAACTTATAAAAGCTATGAATTACTCTTGAAATTCGATTACTGGGTAATCACCGGTATTGTATGATTATAAATTCTGTTAGAAATACCAGCGATCTACTGTTTTGTTCCGCTAATGATCTGAATCTCTGTGAAGCTAGATAACAATGAACTAGGTATGCTGTAAGCGTATAGAAAAAAGAAAAAAAATATGACAAACTATCAGTACAGCTACCATAAACATATTTTTCAACGCATATTGTTCCCGTATTTTAGAATGATGTTCTAAAATATACTAATGCATAGCTGAACGTATTCATAAGTGACAGAGTTATTGTCGTTCCAGGAGTTAATGTTTTACCAAAATTTTATTACGGCACTTTTATGTGTATCTGTTATTATGTTCTAGCAAACACTGATTGTTAATCTGCTGTTGTTTACCGAAAAATTCTGGCACTGAAAACCATAATTAATGCTGATTCACTCAATAAGAATGTTTTTAGTATTAATAGCCTCATTAGTATCTATACACACATAACTACAGTAATACGGTATATACTCATATGTATCTATAAAAAGCAAACAGTTAAATATTAAAGTCTGACTTGACTTGATCGCAGATTACCATTATAGGTAGATGGTAATTAAGGCAAGTAAGTACTTCAATAATCTCTTTTAATTGTTATTTTTAGCTCTTTTCAAATAAATATAGGAATCTCTACTGCAAATAAATATAATAACTAAAACATGAACACTAAATTTCCAAAAACTTATAACCGCAAAAGCATTATGCAAAAATAATTTTATACGCAAGTTGTCAAACCAATTAAATAAGAAAATTAAGTGTTTGAAATTTGGAGCGCAAACTGAAGTTTGCATATTGTACGAGTATTCACAGTTTGTTTAGAGTTCAGCTTTAGTTTCAAAGGCAGTAGTTGCAGTAATGTAGGCACGTTTGTAGATGAAATACCACCTGCCAGCGATGCAGTCCGACTAACAATATTGTTAATATTCATTTAAAACTTACAGTTTGTCTTCACAAAGACTATGAAGTCTCTAGACAAATATTTCGTAATTAGATATGTATAAGCTAAAACTATTACAATTTCTGGATTGTTTGCTCTCTTAAAGTTGTACGGATGGATATAAGCATAAAAGGAACAGTGACACAGTTAAATCACACTTTACACCTTTAGTAGTCTATAAAACAACTTTTCGACACCGCGGAGTCGTGTTACTTAGCGAGTTGACATTAGTTTTTCTTAAGTTTTTCATACTTTTTAGTGCTAACTGAGTGGCTAGTTCGTACCTTGTTTTAATTAGCTAAGGGATATGACGCTGGAAAATTATGCGACATTGTCTGTTATTTAAATTTACATATAAACGAGCAGTTACTGTGCAGTCGAGCGGACAAACCGCTAGAGATAATATATGACATTAATACCCGACACGCATTTAAATTGCCTTATGTTTTAAATTATTATGTTCGTATATTGAATACTTGTGGCGTTTTGTTTACTTACAATAGGCATAAAATGTTATTCGTAAAAAAAAACACAGATTTCGTACCTCACACGACTATCGAGCACTTGGAATTCGAAAAAATATTGTCGCTGAGCAACGAGAAAGTCGGGATAAGAAAATGGTTACAAAATGAAACTACAACGGTGACTGATAATTATTTTACATAAGTATCCTTGATTAAACGGCCAGAGGCCCTAGACAAGTGTCAAACATTTCTATTCTATTCATAGAATAGATAAAAAAATGTATGAGATTGACATAAGCGCTGGCGTTAGCTTATGTCAATCCAATACATTGTTTTATCTATTCTATGAATAGAATAGAAATGTTTGACACTTGTCTCGGGCCTCTGATCGTCTTTGTTTTAACTCAAATTGTAACTGGCTAAATTGACCAGAGGAGTTTCTTCAAATTTTATATCATTCTTTGTTTCTAAAATATCGAGCGTTACGATCGAAATTTGAAAAAATAAAATTTTGTCACTATTTCGGTGTTATCTTTTTCGTTTTTTACTTTCTTTATTGATTATTTGTGCACCTTACAGCTCTCATGAATACGCGTTTATTATTATTATTTTTTTAATGTTAATCTACCAAAGTGACTCCACTCTGCTTGATGGTAAGCAGTCAGTAGAATCCAGAAGTGGCGGACACCATTCCAAAAGCCAAACTACTGGTATGGTGGCCTCCACTATGGCGGCCTAGTTAGATGCTTTTCCACGCCCCGCTTAAAAGACCCAGGATTAAAATTAGATGGGAACACATGCGCTGGCAAAGAGTTCCAGGCTTTAATTGAGCGACAAAAGTATGAAGTGCTGAACCGTTTGGTTCGAGACCCTTTAGATTCCACTGTGAAAGGGTGGCACTTTAGTCCCGTACGTGTCGTTCTGGATAAAAAGAGAGAGGGTGGGATTAATTCAAAGAGCTCTTCAGAACACTCTCCATGGTAAAAGCGTTAGAAAACAGCCATTGAGGCGATGTTTCTTTGCAGCTGTAAAGGCTCAAGGGTCATTTAGTAATGCGGTATAATACCCGATCTCACGAAATCTCAGAAACTACAAGTGCTAGAAGCCTCAAATTTTGTATTGAGGTTTCTTTTAGGACATAGGTGCTCACTAAGATGGGATTTTGCGAAATTCGACCCCTAATGGGGTGAAATGGAGGGGTAAAGTTTGTATGGGAGAATGTGATTCCTTTGTCTAATCCATTTCAAATTTTGCATAATCATTCTTTAACAGAATTGATGGAAGACATGTTTCGTATCTTATTGAAATTCATCCATTTTCGGGGTTAAAAAGAGGAATGAAAGTAATTTTAGCAGTGATTTGCTCCGAAGTAGATATCAATACTCCTTAGTGCTTTGATTTAAAAATATTTTATTTTGATACATGTTTGAAAACTAAATCAATCAACGTCAAATAATTAAGTTTCTGTAGTAAAGACCACAACAGACGGAGCTTATAATATATTTTAATGAGAATCATAGCAAGGCATAATAATACAAATTTTCTATAATATATCTATAGGTATTATAGCTGCGTGTGTGATCACTCGCCGGTAGTATGAAAAATATACCGTAATATACCTCGCGATGATTTGTAATAATAAATATTATAGCTCCGTTTGTTGTGGTCTTTATTGTTGGACAGCAATTTTCTAAGCGAAATATTGAGAGCTATGATAACGCAATCATTATATCGAATAAGGGAAATCCATCGTTCACTTTTGTTTTGCAACGGCGAAAATGGATACCTACTTCATTTTTATAACCCAGTGCGATCCTAAGACCAAACAACCGCTTAAAAAATGTTATCTACTGCAAGTTTTTATTTTTACCGTATAATGATTAGGAAAGGGGAAGAGGTTTATCTGCTAATTTATTTTTTGCAAAAAAAATCGAGACGGAAGGTTTGAGTATATAAAGCGTAAATACAATAAAGCGCAGCTTAGAGCGGACAGTTATATATACTTGCAAGATGCGAAAGGGGCACAGGACGTTGATGCTGATCAGCTGGGTCAAAAGATGGTGTTGCCTACTTCTTTTATTATGCATTTGCACCAGATTGCATTAAAAATCATTGCAAACATTGAGATGCAATGTAATTAAGGCAACTACACTGACCGGTTATACACGAGGAGATTCTGTAGATATACCTTTAAATACCCCATCTAATTAAAAAAAGTGCAGTTGCCCATCAAAATTTGCTTCACAATGACCAACAAAGTTCAAGTTCAAACTCTTAAGGTAACGGGAGTAGACTTGAGGGACAGTTGCTTCTCCCACGGTCAGTTGTATGTCGCATGTTCAAAAGTAAGCGCACAGAGAGCTTGGTAATTCTTGCATCCGAAGGAAAAACTAAATCTTTATCTATATAAATAAATGTGAAACGTCACTCACTCACTCACTCATCACGAAATCTCAGAAACTACAAGTGCTAGGCATCTCAAATTTTTGACATAGGTGCTCTCTAAGAGGGGATTTTTCGAAATTCATTTCTCTGGGGTATAAAGGGGTGACAAAATTTGTAAAAAACATCTATAGTTTTTAAACAGCAGTTTTGGTAATGGGATTTCCAAATTACTAGAATATACTATTGTTTTAATATTTAAAAACTACCTTTATTAAGTGAGAAAATAGGAGTGGCAAATTTGGTAAAGTTTCGCAAAATTTCGTCGGTATAAGTGATAGCGGGTGAATAGATTTAAATGGGATTCGATTTAGAGACGAATTATACTGATATTTATTACTGATACAATGTACGATTGCCGTAAGATCAGACAGGAAATATTCTAATAAATAACATTTCGGATACAATTTCACATGCGGCAATGAATCAGACTACGTCGACCTTTCTATTTAGCCTTACATTTATATTTACTAGAGGAGCGTGGGGAGACCTCTTACAATGTGGACTGACGACCTGATAAAGATGGCGGGCAACCAATGAAAGAGGGCACCTCTTGACCGGTTAAAGAAGCAATATTTAGGGGAGGCCAATGTTCACGATGATCATATACAAGTACCCTAAAATATGTATTTGCATTCCTGCAGTTCGAGGGCTTATTTACTTGAAAAAAATAGTTGGCAGACATTTTTAAAGTGTTTTTAATCTACAATGAAAGTGAAATAAACTTAGTTCGGGAACAACGAAGGCTTCAGATTTTCTAAATCGCTTTGAGAAAGTTTAATTTCAATTTGAAATTGAAAAGGACTCTTGTAGTTGGAAAACGGGTCAAATATGTAGTAATGTTTTTGCACATAGGTTCGCCACTTTTATCTTTAAATTCACTCAGGAATTATTTTTTGTGGGCTAGCGTCTAAATGACAACTACAATGGGAAGCAAAGAGAAAAAAAAAACGTAATGTAATACAATTTTTGGTTATAAGATATAAAAAAAAATTATCTGGTTTATTGGTCAAGCTTGCTTGACAGCTGGGCTTTTGGTGCATAGCTAAGTATTCCTACCCTATCATAATAATGGATTCTCTCTCTATCTCTCACTTTAAGTAGTGTTGTGACTTTATTATTTTGTCCTAGCTATCTCCAGCTCATATTTATTACCCACAAAACGTGCAAAGTCGAGTTTATAACACGAAATAAGCTCTATCTAAAATCGCCTTTACCAATTGTAGCGCATGTAGGAAGCCTAAATAAAATATCCCTGTCACTGTGACTGTAACTTTCGCTTTACTAATTCCTTATAAACGCTACAATTCACTAGTTTTTTTAGTAGAATAATAGCATTTTGGGCAGATATACATGCACATCAAATACAGCACGGAGCGAATATGTGGCTAAATATAGATATTCTCTTCTTGAAAAGTTGTGTTATTCAAATCTGTTTGTGTATGACACCTTTATACCGGAAGTGTTTAGTTATTTTGCAGATTAAGATGCATAAAGGGTAGTGGTAGTGGTTGTGATAGTAATAGTGATTTTGTTTAACCTTTTGAAAGCTATTATCATCACATAACTACGTGACAGGAATGCGGTGCACAAATACAAAATAAAGATATTAGGTACTTTTGGAACAGTAATTTTTCTACAAATTTTCTGTGCATTGGAATGTGTCTTGACCTGTCTTCGTTAGCTATTCTGACTAGTTTACGTGACAGTAAAAAGGTCAATGTCTAGATTAAAAACTCGTAGAGTTTTAATCAAATAACTATCAACTGTCGCCGTGCCGCTTTTTGCTCGACTTGGCCAGATTAATATATGAGGCTAGATATAATAAGGTAAATATAACGTTACAGCCCTATAAACGCTGCTAAAATTAGTTAATTATATATTACGCGAATACAGGTTATTAGTAATTTAATACCTGTACCTACGCATGTTACTTAAAAGTGGGTTAACGTTTTACAACGTATAATAAAACTCCATGTTACGATATATGCTCAAGTTATTATGTACTGTAATTATTTTTTTTATATCCGACGCAGTAATTACATCCTAAAATTGTTACGATGGTATCATCAACGTTTTTACATAACTCGAGAGCATTAATTACTTGGCGGTAAATACCAGTAATTGACTGCTGATATTTTGAATTCTCGTCGAATATTAACTGGATTGACAGTTACTCGATTATAATCGGCAGTAGAGCCTCGCTCAAAGTAGGTATTAAATTAGTAATACATCTTTTTAATAGTACTAAAATAAGTTATTAAATTCAGTTGAGTTTTTTAAAATAGAGATGTATATGACTGTGCACATGCACAGTCATTAAACATTACCCTAATAGTAATTATTAAGTGGTTAAGCTTTGCAAAGCTTCTGTATTTGCAAGGACCTTAAAGAAAGATAATTAAACTAGATATCTACTTGTAGCAGGTGGACACTTGAAATAATAAAATAAAGCTATTATGCTTTCGAATTTGTGCCACAAATTTCCTAAACGAAATTTGTCTGTGCCGTGGCGCTCTTAAACAGATGAAAATATGCACAAGCCAGTTATATAATAGATTACACTACAATACTAATTTAACTCCTCAGGCACGTAGTGTTAGTTGCGTAGAACATTGTCGTGTATGGTAATAGCAAGCTGCACAATGACTATGTAGGTACAACAGAATTAGAAATTCATATGTATATACATAGCTTTGTTTAGTAAAATATACGATTGCGAACATATCATAGAAAGTAGCGATCTTTAGAAGATTTTGTGCATAATAATCCTAATTATATGTTTTTAAGCCGAAGCTATAAGTAGTAAAACAACACTGTTTTATCTGCCTTCTGGCTAACATATTAGACTAATTGGTAAAGGAAAATTGCTCATTTTTTGAGAAATTTTATGTGACATATGTTTTGATATCCATAACTTATTTGTGTTTAAGTTAGAAATGCATCAAATATTTTTTGTGTTTATTCTTTTTATGGAATCTTAGCCGAAAAATGTTAACTAGTTTACCAACGTCAACTATGTCATGAAAAGTAGTAATTTTATCAGTGTGAATTTATAATTGTAGCGTAAACCGCAGGTTATATATCACCAATAAAATATGAACAATGAATAAACAATAATAAATTGGTACAAAAGCCAGTGTACATGTTGCGGTGACCTACTTTTCAACAGAGTCACAAGGTTCAGAATATTATGTTACAAATAATGGTGTATCAAATATATAATAGCAGTTTCTATTTGAACATCAAAAAATTGCTCTGTATATTTTAGTACTGCAAAACCACTCACGTAAGGCGATCGGAAATTTATTTCACGTACAAAAATCATAAATAGAGGGTCCAGCCTTTCTTGCCTGAATCATTTATTGTATGATACTATAAAAGCCTGTATGTTATATGTTAGGTATATATTCGATGAAAGGATCAGTAATATTTCAGAATCACGAGGTTGTAGTGATTTCTATAATCGACAAGGGAGCTTTAGTGACATTTTTGTCTCTTTTTTACTTCGGAACATTCATTCGCGCGTCTTCAAGTGCTGTTGTTTAATTTGTTTGTATCTGTTTCGTCATCGCACTTTATTAAGAGCAATCTCGGTTGCTATCTCGGCGGTTACGTTGTTACTCCAGAATTATTACAACCAATATACTTCACTGATATAATACAAGCTTTTTCTAAAACAAGCCTGTGAAACCTTAATATATTTCAGATGAGGGATAATCATAATATTTGGTAATGAAATGGACAGTGTAATATATATTTACCTAGTTACGTGAGAATTATTTGACAAACTGTACGTAAAACTTTTTAGTGTTATTTTGCCGTATATTTTTTATATATATTATATACTATTTGTTAAGTATAGGGTAATTGTTAGAGTCATCAATTTTCAAAGGTAGTAAGATTACAATGTTTTGCAAGTAGAGTAGAGTAGCAGGTATAGAAATTTTAGGTAGAACACAATGTAGGTTTTAAGCGGTTGTAAGATGCTTATGAGATTGTAAACGCACATTAGCCGAGGTTGCTACGTACTATGGCCAGGTTGATATGTTTAAATATTAGTCGTAATATACAAATGTAGTTTTGTTTCTGTTTTTTTTTTTGATTGTGACATTGACTTTTGAGTTACACGCACGTACTTTATTACTTTCTAAACAGTAAAATAAATTCTAGAAGAAGATATCATTATTCTTCTTAATCGGGCACTCTTGTCAGATTGGTCGTGGTCGATATGTGGGTTGTCTCTCTAATTGTAGCGGCTCATTGCATTGCGAGCACATTGCGTGATGGTGGATTGCGTGGCTTTGGTGATTGAGTCTATCCACGTTGGTGACCGACCACGTGCTCGTCCCTCTTCTACATAACCCTGTACAATACAATTTATCCTGCAATGGTTTGCCAGCTATATTATTTCCCATAATAATAGTGGGCGATTTGAGCTATATATAGGAAGCGATATCTTATCTCGAAGTGATATTGTGTATCTCTCCGGTAGAAATAAAATGTATAGTTGGTTGTTTAGTTATAATTATTTTGTATGGTTCTTTAGTTGCGTTGAGTGTTAAAATTGTCACTTATACAAAAAATTTAAATTATTTTAAAAGAGTGGCCTGAGTTTCTTGCCAGTTCTTCTCATGACTCTACCTCGTCAGCGAAATGACTGTAGCTAAATTGGCTGACTTCATGTAATTTTAACGTTCTGCATCTTATTTTATTATCCAAATGAAATTTATGCTTTGAGTTTGAGTTATTATTTTACTCAAACTCACTGGTTCATCAACTTGTTCTACACGCTGTCTCTGGTCGATAATTAGTAGGTACCGTTATATTTTAATGATAAATTCATCTCTCGTATTCGTATATGTTACGCGTTACGCTCGTGTGGGCAAATTTATGAAAATTAATGAATATCTCGTGAGCTGGTTTCTAGGTCAGAGGTTGTACAACACTTCAATTTTGCATGCCGTTAAGATATTAAGGCGTGAGGTGCAACTTTGTAAAGTGGACCACCTGAGCCTCGCTTGCTCCATCTTAAGCGTCGACTAAATAATTGCTTAGATTAAATAGTAATAAAACGGCCGCGTTGTGGAATAGAATATTGTACAAAACGATAGATTTTCTTTGCAGGAAGAATATTTGAAATCTACGGTTTGTTTATAAAAAATCAAAAATAAATCTAATGAATATTTTATAAATCTAATTATGATAAGAAAGTTTAAAAGCTATTTAAGTTTGACATGAATATTTACCTCATGAACCATTGAACGTACTTATATTAAAACTTGGCACGCTTATACTCATATAACACATTTTAATTATACAAATGTGTTACCGTGAGATAATAGTTCATACTTTTGTTCTCAATTTATTAACAGATTATTTACACGAGCTGAATCGCTAGTAGTTAGTTAAGTAATTTTTATTGAGCGTGTATTGTATTTGTATAGAACTATCCATAAATTATAACTTTCAATAACTAAACCGAAAATAACGCAGCTAAAAGTCCCTTTTTCAATACGTTACGTTTTGCAATATGTTATATTGGATAGGATTTACGAGCGAAACACGAGGTACATGCAAATGTGGGACAAAGACCAGCGTTACAATACAAAAACCACGTATCTATGGCATAACTTGTTAGGTGAATCGTGACTAGTGCTGTGCATATACGGGATAAAGTTTAAAGGTTTATTGTAATGTGTATTGTTCTGTATGTATAATAAATTAGACGTACTGGTAGAAAATACTCTCAATAATCTCTTAATACAGTAATACTAATAGAATAGATTATTAGATGTTATTGTACTTCTTGGGGTTGCCAGCTGCAAACGCTGGGCGCTTAACACCTAGTGGGGTTCAGAAGTGACATGGTGGCTTACACTACGGTGGTTTGTTGCCACCGTACCTAAGAATCCGATTCAAACTTGTATTTGTTAACTTTCTTTACTAAATAATATAAGTTTTATTTCGTACGACGGAAATTAGAAGCCAATAAGGTACTATAAAAGCTTCGAAGCAGTAGCATCTTATCGTACCAAAACGCAAGTATAGAGCCTAAAATCTGTTCAGGCACGCTACTATCATATACAGACCCACAATATTCAGCATACCTACCGTTGTCCGGAACTGTAATGCTAATTCCCCAACACTACAATATAGAGCGGGTGGTACATGGCGGGTGCACGCTCGTCCCGGGAACACTCGCACGGTCGCACCGTACGCTATCGGTGGCGTTTTCTCGCTCGGCTGACCAAACTGAAAAGCGTCGGTTGCAATCTCTTACCACGCTTGAACACTCTGTAACCCTCTACATTTATTGTTATGCTCACTTAGATATATTGTTTTACGTCCTGCCAACCACTAACACCCGTTTCAAGAAACAGATATGGCCTATTTTAAAATGAGATAATAATTGAATTTGAAACTTGTTTGAATTTGAAAGGAAACTGAATAAATGGAAATAAAGACCTCAGTTGTTTTCTTGCCACACAATCATAACAGAGAACTTCGAATACGTCGGCAGACTAAATTAATTTTCGTATTAAAGTAAATCAAAATATGTTTAGGGGAGGCCTATAATGCAGCTGTGGATGTTTATCGGTTGAAATGATGATCACGATGAAGAATTAATGACGTTTGTAATTGTTTTATTTAATTTCTTCATGTATGTACATATTCAACTTGTTGTCAAAGGTTTTATACTACCATTCTCTTAGTCTTAGATCGGTCATAGGAATATTAGCCATATTACTTCAATTTATAATTTATTATTTATGACAAAGGGAGCTTTATGGAGTGTACATAGACTTGGCACTAATAAAGGAAAAGAAAGTCACTAATATCTTTCTTTTATTTGATTTCCACACTTGAGATGCCATTGATTACAACCTCTTGCACAGCAGTCATCGAGGTAGTTCTGCGAGCTATGTGCTCTGCTCATCATCGCCACTTTTGTAAAATAAGCATGTGTAGGAATGATTATTTTAATTCACATTTGCAAAGGTACCATGACTCGCATCTTTACTCTGTGTACTATAACTACAGTTTTTGTAATATAAAATAATAGTTACCTGAACAAAAATTGCTTTACGGTTTCGCTTACGTCATTGAAGCACCGGGACAGTGTATGTGCAAAAGACCGGCAAACTTTTAACGAGCGGTTTCAGTCCAGTGGTGCACACAAGCTTAAACTGCAACACATTCCAACAACAACGTTATAATATGTGTATACTATAACTTCTAGTGTAAAATATGAATGTTATTACAATAACGCGGTACACCGCGTTGTTGGTGTAGTCTTGTTAGGTATTCTTCTGACAGACGTGTTGTTTATGTGCTTTTACCTACATAATCTCTCATATCAGACATCACATCATCAGCCCAAAGACATTCTCTGCAGAACGTAGAGCTCTCTCTAAAGAAGGTGTTTGCCATAGTCACCACACTTATTGGCAGAAGGATTGGTAATCGTAGTTTAGTGCGCAAGTAGCGCTGCTGCTTGTATGGAAATAACACGGCCGTATATAATTTGTATTAATAACAAATTTCTTAATTCATTATCAAATGATTGAACATTTGATAATGAATAGAGCTACATTTCTCCAAAATGTTTATTAGATCTACAATAAGAGCTTCTATTCAATATACGTACTCCGAAATGAAAAGGATAATAATTGTATCCAAGGCTCAGTGCTCTCTCAAATATGCGCACGATGTGGACTGCATATCAATGACTTATTAGTTATTAAGAACATACATTACTATGCATCGCGTAGGCGTCTGAAAATGACATCCATACCACTCTGTCTACTAGCTAGTGGCTGTGGAACTACACAGCTAGCATAGCTGGCTAATAAATATATTAACAAACGAACCCATGCGTGCTAACTATTGCAACCTCCTCTTTTGAGAGAGACTTACAGTGCAAGTTTTTAGGGTTTGATATTACATTATAATGATGTAAGTTAATAGTTGTGTATATGTATCTGCTTCACTTGCGCAATCACTCAAACACATGATGGTTTTCAAGCCGTCCCATGAGAAGGCGTCAGAAAAATAATTAAACATACTGCGGCCAGCATCGTAATTTTTTTTTCATATGCCAAAGGTGACAAACAGGTGTATACGGCCTGCCTGATGGTAAGCAGTTACTGCCGCCCCTGGACGCTTGCAACACCAAGTATCAATCACAGTAGGAGTACCTACTGTAAAAGTAAAATGTTATCAAAGAGAGATTGTCCTATACCTATATAGAATATCGTTGAAACTCGAATTCAAATAGTACCTTCTCTTTGTACTTATATTTTTGATTTAAGAACAAACTTTTGACAATATATATTAACTAGCTGACCCGGCGAACTTCGTTCCGCGTAACGGTCGATCAACATTACTTTATTTTTCTATAATAAAAGAATTTTACTAAAATAAACGTAGCCTAAGTTACTCCTTATTACATCCCGTAAAAATCGGTCCAGCCATTTCAGAGAGTAGCCGGCACAAACAGTCAGACAGACAGACAAAATTAGTAAAAATGTTATTTTGGTGTATGTACCGTAATATATATTCATATACATGTAGTAAGAAACGGTTATTTCAATATTACAAACAGACACTCCAATATTATTATATATATAGATTATTATGGTACTATAATAGTCATATAATTCTACTCACATTATGTAGTAGATATAAAGACGATCGAATTTGATTAAAATACTCTATCTTTAAAATATGATACTATTCCAATAAACACAAAATATATAATACTCTATTCCGACAAATATGTTAAAATTACGAGTACCTACTATTATTAACATAAACTATTAATTAATTAGTGGTTTAAATTATGTTACTTGTTTTGCTCATAGTACAATGTTATGATTCTTAAATAATGTTGTTGTCATGTATGAAGGAATAGGCATATAAGAACTGTAAACACTAGCACCAGCCTATATAACATCCTCTTTGGAACCATTGTAAGCGTACTTAAATTTTAAGCACGATATAAAAAAAGTAAAATGCTGATTACCTACATTAACATTAACCTAAAACCATTAATATAATGTTGAGGCAACATAATCAAATAGTGTAAATTCAAAGTTCAACTGTTCACTGAACAGAGAGCAATGATCAATGACCGTAGTGTACAAATATTTGTGTATGCAAAAGCAATCAATGTTCCGATCGGGTCTTGTTTACATCTGCGTCTTGAGGTACCCGACCAGTTAAATAATATAAGTAAAGAGCCTTGTCACAGTGAACTACTTCTGACATATTTGTCTATTTTGTTCTGGTGACCTCGCCTTTATAGATACCCCTTTTAAGTATTTGTCTTTGTTCGCTTAGAGGAGTCTAAATTAGGGGGGGATTGTTCAAGTTCTTATAGAAGAGGGGTATAAAAAATCTATACTTACTAATATATAAAGGGAAAAGAGTTTGTTTCGCGGGCTATTCACGCTCTAATCTCTGGAACTACTACTTGGATTTAATGCATTTAATGTAACATCACGCTGCTGGTGACGGGACCAGAGCAGTAACCAAAGATGTAATTAACGCGGGTGTAGTCGCGCTGCGGGTAGCTTATAAATTATAAATAGAAAAATATATACCTTCACTATGTAACAAAATAACTTAATTACCATTAAGATTTAGAAAAATATTTATTGCATTTCGGCCACTACGTACTCTTAGTAATTGTTAATGAATTCCACATTTATCGATGGACAAATACAGAATAAAGTCATGTATTTCCTATTGAGAAATATCTTTGCTAAATCATCATCATATCAGACAAAAGATGTCCACTCCTGGACATATGCTATATCAACCTGGAGTCTTTAATTGTGTCCGGTGACAGCGATCATATCCATTCTTTCCTATAACGTACCCGTTTGTACTTGTATCGAAAGGAGTACATACGTAATAATAAAAAATAAATACCTTTGTTGAAACTGTGATATTAGAATAAACATTTTATTATTAAGGATCATTATCATGTACCTAACATTAGCTTAAGAACGTCGTAAAGTTTCGATTAGACATTTTTGTAATTCAATGTTGAGAAAATAAATGTCTTAAACTGCAATTTCAGCCGAAATTCGAGCAATGACTATAATTTTTGGTTTATGTGAACATAAAAAGCATTATCTTTTCATTGATTCTAAAATATATTGAGCCGTCTATGGCACGTATCATTATTCAATAAAGAAGGATCGTATCAAGCCAGTTTCTCATTCCGTCAAGAGGTTTAGTGAAGCGAACAATAATGCCCGTTTACAGTTAATGCTTCGATGAATTGGGAAACTTTACGCGGTATAATATTTAATATATTATGCCAATATCTGCATTACCTCACAGTACGAGTTTGTTATCATTTCTTCTCATAAAGAACTCGTAATCTCATCTCACCCTTTCAAGTTATGAAAGCATAATTTTCGCCGCTCGTCCCTACCACCTTATTTACGTAACCAATTTATAAAAGCTTGCAGTATAAGACTCTCAAATAAGATTACTTTATATTAAAATCGTTCGAGGGAACTTTAATTTCGATTAATATTCGGCTTTTGATGGAGAGAGCTAAACGTTGTCTAGATTGATTCTGAGGCCAAAATTACTGAAGCAATCGAAGCGAACGTAAGAATAAATTGATAATCTTTGTATAGGACAAGGATCTTGGGGGTTACACGATCGACTCAATCTGGAACTAACGCAAACAATCTTAGTCGAAGACCAATATTTTAATTGCTCTTTTGCAATTTATTACTCGTTTACTCAATGACAGGTTAAATGAAGTTTAGTTATAAAGTAAATTGAAATAATTATATTAAAGAAAATTTAAATAATATTGAGTCAATATCTACCGATGCGAAAGTAATTACGTCAGTTGCTTTCGTATCAGTAAGATGCGCGGTGTTACGCAAAATAACGAGCTGCCAGGTAATTGTTTATCAGTTGCTAACAATTCAGTCCGAAACAATTACTTGGGGATTGGTAAGTGTCGTCTGTCGCCCGACCTAACACACGGTGTCAGGTATCAACTGAACTAAATCACTGAAGAGAATGTCGCAGTCGATGGTTTACGGCATGTGACATGTCGTAAACCATCGACTGCGCCCACCTATCGATTAGGTAAAAACGATTTGGCGGGTAACTTCTCTGCAGAGGGTACTTAGGTACAAGAGATTTCGTTAGTCCGACATAAGTCATAAAAAGAACAAACTCTATTTCAAACATAATTACAGACATACAGACACAAAGTTTTTTAGGAACTGCTTCATTAATAATAATAATAATAATAATAATATTCTTTATTGTACACACCATATACAGATACAAGTCAAGAATACAACATAAATATAAGTAGGTACAATGGGCGGTCTTTTCGCTTAGAGCGATCTCTTCTAGACAACCTTTGGATGGATTTGTTGATTGGAAAAGCAGCAGTTGATGGTGCAATATAAATACAATATTGATAGATATTCATAATATAATATATAACAATATACACAATATATATCTATTTATCGTCTCTCATATACCGCTAATAGGGTTCCATCTTCGTGGAAGGTAGCTAACGTCCACCCGATCCCTAAAAAGGTTGACCGGTCGGACCCGTCAAACTACAGACCGATAGCGATAACATCCTTGCTGTCCAAGGTTCTGGAACGAGTTATCAACTCCCAACTCCTGAGGTACCTTGAGGAGCACCAGCTGATAAGCGACCGCCAGTACGGTTTCCGTAACGGTCGGTCAGCTGGTGATCTTCTCGTGTACCTCACACACCGTTGGGCAGAAGCCTTGGAGGGCAAGGGTGAAGCTCTGGCTGTCAGCCTTGATATTGCCAAGGCGTTTGACAGGGTCTGGCACAAAGCACTTCTATCGAAGCTACCATCCTATGGAATCCCCGAGGGACTCTGCAGATGGATCGCCAGCTTCCTGGATGGTCGGAGCATTAGGGTCGTTGTTGATGGTGCTTGCTCCGATACCATGATGGTTAATGCTGGCGTACCACAAGGCTCAGTGCTTTCCCCAACGCTGTTTATTCTGCATATCAATGACATGTTAACCATTGAGAACATGCATTGCTATGCAGATGACAGCACGGGTGACGCGCGGTACACTAGCCAACAGAATGTCCCTCGGAGCTCCGTGCATGAGAGACGGTTACAACTTGTGTCTGAAGTTGAGGGCTCTCTCGGGCGGGCTCTCGAATGGGGTGAGAAGAACTTAGTTCATTTCAACCCCACGAAGACACAAGTATGCGCGTTCACTGCGAAGAAGGACCCTTTTGTTATGGCGCCTCAGTTCCAAGGAGTTTCTCTCCGTATCTCCGATGACATTGGGATCCTCGGCGTTCAAATATCCAGCAAGGTCCAATTTGGGAGTCATTTGGAAGACAAAGCCAAACTGGCGAGCAAAAAGCTGGGCGTCCTGAACAGAGCCAGACGGTACTTTACGTCATCTTTACGGCTTGTGCTATACAAAGCACAAGTCCGACCGCACGTGGAGTACTGTTCTCACCTGTGGGCAGGAGCCTCCAAATACCAGCTCGACCCACTTGACTCCCTCCAACGGCGAGCTGTTCGAATCGTCGATGATCCCAATCTCACAGACAAATTGGAGTCACTGGAGCAGCGGAGGGACTTTGGCTCTCTATGCGTGCTCTATCGTATGTTCAACGGGGAGTGCTCTGAGGAACTGTTTGACTTGGTGCCATCGTCTCCTTTCTATCATCGCACCACTCGACATCGCAGCAAAGTTCATCCATACTACCTGGACACGATCTCGTCTAGCACGGTTCGTTTTCAGCGTTCATTTCTCCCACGTACGTGCAGGCTCTGGAACGAAATACCAGCTGCGGTGTTTCCCGAGCGCTATGACATGTCCTTCTTCAAACGAGGTTTAAAGAGAGCATTAATATCACGGTAGGCAGCGGCTTCGCAGAGCCCCTGGCATTGCAGAAGTCTATGAGCGACAGTTTCCACTTACCATCAGGTGGGCTGTTGGCTCGTCTGCCACTATAGGCAATAAAAAAAAAAAAAAAAAAACTTAAATGTATACAATATTTATATACAATACATACAATAACATATATATAAATAAATATGTTTAAATATACTCCTAAAATAAATAGTCGGTAATAAATACATTAACTATAGTTACAATTTAAATGATCATTATAGTGATAAATAATATGATTTTATCAAAGATTTAAAAATAGCTAGTGGTTGTGCTCGTTTAATGCTCAAAGGTAATTCATTCCACAAACGTGTAGCTAAAACTGTGAAAGAGTTGTCATAAAAGATTGTAGAATGCGACGGCATGTTTAATTGTAGGTTTTCTGATGATCTTAAGGATCTCATATGCGTCTCATGAAGGAACTCAAAGCGTCCTTTAAGATAGGAAGGTGTTGAAGGGTTAAACAGTACATTATAAAGCAGTGAGAGGATATGAGCATTCCGGCGAAGTCTTATTGGTAACCACTTGAGCTCATTCAAAAGTTTTCTCGAATTAGTCATTTTATTGTCGTTGCAAACTCAAATTTAGAAGAGCAAAAAGTCGTAATATATTTTTTGTATGCAAATTTGTATGACAAAAAAATCTGATGAAAAAGTAAAAAATAGATGGAAGGCGAGTGTAGTTTGACCTATAGCATCACTTCTAAATTCAGGTATGCAAGCCGAAAATCGTAATTTGGTTATTTATTCGATTCTTTCGTCCGTGAAAACGTATTTTATCCTTTTACCTCACTTACGGCCGCATTTGTGATCCTTTCTTAGTGTGCGTCGGTACAAAAGGAATATACTCGAGTAACATTTTTCAAAAGCACGTTGCTACTGGAGAGATTTCTGTTACGAGTACATGTCGGGCGCAGCGCAAGACACTTAGAACCTAATGATACTGCACTTGCAATTTTCTTTACATCGCCGCCACTGCGGATGATGTTTTTAAGTTTCGTTTTAACGCTGAGTTCCGCAGTGTTAACATTTATGTAATATTTTCTTACTTCTATTGTAATTAGTATCTAAGTTTTAAGAAATATATTTGCATACATAAGTAGTTATATTTGGACCATATTCACTCCAACTAAGTCCATTATTAATAAAGTACAAGTAAGTACTTCTTTATCGTTTGTTTAAAGTTACGGCCAAGACATGTTTATTACGAGATTCATTATTCTATATGCAAAATATGCAAGTAATAAAAATGTCATTTCACGAGCTTCTTTTAGCTCAAGGACTGAAAAATGTTGTTACGCTTTATGATCATGGCTCCAAAGTATATTATATTGTAATATCTCTTAATAGTATAAAGTCGCTGTTTTATCTATCTCTTACTTCGCTGACTTCTTTTAAACCACGCAACGAATTTCAATACTGTTTTCACTATTGTTTAGAGCATTTCTGCCGGAATGTTACTACATAGTACATACATGCATATTATATAAGAGAATATATACCAAATCTTAAAATACATAAAAGTATCCAGGTGCGAATCAAAGGCGGGTAGCTAGTATGTTTATATTAATAAAGGAAAACAAACACAGACACAATACGCAAGAGATTTGTCCATCAGATCTGTCAAACATTAACACATGAGTGACATTCGATTAAGTGCTTGAGTACCCACGGGATATTGGAGAAACCGAGAAAGTTAAGGAAAGTTACATGTCGATTAGTGAAACAAATGTATTGGTGAATGGCATAATCAATATAAATGTGGCTTAATGGAGATAAAAGGATAATAGGTATAGAAGAGTAATACTAGTATAATGGCTACAGTAAAATTCTATATTGTAAAGTTGTGCGCATTGTACTACTACTACATGTAACATTACTTAATGAAAACTATGTAACAAATATATTTAGTGATAATAGGCGGTCTTATCACTAAAAGCGATTTCTTATAGACAACATTATTTGTATTTTAAAATTATAAATTGATGGCGTAATTAATAACTATGTCGTTATATTTGTATCGTTTCTATACATTTATTTTCTTTTGCGTCTAGATGGAGCTACGTTTTATGCTACGCATTTAGCTACGATCTACGGGAAATACTGCTACGGCGTAGCAAACTTCATCAACTTTGATAACATTAATTCAATAAAAAATGACGATGTATTATTGATCATTTATTGCTGTATTTTCATCATTAGACCATTATTTCTCTAGAGAAACGTCAAGGCGTTCACTGTTAATTTAAAACATTCGCCAAGCACTGCATTTGGGAAGTTTAGGTACCTATTATGCCTTATTTGCCACGCTTGGCAGGCATATTACAATCGGATAGCAGTTTGACGTTATATGTAATACTTCTAATACTTACTTTTAATGCCCTACATAAATCATATTTTTTTATATCTACTTAAAAAGATATATTTTATCTACAAATTTTATCATCGTTTTATATTTTTTTAACTGCTATTAATGTTAACGGTTTCTTGTACAAAAGAACAAACAGTAATAAACGAACTAATGCCTCAGTTAATCTATATATCCTGATAACAGCTATCCGGCGGTTATCCGGCTAGTTTCCAGTGTAGTGACTCAACGTTCTCCTTGACAAGTACTGTCGGCATAAATCACTAAAAGGATAATAATTATCCACTCAATCCATGGAGATTTTCCTCACGGTCTAAATATAACTTCTATCGAGTAATGGATTGTTCTCGACCTGGAAGACAATTGTGCTTTTATTACATTTTTCTTTACATAATTACTTTCTCCTTTTTGTTATTAACTTACTTCTTTTCTCTCTCTCTCTCCCTCTCTTTTTCTATTAGCCTGAATATGAACCTTACTTAAACTGCGAATTTTGCTGTAGACGCCACGCTTAACAGGCGCATATTGACTTATAATAACTTAAGTTTATACTATTAGATAAAGCTTTAGAGTTTGCTTATTTGTTTATTTAATTGCGCTAATATCACTACCAGTCGGATTTGCAAAAAATCTTTTTGCGTATAATAGCACAGTTTGCGAGGAAGGTTACAGGTTTTTTTTTTTTTTTTTATGTTATAGCCTACTAAAGTGACTCCATCCCACCTGATGGTAAGCAGTCAGTGGAATCCAGAAGTGGCGGCCACTATACCAAAAGCCATCGTCTTAAACTGCTGGTATGGTGGCCTCCACTATGGCGGCCGGGAATGGGGTTAGGGGAAGGGAATGAGGGAGGTGAGGAAAGAGGAAAGGGGGGAAATTGGGCCTCTGGCGCTCTCACTCACCGAACGAAACGCAGTAGTACGGATACTACTACTCTTAAGTCGATCTTCTATAAGAGGGTAGTACTTCCCCGGACGATCCGGCCTATTCATGCGGAAATCAGCGTGGATCTTCTACCGTAAAAAAGGTTATGTAACATCACGCTACTGATGGCGGGAGCAGAGCAGTAAGCAAAGACGCGGGTGAAACCGCGCCGCAGAAAGCTCGTTATAATACTATGCTAGTAAAGCTGTTGTCTGGTCTGCTCGGTACTTATCATTCTCTTACGTGCCTCTTATGACGAGTTGTGTCGTTTTTATACTCCTGACAACTATCGTCGTAACCGGAGACATGTGCTGTTCGCTGTTCCATCATGTCGCACCGTAGCGCGTTCCATGTCGCCTGTACCGCGCACACTATCAGCACTCAATGCTTTCCTGTGTGCCAATCCTAACTGTGATCTGTTTGCGGATGGATGGCAGAAAATATTGTCAGAGTGCTTGCGGTTCTGCGAGCGTGATGCATGAATGTGTATTATCATATCATTTTTTTTTGTTTTCATTTTATTCCTCTTTATCTGTGTTTATTGTTTTGAATCGTATATAGTGTAATAATTATTGTAATTGGTAGTAATTAACCGTTTTAATTATTTTTATGAAATAAATAAATAAATGATACCCACGTGTAAAGATGAGGTGGGCCAATACTAGAAACTATAGACTAATCACTAAACGGTCTAAAATATTAGGTCGTTATATCTACACTATTAAATAAAGCAAAAGAGTTTGTTTGTTTGAACGCGCTAATCTCGGGAACTACCAGTCAGATTTGAATAATTTATTTTTGCGTATGATAGCACAGTTCTCGAGAAAGGTTATAGGCTATGTAACATCACGCTACTGGCGATGGGAGCAGAGCATTATCTAAAGACGCGAGTGAAACCGCGCTGCGGGAAGCTAGATTAATATATTTTTTTGATTGTAATATTTAGTTTTCAGTTCCATATTCATCTTGTTGGCATAGTTTAGGTTTAGTCTTTATTCTTCCAGCATACTTGCCTGTAATAGTATTAATTATAAGAACTTTATTAATAAGTATTGTACCTATATGTACGAGTATATTGTTGTTTATTTAAATAAAATAAATAAAATGCCTCCGTGGTTCGGTGGTATGTACGGATTACCACGCAGAGGTCCCGGGTTCGAACCCCGGGTCGGGTAAAGTAATATTGGGTTTACCTGTCGAAAACTTCTCAGTAGTAGCCCCGAGTCTGGAATTGTGCGCGATAGGCAACAGGCTCGCTCCCTGTTACAAGGAACCCAAAAAATATGGCGAAACGTGGGTGGTTGAACATCTCTACCTACACCTTTGGAGATAAATGGCGTGAAGCTATGTATGTATGTATGTTAAATAACTAAATTACATATATTTATAATTGTATTACCATGTTCTAACTTAAATAAGGCATTAAATACAAAGAGTATCGAGTTTAATTAATTCAAGTAATGTTTATAAAGTTCATGAAAGCAACTTTGACAGGCCTCTGTGTAATTATACGCTACAGGGATGAAGGGTCAACCTTCAATGGATAATTATCAGTTTCACTCGCGCCTCTAGTTACTGCTCTGCTCCCGTCGCTAGTAGAGTGATGTTACATAGCCTATTACCTTCCCCAAGAACTGGGCTATCATACTCAAAAAGAATTATTCAAAAACGACTGGTAGTTACCAAGATTAGCGCGTTCAAACAAACAAACTCTTCCGCTTTGTATAATAGTATAGATTATAGACACATTTACCATAAAATGCAGCCTAACATTTATAATGCATAGCATAAGTACATTATTCAGCCCTATCTTATACCCTATCTTGCAAATGCGCAATATTAAATCTATTCCATTAGTGTCATATTACAATTTAGTTACCTAATGATAGTACTTCGATGCTATCGTTGTCCCTCTTAAAATAGATGACACAGCATTATCTTGCTATCCAACAAGGTAACCGCGTATTTGATTTAAATAAAATTGCCTCTCTCGTAATCCTTTGAAGAGGTATTCGAAAAGGGTAAGCACAAATTGCAGTCGTGTGTGATGTGGGACAAGCTTATCTCTACTTGCCGGACACAATTTAAGAGGGAAAAATGCAGGCTTTTAGTCAGGATTTGTAATTTTGTTTTTAGAATCTCGATTGTGAGAAATGTCACAAAATACAGTCATATTCACTCGTATTATTCGTTTTTTAACCGACTTCAAAAAAAAGAGGAGGTTTCTCAATTCGACCGTATATATATATGTTTTTTATGTGTGTACGCGGTTAACTTCGTTGTTTATGAACCGATTTCGATGATTCTTTTTTTGTTGGAAAGTAGATATCCCAAGTGTGGTACCATGATAAGAAAACCAGGATCTGATAATGGAATCCGAGGGAAATCGAGGGAAACTTTAGAAAATCGTTCTGGCGACTAGTGCATTTGTTATTTTTTTCATTAAGTATTTTTAGGCATAACTATTTAGTGAAGGTTTGGAGTCGATCTGATGATGGAGCCGAAAGACAGTCGAGGGAACTCGACAACGATTTACAGCAATTACTTGGTGTTTGGACTTAGTTCATTTGTAATGATGAGAACTTTGAACCCATATGGGTTTTAAGTGCCATTACGGGTGACCATACACAGTCGAGAGAATTCCTTAACTGCAGTCATGTCGGGTTACTTCATACGGTTCAATATTCCAAAATGTTTATAGTTCGTACAAAAATAATACGTAAGCAAGTTTTAGGTCTACCCATCACTGAAAATCGTAAAATAAAATAAGTTTAAACAACAAAAAAACCGACTTCAAACGGGAAGGTAACTAAAAAGTTAAAATAAGTTTACCTAGCAGAAAGTAATTTGTATTTTGATTTAGTTAATCAGAAATGATTAAATAAGTATTTTATAATTTTAAAGTTGGTGCCAAGCAAAAATTACGAGTATAAGAAACCTTACTACAAATTAGGATTGATAATACCTATAGGTACCTAGGTATTGTTTTACTTGGATACCTAAATACCTTCATATATAAAGGTTTAACTTACTCCATCTTTGGTCGATTGAGAGCGCTGGTGAAGTTTTTACTTGAAGGTGGCATCGTCGCTGTCTTTTTCTGACGTCAATTCATGGCTAAGTACTTGTATCTATACCTATAAAATAAATAGGCTTAAAGTAACTACCTACTTTCAGACGAGCAGTATGCATGTTTGTCATAATGTCCAATCTTTTAATATTACAATGCAACAGTACTAATGCAAGGTCAAGTTCATGTCAAGAAAAGTTATTAAGCAATGTAAGCATTTGAACATAAAAGCTTCTCATATTTAATAATTGGTTGCACTCTGCGCGTATCCCAAGAGGCGTGAATTTAATCATCGCTGCGGGATCGAATACCTAAATGAGCGAGATATCGAATTTAGCAACATCTTTTTGCAAACTTACTGTTACAGGACAATCTTACCCAAACATGTTACTGTAACGGCTGTAAGCCATGTTTAACTGGAATTAACACCGTGCAAATACTAATTTAAGTAACAATAAAATGTTGGAGTTATTTGTGAAAATTCGTCTACTAACTAGGTACTTACATACTACTAACTAATACATTTATAATACATCACATTGCATTTAGAATGTAAATGCTCTTTAACAAATTAAATTAAAGCTAAAATTAATATCAAAACATTTTCGAAGTACAAAGAAATAACATTATGGAACTGGAAATTATAGAAATAGAATTTGGCGTTTGGCCAGAAACAACAATCGGAGGTAACTATTGGTGATTGCACAACTATATACGAATGTGTGTAGTACACAAGCAACATGGCCATGTTCCGCTGTGGGTATTTTTATGTTTTTTTATAATATGACTACAAATCGTTGAAATTCTCTTTGCTTGACTACTAAAAATATGTTTACATCTTTGATCAGTACTTGAAATCCTTGAAATTTATGATATTTTCAAGTATGCAAGTAAATATGTATTATTTATTATACAAACCTTCTGGAGGAAATGCTCTAACTAGGTAAACGATATAGTGAAAAACCGTATAAAATTGTAGGTATAGAAAAGTTTGTAGAAAAACAAACAAGGAAAACAAACATTTTTTTATAATGATTTTATTATATTTATACTATTATATAAAGCGGAAGAGTTTGTTTGTTTGTTTGAACGTGCTAATCTCTAAAACTAACAGTCGGATTTGAATAATAATTATTTTTGCATATGATGTTCCTGAGGAAGGATATAGGCTATGTAACATCATGCTACAGGCAACGGGAGCAGAGCAGTAAGCAAAGACTTGGTGAAACCGGGCCGCGAAAAGCTAGTATTATATTATAATCAACAACTACACACAACGTCATCTAGCCCCAAAGTAAGCATAATAATTATATTATAGCTTGTATGATGAGTTCTATACTGCACTTAAATACTTATATAGTTTTTGTAAATACATACATACTATGTAGAGACTTGTCAAGAGTAGCCTTATTTTGAACTGAAACTTAAATTTCATGAGTTTAAAAATGCGAGCCCAAGATTTTGTTTTCAGTACGGAAACTGTTTCCCAACTACGAGCTTAAAACAAGTGCACTGATTTTGTTATTTTTTTTTCATTTACTTTTCTTAGATAGTTCTGTTCGCCTGCTAAGTTGAGACTAAATTATGTAATACCTTTCTTAGAATTAACATTATATTTATTTTTGCAATTGCTTTAAATTATAGAATATCTTTTTGAGTATTTCTTAGATTCCTAAAAATTTTAGTAGCAAAACAGCAGAAGATTTATTTATTTGACTATTATCATTTTTCTAGTAGATTTTTAATCAAATAGTTTAATTATAGACCGATTTAAACACATCGCCGACAATAAATTGAAAGTCGAGATCGTGTCGAGGACGTTCCGCTGCCAATAGCCAACATTCGGCAGTTGGCCGTTGCCAGGGAACTGTAAATGTACCGATAGAGTCACATCAATGAAAATCTATATTTAGATTACTTGAGAAGTTAAGAAAATAATTTTCGCTTTCTGCTTTGTCATGAAGCATGTGGTGTATTTGATGGTACACACTCAAACCTCATGACAGGCCATCGACGTCTTTTTGAATTTTCAGCTATAATCAAATTAAAACATGATAATTTAATAAAAAGTGTCTGTTGTAGTGTATCTTATCTGTTTGTCAGTTCAGTTGTTTAAAATAGGTTTTAAGTACAAAAACGCATACTATAGGCTGAAAGAATAAGTTTAGACACTGCAATGAGATTCTTGTTCGAAGTAAAGCCACTGGCGAAAGTTCAGCAATAGTGGTGTGCCGCAATGAGTTGCGTTCATACCGCAGTGCACTGTAATATAGTTTGCGAGATTTATTCCTTCAATTTCCACTACTTTAGCCGGCTTGGCGCAGTCACTCACTATAATGGGGTAATAACTACACTTGAATGTGCCAATTTGTACAACATTTTTTCGCTAAAAACTTTTCCTGTTAGTGCCCTTTGAGCTCGGAATGTTGTGTTACTGCGACATAATCCAGGAAAAAATATTATATACAAGATTTTCCTTATTCTACCTTGCGCTAATTGTAAAATATGTTTTTAAATATTTCTCCGCCTTTTCTTTGTAATTACAGTGCTTGTTTATTAGAGTCGTGTGCTTGTAAGTAATGCTAGTAAATAATAGATACTTTTTATTGAGCTGTGTTAGCTACTGAAAATTTTTTTGAATAAAGCTTTTTGGGATACTCTAATTGTTATTTCTTTCCATTATATTTTGTGTTACATAACAGCTAGTCCTTATGTAGTGTTTAACCTAATTTCACTAAAATGTATTTAACAGATTTATGGTAAAAATAACAAATGGACAGCTACTTAATTATAAAATAACAGTGAAACTAATTACCAAAAAAATTATCACGTTTTGTCACAAATTTTACACTGTTATTTATCTATAATAGTCAGAATTGCTTTACTTTACGTGATGGTAACATGAAGACTCCTAAATTGCATTCCAATTGTCATAGTAGCAAATAGCTAGCGTAGTAAATACCATTATAGCGACTTTGTGTCTGGTATTGTTAGATAGCGGCTTCGCAAAGTTCCTGGCTTGGCAGAAGTCCACGGGCAGTTTAAAGTGGGCTGTTACTAGTCTGCTACTGGTAATAAAAAGATATTTTGTGTACTTCTCATTATGACTTTTTAATATTATATTAGTACCTATACATACGTATTTGGTGTAATAATTTGTTCTTATGTCGT
Source organism: Parascotia fuliginaria (assembly GCA_963082885.1). Classification (NCBI taxonomy): domain Eukaryota; kingdom Metazoa; phylum Arthropoda; class Insecta; order Lepidoptera; family Erebidae; genus Parascotia; species Parascotia fuliginaria. The sequence goes on along the minus strand of OY720173.1, from coordinate 9,502,654 downwards.
ATTAACAGGAATGTACATTAATCTAAATTTAATTAATTTGCGGTAAGTAAGTATATTACAACTCTGCCGTAGAATAAATGAGGCAATGTGAAATTCCTTGTACATTAGCGCTGAAGGGTGTTAAGAGAAATATTCTAATGAGAATGCAAATGCTAAGCGCACTGGAGCAAGCTGTTTTCGAAACAGAATTGCAGTTTAGGCAAATTGAAACATAAAGGATTTAAAAAAATAAATCTTTCTTTTGTAATCTTGCTTTATGTACATTAGCGCTATTCTTGTTGAACTTTCTTATAGATAATACTATAGTTTAGTACTGTACGAGTTACAGATTAAACAACAAGTAGTATGGTCATTTGAACACGATAAACTCAAGAACTATGAAATACATTAGAATAATCTCCGAAATACATTAACTCTGTTGATCAAATGCTTCTTTAATTACCATATATGTATGGCGACCGATTGGATATGAAAAAAATCTAAATATATATTATTGAGATAGTATAGGCAAAAATCAATCGGTAAACTTTAAGTTTTAGTTCATAAAATATCAAGCTAAATTTGTAATGATTAAAATATTTGGTTTCGGATCATCACACAAGTTGGCGTTTCCAGTCTCAAAATGAAATGAACATTTTTTAGAACATCATTTGAAATGTTAGAAAAGTGAGGGGAAACGGAAAAAAAAGGAGGGCGGGTGAGAGATAACAGTAAAGAGTAAAGAGGTCGTGACTTTGTGCTTGTGTTTGTAAAATTCAATTAAAAGGTTTTAGCTTTTTTAATCTGTTTAATAACACCAATAAATACGATTAAATAGTAGTCGCTATGTTATTAAGTCATACGGCAATAAAAAGTATATAATCTTAGAAGTGTAATTATGTGTTTTACAAAGCCATCTGATGACATTAGCATATGGCTTTATGACGTCCGCGTTTTCGTCAAATTGCGCGCGAAATTTGAAAATGCAAAATTAAAAGCTAAACGCTAGACTAAAAGAATTGTTTACGCGTAAAACAAAGAATTACTTTTGAATAGTATTAAAGTAGCTTAAGTTATTTGTATCTACATACCTACAAATTATGTGTGTCTGTGTTATAATTATAATAGTAAAGTACCTAATTGAAAACGGGAGTTGCATGCTGCCAGCAAACTGCTGTGCAGTTCGGCAGAAGTAAAAGGAAATGTGCTTATGTGTATAATCATGTAATAATATAATAATAATACCAGCCTGTTTTACTGTCCCACTGCAGAGCAAAGGCCTCTTCTCATATAGAGAAGGTATGAGCATTAATCACCACGCTTGCTCAAGGTGGATTGGCAATTTCAGACTTTTAAGTCCAGGTTTCTTCACGATATTTTCCTTCACCGTCAGTCAGAAATGTCCAAGATAAACTTAGAAAATACATACGATTTGAAAAATCACATTGGTACTTGCCCGGATATGAATCCACTACCTCGTGTTTACGAAGCGGGTGCCTTATCCACTGGACCATTTCGACTTAATTTATTAATAATAATTTATGAATAATCATGTGAATAAATATTATTTCATTAATTTCATGTTACGACCTAAGATCACGAGCTCGACTACTGGACATGATTTGTCATAGTATGGTGACAAGGTGAATAGATTTACTCTTTACAGTAAAGTAAAAGTTCTTATACGTGTAACGCAGCTGCTTATTTTCGATAGTCGAATATAACAGACTGCATTGCTCGGTTGCCGTTGCCACATCGATAGTTCATAAAATGTATGTAAATGAAAAAAAGCAAATACAGAAAATGACATAAAATGCTTTTCTTAGTGCTTTCTCTTGAATATTGTAATGGATGGTATTTGAATCCTCATCCATTCGATCACTCGAGGCTACCCAATACGTTAAGTCTCCACCGCTATAAATTTTCATGAGAATTTGTAGTTGGAACTTCATACATAGATATCATAATAGCAGTGTTGTAGAAGTTGAAATACTTGTAAAACGTACTACTAAGATAAGAGAGTTCCGATTACACCGTTTAAGAAAACTGTCCTAATTTCCCATTTATAAAAGATTAAATAATAATATGTAATACCAACCTGTTTTGACTGTATCACTGCAGGGCAATGGCCTCTTCTCATATACGGTAAGCATGAACATGAATAAAGTGAAATAAAAAAAAAGATTTCTGTAGTGATAGTTATATTTCGAATTTCGATATTTTGAAAATTTTTCTTCTTTAGTTTTTAGTCAAACAAACATCTGTAAACGTTTTTTTACGTGATTGATAAAGTGATGCTAGTCGACGACATCTGGAGTTAGGTTATCTGAGATAAACGAACTGACTTTATCAAAATATCATGATATTGGTATAAGGCCACAGCAAATTCTGTTTTAATTTAAAGCCGTGTTACAACAGTAATACGTCACTTATTTCTACGATATTATTATTCGATTTTCTACGTTGTTTACTTTGTAGTATAATTATGTGATGGGTTTAACACAAATGAATTTTAAACTCCAATAGCAGCTCCATTGAGTCGTCGACATGTCGAACGTTTCTCCAATTATGTATACAATATTCAATATCACGTCAGTGGCTTTTCATTGTGTTTTGTATTATTTTGTTTATTTCATTATTTTTATATTAAATGTCAATACTGGCTGAGTTGAGTACAATTTTTAACCGACTTCAAAAAAGGAGAAGGTTTCTCAATTTGACCGACATATATATTTTTTTATGTGTTTTTATATCTCTATTGTAGTAAGGTTCATAAAATATTTACTTGGCACCAACTTCAAATTATATAATACTCATTTATTCATTTTTGATTACCTAAATTAAAATACGAATTACTTTGTGCTAAGTAAATTTCTTTATTACTTTTTAGTTTCCTTACTTGTTGAAGTGGGTTTTTTTTATTAAAAAATATTTTTTAAATATTTCGACATATTAATATTTTAAGATAACTACAAATTTATTTAATTAGCAAATAAACGAAAACATAGCTGAAAACTTTAATTAAGGTAAAATTAAGTATTTATTTATTATATGTACGGGTTAATTATCTTACATACAAAAACACATCTAATAATATATTAACTTGATATGATACCACAATTAAAGTTATCTAAACATATTTGTGTTCAATACTTGATGTAGCTTTAGCTACGCTTGTTATTTTTCAGGTATGAGTACATCCTTAAAAAAATTAAGTGATAACCTCCACATTACCCCATAGATAAATTCACGTAACGAATTCAACAAAAAAAAACCCGCCAAAATTGTAATGAAAATAACATCAATATAAGATTATAATAAATGAAAATTAAATCTCAATAACGAGTTCCGATTGTGGCATGAGGGTTGCCGAAATGAATAAAACAAACGATATCGCGTTATCGCATTATTTATATAAAAATATGTGATTATTTTTCGCAACACATGCTTTGATGTTGTTTTTCAATTTGTGTTATCCACAATGTATGCTTATATTTATCCAAAAAAGGGTAATCGTATTCAATCAGTGACCTTATTAGTTACACACGGCTGTTGACGAAAATTGTTTCTTTTTTTATTTTTACCTGAAACCAAAAACTATTAGGTAAGGGTGAGGCGATAATGGTACAAAAATATGTATTTTAACCGATATTGTAAAAGGTATTGTAGCGATATAGCAAGAAAAGATGTTGAGTCTAGAAAATTTCTCTGAGGGTGGTTGGATACCGCAGTATTTAAGTTTAAATTAGAAAGATAAGGTAGTTGTTATATCCTACAGAACGCAATCATAATAACGTTTTCGTGTAGTGTTTTATATTTATTGCTGAGTACCAACGGTTAAATTAAATTACTTATGGTATTGCAGCTCCTATTTATGTAACAATTTACATACAAGCGAAATTCTGTATCGCAGAGGTATATAATCATAGAATTTATTAAATCAACTCTCTTACTGAAGAACTATCTCAAAATATATAGGCTCGGAATCTTGTAACAGCTACACCACAAAAATATGCGTGCGTACATGTGAAGTTCTAAATTAGCTTAGTTATGTTTGACAACAAAAGTCTCTGGACTAGCAAGGCATCAGAGAAGTCTTGGATTTTCTAAGTCCGTAAATGGTGACAGCTTGATTAGGTGTATCGTAACTGTCTACAGTAAATTTGAATACAGCTTTGTCTATTTTCAATATTATGGCCGTACATGTATGGATTGTCCTTTGGGTTGAATGTAATATAAATATGTTTATTAAAAACATGTTTAATGGAATATTGATGAGGACCACAGATAAAACGTTTTGACACAACCAATATTCGTAGGTATTAATACTTTTGCCTTAATTTGGTTGTATGGTATGTTGATATAAGAGAACAAATATTATAACTATGTCTGTGATGTGTCAAGAACTTTAGGCATTTATGTTCAGTGCAATAAAGCTTGTCTTCTCATGGCATCATGAGTTTAACGTTAACGAAGCTTCATCATCATCACCATCCGAAAGACTGCTAAACAAAGACTTTTCCAATTTTCGCCACTTTGTTCGGTCGTTAGTCTTCCTCGTCCATCGGTTAACAAAGCCTAACTTTAAAATATTAATTTAATGTAAAAATAAATAAAAGCTCCCACGTGGAATTCACTCATAGTATGAATCAAAAAATAATGTAGTAGACAGTTTGGTATGTTTCTTTCTAACTCAATTGATTAGAATTAAATAAATAATATTAAAGATAAACCGTGTGATGATTTTCACTAAAATTTGTATGTTGGCTCAGAAAACTATCACTCATAAATCAACTGACCTTGGCAAGTGGAGGACTTTATACATTTATATATCGGTACAGATCTACATAGTCATTATCATCATCATATCGGCCCGATATTATCCCGGTGCAGGGAAAGGCCTCTGTTCATACAGAGAAAGCATGAGCATTAATGGCTTGCTCGACGTGGATTGGCGATTTCAAATTTATTTTTTTAAATTTCCAGGTTTCATTACGATGAAACTTGGAAATTTAAAGAAAAATCTTTGCCGTCATTCAGTAATGTCCAGATAAGCTTAGAAAGTACATAATATGATCTACATAACTTTATCTCATTTAATAATCCTGCTCATATTGTTGAAAAACCACTGTAATAATATTACAACACGTACGTGGACAACGTGTAAAAAGGAGGTAAACGAATAGGTATGCGAGTCAAATTATTTTCGTATAACTCGATCGAGATTACCGTCCCGAGGTTTAATATAAAAGTGTTGGAGGCGTGATCGGCGTCAGGTGCCGATGTTCAAATAAATTATGTATCTGTATATCTCAAACAAAAAAGAGAAGTTTGGTATTAATGTCTGTTGTATTTTATTCCATTATTGTTTTTATATAATTACGGAGCCAACAAAAGAGTTATGCGTACTTAATTCTTTTCGATAACACATTCTATTATAAACCGTTCGTATCTTATTAAAATATATACTTTTACTTAGTAAAATTAGGCTGAATCCTGAATCTGATTTGACGGAGAAAAACTCAAGTTGTCGTCAAATTTTAGGAGTTCTCGATAACAGCTACGATAGGTAATATCTTTGATACTTGAATGGAGAGAACCAATTGGGTTTGAATTAAAATTTCTGTAGGGAAAAAAAGCAATTTCTACAAATTGATTTATGCTTATTTTCCAATGAAAATCATCTGCAAATACTGTATGAAAATCTTGACTGATTGATGGAACTTGATGATTAATTATCCAAGCATTGGGTAAAATTTTGTTAAGCTTTTCGATTTTAAAAAATATTCGTTTTAAGAATTAATAAGTTTATTTTATTATTTTACTGCATTGTTTTTTATTGGTGACCTGGCAGATGAGCCGACAGCCCACCTGTTGGTTTATGAGATAGTACCTAGTATTTCCTCAGTCGATTCGGCCCATTCACCATGAAACCAGACATGATCTAAAAAGCTTTGAAATATAATGACACTAATATTGTTTATTGTTGATGTTGTTTATTTGATATATTATTATATTTTGTTTTGCAGTTTTAGAAGATGTAGTATAGCAACAGTGAGGTATAATTCATAGGGAGGTACTTACTTGTATTATCCCCAGTAAGTAAATTCCCCTATGTTTATAAATTATATCATGCAACAACAAATTTGAAAAGTAAATATGTATGATCACCTTCCGAAAATTTTAAGATTATATAAATTAATATCAAAAAATAAGAAAGATAACTGAAGATTTAAGATAATTTTCCTTAAAAACACCAAAAATATATTAGCATTTAATGCAGCTGTTTACAGCGAGTTGTGGCCCTTGCCAGAATGACCTGAATTAATGGGACGCGCTAAATTACTGGTCTGCCCTTAAATACCCATGGGTAATAAGCCTTCATGTGCAATCAAAAGAACCCATTGACAGACTCTATTGAATGTCAGGATATTAAATTTCCGAGTATTTTAGTTACAATGATTTAATAAACTATTGCAAGTGCATGTCTGGTTTAATTATAGTTAAGATAATAATCAACGTTACACAGATCTTTTTGGATTCGAATCCTGTAATTTTTTAAAATAATATAGTAACAGATAGAGACTTCGCATATAAATATTTCAAGAAAATAAACTTACTCAGGCCACGTCTCAAAAACACAAATTACCAATGATCGTTCAAAAACTAATCTTATTTTTTCTATAAACAGCGTTGCAAAAATTATGTGAAGACACGATATTCGGTTGGAATAATTTATATTGGTAAGGATAAGCCACGCGCGCAGTTTATATTATGGTAATGTGTAACCCGCTGACTTACTGTGTCCGTGCACGGTGATAGGTCGAAGGTATTTGACAAGGGTCACATTATAGTACTTCTAATGTTTGAGTAAAGGTAAGTTGCACGTATCGAAGGTACCGCACGCAACATCAACTTGAAATTTGCCTTTATAAAATTCTGAGAAGGTACCAAGTCGTACATTTCTCTGCATCCTTATCATTTTTTATACTGGATAGTGAAGAAGATATCTACCGTAATTTATTTGTAATATCAGCGAAATTTTTTGTATTGGGTTCTCAAATATAATTACATCATTTTGATGCATAAATTGAAGTTTGAAATCTTCTGAATGTTCTGTTTTATGCACAAAAATGATGCAAACTCAACCGACTTGTGGAATTTAACTTAATTGAGAGGTACAACGTTACCGCTCGCAATTCTTGTTTAAACATAATACAATGAAGAATTTAAAATAAATATATTTTACGGTTAAAGAATGCCATTGTTCACAAAACAAATTACAACGTTGAGTGTACTGTAGAGTGTAAAACACAATGGCTGGTCAAGGTGAGTAAGGGTTAGCGTTAATTGTGTTGCCGGTGTGTAAACACAATACAAATATTTTACACGGTAGTAGATCCTAGTGAGTTTCAGAATGAATAAGTCGGATCGACCGGAAAATGTATCTAACTTCTTAAAGAATATCGACATCGATTCAAAGCATGACCTGACTATTCAATTACGTTTGGCTGGGTAAAAAGTTACTGATTGCCTCCTCAGTCTCCTTTTCCTCTCTCATTCCCTTCTCCTATACAGTTGGCGACGCCTTGGTTGTGGTTTTTTTAAACATTGTTTATGCAATGCTATAAGGAAACACATGTAGTCATTTATCATATTATGAACTTATTGTTAAGCTAATATAATAAGTATGTCGCTCTACCTCTAGAAAAGAGACATACGACAAATTACTCCTCTTAGAGAATGTTTTTATTGTGTTGATTGCTTTAAAGTTTAAAATTACGAAACTGTGATATCGCATTTTTTATTTCATATTAGTTTTCCACTGAGGGTGCAATGTGTAATGGCTCATTACACGTGATGTGGGTTATTAAAGTAGCATTATTCTTTCAGCAGAGCGATGGATACTCGTATTTTATTAAAGCTGGCTATTTAGATAATGGAAAACCTCATCAAAGAGTACGGCTGTGCACAGATTATTAAATTATCACTCTGTATTACTACTCACTACTCACAGGTAACAATTATTTTAAACCAGCCCATATCAATGTGATTAATTTTTATTTATCATGATTGAAACCGGAGTGCGATAACAAATCTGGTTTGTTTATTTATTTGCAGCCCAATGTAGAACAGTTTGAGAACGACTAAATAATGAGGTGAAAGGTAATATCATCTTAACTTCTAATTTGTCATTATAATAATAACTGATTTCACTGGAATTTGCTTGTTAATATTTTTAGAATTTTTAATGTTTTAGCCACTAGTATTTGCGTTCACGTTTGGGTTTCAGTTTACATGAATTACAATGAAATACAAAAGAAATAAGAGAAATACCCTATGAGAAACGTGATGTGTTTTAAAAACATTAAGACATAGGTAGGTCAATCAATAAATTATTGAATCAACCACCAGTTAACGTATTGCAGTTTACTACTAGGCACATTTAATCAAATTACCCCTTTCCACCTTAATACGAAGACGACTTAACTAATCCTACTTACCTACTATTATAGTTATATTACTTAACTATTCAAAATTGTGGCATCTATTTGTGGCAAAATCCCGACAACCCCAGTTGGTACAATATTCTTGAAATTTAAATGAAATTAAGTAATTTTAGTTAGGGCACCCAAATGTGTGTAATTTGCACATTTGGATAAAAATTACCCACTTTTGGGTCACTTTTAGTGTAGTAATTTTGAAATTAAATCCACAATATGTTTGTTTAGGTACAAATTATGACAGTTATAAAATACATAACACTTTAACAACAACAAATATATAGGTCTTGATTCAAATATTACACCATTACTTGAAATGAATCCGTACATATTTTACGAACCGAAAATTTCTCCTTTATCCGTCATAGTCAAACTTAATGTTACGAGGATACTCTTAAGCGAAATTGTGCCAATTAAAAATATATCAAAGGAGGACTTTAGATTTACTTTAATTAGTTAAGTGTATGCGTACACGAGTCAAGTCTGAGTTGTCATTTAGGTCAGAGTTTATAATCATACCGAGTAGAAACAATGTTTAACTTTGAAGTTTATAAAGTTACATAAAATTTTAAACATACCTTGTAGCTACTCGTACACCCGTCTCTTAGACGGGTGTACAAGTACCTATTATTACGTTTGGATTTTCACAAACAATGAGGTACAGCAGTAGCGAAGAGTCACTTTTCCGAGGAGGGAAGCCGGTGGGACTAAAAACTTTTGAGGTTCGGATGGCTAGTTAGTCTTTGAGTAGACTCGCAAGCAGTGATAGGTCTATGGTGGTCAGGACATATTTTAAAAGGGAAGCCGGCAGGAATCGTGTTATATGGACGCTTTGCCACTAAGGTACAGTCATAACACGGTGATATTATATTTCCGTGGTCATGATCATCAATCAGTTAAATACAATTATTTTTAAAAGAAAGTAGACATTTAGTAATAAGTAGATTAGTTGTTAGATGAGTTCGTTTAGTTTTTGTCTGTAGGAAGCCCATGTATATTGTTTTACTTATTTTTTTAGCTATCATTTTGCCGCATAGTGACGCATGCAAGAAGATTGTCAAAAAGAGGTAGAAATAATAATAATTTATAAATTATATGTTGTTAAATTAGATCTTAATTTGATGTGCAAAATTGGCTTGTTATATAGCAATCTTCATAAACAAGTTAAAGCTCCCTACTGTAGGTATTGCTTTTTAATGAGGACGATTATTTTGATCATTTTGATATTGGCTAGCGGTGTGACAGCTGTCAAGTATTACGGTAGTAGATTCACGCTGGTTTCAGCATGAATGGGCCGGATCGTCCAAGGAAGTACTACCCTTTCATAGAAGATCGACTTAAGAGTAGTAGTATTCGTACTACTGCGTTTCGTTCGGTGTGTGAGAGTGCCGGAGGCCCAATTTCCCCCTTTCCTCTATCCTCACCTCCCTCACTCCCTTCCCCTAAACCCACTCCCAGCCGCCATAGTGGAGGCCACCATACCAGCAGTTTAAAACGATGGCTTTTGGTATGGTGGCTACCACTTCTGGATTCAACTGACTGCTTACCATCAGGCGGGGTGGAGTCACTTTGGTAGGCTAATATATAAAAAAAATTGGTTATAATGCATGTCAGGTGTCTGTGCACCGAGTGCGCGTCGCTTGTTGACAGCGACGATTTGTCATGTTACTAGCTGAGGGTCTTTGGGTCGCGAGCCAGGCCTGCTCGATAACGACACATTTGTAAATGATTTGTATTAATTTAAATATTATCGTGTTCTTAGATATATTACGGTGTTAAAAATTCTTACATTCAATAATACCCTGCAAATTTCTAATAATATTATAAATGCGAAAGTAACTTTGTCTGTTACGCTTTCACCACTAAACCACACAAACAAAATCGGTTCATTTTGTTCTTGAAATCGACGAGACCTTGGGAAAGAATATAGGTCAACTTTTTTTTACAAATAAAGGCTTGAAGTGTTTGGAATAGGGAATGAAAGTTCTTATGGAAGTAAGGACTGTGAAAATAAAATATAATCTGAGATGACCAAAGTAACGTCATATTTAAAAGTAAGCTATTTACAGTAAACCACAGAGAACTGACCAAAGTAACTATTCCTCGCGGACGAAGTCACGGGAAAAAGCTAGTCATTATTATCCTTTTATTAGTACAATTTCTAAACGGTCGAAATTTATTTATTTATTTATTTTTATTTATTTATTTACACATTTTGGGTATTAGGTACATGTTCTTATTTTTAACAATTTGTTCCAGCAAAATGCGTATGAAAATTAATAATAGCCGTTTAAAAATTATGAGTTTACAATACTTTCAAATAAAAGGTGATTATTATAAAGTTTGACCATAATAAAAAGCATAACCTAGTCCATATTAGTGTGCCAAGACCTCTTGCACTAAGCTAAGCCTGTCCTTTAAGGGGCATTTAAGTTTACACTATTTAAAACATTATAATTTCATGAATACAATCTAATACAAATACGAAATAATAAATATAATAAAATCAATTAATTTAGGTATTACCCTTTACAAAATTACATTTCTTATTATTTCTTATTATGCGATACAACAACAATTTTAATAGGAAACTTTGATCAAAGGTTGGAAAAATAGTTGCCGCTGTTTAATTCAAAGTTATGCCAGTGAGCATTTTATGGAAAACTTCAGCGCCATCCATTTATCTAAATAAATCAAATCTTAAAGATGTTATATGGCTGGCACTTTTAAATGTGACCCTGTTCACATAAATAAGAATGAGAAACGACAAGGGAATAAAGCACCGGCGAGCACTTATCAAAGCCCATTTTTAAATCTCATTCAGGTTAATTCGATTGACTAAAGAAAGCGAAATTCGCCACCACTGCTGATGTTTCTCAACGACCTACAGAGGGTATGGTCAATCACTTACCGTCGCCCGAATGCACAAAGAAATTTCACAGAGCGATAATTGTAAAATATATCACGTCACTTTGTGAAGTGAAACTACCAGATTTTTTTAATTTTATTTTATTTTATTTTTTTATTGATTTAACAAAATAATGTTTTGTATTAATTGATATTGCTTAAATCTGCTATGTCTTAAGAATTATAAAAAAGGTTACTACTAATATACGTTAATATAAGTAAATGGGTTTTAAGATAATTAATAATGCGGTTAGGGAGAGATTTTTAATCTCAAGCCTCTTGTCCGGCGATAAACGTTTTGTAACAGGTTTCGTCATTTGAACTCATTTGGAACTTTATTTAAATAGACATTAGCATTAGCAGTGCATAGACATTTCTATGCACTGCTATCTATAATAAATATATTATGCGGACGAAGTTTATGGTATTAACCAGTGGCGGGCACAGAGATTTTGGACAGGGTAGGCATTATAGATTTTAACAGGGTAGGCATTATTTAATTATGTTGCTAAAATAATTGTCCTTAAGGCAAATATTAGGGTAGGCAGTGGCCTTTCTGCCTATATGGAGTACACGCCACTGGTATTAACTGTATAATTGAAATTTTAAACAATAACACTACACATGTTTTGTCTGTGCCACTAGCTCGTTTTGGCCGCTAAAAATATACACGTGTTGTGAGAGACAATAATAACTAAATTACAAAAAGCGTCATTAAATTTAAAATAGCGCTTTCATATCTTTATGCAGTGCAGTATTAAATGCTGCGGGGTATAATTTTAATCGTGCATCTCAGCAACTCGCTACAGGTGGCACTGTCATGCTTTGTATGATGTACTCCCGTAACGTGAACATATTACTGCGTCTATATTTAGCTCTCGTTTAAGGTGAAAGAAGGATATATATAAAACAACCCAATGCCATTACGATTTGTATAGTTATATTTTATAATGTTTCTTTTTATTAATATAAGCCTTATAAAATGACTGCACTCTACCTGATAATAACAGTACGATGAAAAAATGGTGGTGGATCCCAATCGTCTCGAACTACTAGCATGTTGGATCCCACTATGACGGCTTTGTTAGGTGCATTGGGTTATTGTATACTCTTTATTTCTATTTTGTTTTCATATATTTTGACCTAATTTTTACTTGTTAATTGACATTAGAGCCACATAGACCGAGGTACAAGCTATATATATCTATAAGCTATATATAGTTTGGTCTTTGTTTTACTATCGCTAAGTAAAAGAAAACAAAAAAAAAAAAAAAAATATTATTAACTCTATTTATTTAGGTGCTGGAATACTTAATTTAATATTCTAATTCTTTTTAAGAATTTTAAATTGGATATATTCTTTAACGGTCACTCACAAAAGGTAGGTTCACATTTTTGTTCCCAAACTTATGTACTTTTATATATTTTAGAACGTTAATATAAAGGTCAAAAACATGCCGCCTCCCACGTAGAACTCAGTGATCTGAATAATACGAAAAGTACAAAGAAAATAACTACGTTACCAAACGTGGTAACGTAGTTATTTTCTTTACCTAAACCAACCAAAACTAAACCAACGGGTTTAGCTCGTCGCTATTACACAAAGTTATTTTGTTTCTTTCTAATATTCACAGTCATAGGTACATAATGTATGTACATTAGCAGTCCCTGAGCTGTCACTTCATCAGTCATTTGTTTAAAAAATCGAAAAAATCGAAAATGCTTTACATTTTGTTGATTGATGTTTGTTTTGCATGACTTTTACACTTCTAGCAAAGAGGTTCTTTCTCGGGACAATCTCACCCACATGTCTCTCACTGTAACTCCTGTACTGTAAGCCAGGATTACCAGTGAAGTACCCATACGAATTACCGAATACCCACACGACACTCGTGAGTCTCGGTGACTGCCAAACCCAACGTAACTGTCTTGAACTCCGCAACGAATTCAGCAAAGAGGTAACCTATGTATTATTCTCTAGTGAACAACATACACAAAAAAAAAACAGTTCGAAAGTAAAATTAGATGTAATAATTTTAATAAAATCACTTACTAATGAAGAGATAAAGATAATGAACACGCACACATATACAAACAGGCACGCTACCTAATTATGTTTAGAAAAGAAGTTAAGTTAATTTATGTTAAATACTTAAGCTATGGAACAACGGAGCTCTCTCGTACACAGGCATTAATTAGCTTAAAAGAGAATTTAGACTTTATAATTTGTACTTTTTAATAAATGACAATTGTTTGTTTTATAATACAAATAAACGCTAAAGAACAATAAACATAATCTTAAAATAACGAAACACTGCATCGACCTTTTTCCCAAAGGAGTAGGCAGAGAGTGTAGTATTACACGTTTGTTTCTCTACCTATCGTCGTAACAGGGGGCGAGTTTTTTAACGTTAATCGGGTTCCAGATTAATACTGCGAATTTCTTCGTAATCAGTGCCATTTCATACTTGATACATTTGGTGCATCCATGTTTTGAAGTACTATAATAATATAAAAAAATAATTTAATGTTATGCCTTAAAATATTGTTGAAAACCCATCGTAATAAAATTACAAAACGTATAACGAGGACGTAGGTAAACGAATATATATTTGAGTCGAATTGTTTTCGTATAACTCGATCGAGATTACCGTCCCGAGGTTTAATATAAAAGTGTTGGAGGCGTGATCGGCGTCAGGTGCCGATGTTCAAATAAATTATGTATCTGTATATCTCAAACAAAAGGGGGCGCAAGTTTGTGTACGCGGTATTAATGCCTGTCGTATTTCATTCCTATCGGAGTATTGTTTATGTGCCGATCGCAAATTGTTTTTATATAATCACATGGCAGGAAATATAAGAGAATTAGATTTTTATGCACAATCTGTTCGTAAAATAGACTCCACAGATTTTTCATTTTCTACTTTTCATTGGCAGCTAGACAAGTTTTGCTAAAACACTGTCTGTCTTCCATTAATGGAGTAAGCAGAGAATATAAAAAGCAATTTTGCTAGGATACAAACATTTGACTTAGTTTTGAAGTTGTTGTAATACATTAAGTGCATTGGTCTATCTTATGACCCATACCCATGGAACGAACTACTAGCTGCGGTGTTTCCCGAGCGCTATGACATGCCCTTCTTCAAACGAGGCTTAAAGAGAGTATTAATATCACGGTAGGCAGCGGCTTCGTAGAGCCCCTGGCATTGCAGAAGTCCATGAGCGACAATTACCACTTACCATCAGGTGGGCTCGCCTGCCACTGTGGGCAATAAAAAAAAAACTACGAAATGGAATTTTTTAAGATTTTATTAGGATTTGCGAGTGATACTATTCATCGAGTGAGCCATCTCCTTTATCGCCACCTTAGTTGTATGAAAAACGGGTAATTAAGTATACTATGTCCGATATGATAATAAAATAAAATAAAATATTATGTCGATTGAACTAATACATGCACCACAGAGTAGCCGTACAGAGGCAAAGCTTTCTAAGAAAGTGCAAAATTTTTACCTATTGTGGTAGGGTTGTCACAATAGGTTAAGACAAACAAAACATTTGTTAAATTTTAATAGTTTATATATGGAGTTATTCCGGTCCGATCTCTCAGATCTCATCCCCTAGGGTTATAATTATTCTTTAATTCCGTTCTGATTCTCTACAAATTTAGTAATACCGACCTGATCCCCTCAGAGTTTTTGATAGGTAAGTACATTCAAGAGAAAAGCAGTTTATGTAACAATAAATTAAAAACATATTTTTTTTTTTTTTTAAGAATTTATTCACCATAAAAGATACATTGTTTATAATACATATGCAAAATCGCCAAACTGCTGGACAGTTTGTTGGCGATAGTGGCGTTCTTGTTCTAACAATAAATTTTCACTTAATAGGTAAGTAGGTACATAATAGTTTTTACATAGGTAGGTTAGGTTAGCTATCTTTATATAATATTGTTGGTGAACTATATTTATTACATTAAATATGACTATATATATTATGTTATGTAGTTACTTATGCATACATTTTCATTATTAGTAACTTTATTTAGGTATTATAGTGACTTAAATATTAATAGGTATTTTATTTATCTATAAGAAGTAATGTTTCAGTCTCTTTTTTAACTTTACTGTGCCCATTTCTTTGGATTTGTTTCTTAATAAATCTATTTTGTTGTATAGTATTGGGGTTACATATCGTCTAGTTCTCTTACCATAATAATTTCTAATGGATGGTATTACAAGTTTACCCTGTTCAGTCTGTCTTGTGTTATATTTATGACTTATCAGTTTTTTATGTATATCTATGTTATATTGTTCTATTGCTAATTGGTATTCTACTTTTGCATGTACTGGTAAAATTTCACATTTCTTAAATAGTTGGTCATAGTCTTGTTTACAGTCTGCTTTTACTTTTTTACTTACTAGGAATTTTATTAGCCTAATTTGAAGTTGTTTTATTCGATCTAATTGTGTTTTAAATGTAAGCCTATAGCTGCTTATACCATAACTTATCAGGGACTCAGCAAGTGCATAGTAAAGTACGTATAAAACTTTCCTACTAACAAAGCTACTGAGGTGAAAGAATTTACCCCAGAATTACCTCTAATTTACCACACACTTCATTCACATGTAGCTTCCAATTAATATTACTGTCTACTATTAAACCTAAATATTTATATTTATTGACCTCTTCTACATATGTGCAATTGCAGCCATTTTTATTATTATGTAAACATTCGTATGTATGCCCTGTTATTTGTGTTCTATTGCCCTGTTTTATATAATTACTGTACGGTGAGCTTATAAACATTATTTTCGTCTTAGCCAAATTTATAATAATTCCGTTGTCATGTGCCCATTTAGTTATATTTTCAAAATCTGTCTTTATGCAATTTTGCGCTTCTGTCGCGTTGTTTGATGAATACAATAAACACATGTCATCCGCGTATATAAACGTTTTACAATGTTTTATGACATTGATTACACTATTTACGTGCATTATGTACCCGACCGGTCCGAACACCGAGCCGGTCGGCACACCGAGTTTCACACTTACCTCGTCTCCCGTGGTACCGTCGATGGATGTGTACAGCGATCTGTTATCCAAGTACGATTTAAATCAGCGATTGACAGGGCCTCGAATCCCACACTCATCCATTGCACGCAGTAGCACATCGTGATCCAGAGTGTCAAATGCCTTTTTATAATCGACAAAAAGCGCCGCCACAAAGTTACCTTCGTTAAGCGCGTTGTTTACATAGTCGGTGAAATGTGCAAGCGCTGTGGCGGTGCTTCGCCCTCGCCTGAACCCGTGCTGCGCGTCTGTTATTATACCACTTGTTTCTAAGTAGTTACTCACCTGATTTACTATTACTTTTTCTACTATCTTATTTATTACGGATAATATTGCGACTGGTCTATAGTTAGTATATTCTAAATGGCTTCCCTGTTTGTATATGGGTCGTATTATTGACTTTTTTAATAAGTCTGGGTAAACACCTTCACTTACACACATATTAATAAATTTGGTTAATATTGGACTAAACTCTTTTTTAATTTGCTTTAAATCTTTTACTCTTATTCTATCCTTTTTTTTTTTTGTTTTTTTTTTTTTTTTTTATATTAGAGCCTACCAAAGTGACTCCACCCCGCCTGATGGTAAGCAGTCAGTGGAATCCAGAAGTGGAGGCCACTATACCAAAAGCCATCGTCTTAAACTGCTGGTATGGTGGCCTCCACTATGGCGGCTGGGAATGGGGTTAGGGGAAGGGAACGAGGGAGGTGAGGAAAGAGGAAAGGGGGGAAATTGGGCCTCCGGCGCTCTCACTCACCGAACGAAACGCAGTAGTACAGATACTACTACTCTTAAGTCGATCTTCTATGAGAGGGTAGTACTTCCCCGAACGATCCGGCCCATTCATGCTGAAATCAGCGTGGATCTACTACCGTAAAGATTCTGGTGCTTTATTACAATCTAAATTATTAATGTATTTCTCTACTGTACATGCTTCTACTTTTTTAAAATAAAACGACGTATCACTTGAATTAACATAGGAACTTCGATCTAAGAAATTATTATCACAGTTATGCTTTATTTTCTGTATTTCTTGTGTAAATGTTTCCGAGAACTTATTACAAATGTTATATATAGTTTCCTTCTGTCCTAAATATTTTTTAACTACATCTTCTAAACTCATCCTAGTATTGCCTATCCATTTATTTATATTCAACCAAATCTTTCTAAAATCATTTTTACACTGTTCTAATTCCTTCTGTCTATACTTATTCTTAGCTATGTCTATTAGTTTATTAACTTTATTTCTATATCGCGTGTATGTTAATCTGTTATTCATATTATTAGGTGATGATTTCCAAATTCTAAAAAGTAAATCTCTATGCTCTAATTTTCTTTTCAATTCGCTATCCACCCATGGCTGCGTAATTCTTTTACTCTTTGGTAATACCTGTATACTACTATTATCATAAATTTTCTCAAAAAACTCAAATATTTTTTTATACAACTGGATAGGACAATTAATTTGCATTAAACCCTGCCAATCACTTTGTTTTAGATTATTGTTTACATTTTTTTCATCGTAAATGGTTTGTATTCTACAATTCGTATTATTAATAGACACATTACCGCTCGCTGCCAAGCTAATTCCCACCATGTAGTGATCGGATAAAGTGCAGGTTAGCATGTGCGCGCGCGCGTCGACCGTCCGGCCGCGGCTCACTCGCACGCACACATGGTCAATATTCGAGGAATTTACTCGGCCATCGACGATCGCCTCGCGCGTTGTCACAGTCGTAGGTATAGCACTTTGCAGGCCGCTTTCGCACAGGGCGATTTTGTAGGCAGTTAGACTCGCGTTTACATTTTGTGTGTGTCACCACAGTGGGTTTTGTTGTTATTGGCTTGGCGAGAAGTGAGTTTTGTTATCACCAAGTAGTGTTTTAATATCATTTTCGTTCTTTATGCGTATAATTTTTTCGTTTTCTCCCTTCTTTACTAGTATATTCGAGTTTTGTACCCAGATGAACTTATATTGTTGCTTTAGTTGGTTTCTAGTTTCCTAAAATAGTAGTCTTGTTGTTTTGATTAGGTCTTCGTTAATGTAAATTGGCACTCTACTGTCGCTTCCGTAAATGTCCCCATTGGTAATACGTAGTCGTCGCTTCTGCAGCCATTGGTCGCGAGCTTGTTTCGACCTCAGCTTCACTACGATCGGGCGTGGTCGTTCTACCTTCGTTTTCTGAGTGATTGGTGTACCCATCCTCTTGACACTTTCTATGTCTTCTGGGTTCAGGCTAAGCTTGACTGCTACTTTCTTGACTACTTCTTCAATGTTTTCATTCTCTTTCTCCTTCATAAGGCACGCAATTTCTATGTTTTTTCCCTTGTCTTTTCTCCAAGCTACTTACTCTTTCTTCTAATGCCAAATTACATTTTTCTAAGTAAACGTTCCTTTGTTCAATAGCCTTCATCTTATTTTCAACAGCTTTCTTAAACTCCTGCATTTGCTGGTACTGTTCAGCATAAAAATCAACAGTTTCCGTGAGATCATCCAGTTTTTTTTCCAAATTAAAGATTACCTCCAACTTCTTATTCATTTCTACTAGTAATGCTTCGACAGTAACCTTTTGTGGATCCATATCGATGATTGGCGATTGCAAATTTACTTTGGCATTATTCTTTTGGCACTCATCACAATACTCATTTTGTAAGAATTGTTTCGCATTCTTCACACATTTTTTATGATAAACACTTTCACATGTTCCTTTACACTTTACTACTTCGTCCTTAGCCATCGATAGAAACAGTTTACATTTTTTACACTGCACCATTTTAGCGCTATTTGTACCTACACACTTTAAAAATAAAAATTTAATGAATATTAAAATTAACAATATACACGTCCGTTCGCGGAGCGCGCGCGCGTAGTATTAGATAATAAACACACTTGTATAGTGTTTGCTTACCCCATTAATGGAAGGCAGGCGTAAAGTTATTCTACGTATTTTCTCGAAAATCTGTCAAAGATAACTAGGGGATACGATTGGAATAAAATATTTAAATATATTTAGGTTTTGTTTCATATCTCCTACACGATCAGAACTGAATAGAAAATAACAAAAAGTAAAGCAATCCCCAGTGTATGAGATTCAGGGGATCAGACCAGAATAACTCTATATATGTACCTACTGATTTTGATATCTCATTAAAACGAATAGGATTAACATAGTGAACGGGAAAACATCTGTCGTTTTGCCTTTATAAGTAGCTAAATTCGATATATATTAGTGTTTTAGAAGTTTGTAGGTAGGTTTAGATTTAAACCTACCTACAAACTTCGAAAGAATTTGATGAACCTGTTAAATATGAAGGTAAGTTCACACAGGTAAACTTATAACGCGTTAAAATAAACAATCATTCTTATTAAATATCATTAACATTATTTAATTTTAATCAAACTTTCCTGAATATAAATATTAACATATTTATAATAGTTTCAACGATTAAATAATTAACAATTAACTTTAACGTGCGTCGCACTGACCCTGAGATTGTCAACTGGCTGTGCCGGCGTCAACCGGTTTTTTTTAGTCTTGCTGTGTACGCGACAAGCGGCCAGTGGACACGCACACATGCCCCGCGTGCTTGTAGTAGTGCCACCGATTTGCGCGTTTGTAGGAAGCTTTCTCTCTGTACGTATCTACTTTGTGCATGCACTAAAAGCAATTGATTGTATAATAATATATGTAATGTTTCATGCCAATGAGAAGCTAGAGCTTAAATTGGATTGTGAAGTATTACGATATTGGGCTGCAGATATGTACGGAGTGCTTTGGTACCTACGTCATAGTCAAACAGCAATCTAGATTATTGCCGGCACACACTACAATGGCAAGTCTAAACTTGCCATTGTAGTGTTTTATTTGTGACTAAGAATTTTGTGGTAGTTCTAATATTATTTCTTTTACACATTAGTCGTGTTAATCCAAATATTTATAGATTATATTGTACGTATACATTTAATTTCCATGTTGCAAAGAGAGCCAGAGAGATTTTCTAGAATTAGGTTATACTAGGTATACTCATTGTCACCGGCTGAAAATAACCGGCGTGTGACCATAAAAGATTATTTTCGATACCAAAAACACTGACAACACCAGAGATTTTTGCATTACATCTCACGGTTATAATTGTATGGAAGACACATAGCGTTTATTACAGCTGTTTACGACGTTCGCGGACGAAAACCGGCTCTCATCTTAATAGCCTAGATTAATGGCACTCGACGAATTATTATTCTACCACTAAATTATCCAATGGTACCTCGCCCTTTATGTGCAATCGAAAGGACCTCTATAGATTCTATCGAATTTACATCTATAAGCATTAATTCTTCAAATATTTTAAGCACAATCAAAATTGATTGTTTTCCGAACGTATTTTAAATATATAATTTTATATATAGAAATTAAATAATATACGTAGGCTAGTAGTAGTAGGTAGTACACTATCACTTATCCTTTACTAACCATATACCTGAAAATAGGAAAGTTACGTTTAAAATTCATGTTTCAAATATGCCTATGTTCGTATAAAATATAATTTACTTTTATGTCATCTGCTCCTTTTTTATATAAATATTAAAACAAAAATTATGTGAAGACACAATATTCGTTTGGAATAATTTATATTGGTAAGGATAAGCCACGCGAGCAGTTTATATTATGGTAATGTGTAACCCGCTAACTTACTGTGTTCATTTTTTTTATCAATACAGAAATTTTTAAATTATATCTTATTAAGTTTCATTTAATTTACACATTAAAAATACAATATATTTGAGTACAGTTACGTAATTGAAATTCGATGTTTTGTATCTTTAAACAATACAGCCATACAAAATTACGATATCGTATTGTTTTGCGTGTATAATTTGTACTTACCTTTCAAAAAGACTCAGAGGATTAGAAATGAATTAAATAATAATAATAATGCTAGGGAATCAGATCTGGAGGATCAGACCGAAATAACTCAAAAAAAATACTATATCTAATGTGATGCTCCTAACAGTACGATCATTAAACGCTGTGTGAGTTTACTAATAATTCTTTCAGCAGAACGTTGAAAATTTAATTAAACCTGGCTATTAAGATAATGAAAAGCGCCATCAAAGAGTCCGACTGTGAACAGATTATTAAATTATCGCTCGACCCTTTCAGTGGTGACAATTGTTTTAAGCCAACCTTATCAATGTAATTCATTTTTATATCTCCAGGATTGCAAACGGAACGGGTGAGCGGATCTTGATTTTGATTGATTTGCTGTACAATATTAAACATGGGTATAAAACAAAGTAAATACTATTTCAATTTCCTACGAATATATTAAAAACTTCATGTATTATTCTTACTTTAAATTAGTTTGTAGATAGCGACGCGATAAAAATTGATTTCCATGAAGTTTTAATATATTTTCATTTAATTAAATATAAAACATTTCATGCATGATGCATTTTATAATATCTATTTAATGAAAGATCAATCTCGACGCGCGTACTTTTAGACTTTATAGGCGTGTAAATGTGGGCGGTTCACTTTGTGTTGGTGATGTGGTAGGTGTCATGTAATGTCATCCACCTGCGCATCTTTTTTGTAGCTACCGATGAGTAATTTGTCAGATTCGCTGTCGTCTGACAATGTTACTAATCGTTAGCCTATGAGCTGCACATACGAAGGTAAGAAATCAATAACAAATTTCTTATCTTACATGGTCGTGTCATCCTAGATGGCCCACAGTTTTGTGAAAAAGATAATAGTTAATATTTACTTGAAAATATATATTAAATATATCGGTAAATTTCTTTATAACTTTTCCAGGTTTATGTACCAGAATAAACGTCAACCTCCGTCGTCGTCTGTTGAAATTTAATGGAAATCTTTGATCAAAGTTGATTGGAAAAATGATTGCGGCTGTTTTACCTGGAGTAAAATTTTGTGGCAGTGAGAATTTTATGTAAAACTTGAGCGGTAGTCGTTTATCTAAATAAATCAAAGCTGAAAGACGCCATATAGCTGCCGCTTTTCACTGTGACCCCGATCTCATAAATAAGAATGAGGAACGGCAAAGGAACAAAGCGCCGGCGAGCACTGCTTAAAGACAATTTTAAAATCTTATCTAAGTCGAAGGCGTGATTGACAAAAGTCGGGTGGAATTCGATACCACGGTGGATGTTTGTCAACGGCCCACAAAGGGCACAGTAGGAGGCTTTTCCGCCGCCAAACACACAAAGAAATTTGACTGAGGGACGATCGTAAAACCCATCGTTACTTTGTGTTATTTCTGCTAGGCTTTTACCATCGAAACACGCAAACTGAAAGTACCACGCAAATGGAATATAAATTATTTGTTTGTTTTACTCTTAACGAGTAAATCTTGATTTTGTGATAGCTAAACAGGAGCTGAGTTGACAAATGATTATAAAATGGTAACTCGTTATGCAAAATACATAGGTATTAGACAATTGGTATCTGACGATCATCAGCATTAAAAGGTAACGTGAAAGTGATATTTACAAAAATGCTACAATGTTTCTATATCACATAAGAATATTGAGGCATTTCATTTTACCTAATGATTTCTTTAAATACTTTCCTAAATCTATACCTAATGGTCATAGCTCTCTCGCGATAAGGCCAAAGTAATTCAGCAATTAAATAAAGTATCCCGGTTGAGGCAATCTTGGCGATTAAAGTAAAAAGTGTAATGGAAAAATACATTCGCGCCATTAAACTTATTTTACGATTTCATCGAGTAGATAATGTCATCGAAAAAAGCCGACGGAGCCGTCATCAATCAGGAAAGCGCTGGAGAGTGGAGAGTGCCGGAATGTGTTTTTGTTTGTCCAAAGGTTTAGTTCTCTCGCCACTTAAATATATTGTGTTCACTAAACAAATTGCTTTAAAAGGCATTCACGTGTATCGTAACTCGTTATGGATGATTATAAAATTTTGTTTAATGTTATTTATTAATTAAAATTTTGTTTAATGTTTATTTATTAATTTT
The DNA here is from genome assembly GCA_963082885.1 of Parascotia fuliginaria. Classification (NCBI taxonomy): domain Eukaryota; kingdom Metazoa; phylum Arthropoda; class Insecta; order Lepidoptera; family Erebidae; genus Parascotia; species Parascotia fuliginaria. The sequence continues at coordinate 9,479,183 of OY720173.1, read as the reverse complement.
AATTGTAATAACAAATGATTTTTAATTGATATACGTATAAGAAATAGATGTAGCCTAAGTTATGAGATGATATTTGTATATGTATATTGTTAATGTTCCTTATAAATAAATAAATAAATAAATGATTTGTTTTGTTCGTGCATATTTTATGATTCATATATTATTATTATTATTATTTCCAGCGGGGACACCAACATCCGGACGGACGATCCACCCGCAGTGCTTGCAGGCCACTTCGTCCATTTCCCCAGTTCTCCCCTTGGGGAGAATGATTCATATAAGTACCTACTTAGTTTTTTACTGACGTTACGTTAAATGGTCTATGTTCAATCATTTGCAGTTTATCTCTTTTTTCTATACAAAAATAGTACTGTATAAAGTAAAATAAGATTCATTTTATATGGCAATTAAATAATAGGTTTTATTTTAACAACACAATATAGATAGACGACAATAGTAGTAACGTTTTAACGAAGGTCACAGGGTTTTAAATCCTTAACGATTAACCACTACTCTTAATTTTCATGCAAAATGTGGAGGAAACTTAAGAAACATATGTATGACAGCTGCTTATTTTAACTAGCAAAGAACTATTTATATCAAAACAAATGTATACAATCTGCCGTGGCATATATATTATTGTGTGTAATATTGTAAGAAGTACCTCCACGTGATAAGCCTGTGAACGGGTGCTATTTATGGTGATTGGTTGCCCTAGTTATTGTGCATACATTAGATAGAATTGCTTTTATCTTAGTACCCTTGATGAAAGCAATATAATATAAATATCACTAGAAGGAATTGCTTATAGTGTTAAGGCCGGCAATATTGTGCATAACTACAAATACCTAATTAAAAAAAGTACTTATATATAACGTTCATAGTTAATAGGTTTTACAGTCGATAAATACGCAGTGATGTGTTAAGCGTACCAAACTGAGGCAGTTTGCTTCAACTTGACGCTGCTCGACACGAGCTTGCCTCTAGTGGATACGCGGCTTTAGACTCGTCTCCTATTACAAAGGGCGTAACGTAGATTATTGAGTACTGCGTTTATTGTTTTTTATAATCCAGTGGTGCATAGTTTGGTACACTCGGAAATGTATTTGGAATAAAACCTAGTTAGGTAAGTTACTCTATACAAAATAAATTGTAATATGATTAAAAATGTCAAAAACAGCAATGGCGATAAAGAAGTCCGTACCTTATCCGATTAACATTTGCCTGAAATATTTATTGAAATACAGTATGCTTTTTCCTTACAGAAAGTACCTTATAGGCAAACACTACGGCGTTTTGTATTTTCAAAGTAATATTTACTGATGCTTATGACTTGTTGAGATAAATACCTACGTTTGAAACGTCATATCAGTAAGGGGAACACAACACGATTTTCATGGGTTGGCAATTTCCGTAAATCTCTCAGTAAGTGAGCGCATGTTGCGCTACACGAACAGGATTAGACTAAGCTCTGAGAACTGTTTTTTCTCTACGATTCATTCGAGGGAAAGTGTGCCGGATATAAATAAAGTGAAGCATGAATGTGAGACGAAAATATACTCTTAAAAGAAGCGAAACTGCACTGAGTTAATCGAAATAGCGAAACTTTCGATTGATGGTGTCTTCGAATGTTGTGCTCTTGAACTATCAGGATATAAGACCATTATTGCATGCATTTATAGAGTACCTAATTATAATAAATTAAATGTATTTTTTGAACGATTTGAAATTGTCTTACAAACATTGGTAAAACATAATAGCAGAAATATCATAATTGCAGGTGATTTTAATATTGACTCACTAAAAAATAATAATACTTCACTAGAACTCGAATGTCTATTGCTAAACTTTAATTTAAAAATGGAAATAAAAGAACCTACTAGACTGTCAAGTGGAACTTGTATAGATAACTTTGCACACAACCTGGGCACTAAATGTAAATCAGAAGTCATTGAATTAGGTTTGTCTGACCATACCTCGCAGTTACTTAATTTTCCTGCACGAACCACTTGCTTAATAAGTCATTGGTCTGTTATGAGACGGGACTACAGTAAAGAAAACATCAAAAAATTTCAGAGCTACATTCAAAGCCTATCTTTTTCTGAAATTTATGATATAAGTGACCCAAATATAGCCTATAATGCCTTCTCGGAAATGTTTACTTTTATATATCACTCATGTTTTCCTAATAAATTTATAAAAATACAAACAAATCGAAAACCGCAATGGATAACTCGCGGAATCAGAAGGTGTAGCAAAAACAAAAGAAAACTTTTGTGGACTTATAGATATAATAGTAATGAATCAAATAAATATAAACTTCAAAAATATTCCAAACTTTATAGAAAAATAATTAGATTAACACAACGTGCTCAAAATAACTATAAAATTGCAACATCGGCCAACAAATCAAAGACAACGTGGGCCATTATTAATGAATCAAAATTAAATATCCCTAAGAATTCTATATCATCTATAACTCTACAAAACAAAACGGAATCAAATCCTATATCAATTGCTAATGCTTTTAATAATTATTTTATTGACAAAATTGAACCTATTCAAACTCGTAATCAACCAGTAACATACAATTTTATAAAAGGTTTCAATTCAATGTTTATGGCACCATCTATGCCTCGTGATATCTTAAATATAATTCGATCTTTAAAAAATTGTGATAGTGTGGGGCATGATGGCATTGCGACTAAAATTGTCAAACACGTCGCTATTACTTTGAATGAGCCCCTTTGTGAGTCACATTCTTAATATGTGCATAGAAGAAGGTGCATATCCGGATAGCTTAAAAATTGCCATCGTTAAGCCAATTTTTAAAAAAGGTAACCATCAACAAATGGATTGCTATAGGCCGATTGCGCTCATCTCGATTATTTCCAAAATTTTTGAAAAATATATATATGGAGAAATATATAATTACTTAGAAAAAGCTAACTTATTGACAGATGTACAAAAGGGATTTCGTAAAAATAAGACTATCAATATGGCTATTTTCGATTTTTTGAACATAATAACTTCTAAAGTTGATAATAAAGTTCCAATTTGCGCAATCTACTGCGATATGACTCAGGCATTTGACTACGTTAACCATGATATTTTGCTTAAGAAACTAGAGGCATACGGAATTAGAGGCAATATTCTAAAACTACTGGCAAGCTACATAAAAAATCGTCAGCAATGTACTTTAATATCAAATATTAATGTCACTACAAAAAGAGAGGTAGCTCACTATTCGAGTATGCGCACGGTTACGTACGGTGTCCCGCAGGGCAGTGTGCTAGGCCCATTGCTGTTTATATTATATATAAATGACCTACCATCAGTATCAAAATTCCCGATGGCTCTCTTCGCAGATGACAGTACTGTGATTATACACTCCACTGACAATAATTATAGTAACCTTGAAAAGGACATTAACGAAACCATCAAATCAATTGTAACATGGATGAGTAGCAATAATTTAAAGATTAATTTAGAAAAAACAAAAGCTATGTTTTTCAGTCAGCGTCTACCTATACCTGATGTAAACCTAAATTATCAAGGAACTGAAATTATGTTAGTAGACTCCACTAAATTTCTTGGTGTTACAATTGATAGAAATCTTAATTGGAAACAGCATGTAGATCAATTATCCAAGAGGGTAAACTCATATGTCTTTGCATTACATAAGATTGCCCACGTTATCAATACCGATGCTCTAATTACGGCATATCATGGTATGGTGTGCTCCATTTTAAGGTTCGGAATTATATTCTGGGGTAATTCTACCAACAAAGAAATTATCTTTAAAGCTCAAAAGCGATGCATTAGAGCGATGTTCAGACTCGATACCAGGGATAGTTGTAAACAATATTTTATCAAATTTAATATATTAACCGTACCATCGCTCTACATATATGAGGTCGCAGTTTTTGTAAAGACAAACCCACATTTATTTAAAAAACTGTCGGATGTAGTTAATCGCAACAGGAGAGATAATGATCGTCTTTGTGTAGTTAAATCTCGCACGGCTCTAATGCACAAAAGTATTTTCTGCATTGCGCCGATTATCTTTAATAAACTACCAAAACACATTAAACAATTAAACTTAAGTCACTTTAAAATACAACTAAAAAAGTATTTAATTGAAAAGAGCTTTTATAATTTAAATGAATTCATAACAGACTCTACCTGTTCACTGTGACATCTTTGCTTTCAAGTACCTACTTATAATATTTTTATTGTTATATTAAATTGATTTTTTAATGTGAAATCTACCTATATAATGTTATTATTTATTATTGATTATTGTTATTATTGATTCTTAATGTATTATTTATAATTTATAGTACATATCTTTACTTTGACTAAAATGACTCTAATAGAATGTCAATAGACATGCATTTAATAATTATTAAGTTTATAATTTAAATCTGTTTAATTTATGTTAATTTATTGTTTTTAAATATAACTTGACATTGTTTAATATTTGTAATTTCGTACCATTTTGTGCGCCATAACTGGCCAAACATGTTGCTCTCACTACTATTGTACCAACCTGCATGCAAGCTTATTTATCTTGTACTGTACACACATGTTTTTACAAAATAAAGATCTTATCTTATCTTATCTTATCTTATCTTAAAAAAAAAAAAAACATTTTCTAGGAAAACCTTAAGCTTAGCTATGAGTATGACTGAAGTATTGGGCCGCTAAAATTTACCGCCGAGAGTGTTCCTAGAAATGTTCACTTAGTCTTGCCTATCTTTATAAAAGAAGATGCTTATACTTGAATATTTAGTACAAAAATACTGACGGAATTTGAAGGAAATATTTGTTTCTTTTAAAAACTGAGCACTTTCGCTGTTGCCGAGATAAGTCATCAAATTATGCGAACGGTATGTTGTTTACAAATTGTTTCTGAAACGAGTCACGTTCCCATTTAGAGGTAGGCACAAAAATTGGAGCAATTTATATAATGTTCAATAAGCCTTACACTCCGAAGATAACTTGGTTGCATAATGTGACAATGGCATACTTGTCAAATATATTTTTAGTCGTAGTTTTTCCTCGTGATTTCGATCTGTTTTATTAGACCATTATTATCTGGTTTAAACGAAAATAATTTCGGAAAGTTTTAATTTTTTCTATTTTCTGTGCTTTCTATATAATCTTTATTTTTACTTACGTGTGGTGTTTTTACTATTTTTAAGTAATTAAAATAGGTCTATTCCACTTTGATCACCCATACCTACTTATGATTTGTGTTGATTTGTTTTGAGGAACTTACATTTGTTTGGTAGGATTAACAAGGAAACTCTGTTGTTTAAGATAAGAACATTGTTGTGTTGTGTTTTGTAAATGTGTATACTTCTTAAGTGCTTAAGATTAAGCGAGCTATAACTTCGCAAACTTGTGCATATTACCCACAGAACCGAAATAAAGTTTAAAGTCGGATGAAAAGTGTCTTAAAATTTAATTACAAGGGAACACTTAAGTTTACACGGACGACTCCATATCCATTGTTTTGGAGACAAAGCGGAGCGTCTCTCTCACTGCTTTTACATTAAGTCGCACGCTTTACTAGCGTCGTGAACGGCTATAGCTAATATAATGAAAACATGCAAACTGATATTGACGTCTCGATTTGATTCATTTTACTGAGTATATTTGCGCGAATGGAAGTTCACTGCTTTTACGTATGGAACATAATATTAAATGTATGCAACATTATTTTGAATGGAAACTGCATGGTCTTCGGTAAGTTTGTTACGAGTTGTACAGGTTATTTCAAAATAAAGTAGAATAACTGTTACATTATTTAAAAGTTGTATAGTTTCAATCGGGGTAGGCAATCGCAAGACTTCTCTTAGGAGTTTTTGACTCATAAAACTGATTAGTCAAAAAATGTTAGCTCACAGAAAAACCGCAGATTGCAACATTATTTAGGTGGTGTTAAGTACCTGCTGTTGAGTAGTTTCCAGTTATTCTAGTCATCGATAAAAATTTGCAGTTGTCTTTTCTGTGATCATAAATGCTTAGAAATGAGTTCTACAGAATTTAAATTTTAAATAACTTAAATTGGGCGTTTAAGTAGGTGATTCATATCTTAAAAAAATAATAATAAAATAATGTATTAAGTGTTTCGTTAACAAATGTTAATACTTTAGTTTATTAATAGTTTTTTATACCTGAAAACTTTGGCCAAAACTATCCTTTTTAATTTAGATTCTAGAGCTATTAGGCGTGACGTGATATTAAGATTATAGTAAGTACTTTTCTAAGTCGAACCAGTCACTCTTGGTCTATCAGGTTTTCTAAAGTAATTTTTTTAAGCTAATAAGCAACAAAACCAAGAAATATTTTCTAAACAAATCTGCATAACTGCAAAATATGTTTCAATTATTACCGTATTTTATTATTCTTATGAGATATATCAAGTAAACCAAGCGTTGCAAACCGAATATATTTCAACGCCAATGTATCTGCAGCCATATAACTTTGTATTTATCATTCCTACCTCGCCACTCGAATAAGGTTGTCTCATAAATTTTCTATGACAAATGTTCATAACAATTTGCTATGGACATTTTCATTATTGACATATTGTTTTCAGAACTATCTACTTTCATTTATAGTTTGGATGCAAATTCTTACGAATATGATGCATTCTTACGAATATGATGCATTAGAGACCTGCCCTTGCTACGCACGTGGATACTTTTACGACATGTTTATAAATTGTTGAAATTCTCAGCTTTTCTCTACTATAATATACATGTGTTACTCATAAACCTTCTAGAAGAATTCCAAAAGAAAAACCGTATCAAAAATAAGTTATGTGGTATAGAAGAAGTGAGCGGAGAAATAGATACAACAACACAAAAAACCAGCCTCTGTACTTTATACTATTTAGAGATGTAAAAACTTAAGTTGGATCTCCTTAAGAGGCAGCCTAAGGTCGAGCAGTTGCCTCGACCAGCGGTCTAGCAAGTGGAGACCAACGAGCAACCGCGAAGCGAGCCAAACGTCATCGATACGATAATAAGTGGTCTCAAGTAGAGATGCATTAACTTGCCGCAGGCCGCGGCACGCTCAGGATGAGGCAGCTCGTCACGAGGCTTTACAAATCTAATGCGTACTCCATCTTATATTTGCCACCCCTGACCTCTTATATCGGACTCGTAGCCCAGTGTGGAGGTACTCAGCCCTGACTAACGAACCGTGTTTAAAGCCTCGTTAGCATTACTTGTCTGCTAAAGAGCTACTAAGCCAGCCCACAACACATATTTGCCTGCAAACCAGAATATACTAGTGTAAAAGTTTTGAACTCACGATATCCAATATTGACTTTTGTCCGAATTAGGTCCAGTATTCAAATGTTTTATTGCAGAATGTAGGATTAGTGGTTGATTGTTAAAGTTTCGAATAGTTAGTCACTATGCTTTGTTGTTTGACTTGCAGAATTATTAATCAGTGGATAGCGCAAATTGGAGTGAAATTCTTTTACAGTTGCAAGACAAGTTCGGAAAAATGGGAATTAACTTTTATATGAACCTATAATAAAATTAAACTGACGCGCGATGAATGTTGTAAAACTATAATATGCATATGTATTATGATTGTAATATTTGGAAATCTAAAATATATGTACGAGTATATAAAAGCGAAAGTTTACTTACTAACTCACTCACTCATCACGAAATCCTTCCGGGGTTCCTCTTAGGACATAGGTGCGCACTAAGACGGGATTTTGCGAAATTTATCCCCTAAGAAGCAGAGGGGGGCAAACAGGGGCAGCAAAGTTTGTATGAAACTTTTATAGCTTTGATAGAAGTATTTCCAAATTACTAAAAAACACTCATTACTGAAATTTAGTTAATTATTTTTGTAAACACCATTTACAAGGGGGTGAAATAGGGGTTGTAAGTTTGAATGGAAAATCTTTTAATTTTAAAGTAAACTACAGCTTACAGACTACTAAAATTAGTTAAGCACTATTTATTTATATATGAAAGTCACCATTAATGGACACTTTTAACACCATACAACTAGACACAATAGAAAATCTATTGTTTGCGGTCATACGACGTGGCGCCTAAAGACTTAAAAGTAAGTAGTTAAGTATTTTTACAATTTCATTAATAACTAGCTTTTGCCCGCGACTTCGTCCGCGTAGAAGTCGAAAATGATTCTAATAGGTTTTTTAATTGTTTTACTACGATATTATTTTTTGTTAAAACATATAAATTATTATGTTTTAACGTTTAAATACATATTACATAACATTCTTTACTATAGTGTTGAGATTTAAAGGTTAAATATCACTATATTAATCCACCCTTAGCACAGTAGGACCACGGGTACATAGTGGTATACCCTAGTGCCACCAAACAAATTACCTGTAGAACAAATTGGTAGGACCAATTTGGGTATTTTGTTTTTCCTTCGGGTGCTACAATTACCAGACTACTCTGTGCGCTTACTCTGAGCATGCCACATTTAACGGGCTGTGGGAGAAGCAGCTTTCTCTCAAGTCTTTGCCCGCCACCTTATGAGTTTGACCTTGAGGTTTGTTTATGGTCATTGCAAAGCAGACTTTGATAGAAAACTGCACTTTCTTGAATTCGAAGGGGTATTTGATGGTGTTAGGGAAATCCTATGAATATCCACAGATTCTCCTGGAGTACAACCGGTCAGTATAGTTGCCTCGATTATCTACATTTGTTTTCACTTGCAACCTGGTTCCATTGCATAATTTTAGTGGATTTACTTATATTGCGCAGCAACATACCTAATAAGCGCGCCGTAGGTACCTTCCTAACAAACACTGTAGATAAGTATTTAAGTATGTATATCCGCATTTCTAGAATCCATAACACAAACTATGGTATATGTTTACTTTGGGTCTAGATGGCGTTGTGTGTAGTTGGTTGATATATATCATATTATATTACTGTTACTTATCATATAGCGTACCTCCCGCTCCTCCCATAAGCAGCACCACCTAAAATAGGCAGGTAAAAAAATAGGCAGCACCACTTTTTGACCCAGCTGATCAGCATCAACGTCCTGTGTCCCTATCGCACCTAGCAAGTCTATTTAAAACTGTTCGATCTAAGCTGCGCCTGATTGTTCCTAATATAACAAACTCGATCCGTCTCCGTCTCGATTTATTTTCGCAAACACGTCGACTAAAAACTGGCTAAACAACAAATGAAAATATAACAGATGATATTATAGGTAACGGTAAGAATAAAACTTGCGGCAGAAACAATTTTGAAGCGGTTGTTTGGTCTTATGATCGCATTGAAGTGTTGAAATGAAGTAATGGATACTTCATTTCTACCTCGTCGTGACAAAACAAAAGTGGGTACTGTAAAGCATCATATGAGTGATGCATTTCACTTATTCGATGCAATGATTGTGCTATCAAAACTCAATTTACAATATCCCGCTTAAAAAAATGCTGTCCAACAATAACTACAGCAACATAATCTGACGTAAGCTGATTGAGTTTTCAAACATGACGTGTATCAGGTGTCAAAATATTTTTTTTAATCAAAAGCACTAAGGAGTATTAATATCAACTTCAAAGTAAATCATCCCCAAAATAACTTTGATGAATTTCGATAAAATACGAAACACATCTATTACTTCTATTAAAGAATGTATATGCAACATTTGAAATAGATTGCACCAAGGAATCACATTGTCCCATACAAACTTTGCTCCCCTTTTTAACCCCCTTAGAGGTTGAATTTCGGAAAATCCTTTCTCGGATGCCTACGTCATACAATGAACACACCCTCCAAGTTTAAGTTCTCTACGATCAGCGGTTTAGGCTGTGCGTTGATCCGTCAGTCAGTTATACAGGACAAAGCATTTTTTAAATATAGGTCTCGAGACACAACTAAGTAAAATTTCGACCAATTACCCTGAATCATAATTTATTTCCATCGTCTAATCTCGATTTATCTGCATAGCATATTACTTGAATAAATCGTTCTGTATATTGCATAGCCAGCAAACATTTCACGGTAGTAGATCTTTTTATACGGGACGGATTGACTGGAGATGTACATTATTTCGACGTAAAATGTTAGTTTTGTCCGAAAATCAGTGCTTCGAAGGCATAAGTACCTCCTCGGTCCTCTTTATTTTCTTTTTTCTCCCAAAGTATCTTTACCCAATATGGTCAGTATAATAATTTATGCCACTACTGAACTAAATTTGAAATAGCACAATACACCAGCAAAACTGATTTCAAATGACGGAGTCGATAGGAATTTTCAGTTATACATGTTTCAAACAAAGCGTCATCATTCCTATGTTGATTATCTTCTAGTAAATGCCCGTATGTAAGGTAGATATCCTCTATCCTTAAGAAAATAAGCAACATGAACAGTTTACAAAAGTAGGCGCATTGTACCAACATTTTCAGTGATTTCGATTAAACGTGAAAATTATTTCATTAAGTTGTTTAAAAACATCTAACTTTTTCACCATTCACAGCTGAGCCACGTGTTTTACGATTATAACTACCCTATTGTTTAACAATGAGATAATTAAAACTGTTTTACAAATGCATCTGTTTCACAAAGTTGAAAGAATACAGAGTAAGTACCTAGTTTGTCTTAGATTTTCTGAACATTCCGTCATGGTGTCAGGGTTGTAGTACAGCCTTTGTTCACTTTCAAGGTGTACGTACATCCAGATGTACTTATTATCAGTAATATGGTCCCTAATTAATATGGTCTACCATATTGATGAGAGTTTAACTTAAATTGGACATATTTATGTCTCGAAAGCTATACATTACCTATTTAAAAATGTTGTGCTTAAATTCATAAAAACGCATCATTATAAAAATCTAATAGTAGTTTTACAAACAAAATTAATAAAAATTTCACCGCATTCACTAAATCGCATTTATTACTTTCTGAATATAGATTAAATTGACCTTACTTTTTTGTTTATGAACCAATTTTAATTAAACATACATTAAATGTTACACGAAGCTAGCTTCGATACATAAGTGCAAACCGCCATCGAACTGCACCGGCGCGGTCGCTACGCGCGTCATTTACATACACTTTCATTTTCAAAAATTTCTAGTATTTATGGACGGATTTTAAAAATTCTTTTTTTATTCTATAGGTGTTTCTGTCCGCTATGTATAGTGTATAGTCACTTGCAGATATTCACCGTGTAACACATATTAATAAATAATTTTGTGACATTTTTAAGGATATCCGGGATACCCGGTTTTTTTCGGGACAAAAGGTAGTCTATAACCTGGCCAGGAGTATGACCTATAGGTGTAGCGAGTTTGATAAAAATCCGTTCAGTGGTTTTTGATTCATGCCTGCACATACAGACAGACAGACAGACAGACAGACAGACAGACAGACAGACAGACAGACAAAAATTTTCTAAATTACATTTTTGGCATCAGTATCGAATAAATATTACCCCCCAATAGTATTTTTTTAAATATATTCAATGTACAGATTTTATCTCGCTAGAGATTTATTATAAGTATAGATAGTGATAGTATCAATACAATAAAATATTGAAAATTAAAGATCGGGTGTTTTTCCTACATTTCTGCTGTATTTTTTACTGTAGAACACTGCAATTGGTTTTACCGTTAGTAATAAATTTTTTTGTCCATCACAGGTTCCATTTTAACGCGCGAACGCGACTGCAGCTGCCGAGGCTCGGCAGCACGTGCAGCTGCAGCCACGTTCGGAATGTTTTATACATTTATATAGATAACCAGTCTTGCCGCCGCAGCCGGCTTCGTGCGGCCGCCGCATGTGCTGGCTGCATCCGCAGCCTGCTGCCGAGGTTGGAATAGCACCTCGAATGTCAGTTATCGCATTCTTATACAAACTTTTAACCCCTATTTCAACCCCTACAAGCCATTTTTTTGCAATAAAAAGTATAACCTATGTTGTTCTTTAAAGTCTATTCTATATCTATAGTAAATTTAATCAAAATCGGTTCTGTGGTTTAGGAATGAAAGCGTAACAGACAAAGAGACTCAGATACTTTCGCATTTATAATATTAGTATGGATAAAATATTCATATCTGATCCAAACATACTTAAAAAACAAGATATATTGAATATTGGTACAATATAAACATGTATGTATAAGTAGGTACTGTGTAAACTACAAAAACTTGAACGTGTGGAGTGACTTTCATAGTGATACTACAATGTGAGTTATAAGTTACAAATTAAGCGCCTTGTCGACTGTCTTATAAGAATAACGGTTATTACACGACGTAGGAGCTATTTGATGTTGACAGTAATCAATCGAATGAAAGTAATACAGATCCAATACACTTTGAGAAGCCTTAATAAATATAATATTATTTAGAGGAATAATATTCAAGGACGACTGAATCTTTGAACATGTTCCTACAACGTTTTTATTTGCTTAACATGTGAGTAGGCAATTTACTTTATTATTTTAACCAGCAAAAATAAACATTGAAAATTAATATCTTCAAAGTTACATCAAAGTATTTTATACGTTTTCATTACATTCATAATTTATTTTCCGCCTTACAAAATACGCTACAATTTCTTGAATGTTAAATAAAAATTCTTTAGCCTCAACTTGTGTAAGTGTTGCAACGAATTGAAAATACTTTCAGTGTTTTCAAAGCGTACATTTCATGTTATTTCTGGTGCCAACATGTTTTCAAATAAAATAAAAATGAATGTTGTTTTAACTTTCACCTCAAAATATGAACCTTCAATAAAATAAATTAGTCAAATTTTTTGGAGCATCGTCCGTCCGCATTTGCAATTTTGTTTTTCAATTATATAAAAATACGCTTTGTTTATTTCAAAATATTTTTTTCATTCCTATGGCGTATAATTTATTGCACAAAGGGGTACAATTGTGATTATAATAAGTAAATGGATAAAAAATATTATGTAAACATTTTCTTGTTATTTGAAACTAAAGAGTTATAGTCTAAAAATATCTGCTTTCTAATAAATTAACGTCGCAAGTATCTAAAGTTTGTCGCCGTCAATGTTAAACTTGGACAATTATCTTCCGTCTCCATTAGGAACAAAAACACTGGGCTCAGTGACGTCCAACAAGACTCAAACTGGTCTATTGAGATTAACCAAGTTCGACAGAAAACAACGTAATTAAGTTTAGCCGGCCCTCACTGATGTTTATTGAATTGCTGGTAACTATTGATTTTCCAGTCTTTATGTTCGATTACGAGGTTATTTTACTAGCCTCCTTTTGTTAGTAGGTAGAACTTATAGAATGGTGTAATCTTACAATAAAGGCAATGTTTTTAAAATTATTTATAAAATTTGTTAATTGTATGTAGTAATAATATTCATAATGTGTAGGAATTGTAAGTAGTAATTGTCGTAAGAACATATTAAACGAAAAATAGCGTATTCCCTCATTCTCATTTTTGTACTTCGGTTAATTTACTTTATCTTGGGTTAATTTACCCAAGTGAGAACATGTTTTTATTTAGGAAAAATGTACTTTTGCAAAACTATTTGAAACTTGTACATGGAAGTTGATTCAATAAATTTTGTTTTGTCTACGTTCATATAGCCAAATTCCGGGCATCCCTTGTAATGTGATTGAGTCACAAACAAATAAAACCTATTTATAGTGTTGGGATCAGAAGCCCGATATAATATTACATTTTGTATAGAGTACATATCCGATATTCCATAACATAACCAAATTAGGTTATATTTGCTTTTGCCCTATTATTTCTTCACATTACGTACCTACTGCCTTCTTTGTATGAAAAGAGGCCTTTACTCTGCAATTGAACGATAATGAGCTCGTGCTTTACTTTGTTACTTTGTATATATATTCTTTGACGCCTTCAAAGGTAGCTGTGATATTTTTACCACACTTTTTCCATGGTAATTTTTACTCGAACTGATTTTAAGCATAAGTCTAGTAATAAGGTTTACATTTCAACTGCTGCAATAATGGTAGCTTAGGTATCTATATTTTATTTCTATTTCGTAATTCTAAAATAAATTTTATGTATTCTAAAACCTGCAGTTGTCAAGCGTATTTGCGCTGACAAATACTATACTAGCATGGTTCATTAGCTATGTAAATACGTATATTGTATTGCGTTATAATTTGTAATGCATTTGCATTACATATTGCATGGAATATGTAATAATTGTTCTGGAATATTCATTGGTCAGTAACTGACTAAATGTATATTTAATTAATGCTTAATTTGGACATGTGATAAACAATTCAATAACGCTCCAAGTAACAAAATTTTATTTGATTATTAGATAAATATATTATGTGTATAGTGATAGATCCCTCCCACACATGGGTTTTGTCAACTACGTAATAGGCGAGAGATGCTACAAAATATTATTTTACACGCCTCAGAACTTGGACACTGATTACAACAGCCGTGCGTACTACCACTCAATACCATAATTGATTTGTGAATGAATTGGTGATGAAGCGTAGGACAAAATAATTTTATGAACAATAAAATCTAAGACTAAGAGTGCAAATAACTTACAAACTTCGGCTATTGTTCAGGCACACAGAAACAGATGCTGCTTTACCCGCGGCAAATTTATCGACATGTAATTAAACTAAAGATCATAATGTAATCTCAACCTCTCGATGCAGATATTTGTCAATCAAAAATGCATTTAAAGTTACTAGATAACCAATTATTGTTTGTTTTGAATGAATGATTGAACAGTAATCTCTTTAAAACCGAGACAACTACTAATAAAAATGACAAAGCATTGTGAACTCACTAACCTAAAAATTACAAGTTTATAAAGTAATAATGAATTATCTTTCATGTAGTACAATTGACTGCTGGCAGAAACTGGGAATAACTTTTACTGCGCATTACTAACTCATAGCATTTCACAAAAATGAACATAATACATTTTTATAACAAGCTATTCAAAAACCAAAGTAAGTACCCAATGTATCCAATACAATTCGTTAATCCATACATATTGAACACACGGCCTTTACGTGTACTAGTCAGCCGAAACGATCATGACCCACAGTCGAATCCCTTATTCCCCTTGATTCCCCAAAGATATACTTTTCCTCGGTAAGAATTTCAAATTTTTCGACGCTTGGAATGATTTCCCTACTGCATTCATGGATGAGAGGCCAACTAGAAAAGTCACAGAAGCCTGGGCAAATCTGCCGAATTTAAATATTTTAGGTTCAGCTTTAAATATTTACCTTCGAAGGAAGCCACGTTGCGGACCTTAACTAGTTTTATTTAAATTTAAAATCTTTATAAAGAATACATATATAAAAGTAAATGTAATATATAAAAATGCAGTAGATTATCGAATGGAAGTAAAGTATCAGTGGAACAAAGTAATGGATTTATTATAAATGTCTTACGATTAAAAAAAGCGGCCTGAATAACTCGCCAGTTTTTCTCTTTATTTCACCCTTGTCAGCGCATAGGCCGTGAGCAAATTGAAGTTTATAAGTACTATATGATAAAGATAAAAGAGGTAAAAAAAAGAAATAGTCTTAATCAAAACAAGCCCAAATATGTTTTATCCGCAGTCAAAGTGTTCGCATTCATCTCGTTCAAAGATTCCATTTTCTAAGCTATTTCGAGTTACGAAAGAAACAAAAGCGGTGTGTATGACATTTGTCAATTCATGTGAAAGATACGTTGCTATTTCTGAAGCCTTATTGGAACACGAATTATATTTCAATACGGGCCGTTATTCATCTGTCTTCTATACCGAAATGTATGAAAATCTGTCAAATAATGTGAATAGTATCTCCTTGAAATAGCAATAGATGTTCAAAATAAGAAGAATTTATTATTCTGAGTTCGCCAACTCGGGTTGATTTCAACGTATATTTCACTATTAAAAGATTATGCTTGGAGGCATATCAAATTTAATTTTTTTAAAGGTTAACCTTTCAGTCTTTCTTATAGTAAGTACCTGTAGATATATAGCTTAGATGCTCTAGCTGCTAATGAGATCTGGAACCCGTCTATTCAAATTCCAGTCACATGCTCCATGTAGAAGGGTGAGAGAGCAGTCCACCTTAGTGCTTGTATTCTTAGATTTAAAGACCCAAATCATGGTAAATAGTTTTTAATCAAATCCCAAACAGCGATATATCCATTGTCACGTTGACGCAATGCATGAAATTACGAATCAAATTATTTTTGAAATTCGCGTAAGGGATTGAAAGAAAACATTATGTGGTAGTGAGTGATGAATGCGAGCATAATAGAGCCTAAAAATAATAATGTAATGATGAATTTCTTTTTACGGACTTCTCTGAGGCGGAACAATTTAGACCTCTAATATTACTTAAAATTCATATAACAATTTAAAAAAATATATAATTTTGATGGCAGGACGATCTGGATGCGTTCTACAGATACTGGCAGGTGAACACCAGAATAAAAAAAATATTTTTTATCGTGTACACATTTCAGAAATAAAAAAGTATTATTATTCTTTATTTATATTACTGTGTCTGTTTTACTTGATTAATAATCCAATCTAACTTTAAAAGTTTGTTCGTAAATTGCTTAGGTGTGGTAAAACCTTGGTTGTTATTATGAAACAGGAAACATAAATAATGTTGTGTTTACCAATTTAAGTAAATTAGAATGTTTGTTATGCTGTGGCTTTTTCTATAACACCTATCTTTGTTGTTATAATATAATACCAGCCTATTATTGTCCCACTGCAGGTCAAAAAAGATCTCAAGGCTTCACCACGCTTGTTACAATCTGATTGGCAATTTTAGATATTTTTAAAACTTCAGATTTCCTCGCTATGTTTAGCCTCTCGTAAAAAAGTAATGTCGGTAAACTTAGGAAGTACATATTGAATGGTAGTTGCTTCGTTTCTAATCTACCAAAGGTCATAATAACCAATAAGTTTAACATCAATAATCCTCCAAATACCTACACTAATCAGTATAGCACCTTGATATCCTGTTTATTTTATTTCTTTGTCTAGTGAACACTTTAAGGTAGTAAGACTGAAACTAGTTAAGCTAGCGTCGGTCAACTGACATGTATCTCAACGCCATTATACGCATACAATAGCTACGGTGGAGCTATGTGAGAGATACATTAGAAGTTAAACTATGCTACTTATAAATCAGTTTTAACACAAAGCCAAGAAGACTTAATTATCGCTTAGATTTCGTTTGCAAAACTTTTAGTATCTTATAAAATTTAGATGTTTTGCGTTCCAATAGGCAATCACTTCTTTACTATTCATATTTTAATTTTTATGGTTTCATTTCAAGTAAGTACCTTTATGACTGTAAAAGAAATAACCTCGAAAAGCCTCGAATATCTTTAATAAATTACTAAAACAGTTAAAAATTAATAAGATAATTATATAAAGCATATAAAAAGAGATAGTTAAAATATTAGCTTTTAATACTAGACCGTAGATTGTATTTCTGATTAACACATTTTTTATACATCATAATAATAATTTGAAGATAGTTCTAACTTCAGCCTAATAAACTACTCGTATATAATAATGTAGAATATTCGTATATGAGTTGCAGTTTAATCAGATTATTATTTGCCATTTCTATAGAGTAACTTCCTCAGTTACTTCTCCAGTCATACTGATTCCGTTCGGATAACAAATATCTCTGTAAAGCTTATCAATTTCTAAAAAAAATGCTTATCTATTATAACGATGTGTGTTTACCTCATAGCCTCAGTATTCCTATCCAACTGGCTCGGCTTATTTTCATTTTCAACTAAGCGCATACACGAAACCCTCTTAAATCGTAGCTGTCGTCAATATTTCCGCATTCAAGCTTATGTCTGAAGGATTTATCTGTACGCAGCGGCGAGAACCGAATTTGGGGCTCCAGTACCCGACAAAACAATCTCGACTTGACAAATCCGGGCTAATAATCGATGCTCGTTATCCGCACGCGTCCGGCCCTGTTCGAATAGATTCGGACGTATTTGTTACCGGAATTTAATATTTCTAATGTTTTATTGGAAAGGCGTTGTCTGTTATTTGTGCACATTTATTTTAATACAACACGCCTTAACACTAATGTTATCCAAGATATAAAACGAAACAATTTATTACGAAGAAAAATGTGTAAAGAAAACAATGGGAGATATAAAAGTATCAAATACGATACCTACTGCAGTTGCTCCTGCATTGTTTAAGAAGAAGTTATTACGACAACCATTTTAAGTTCTTAAATTCGAAGAAAAGAAGCATGGAACGTGAGTCCAATTTCTATTTTTACAAGTTTCATGTGAGGGAAGCTTCTGTTCGTGCCAATTAAGTTTGCAGACTCGGTAAAACATACGTGAAACAACTGAGGCAACTGGAAAGTGTGTTTGAATAAAACTTGCTTGTACTGAGTTATACTACTCATATATTACATCGAATGATAATTACCTCTTGGTTTTTCACTAATTTTTATGTGAATAGCTACCTATATCGAGTTCAAAAGGTTTTCAAATCAAACAATACAAGCTAAACTAACTCAGCATTACGTTTCACGTTATTTCGTAGCTGGCACCATTTAATGAACCGATTCACTGAAGCCCGCCTATACCATTTTGGTTTTCCAGGTTGACGACCATCCTTGCTGCAATAAAAAGCCGCCCAAAATGTGACAGAAGTTTTTAAAATTTTAGTTCTCGTACACATTGACCTGTAATAAAACTATATAACCTACATTATAGGGGTAAAACAGTTTTTATCTATCTAGTTCCTTTTATGTCTAATTCACCTTTTGTTAGTAATAAAGGTTGCGACCTCATATTAAATTTAACTTCGGCTTACAAAATATTTCTTTATTGTGGGAAGGTCACATCTAAAGTGAACCTATATCTTTCTTAATTTCTATAGAAATAATAATGCTGTTTTGAAATTCAGGATTTCGATGCATCACCATTTTTGAATAAAATATTTATATATATATATATTTATCTTTATTCCCTATTGACATGTTTTTACGAATAAAATTCAAAGTTATTGAGGTTACAATTAAACGAATCGCGATGGGATCAAAGTGACATATTTCTCTTTTTGCGACTATCTTTTCAGCCGGTTTACGCAAGTTCAGAGAACGCCTCATTCAATACGGTAACATGTGTGTTGACATCTGATTAATGGTCGTTTCGAGTTACCCCGTTTGACTTCCAAGATTAAAAAGAAAAACACGGAAAATGTATGCCGCGCATCGTGTTTGGAAACGTAGTTGTTAGTGCGGTGTCCGTCAAAACATATCTTTTGTTACAGTTGCTTATCTATTTAGACGTTTTTCTTTTATAAATTATGACTAGCAATAATAATAACGAATTTTATTTTGCCCTTTTCATGTGAATCTCTTAAAATCTACTGCTAAAAATTTGTACGTCTTATTTTCAAAATAAACAGAGTCAGTTATGTGAAGCTTACTGCCATTCAATTGACATTAGATTATTTGATGAAAAATAAAATGAAATCAATGCGATATTATTCCACATTGTTATACAATCATTTGCTAATTAGTACGTTATGATATAGATCATTACTGTAGTCAGTATATCATCACTTATAACTTTATATTAATTTTAAGCTGTTTCATGTTTTATAATACGAAATATGTGTATTTTCCTAAACAATGTTTAGTACTTTCCCATATATCCTTATATGCCCTATATGGTAATAACTTATATGTTTCTTTTACGCATCGATGCGTACTCTTTATGCCATGTCATGAACACGGGAAATGGAAGTAAATAAATTTGCATGTACGTGGTTAAATATGTAAACCATACGGTGCATTGATTGCAATGATTACCTGGCATAGTGCTAGTGAGCACACTGCTGTGTTTCACATTGAATTAATAGAAAAAACGCTATATGTTTGTAATGCCATTCGCCGTAAGTATTCTAATAGTTTTTGTACCAGAGATTAAAAATGTTTTGCACGTTTAGAAATCTTTATTAAATTTTACTTGAATTTTTAAGGCATACTTAATTAAATATTGCTTATTTCAAGTAAAATGTTAGCTTGCCAAATTAGTTAGCTTGTTTTCTCGATCGCAATTACATAGACAAACAAATAAGATAAGATTTCAATGTGACAGTTAAGCCCTTAAACTTTGTGCTATGTATAAACCATTCAAACTCGAATCTTAAATCCTTTAGAATATAATCAACGAATAGCGGCAAAAACACTCGACATTTTGCAACTACTGCATTTTTATATTCATCAGTAGAGGCACGCAATTTGAAAATTATCTTTGAATTTCTTGGCGGGCAGATGTTATAATTTCAAACGATATTGCAACAGAAAGACATTTAGGGCGTAATATTTTTATTATGATGATGGGTAGGTAATTTTTACCGTAGTGAATTTTATTATGTTAAATCGTTATAATAAGCTTCAAAGTTCGAAGTTTATGCAGTAGTAGTAGTAGTTATGAAGATTATAAAGAGGTTTCGTTTGACAATTTGAACCCTTGTCATGTATCGTGTAAGGTCAAACAAATCAATCAAAATAAATGTTGTGAATGCATTTGCAAAGTTATTTAATTGTGCTCAGAAAGAAGGTGCATTCCTTTTTTCTTCGCTCGCTTGTATAACAACATAGTTTTAGCATGATTTTAGTACTAGCAGGTAGTATTTTGTTCTATTGCAGTCAGTGACTACCAAATATATTTAATTTTTACTGGCATTCCAGTAAAAAATATGTTTAATGTTTAAACTTTATTGTCAAATATGTCAGTTGGCATTTGCACGTACTCATATACATATAACTGCAATTACGCAACATCTTTCGTTTTTGCGTAATTTGAGTCCTCTCTCCCAGTCATATTTCTCCAATCTGGTTAATTCACCTATTTGAGCAAAATTACATACATCTCCTAAGAGAAATCACATCATCTTTGAATTGGCAGAGAAGTCCGCGAGCTTAATTCGCTGTAATGCAATGTTAGTTTACATCTTTGCCCAATATCATTTCGGAACCTACAAAACAACAAAATGGATGATTTATAGACGGCCGGCTATTTTTCGTTGTTGACTATACTTGTACTAGTAATTGAGTACTTTTTTGTTATAGCAACATATCAATGGATAAGCCTAATATTTATGTTGTGTAATATAAATTTTATGCGTGTTCTCTTTACGCACAAACGCACAATACATTTCAATTAGGCAGCGTATGCAATTATGCATATTATCCGGAATATTCAAATTATGCAAAACGAAGTTATCTATTACGCCAATTTCAGCCAAATCTAGATCGTGATATAAATAACAAAGACAACACATACGATATAAACATTAATATACAAGGGCAAAATCCGCAATGCGATGATTGAGAGAGAGTCGCATTGGCTTTCAACAAAGCAATTCATTTGTTCCAAAAGTCTATTTCTACTTTGTGTAGATAAGTCAAACTTATCTACTCATTTAGATAATTTTAATTGGTACCTACATAAATAAGGCTGTCTTAATAACCATAATAAGGTCTCAGCCCTGGGCCAAACGTAGCCTACAAGACAAGTTTGTTTTCATATTGCGTATTCAAAGATAATCAAAATTCTGTATAATAATGAGTACGTTTCCTTACAAAATTGATTTTAATTTTAATTTAAAGCAAATAATTGGAGTGGAGTGAGTTTGTACAACTTTTGACAACTTAGTTGATCCAAAGATTTAAGGCTATCAGAGTGATTTCAGTTCGTCAGATAGTAGGCGGCAGCAGGCATTTTTATGATTCATTATAAGGATTATTCAAAATTATTATTATTATTATTTTTATTCTTATTGCCGCATAAATTAAAATCTTTTTATAAATATTTGATACAAGATTACTAATGTAAAAAAACGTTAATTATAATTTATTTGGCAGGCTTGTTTAGTTATCATATTTAGAAACAAAATAAAATGAATTAATAAAGCCATGCGTGCTAAGAAAACATATTTGGAAATCACTTCATTAGTTTTACATATATGTAGGTAATACACTAAGCATTTCATTTATTTCTTCAATAATCTATGCAGCTAAGATTCGACTAAATATGTAACTAACTAGCTTTGTATGCATTGTAGCTAAAAATATCTAATACAGAATCAGTGGGTGGTATTTAGCTTGTCTAGAACTATTTGTGGAAGTGACCAAAGACACATTCTGTTTTAGTATTTTTTTCTTACACACCTTAACACTAGCTCTTAAAGCAAGTGTCTTAGGGTAACTGGTTTCTATCAAGTGTATATTTATTTACCTAAATGATATAAAAATATTCTTGGAAAACTCACATTGAACGAAACTTTATAAAATCTGAGTCGTATAATACCGCTTTAGGCAGAGATGTTTGTTTCGCTTCTTCCAATTTGTCGCCATTCGCGGCTTGCCAAGCATTACAAACACGATTTTTGTAAATTATTAATATACTTATAAAAACCATTTCGTCATCATAAATATATTTTATTTTAGATGAAAGGAATCGTATAATCAAACTGTTTTGTTAAATAGTTTTGGAATAACATAACGTAACGTAACTCCATGTTTTCTTGAATATGTGAATAGAAACATATCCAAGTATCTTAGCTATGTTGTTAAATTACCAGGCACAATTTCAGATTCCTAACAGCAAATTACTGAGAATTTCATAACAGAAAACCACAATATTTCTTTCCACAGTCCGGGAAACTAATTCGAGACCACTGGCAGTTCGTTCACAGTAGGTACTACTGAAGCAAGAGCGACTTACGTAAAATCATCTTAAAAAAGACACAATCTACATAACAGCATTGAATCCACCCTTGTTACCGAACGAAGTCGCATTTGATCGGTTTCTCTATCTCTGCAATGATATTAGATTCAGAATGGATTTATTTACAAAAAGTACTTCGGAGCCTATGCGACATCGGGATATTTTTCAGATCCTAAATTGGGTATCTCCGCTTCGTATCCATTGGTATGTAAATACATGAATTTATATCACCCCTAATGTCTGTCGCGACGTAAAAAATCTTTTCTTTTCTTACAATTGATGTTGATCCCTTTCATATTTCGCCAATCCAAATTGAGTTTTCTAAGTAGAAAAGTAAACATTTTTTGAAAGAATACTTTAAAAGGCTTATGGAAGAAAAATATTCATAACGGGGGTTAAAAGTTCATTACCTTTCAGGACCCTGTCGTATATTTAATTATAACAACGTGTATAAAACCAAAAATGGTTTTTGCTGCTGTTGTTTTGTTTATTTTACTGATCCATTCTATTGTGTAAAACAATAGAAATATTTGAAAATTTTCTTATTTGTCTTAACTGTTTGTTAGTAGCAAAGTCCAAGATAATCTTAGAAAGTATCATGTATAAAAAATGAAATACTCTTCAAGTCTTTGCCTGGTCTTCGCCTGTCAGTTGCCTGGAATCAAATCTCATATTCTAATAACATAATATTATTTTGTCAAAACATCTACTGTGATTATTTCAGACAGAAGTTTATCCTCTATTCGGGTCATAACTTCAACTAAATGAAAATATATGTAATAATATGTTTGGTATTTTTTATCTTAATCCACTTTGATCTGTATCGAATTTGCAGCCAGTGTAGCGTTAGTGATTGGATATTTTGTAGTTTTTAGGTACAGCTCATATTTGGATCGTTGCCAATAATTGAGTAAGGTTAAGCTTGTCCTTATTCAAATTGAGACTGATATTTGAACTATGTACTGAGAGGTCACCTCTGATCTGATTCAAAGATTGTCTTTTTATATTTGAATTGGTAGCAAATGTCACGCCAAAGTAATGAGCGCTGAGGTCCTCAGTCCCATCACCGATCAAATTAGACAATACTGTGCTGTTCTGTGACGGCGAATCTATACCTACCCGGAGACTGAAAATGTATCTAAGAGGCATTCTGGTTCCTACATCTCGGGAACTAGCGTAACAGATTGCGTGTATCTTCTAATAGCTAAGGCATGCGCGTAGCTGTTACCGATACTTGAGATTTATGGTTTACAAATAAAATGTTTTGAGAGTTTGGGTAAACTTTGCATCAATTAATAGTAAGTTGATAGTAAAATATTAATGAAGTCTCAAAAATATTAATGGCTTATTATATCTACCTTATCAATATACCTAATGCTCAAAGATGAATATTTAGCTTTACGACAAAAAAATAGGTATAATAAGCAATCCAACTCCTTTGAGAATTGTCATCAGTGTAGCTCTACCGTGAGTTTTCTCACGGGTGACAGCATAAAATATTTACTAGATGAAAAATGAACAGCGGCGGTATTTACTCTGAGAAAATTTTGCTGTCAGAATAAATACCAGGAACGCTGTTCATTTCTCATGTTATAAATATTTTACGTCGCCACACTGGTGAGACAAGCGCACAGCGCATCTCGATGTTAGGTATACTGATTTTAGTTTATGTGTGCGTGTTTGTGACAGTGGTCGGAACAAATGAGTTGATATACATCAAGTATTATAGGGTCCCACAGGTATGGGCAGATAGCTCTCAACACGGGTTTTGCTTGCAGTTTTATAGATTTAGTATGGTGTGTTTTACATGTGGTTTTTATTACTGCATATTCTATCCTACTCCACTGTACAATTAGATAGTGAGAGCGAGAGAGAGAGAGAATTTGGAAGTGTTATATTGCTTTATGAGGGAAATTTTTCTCAGGGCATAACTACAGAAAAACCTTCTATGAATCTCTCTCCTCCCGCTCTTCAAAGCTTGTTGCCTTACGTTTGAGTCCACAAGCATAATAGATCTCTTATGTCAGTTTATAATTCAAGAAACCCGTCTAGATAATATGCAAGGTACTATCAGCATCATATTTTTATAACATTTTTTTTATTCGCACTAAAAATTACGAAGATGACAGATGTACACAAAGGCTTATAGGTATTAACATATATTAGTGTTACAACTAATGCGAAAAGCTAAGATAAATAAATATCTTGTGTTATAGGCTTGTAGTAGTGTGTGCAGTATGTTTATGGTAAGTATGAAACACATTATATATTAAAATATTCAAAGGGCCTCTGGATGTTGCTTCGTCCCCATGTAAGCTCTTTAAAGAAATAGGTGTCCTTTTTAAAATTGTACCTACATTAAAAACATATCAGGCAGAATTGAGATAAGGAGTAATATAATGATTAGGCTAATAATAATGGTAACACCATTATTTTCACAAAAATTATCACAAAAATAAATGGTTTCACACAATTCGCCAGTATTAGCCTGCAAAGTTTTACAATTATTAAGCACAAGATAATGTCATAGACAATAAACAATTCAAGCATCAAAATTTTAAATGTCAAGTTCAATGATAAAATAAATTGCATGATATATGAAATATATTAAATTAAAATTAATATTAACAATAATAGGATCAGATATATGTTCATAATTTTGTGTCATTGAATTGCTTAAAAAATTAGAAACAAACTTAGAAATTACTACAAACATTAGTTACTTTAGTTCATAAACTCATTACCGGTATAAAATGCCGTATCCAGTAGCCATTTTCTTAAACGCTTCACAAATAAAGTGTTTTTCGGTAAGATTTTAATATCCTTTGGTATTATATTACAGATTTTAATGCACATTTACCTAATAGCAATTCTTCTGAAAAATAGTTGTTTTTTTATATAAAATTCTTAAAAAAAATTTTTTTAATTTTATAATTATATCTGAAGTCACCGTGTTATTTTTTGCTATATATAAAGAGCAGTTATAGTGCTAATAGAATATTTAAAATGATGGCTACATTTTTAAAAGTTACATTTTAAATTGGTTTCAATAGCATATAATTGACAAAGTTTAAAATAAGACTGGTGAGGCGATGCGAGAAAGTTTAAATGTAAATATAAGTTTAAAATAAATACCTACTTTGAAGTGGATAAATAAAAAAAAAAAGATCTCAGACATTAATATAGGCTATAAGTTAGGAATAGTATCTGATTAAGTCACTTATTTTTGTCTTCGTCTTTCATCTTTATATTTGGTTATCTAAAGTGTGTTAAAGAAACTGTTTCATACCAGAAATAATATTCTTAGAGGACTTTTTAAGAAAAGATAGGCAGGGTTAACATACTCAATCGTTTATCTATCTATGTTATCTATTATATTATCTCAGGTAGGGCGAGACCATTGCCTACCACGCATAGTCCTGAACCCAATTTATCCGACCGGAGATTGAATACATAGTAACAGCCTATTTCCTTGCCAATATTTTAGCTGTTTAGTAAGGAAAACAAAATCGGACAGATGAGCACATTGTAATTTATTTAATGACATGAATGGTTCAGTGTTGAAGTGTGCTTCTAATAATATAATACCAAAGTAATCTTTAGAAATTTGTTCAAATATGGTTAAAACGATGAACATTTTATGGTATGTATAGTAATTAGAACCATGCAGATAGAGCATATCATGTAATTACGTAATTACGATAGGTTTTCGTGAATACATATGTTTACCGGTGACAGTATATAATAATTTTTGTATGAAAATTAACAACGCCTCTGGTGTTGTTTCTGAGAACTAATGTATCATAATGATGACGTTCATATTTTACGCTTGTTATGGTGCGATAATACACATAAAGTACATACCTACATAATAGGTTGAATTCCGAGAAAGTTATTATACAATAATTTAAGTTTATTTCAATTGTAACAGAACCTATCTTTACTTTTTAATAAAACAACAATAATGGTAAGAAACACATTCGAATCAGTAGCAAAAACAACACTATTTAGCTATTTACATTACAAACAACCTCAGAATATATTCGTGCAATTGCAACAGCAACACGACTAGTTAAACTGTTATTATTCATAAAGGTAGTGAGTACAAAAACGGTGTTTTGCACAAAACAATAAGTAACCGCGTGCAGCCGACAGCCGCGCGTAAATTGTTCTAGGGAGCGGTTAAAGACGTGAAAATTGTTTTGCAACAATCGAGGTCCGTTTGCGACACATTTGCTATGGACGCTTTTCAATCTTATATCTTGCGTAACAACGTAAGTACTGTGTGCGATTGGGTACCAGTCTGAGAACTTAATCATGATACAAGTCAGTTATTATCCTACTGCTGGCAAGGCACTTTTCTTAGAAAGTCATATTATTATTAAATGCGTTGCCAAATGCGATGCAATGTACATTTGGATGGCGACTGTTTTACTACAATTGTAAAATGTTCTTTCTTTAGTATATAAACCACAAATAGGTCCCTGTTAGACGCTGTCATAACAAGACCTATTTAATAATTATGATCAACAGTTAAGTCGCTGTTAAAAAAGTTTAATGTTTTATACAGAGTGTATACGACGGTATGATATTAAATGCAATTACGTATAGTATGTGACAATATAAAGCGAGACAAAAAAAAATCAATATTTAGTTAATTTTTTTATGATGTACGATAATTTCTAATGGGCTAATCTGTCAACAAGTGCTTACACCCATCCCACTCCAAAGCCTTAAAAGTGCAGTTCCTTATGCCTGTAGTATTTGTGTATGTCACTGGAATATAATAAAAGGAAAATCCCGTACTAGTACTCTTGTACTCTAGGATGCAATTTATACAGCTGCCAATTTAGCACTCTGCTTAAGAGCACTGAAAAATACTAACTAGTTTTATTATGATTGCGGTCTTCTGTAGGATAAAGTTTTGTAAATCGTCGTCGTCAAATACTTACAATACGTCTCTTTTAGGTACTAAAGTATTAGAGACGACTGGAAAGCGCCGAGATTGAATATTCTGACCCCAGAGCACGCAGTCAAAACTTCTAAAGTTTATCAGATATTTCAAATAGAACTATTATAATTCACACTGATTACCTTTCAATTCAACTTCTCTAACGACAACTGTTTTAAATTCCTACTCCAGTAAAGATCTCTTCTCTTTATCACCATCATCACTTTTTTTATGCAACTTTGTTGGCAAACAAGCATACCTGATGGTAAGTGGTAACCGTAACCTATAGAGAAGGCTGTGTTTCCCAAGCATCGCAGAAGTAATAATACTACCAAGCCGTTGCCGACCACGGAGAAGGGGATTAGGAAGGAAATAGGAAATGGACGAGGACCGAGGGGGTATTTGGGCTGCCGGCGCTCTCATTCACCGAGCGAAACAGATTTAGATTTAGCATAAAAACTAATATTCTTCCGTAGATCGTCTATGAGAGGGTAGTACTTCCCCAGTCACTCCGGCCCATTCATGCTAAATCTAGCGTGGATTTACTACTTTAGCTGAAAGACGTCTAATGCTTAGCCAGGTCATGAGCTACCTTCATCCATTCTCACTTGCCAAAGGAAGCGAATTAATGTAAAAACTTACCTATTACTCTACGCCGATATTCATTGCGAGGGTAAAAATACTTGAACTAAATTATCAAGGCTCAACGGCCGATTAAAAGTTTCACTAGGAAACTAGGTAAGTTGGTATGTTTAAAAGCTGATGAGTACAGCGATGTTGCAAATTTGTTTTTAATGTACTTATTTGTCAACTTACCTTCACATATTCATTTTACCATTTACTGTCCAAATCCATAATAATAGGTACATTTTTACCAAAATTCTACATTATAATGAATATAGTGCTCATATAGCATCCTGGAATCAATAGGTATTCGTACAGTACGGTAGTAAATAAATGAAAAATTTTCAAACTAAAACACAATCAATTTGATTGGAAACTTTTATTAATTGGATTTAAAAGTTAGTGACAAAGAGAAATACTGAAAAATTTACTGGTGCACCGCAGTGCTTAAATAAATGGAAAATTCAAAAAAAGTTACACACTGCGTAACGGACTATATAACAGTTAGTTTTATTTTATTATTAAAAATACTGTATGTATTTTAAATCTATTCTTTAAAGAGTGTGAAAGGAAAGTGCTCTCGAAAACACTGTCGCTTGAAAACTGAAAAGAATAAAAAATAGTGAATATATCGACTACAGTAATGTGCATATAACCGGTATTCCAAAACCTAAACTGTGTACAAAACTACAATCATTAGTTTAATAGAGTCTAATATCAATACCTTGCCTCCTTATTATCGTGTATGTTTTAATATTTCGCATATCGATCGATTGAAACTACAGCACGATAATAATGTCTCTATTTCTCATGATTACCTTACCTTAGCTTACCTTCACGATATTAAATAAAACATAATATTTAATATCTAAATTTTCGGAGTGTTGGCATTAAGAACGGTACAAATCATATGAATGATAAGTTTAATTTTATAAAAGTAGGCATGCCTTTTAGCAAGACTTGTCTTGGAGTGTATCTACACATATTTACATACAATAGGTACACAATATTTTTTATAAGTTTCAGAGATCAAATGTTTAAATTAGCTACTACTTCAAACAATATGAGACTTAACATATTACGTATATCCTTAAGCCGTCTTAGAAACACTTATAGCTTAAGGTTCTTACCATTCGTCTGGCCCAAGTTTGCGGCTAAAGGTAAAACAGGTTGACGTGACAATTAGTATTTCGTTATAACGCCACCCGCCTTTTACTAGTCATATTATAATTATTTGATTTAAAAGTTAGTGACAAAGCAAATTGCAAAAAAATATACTTTGAAATAAATAGACAAATTTTAAATAAAGATTACTTACCTAAAAATACATATGTATTTTTGGTGTCCACGGAAACACATAGTTCTGTCACAAAAGCAAGAGTTCGCAGTTACTGCAGTTACAGTAAAGTGATATTTAATAACGTAAGTAACGCTATTGCCTTTCACATGGTATTTTATACGCTGCACCTATGAAGAAATGAGGTCTTTCCATAGTCTAGAATCTTCAGCAAATTGGCTATAATAATTAAAACATGCTTACTTATTAATAGTTAACCTAGCGAATTATGATCTCTTTAAATTTTAAACTAAGATTAACCCGTTTTGCTTAAGGCTACTTTAACATACAAGCTACATTATTGTTCAAAATAACACTAAGCAAACTAAACACTGCAACAGATCTAACAAGGATAAACGCCTTAGTTCAACCAAATTAGTCTACCTAAGTTAACCCTTTATGTTTCTGAAGTACTCCTCTAAATGACTACACTTGTTCATTCGCACAAGAGTTCATTAGGAGTAGCGATTGCAAACAATATTGAATTGCTAATGACAAAGCGTACTTACGGTAAAACGAAGGGATGCCTAGCCACCTTGTATCTGAAAATGACAGCCTAACGATCCGCTCCGGTAACGTAATAACGTTACCAGAGCGCCGGCAGCCCAATTACTCCCTCGGTTTTCTTCCTATTCCTTTTTCCTTCCTCCCTACATGGTACATGGCGATATGAACATCAACGTCGAGCAATACCTGGAATCCCTTCAAATATAATTACCTGATCTCATTAGCATCACACAGCTTGCCACCACAAAAAGAAATCCGTAAAGCTGGCAAATAACTCCGAACTTATAGACCGCTATAAATAATTCCTCTGGCAAATACACAAAAGAAATTATATTTTCACAATTAGCTACTGGTTCCTTCAGTCTCATCTCTCTCTCTCTCTCTCTCTCTCTCTGTCTGTCTTAGGTTGATTATGTGAACGACTTGTGAAATAATAGAAAATATTGCACAAACATCCAACGAACATGCACTCAATCGATCGCAAAGTATGGTAGTATATTGATGAAAATGCTCCCGAGGCATTTGCAATGAAATGTTTTCAATATACTCGTAATTTCTAATATTAAAATTTTAATAAAAATACCAGTTTGTTCCTGTCGCACTGCAGGGCTCAGGCCACTTCTCACACAGAAATAGATTATTTCCAAATGAAGACTTAATTATAAAGCACGTCCAAACGTTTACACGATCTAGAGTAAATAGGATGTCATACTATCAATAATTATTTCACGTACAGAATACATACTATAGAGTTTGACACATTTACACATAATTGTTATGGTAGATTATATCAGGGCTATAAATTACTATTACATCCACTTTAGCGTTTGAAATATATACCTAATATAATAATGATTCATTGGGTCCGTAGTTTATCGGTATCGCGGTGAATTAGACCCTATGTGTGGCTTGCAATGAGCGAAACTCTTGCCATCTATGTAGTTCCATTAGTTAATTGAGTAATACTCACTGATGAGTGGTTTAGACTGCTGCGGTTAGTTCAATGCATCTTTACAAGTTTAGATAGATACCTACAAGATTGTAGAGATGTTCGTTACGTTTTTAATTTGACATAATTCTAAATGTACTAAAGGTAAACACCGTCAAAGAGCGACTATTTCTTTGTCAATTTCAAAGTGAATAGACCGCGCTTATATTTATACTTTTTAATTTTTATTTATAATACGTACCATCCGTTAACTAATATAAACGTACCTGAAAAGAATTTTTACTCATAAAACATGTCATTTGAGTTTGATCAAATGATTCGTTTGATTTCAGACGACATTGAAACTTAAAAAATTATCGAAAATATATCCGACGTAGACTCAGTTTTTCATTAAGACACGATATTTCAATTTAACTCGTAAAAAATCGAATGGTAATTTGAAATTGGAAATATTTTAAATAAAAATGGAAACAAACGTTCCAGTTTACATTTATACTTGTAAATTGCCGTATTTTCAGTTTTTTTTTCAAAAAAAAAATTTGCTTCATAATGTCAATAAGAAACTTTTATCTAAAAACGTGTATGTTATAAACTTAAGATAATAATAACATGTTGCAAAATGCGAGGAAATATAGAAATATATTTTTTAATTGTTTATTTACCTTTTTAAATTACAGGTTGAGTTCTATAGTTTAAATTAAAATTCACAATTTCGTGCCTCACACTACTATCGAGTTCATTGGAAATGAATTTACGGAATTCGAAAAATAATGTTGCTGAGCGACGAGAAAGTTAAGAATAAGGAAAAGGTTACAAAATAAAATTACAAAGTTGAATGATAATTATCTGTAGGATGGCTCCGTACAGTACTTACTGAATGCACTCGATAGGTTGCAGCGACGAGCAATCCGTATCATCGGAAGCCCAGAGGCAACTAAGACCCTTGAGCCGTTACAGCTGCGTAGAAACATCGCCTCAATGGCCGTCTTCTATCGCCTCTACCAAGAAGAATATTCTGAAGAGCTTTTTGAATTAAGCCCATACTCTCCCGTTTTATCCAGAACGATACGTGAAGGACTGAAGTGCCACCCTTTCACAGTGGAATCTAAAGGGTCTCAAACAAAACGGTTGAGCACTGATTGCTTACCATAAGACCGAGTGGAGTCACTTTGGTAGACTAATATACAAAAAAAAAAATTAAAAATAATTAATTTATCATAGTATTCTTGACATAACGCCTATGAACTAACAAATTGCAAAATTTCCACACGCGCGTATCGAAGTTTAATGTGAAAATAGTCTCTTTGACTTTTTTGAAAAAGTTAGACTACAGGGCAAACCCCTAACCCGATTGTTTTTTGTTTTAGGCTGAAATTGTAATTGACTTAATTGTAAAGAGGACTGTTTCTTTTACTTTTTTGATATCACTCTTCGTTTCCAAAATATCCAGCGCCAAAATAAAATTAAGTTTTTTCGTTTATCACTTTCTTGAATTTTTTCTTGAATTATTCCGGCAACGGGAGGGCCCCAGAGACCTGTAATTCTTGAATAGTTTTTTTTTCACCTTACAGCTCTTCTGAATACGCGTTTATTGAGCTTTTTTTGCCCGACTGACGCAGTCAAGGAGAGTTATTGAATATCATATCTTCATAACTCGCCGAGATATAAGGGGATCGCACTTTCGGAGCCTACACTGGAGCGAACGAAATGACATTTCCAATAATTAGGTGACGATCATATTTGTTTATTAAACTGTATGTCATCTGAGTTACCTATTTTTGTGAGTTTAAGTTTTGAGTTTAAAACCCTATAATACCATATCTATTTGTAAATAAAAGCAATAATATCTATAATATAAAAATGAATCGCAGAATGTGTTGCTAAGCGCAAATCTCCAGAGCAGCTGAACCGATTTCGCTAATTCTTTTTTTATAATATTCCTTAAAGTACGAGGATGGTTCTTACGGAGAGAAAAATTTAATAAATTGCCTAAAAAAAAACTTTCCTGTATTCCCATACAAAAGTATCTATATTTATCCCAAAATGTTTAAAAAAATGTCCACTTGCGAAGCCGGGGCGGGCCGCTAGTTTTTTTAGAAAATAGTGTAATCAATACCATTTTGTTGTCACTGTTGTTTAATATTTTTCAAAAGTTTTTAATTTTATTTTTTTATCTAATCGTACTGGCCCACATACTTATTACTATGAAACTAACCAGTAACAAATCATTTATTACATTTTTTTAATCTCCTATAGGTACTCAGAAGTAAAATACTTATTATTTTAGGACTATTTTGTTCTAATAAAAAAATATATACGGTCGAATTGAGAAACCTCCTCCTTTTTTTGAAGTCGGTTAAAAATACATTTCACATGTTCACGCAGAGTACGCTTTGTGTCAACAATTGTAACAGTAGCGACGAAACAATCACTGTTAGACCACACGTGCAGCAATGAGATCAATTAGCTAATACGCGATATTCGTAACTGAATTTTGCAGGCAGAAGGAAACATCATGTGAGTGAAAGCTTAGAGCGTATAATTGTTCATTTAGAACAGACGGGTCCGGGGTGAGTATTCTTCGGACAAATCCCTTTGATGGTAAATGTATGTTGTGGCTGGGCGGCCGTTACTGTACAATTAATTTCGCCTAAATCTGCCACCGTGGTGTACAACACAGACAGACGGTAACAAATAATGTTTGGAGACAAATGATACCATTTTATATATTGCTTCATTTTATTTTGCGACGTAATAATTTTTCACCGAAACACAATCGTAACATAACATAATCTTTCACGCTTTTGCTGCGATGACTGAATGTGACAGTCAAGCGAAACGCCCGCGTGGGTATACCTACAAGGATAAAAAAATATTTTGAAACTGTAAATACTGTATTAGTGGTTCGTAATTACCTACAGCCAACATATTGAACTTATTCAAATTATAACAGTTGGTTCTATTCTAAACGAAGACTTTGTAAGTTTTTGATAATATTGTAAATAGTGTTTTCGAATCAGTCGTACCAATTGGCATTCGAATAAGTTGTCATTTGTCTTTCAAACGGCACGGCGCTGTCTCATTTGCGCAGCACGTTTGGTAGGTCTACCCATATTGAATATATTTATACACAATTAATTACCACTTAAAGTTTAAAAATAAAATATTTTTTGGAAAAAAAAATGAAAACCGACTTCAAACAATACATGTTCAACCCTTAACTAAAAAGTAGAAAATAATATTTTAATTACTTCATAGCAAAGAACATTATAGGGGAATCAACGCAATCCTTATACCTATAATACTTTACTATTTATAGTTTTTAATCAGTTATTTTGGAGTCGGTGCCAGCCAAGAAGGATCTTTAATTCTGGCTTTGCAACAAACTTTTGAAATGCACGGGGCGGTAATGGCACGCGTGGGGGATATGCCTGAGTGCACTACCCGAACGCGGTCATACGCGTGAAGGCAGACGTCATTGATAGTTGTGTTCAGATAAACATAAAAAATTTGACGCGCACTTATCAAATTCCGTTCGATTTCTTGTATTAAAATCTATATTTTTCATTCATATATTAATAGATTTTTTAAGTATATTTTCGCTAGTAGGTAGATTATTTTTATGAAGGTCATTATGATCCTTCTGAGATTTCAAGATTTTAAACGTTTTCACTTTTCATGCTTCTGCATCGTGTAAATTAAAAAAGAAAAGCTCATTAAAAGTAGTAACTTTATTCAAATCTCGTGCTCGTCCCGCAAACTTTATTTAACATAGTTGTTTAAAATATTTCCACCCCAATGGCGTACCTGTCCAATTTACGTCTTTATCAAGTTTGTTGCCAAGGTCCCCAACTAAGTAGATTGTCGCAAAACTGTACAAATGAATCACGAAACAATCACTTCTAACGAAGATTCATTTAGGTGAGCCGATTCTGTATGGGCACTAATTCAAATTAAACTGTATTCATAGAAATATGTGGGATCACACATACACCTAGGGTTGTCACTTTTGTATATAGAAATGAAATTTGGGAATACGTTTTCATGTAAAATGGAATCGCAAAAGCAGAGTATTATCATCTGTTGCTCTAATGAATAAATACATAAAACTTAATCTTCATTACTTATATACAATTTTAATAGCGACAACTATCTGTAGGTCATATACTTTTATATACAGTGTTTATTTGTAAATGCAAACCTAACGTTTTAATTCGTAACGGTTCGTTCTTAAAGGTTCTGTCAGATATCCTTTTTTAATTTACAAATAAACGTTGTATTTGGTTAAATGATAACCCTATATGTACCACTAGTATAAGAACCCAAGTCACGCTTCAACACGCGTATTATTATTCCATTATAGGTGTCGAGGGAATGGTGTGGATAGATAGCTACGGTAATTATGGCGAAGCACGTGTTTAGTGGAATTTCTGATTCAGTCAACAAGTCAACATTTATTTTTACGCTTTAATCAGTCAACAGGTCAAAATAAGGAGAAAACTTTAGAAGTTAAAAAAGCTTTAAAATTTAAATTAATCTAGGCATAGTTCTAGATAGTTAAAGAAAACACACGTCATCAAGGTGTTTTATTCTGAAACTATAGACAAATTATAGGAACCTATGTTGCTACACTTTTGAGTAAAGTAATTAATCGATTGAAAGAAGAAATTTATTTTATACCTAAATAATGTACATACTTAAATCACCTAAATTTACTTATTACTTGGCGATTAAAAGAAAAATAAGAAGATATTGTCCTGCAAAAATTATATGTCTAAGGAAACTTACAATGATTGTCTAAAAGTAGCTAAGCTAAACAGTTTAATCTTTTCTCTTATTTATTTTGTCTGTTACAGAAAGAGAAAAATGCCGGTTAACTAATCAACTAATGAACTCTTAAACAAAGATTACTAAGAGGATTAGTGTTAAGCTGAAGAAGACGGAAATCACTTTAAATAATTTCACGCGTTTTCATCTTTTTTAGGCAATATACTTATCAAACTGAGTTTAAGTAAAGAAATCCTGGTGTGTGCACACAACAGGATTTCTTAGTCGAGAGAATTATTTAATATCCGTGTGCGATAAAATTGGTAATATACACCACCACAAATTATAATTATAGTTATTACTATAGTTCAAAAATGTAAAATCAACCTATAAGTCCTTTTTTAACCGACTTCAAAAAAAGGAGCAGGTTTCTCAATTTGACCGTATATAGGTACATATATTTTTTATGTGTGTTCGCAGATAACTTCGTCGTTTATAAACCAATTTTGAAGATTCTTTTTTTGTTGGAAAGATTATATCCCGAGGGTGGTACCATGATAAGGAAACCAGGATCTTATGATGGCATGAGGAACTTTCTAAAATCGTACTGACGACTAGTGCATTTGTTATGTTTTTCATTAAGTATTTTAATGCACTACTATTTAGTGAAGGTTTGGAGTCGATTTGATGATGTAGCACAAAGACATTCGAAGGAACTCCTCAACGATTTACAGCAATTACTTGATTTTTGGACTTAATTCATTTCTAATGATGAGAACTTTGCTCCCAGTTATAAGTGCCATTACAGGTGACCATAGACAGTCGAGGGAATTCCTCAACAATAACAATTGGTACCAAGTAAATACTATGAGAACCTTACTACAATATCAAATTAAGGTTGATAATACCTTTTTTTTTATTTCTTTCTAACAAATGTAATACATATTGCTACATTTCACTTAATTCGTCAAACTGTGTAACAGTTTGTTGGCGAACATTACGCTCATTAAACAATATAAAATTATGTATACACTAATTTAGTATTAGGTAATAATTTATATTAATCAATAAACTAATTTATAACTCATCACTTATTTAAATCAATCTACTTTTTACTCACTAAATTAATTAATATAAATTATTGTAATAACACGAAAAGTTTAGTCTTCAATTTGATCGTTAAATATTTGTAACAATGATTCTTTTATCTTATTTTTAAATATATTTAAGCTAAAATTATCTTCCGAAAGCATTATTTTGTTGTACAATCTTGGTATCATATACATACGCGTTCGTTCACCATAGTAGTTACATGAAATAGGTTCTTTCGTAGTTTATTTCGTACAGCTTGTCTTAGCATACAGTGTGTAGCTTTAGGTATTTTATACTCTAATTTATTATATTGTTCGACAATTAACATATATTGAACTTTTTGATGCACCGGCAGTATATTACATATTTTGAACAATTTCATATAGTTTTTTTTACATTTATTTTTAGTGTTTTTGTCAACAAGCATTTTTAGGAACCTAGTTTGTATATTTAAAACTTTATCTAAATAACTTTTAAATGTACACCCGTAAGAACTCAGACCATAGCTCAAAATTGCATCTACCAACGCATGATATAACATAAACAGCCTGGCTCGATTTGTTACATATGCTAGTTGCTTGAATTTGCACAAAACAGCTATATGTACCTAGTTATTGTTTTACTTGGCACCAACTTCAAAATTATAAAATACTTATTTAGTTATTTCTGATTAACCAAATTAAAATACGAATTATTTTGTGCTTTGTAAATTTATTTTTTACTTTTTAGTTTCCTTCCCGTTTGAAGTTGGTTTTCTATTTGTTAAAAATTATTTTATTCCAGAACCTAAGCTAATCCTATTACAATTTCATGACCATCAGTTCTGAGATTATCTATACAGTGAAAAATGTAACAGAGAGGATGACTTATTTGTTAGTAGGTATGAATGATGTGACACATCGCAGCTTCAGTAGAAAAGAAAAGTAAAAAGGGTGGCTGAGCGTGGCATGATGATCAGTAGAAGTTTTTTTTGTCTACATTTATTTTGGGATTTTTATCCGAGTGAACATGTCAACCGCATCATATTTTTGACATTGTAAGTTGAATCACGAATGAAGGGTCGTAATTACCCTTTTTTCGACGTAGTTTTCTAGCAGTTTCTGAAGTTGGTTTACAGAGAATAGTTTGAATTAGTCCTACGTCTAGCTTATTCAGTTTTAGTTTAATAAGTAGTGACTGTCTCTCTTCTGTTCCAGACACAATTCGAGAATTCGCTTTTTTTATCAGATAAGCAAACTTTGCTGATGGATAATGTCCGAAGCGCTTAAGACTAGTTTGACATAATTTCTGCTTAGCTTACTGTCATCGAACCACGTTGTGTGATGGGGCTGACTTTGTGTGGTTTTATACAAGATTTCTTAATTAACCGACTTCAAAAAAAGAGGAGGTATCTCAATTCGACCGCATAAATATTTTTTTATGTGTGTTGGCGAATAAATTAGTCGTATATGAACCGATTTTAATGATTCTTTTTTGTTCGAAAAGAGATACCCCAAGGGTGGTATAATGATAAGGAAATCTGGATCTGACGATAGGATCTTAGAGAAATCAAGGGGAACCTATGAAAATCGTAGTGGCGACTAGTGCATTCGTAATTTTTTCATTAAGTATTTTAAGGCACTACTATTTAGTGAAGGTTTGGAGTCAATGTGATGATGGAGTCGAATTTTTTTTTTATATTAGTCTACTAAAGTGTCTCCACTCTGCCTGATGGTAAGCAGTCAGTGGAATCTAGAAGTGGCGGACACAATTCCAAAAGCCAAACTACTAGTATGGTGGCCTCTACTATGGCGGCTTAGTAAGATGCTATTTCATGCTTATTATTTAGTTTTTGGAATTAATTCATATCTATTGATGAGAACTTTGAACCCATATAGGATATAGGTGTCATTACTTACATGTCTGACGATAGAGACCATAGACAGTCCAGGGAATTTCTCAACGATTTACAGCAGTTATGTTGGGCTTACTTCATACGGTCAACATACCAAAATGTTCAGTTTGTACAAAAATAACACCTAATTAAGATTGAAGTTTTACATAGGAATACCATTATCTACTAGATATGCTGATGCGTCAATTTGACACTAAATTTAAGTTGCGTAATCGCGTCATCTCTAGCAATGCTCTTTCTTCGTGTGGCTTATTTAATAATTTGTTATGAGTCAGACAACGCTATTACTTCCAAGGTTTTAACACGACCCAGAGCAACGTACACCTTACCTTTTGCGAATTTTCTCTTGCCTAGATCTATTTATAACAGTTTTTCTAGGTCTACTCATCACTAAAAAATGTAAAATAAATTAATTTTTAACAAACAAAAACGGGCAATAGAAAAGACGTCTATTTCAGGTGGTAGATGTCTTTCAAAAAGAGAATATTCGCGCTATATTTAGAATGGATTCAGAAGGTACCTACCTACCCGTTTTCTCTCTAAACTTGCAAAAGTAAATTTTCTTCCACTATCACTCAATTTAATTATAAAATACATCATGTTTACACTTCAACAAAACAGTTTAAATTGCCGAATACCTCTTTCTCTCATCCGTAAGTATTTACGCCCCAAATAATATCGTCTATTACTTATAGTGGAAATACCGAGTGTTCTCTAAAAGCGTTTAATTATAATGAAGCCCATTGGACGGGCACCTTTGGATACAAACGCGACGTGAAAATCCAGTGACTCAAATAAATTTATGGGCCCGTTTCAATAATAAGGGTAAGGTAGCATCCATGTTATGCTAAAGTGTACCTATGCGGAAGGATTAAATGATCCATGTATACATCTGCGGTTTATGATAATGTATGCCAATTCATAGCGCGCACACTTCAATGCTCTACATCGCTCTATTCACAATTCGATTAAGTCTTCATAATCTATAATTCGTCATGGCTCTACTTCGTAAGCGAACTGGCTGTAGGTTAATTTGCTGACATTTTGTAAATTATGACGTTCATAAGTGTTAATTTAATTAACCTCTATAAATAAATATATTTACCTACATTTTCATTTTTAATCGACTTCAAACAAAGGAGGAGGTTTCCCAATTTGACCGTATTTGAATATATATATATATATATTATATATATATTTTTTATGTGTTCGCGGGTAACTTTGTCGATTTTGATGATTTATTTTTTTGTTAGAAAGGAGATATCTCAAGGGTGGTACCATAAGAAGGAAACCACGATCTGGTGATGGCATCCTAGAGAAATCGAAGGGAACTTTCGAACATCGTACTGACGACTAGTGCATTTTTTATTTTTTTCACTATTTACTATTTAGTGATGGTTTGGAGTCGATCTGATGATAGAGCACAAAGATAGTCGAGGGAATTCCACAATAGCAGTCATGTCGGGCTTACTTCACACGGTTCAATATGCGAAAATGTTTAGTGTGTACAAAAATAATACCTAAGTAAGATTTAGGTATACTCATCACTAAAAATTGTAAAATAAATATTTTTTTAACAAAAAAAAACCGACTTTAATCAGGATGAAACTAAAAAGTAAAAAATAAATTTACATAGCACAAAGTAAT
The DNA here is from genome assembly GCA_963082885.1 of Parascotia fuliginaria. Taxonomy (NCBI): domain Eukaryota; kingdom Metazoa; phylum Arthropoda; class Insecta; order Lepidoptera; family Erebidae; genus Parascotia; species Parascotia fuliginaria. The sequence goes on along the minus strand of OY720173.1, from coordinate 9,438,642 downwards.
TCGTATTTTGATTTAGTTGATCAGAAATAATTAAATAAGAATTTTATAATTTTGAAGTTGGTGCCAAGTAAATACTATATGAACCTTACTACAATAGCAAATTAAGATTGATAATATCTATAGGTACCTAGCACAGCACAAATACTAAAGCATAGAAGTACTACTAGGAAAAAAAAGCGTACACACTCAGAGACAAATAGAAGTATAATTGTGCTACGATACCTTCTGACAGTTTATCGATATCGATAGATGAAATTTGTCTATGGGCTATGGTAAATTAACAGACATGATAATATCAAATGAGGTCTGGTTGCAAAAAAGCACTCGTAAACGAACTACAAGAAACAAACGGCGTTTTACACCTCACCAGAATGGCATAAGCCGGCAGCGGCGCCAGCTAAATTTTGAAGTTTATATAATATATAAACAATTTACATTGTATTTGAATTTACAGCATGAAACATGATGCTGTAAATTCAAATACAATGTAAATTGTTTATGAATAAATTAAACAAATTGAAAATTGTAATATACATGATCGATCCACACACTGCCTCGCATCACGGAGCGTAATGCGAGCGTGCGTGTTCTTGTATTGTTTGTAAGTATCTCTCTTTGTATAGAAATCACGCGTGGTGCAACACACTGGAAAGGCATTTAAGCGCTGTGTTACTGATCACACGCTTACATGCAGAGATACACGTACTCACGCGCATAGGTTCGGGGCCAGACGGTATGGACACCAAGTTCTGCAGTAACGTGCGTGATTGATGATGCAGACCAGCACTCTCGCATCTGCACGCGTGGCACTTCGCCGCGTCGCCACGCAGCGTAGTGCGGGGCAGTGTGTGGATCGCAAAAATACCAGTAACGGCCCTCTGTTCTATTCTAACTTTCTTAGTTTAGCATCAAAACAGATACCCCAAGGTAAAAATAAAACACAGCTGTATAATTCATGTCACAAATGTATGATTATATTTCCAATAATATTGAAACACATTATTACTGCCCCTTAAAATTACAGTTTTGTTAAAGAATGTCCTGATTATTTGTACATAGGCAGAAATATTTTTTGTTATGTTATGAATTGGTACTTTTAGAAATTTTTCCCGATCAATTTTATCAATAAATTTCTGTAGTCATCTAGAAAATAATTCTCTCTTAATTTGCTTCATAGGTCTTCCGGTCTGATCTTTCCGAAACCTGCAAAAGAACACAATGTATGAAACACTATGAAATGTACAAAGATAGTTACCACAAAATCGTTAACTACAAATTATAGTAATATTTTTTTCATCGATAATATATGCAGCACAAGTCACAACACTATTGAATATGACTACACAAATTGGTAAAAATGTAAAATACTTAAAAAATACTGAATCGAATGGCAAACAGACGATTATAATATGATTGCAGTATAGTAAAGTATAAATCACTTAGGTATTTTGCACGTATATATAGGTTTCTAGTATATATTATTGGTTTGTTATCTACTCACCGATGGAAGTTGAAGATTTAAACTTCATTTTCTTTGCGAAATGAATGTAATTTACAACCTACCCTATCGCAGGACATTGCATATCCAATGCGCTTAATTTTACTTCACAATAGCACTATATAATTATTAAATAACATACATTATTTCACAAAACAGGTATACAACAATGAAAATTAAGAGCGGCGGTATAACCTGACTAAATTGTTTAGAGGCCTTGACAAGTTGGAACATTTGACATTAGTTGGCTTCTTAATTTGGCATTCAAAGGTAACCAAAGGTAACCAAATTGACGTTTCTACAGTGTACACCAGCTCTCTTTAGCAAAATTATTTGTCTCTTTCTTTTCAATGTATCCGGCTTATTTGGAAAAATAGGACAAGTATATGAGGGCAATTAACACTCCTGCTATGCTTTAGTACTTGTTCTGTGGTACCTAGTTATTGTTTTTGTTTTTGTTGTTTTTTTTCTAAAAGGCATAAAACATTAAAGTTACTCTCTGGGACTAAAATGGTTGAGAAACCTCATTAAGCAATTTATTTTTGACAAAATTATTTGTTGGTGATTCAACATAAATAAAATGTAATTAAAAACATGTGTTTTATTATTTACCTATAAGTTGGAGGTACACAGCTCAACAGAAAGGTTTCGTTGCAGATTTTCCCTATGGTTTACTAACCAAATGACTATAGAATAGAACAGTCAGGCAGATAATTTCCTATTACCTTCCCCCATAACGGCGACGACGATGACTTCAATAGATCCTTGTTCATTTAAAAGATGAAAAAGCCGGATAGGAAACTATCCACCCGCTCATATAATATTGACGTAGGTATCGAAAATTGCGTATCAATCGGTTTCCTTGGTTTTTTTCCGGTAAAATTGACCTTCGCAATCCTAGAGTTTCGACTAAAACGGTTAAAACAGTACCTATAAATCGCACCAATATTTAATACTGCAATACAGCTAACGCTGCGAATAGAAAATATGTGGGCGTCAGATTATTGATGCGCGTAACGTCCCACACTAATGGGCTATTGAAAATTACTTTACTTAATGCGTGGCAAATCGGTTTGTAAACAATTTACATATTTTTAATTCAAAAAGTATTGTATAATTGTAAATTGTGTGTATTAATTTCAAAAATGCTTATAGAATATATTATGCAAAGTCTCAAAATAGTATTAACTAAAGCTGTTTTCTTCTGGCCGTTTAATCTATAACTTCTAAACTACGCATCGAATTCTGATACGGTTTTCTGTATCGATCAGAAATTTTCTCTCGGGTGATTAATACGTAGGTAAATAAAATACATGCCTACTAAAGTAGAGAAAAGTCAACAACAGCAAAGATTTGCAATTCGTCGTAAAAATATTTAACTACATACCTACGTGCAAAGCCAAGGCGATTCGCTAGTTACTAGATAACTTTAATGGCCGTAAACTGTAGAAAAGCCAGCCAGCGTTCCGTGTTTATTTTTTTATTCGACGATGTTGAACTACGAAGCGCCTGTCTAGTTAATCTTGCTTTTTGTTGGGAACATCGTCAGGCGCTCAATATACTTCGAAAGACTTCAAATAAAAAAAATGTACAAAAATACGTATTTTATATTTAATGACTACCTCTACAGAAGTACTGTTTGCTTTTTTTAGCGAAATAATTTGGTCTTTCAAGTAAATGATCAACGATTTCCATGGTACTTAGAGCCATATGATGTTTTCATGGGTTAAGGGCCTGACGCATATTAGCTTATACAGGTGGAGGCACTTATTAATTGTAGGATATTTATTGATTTACTTTAAAGTATAAAGAAAAAAAGACATTGTTATAAACAAATTTCTTTTTTTTATACAATAAACTGAGATGATGAAAAAGCTATGGATGCTACACCAGAATCCACATTACCAGTCACCACTCGCGCGTTTGCGACCATGTAAGTACCTCATAATAATATCTTCTTTCTTAAAGAACCCCGTGTTGTCTTATAGAAAACTTCAACAAAGAGTGTCGTACGCGGGAGGAAGTTCCTTAGTTACTCGTAGGTATGTGAAAATCAACTGAAAAATGCAAAGAACTGCAGTATCTAGTAAGTAGAAATAAAACTAGCCATTCTGACCTACAGGCACGATGGAAGTTATTAAGTGTTCTAGCGAGCAAACTTAAATTATAAGTTATTTATAACTAATTGCGATTGCGCTGATTGTTGTTGTAGTTTGTCGGTACAAGTTGCTAGAAAATTAATACTTGACGTCGAAGTTTTTATGACTTAGCAGCCAAATAAAATTAGAGCTTGTTGCTTGTTTATAGAAGGTACATTAACACACAGAAGAAAATAAATAACCGGCGATAAAATTGGCATTTAAAATACATTTTAAACTAATAAAAATAACAGAAAATCATTATAGTAGATACCCTACTTATAATAACTACTTATATAACTGATGTAATTTAATATAACTATTGTAAATGTATTCTTCATTATTGGCGTACTGTCTCTTTGTACTGAATTGTAATAATCATTGTCAGCTGTGAAGAATCAATAAATAAATAAATAAATAAATAAATAAATAAATAAATAAATAAATAAATAAATAAATAAATAAATAAATAAATAATAATGTTTTTGTAAATATTTCAATCTTTGTTTAGTTACAAAACATAATTAAGTAATACAGAACGAAATGTGTTTGTTATTGGCCTACGTAAACCTATTTGGTTACGATCCGTAAATACTTCCTCACAATATCGCTATTATTTTATTCGTCAGATTAGTAAAATAGAAAAAATATAATATAGTTTTTTTATAAATTTAGAGCTTATCTAAATAAAACAGCACTACACCTTTTATTTATACAATGAAGGTATAGGTGTGTAACACCCATGTTTCACCAGCTACGTTGGGTTTCTTGTAGCAGAGGGTTACACAGTTATCATTTATCGGCTACAATTTCAAACTTCGAGAAAATGCTGACAATTTCAAGACTAAATCCAATATCAAACCGAGATCTACCTAATCTTGGCTATCCATACACAGTAGGTACCCTCCTAACTACACTTCATAGAAATTTCAGGAGATTTAACTATGCTACGTTAAATACTTAAAGAAGAATAATTTACAGACCTGCTAAAATTCATCATTCAGATATTCAAAATTTATTTTAAGTTAACATATCAAATTTTATTTAAAATAGCTCAGCAGAGGTTTTTATATGTGGCGATTCCAAAATCGAACTTGACGCGAATTCCTTTGGAAAAAAGTTAGTTATCTTTAGCATGCAAACAATAATGTGTCGCCTACGTGAAAAGTCTTTTTAGTCACGTCATTTATGTGCAACCCCCTGTTGTTGCCATGAATGTAGACTGTGGCTTCCAGATTATTCCTTGGTCCTTACAAACAGTTCATTATTAATGTACCTACTCTAATGGAAACTGCTACGGGGTCCTCTTTTATTATTCACTTTCGTTATCACGTGACACTACTTGATCTAGTTTTGAAAGAACTTAAGCACGGGTATAAGCTGTTTGAAGTACGTGCATTTATAAAGTGCAAGTTCTATAAGGTGCAGAGATGAGCCAATGTTAAATTATAATAAAAAATACATATATGTATTGTTCAATAATGTTGGTTTCTAAAATAATTGTTATGAAGTAGGCAAAACTTCCAAATATTTTTTGCATCTAATTGCACGTTTGTATAAGGCCGTTGGTACCTAATGTATAGTTGAAAAATATGTTTGTTAGTAATGTAAATACCTACTTAAATCGTCAATTTGTTGAGAAGATAATTTCATTGATTGGCTAATGTAACAAAATCTTCACTATGATTATGTTAACTACCCGCTCGCGACTCGAGGATTAGGATTTCTGAAGATGAAACAAAAAAGCTGAACATTGAGGACGTTAGTTTCTTAATAGTTATAGTCAAGGTACCTACACAATTTCAAATTAATAGAGTTAGTGAGTTTATATGCGTGATAGATACTTGTAGCTGCAGTGGCTTCACCTGGCTGCACCACGCTAGTCACATTAATCTGCTGAATGACGTCACGAGCGCGCTTGGCACTCGGACCCTCATAATAAAGGAGCCAGACGTTCTTGTTTGTTTAGTGTGTGAATTTACGAAAAAGAAAATGCTTTATAAATGCCAAACATTTTATAATTTGCTTTAAAAGGGGAAATTTTTATGCATTAAATAAAATCATTGTCTTTTGTGTAGGTATTATAGTAACTTTAGGTAATAATAGTTAAAAATATTTCAAGCCAGTTGCAATGGTCTACAACTAGACAACCTTTGCAATATTTTATTTTTACAAATTTATAGTATCACTGGCCTGTAAAATTATTGTAGGCAGAAATAACACATGACATTTCATACAGTTTAAATGTAACGTGATGTGACGTAGGTATACATAGTTATTACTCAAACAACATCTGTTACTCAGTTCTACAATGAATTAAGCGACAGATGGTGATTTGTCAACCAAACTTAATTAACAATCATTTGTTAAACTGTGCCTTGTAATTGTTCACTGTATAAACTGCGTTTTTGTGTGACTGTTAGAAAGGAATTTTGCTCATTTTTTGTGGGTATTTCGGAGGTCCTATCTTAGTCAACATTTCTAGCTTCAGAAACCTTATTGTGGTTTTGTGTTGCATGAATAATATGTTTACAAGTAGTATATATTTTTGAGTATATATCACTACTTTAGTGAAAGGAATCAACAAAGATAAGTCAAAATCACAGCATATATAATATACGAGCTTTTCGCGGGGCGGTTTCACCTGTCTTTGCTTACTGCTCTGCTTCCGTCACCTGTAGCGTGATGTTATATGGCCTATAGCCTTCCTCGATAACTAGGCTATCATATGCAAAATTATTTATAATATTTTTCAAATCCGACTGATAGTTCCAGAGATTAGCGCGTCTAAACAAACAAACAATCACACAAACTCTTCCGGTTTATATAATAGCGAGATTATTCCCATTTGTCCCTCTATTTTTCCTCCTAGGATGACAGATAGGAAAAAAAGGTTTCATCTTTCCCCCCTTTGTTAACAGGGGGACAGATGAAGGTACGTGTATAGGTATAGCAGTATACCCCATGTGGTGGCCAGGTAAAAAATCATGAATCTTTTTTGATAAATGTGACACCCGGTGCCCGGTATACCTACTTGTAAATTTACGTCACGCATTTACACAACTAAATCTTAATAAGAATCACTGCATACAAATCTTATGTCATTTCCTCACCAAGCAATCAATTTATAGTCAAGGTAGTAGTGTACACCACCACTGAATCATTTATAAGACCCGTGAACCAATTCTTGAGACGAACAAAAACAATACACTCCCTTATTTCGAAGTAGGTATTTATTGGTAAAAAGATCAAATAGCGTATAACCGTTAGCACAGCCGGCCAGTTCGCCTTTATTTGTTGTTCAGTGAAATGTAAACATCGATAAACGAATAGAATGAAAGTTCACCGAGTGAATCGAAAAAAGAAACGGTTTCGGTACTACCCTACTGACCAGTATAGGGAATGTCGGTATAGTAAACACTATGCCCGTTATTAATTCAAACTCAAAGCATTTATTTAATTTAAATCATAAAGCATGATGCTTATGATAAGTCAAAAACACATGAAGTCAGCTAATTAACCTACAGCTAGTTCCAGACGAGGTAGAGCTTTGATAAGAACTGGCAAGAAACTCAGGCCACTCTTTTCAATCGCCAGATAATTACAGTTTTTTGTATGAGTTACAATTTTAACACTCAACGCAACCAAAGAACCATACAAAGTAATTATTACAAATCAACCAATTAATATAATTACCAAGATTAAAAAAAAGAGAGGATTTCAATTATTTAGTTTCATCTAGTTTGGTAATTTGAATATTTTAATTAAAATGGTAAATGCATCTCCTGGTTATATTGAACGACAACTGGATTAAGTATTAAATTAACTTAAAACTATTACTATTTTTAATTTACTCAAGTAAAGCTGCTTAAATAAAATATAGCGCATTATAGCGCTTTGCTTTAAGTTTTTTTTATCAGAATAAGTGAATATCGTTAGATAGAACTCTTGTCAAACAAAATCAATAGATAAATACAATTAATTGAATCCATAAAATATTTATCTTAGATTGCAAAAACATAGCGGTTTCAATAAGGATATCAACATCATAATATCAACCGAAAGACGTCCACTGCTGAACATAGGCCTTTCCCAATTTTCGCCACCGTGGTCGGTCATTCATCGGTTGCCCGCCATCCTAATAAAATCGTCGACCATGTGAGGGGTCTGCTCACACTGCGCCTTCCGGTTTGAGGTCGCCGCTCTAGAACCTTTCTACTCCAATGGCCGTCAGTTCTGCGAGGGGCTGTTCTGTATGTGTCTTGCCAATTGCCACTTCAGTAAAGCAACTCTGCGAGCCATGTCAGTTACTATGGTTCGCCTGCGGATTTCTTCGTTTCTCAAACGATCGCGCAGGGAGAAGCCTAACATAGCTCGCTCTAACGCCCTCTGCGCGACTTTGAGCCTTCTGACAAGACCCATAGTTAGCGACCACGTCTCTGCTCCGTATGTCATCACTGGCAACACATACTGGTCTTGAGACATTGCGGTAGTGCGGACGAGAAGATATGTTGTAGCTCCCCAAACGCTGCCCAGCCTCTCGTTGACTCCAATTTGGAGTCAACGAGTGACCTCTTTCTCGAAATCGGACTTACCTAATCGGACTGTTTGTTCCAGGTATATGTACTCGTCAAAAAATTTGGGCCTCGAGTCTCCGACCGTAATAGGAGTGATTATAACGTGGACATTGTTTATGATTTTAGTCTTGTCCAAGATCATTTTTAGGCTCACTTGTCGAGAGACTCTACTGAAGGCATCGAGCATTGCACTGAGGTTCTCCACGGTCTCAGCCATGACCACAATATCGTCAGCGAATCAAAAGTGGGTGAGGCCGTTTATGTTGATGCCAAGTCCATTCCAGGTCAGAAGCTTGAACACGTCCTCCAATGCAGCAGTGAACAGTTTCGGTGATATAACATCTCCCTGTCCTTGCTGCGACTGGATAGGTATTGAGCTCTGTCCATTAATTCGTACTGGTGGCGTTTTCATACATACACTTAAGCACTTCGATATATCGATAGTTAATATGGCACTGTTAGAGACTGCAGCACGGCCCAGGTCTCGATCAAATCAAAGGCTTTCTCATAGTCCATAAACGCTAAGTATAGGGGCCAGTTATACTCTGGGGACTTATTGATAACCTGCAGTAGAGAATGTATGTTGTGGTATATAGCACTAAAACCTTTTCGGCAACCAGCTTGTTCGAGAGGCTGGAACTCGTCGAAGCTGTATGCGAGACGATTAGTGATGACTCTCAAGAACAGCTTGTAGATATGACTCAGGAATGTGATAAGGCTGTAATTCTTCAGAAAGGTTTTGTCGCCTTTCGTTAAGAACACCTTCACCTCACCCCTGTGCCACGCCTGTGGCGTTTTGCTTTCGAGAAGGACAACACTAATAACTTTCAGGAGAGAATTTCCAGGCGGAAATCCTAATTCCAGGCAGGAGCCTCCAGTAGCTCAGTTGTAATTCCATCCTCACACGGCGCCTTGTTGTTCTTGAGCTGCCTGAGGGCCATACTAATCTCACACACAAAAATAATAGGTTAATATTAATAATAACGGACGTAAACCTAGACATAGGTTTAGAATAAGTACAGTGGTACAGTGGTATGAAATAAAAAATAAGTGCGTCAGATATCAGACACTAAAGGTAACAAGTAACAACGCATATAAATGAAGACCGAAATGGAGTACCGTTTTTTATTTAAGGAAAACCTACCGCTGGCTGAGTGACGTAACGCTTGTTTGATGCACAAACGATTTTTACTTGGTAATGAATAGCGGTGTTAATTCAGGAGTGAAAACACGAATAATATCTTTCAGAGTGAGTAATCGTTAGTAAATTTTGTTATTTAAATATTTTATTTGCTTATTGTAATAAATTTATGAAAGATTTATAGGTTTTGTTATCACTTTCCTTTTCTTTTACTAAATGAATTGTATTCAGTGTTGTTAAGAGTAAAATAAGAGTAAGTAATCTAAAAAATGAATGTTGTTCTTCGATTGTGAAATGTGATGATTTATCTTAGATCTCTGGATTCTAGTCCTGGATGGCTATAAACTATTATTTTTGCGTAATGTTACGTCTTAAAATGATTATCTTCTTTGTATACACAAAATATTTTATAATCTGATCTCTGTATCCAAAAATAGAATATATTAATTTAAACTATAGACTAAACAAAAATAATTCAAACAGTGTGTCTATTACTGATAAAACTAGTAATATATTATGAAAGTTTTATTATAAAGCAATAAATGTCAGTTCACTTAAAATAATCAAACTCATTTCGATGAGTAACTATGTAGTGAAAACGTTTAAGTTTCAATGGCCACTTGACTCGCCAACTTCTAAATCTATTAATTAAGTTTAAACACTTTTTGAAGTTAAAATGGCACTTAAAGTTTCTGTAAAAACAGAGCGGGTACATGACCAAGTTGCTGACAGTGCAAGGTGGCGCGCTGTTGTTCATAACAAATAGCGCATTACGTTGTTACAGTCTTTGACTCACATTTCAGTGCATAAGGTTTATAAGATCTTGCTTCTATTTTTTCCTATGGTTATTTTTTTATCCTCACGTTTATTCTTAGATTATTCTTGTATTGTGTAACGTAAAGCGACACGTGAAAGCATTATTTTATTTTACTTCTAGCTCCCTTTATTTATGTAATTAAAAAAGTAGAAGATAGAAATCTCTCTGTAAATTTTTCTCCTCTATGATCAGCAAAAGAAAAGAAAGAAAGTAAATACATTTATTTTGTTCTCAAACATAAATAAAACAACATAATAACAAGTTAACCTAATCAGGTGAGAAACAAAAATGGCCTTATCTCAGTTTTTTGCTACATCTTCATCGAATAGGTAACGCTGTTATTCTGCTAAAACCGATTATTTACTTACTAGTGGTGAACACGGACAGTAAACTGTCAGTAAGTATTAATTTTTTTTTATAAGTATTAAGTTTTATTTTCCGACATACTACCACTATTGCTAAACGAAGGTACTAATACCTACCTTTTACAAATATCTGTATATGAAAAATATCTTATTAATGATACAATAACCGCATACCTATACATAGGTAGTTATTGCAAATGTGTGTGCCTAGAATAAATATGCACTATATTTAGTAGGTATAGATACTCTATAAAATAATACGAGTCATGGTGATGAAGCATCCCTTTTACTTTAAAAATTGCCAGCACTTTCACCTTTTATGCAAAACGGTTAATGAATATTTACGAGAGAGTGTATTTTTCAGATAGTAGCAGAAAAAGTTACAAAATGCTGCAAGGATTTTCAAGAAGGGGCAGGCAAAGATGTATACCATACATGTTTTGCCAGTTAGGTATATTGGGTCCTAATATAACAGGGTAGAATCTAGTGCCACTTACCGGTTGTACCCAACCGTACTATTCTAGACTGCAGGCTAATACTGAAAATTTATAAACAGAAAATTCAATACATCATATTAAGAATAGGTATTTTTACCCGATCCGAGGCGATGTATGGTAAAATAAGAAAACATTTGAAATTTTTATGTTTATCAATAAAAGAGCTTTAAATCAATTTTAAATGATCCGCATTGGATTATTTCGATACAGTGCAACTTTTACAGCGCACTGAAACTCATATTTATGACCAAAAACAAACAGGAGTTTTCAATATTAACGATTTTATGAATGTATGAATGCTCGACGACAGTGAAATATTGTATATTACATACATATCCGAAAAATGAATTCGGTGAAATATTAAAAAATAATTTTGATATCAAACAGAAAAGTTGAAATATTCTCATATCTAGCGAACCTTGCTGAATATTATTTTTACATACGTTTTATATTACACTATATTTACACACATTTTTACTTCCACCTAAAATACCTTACGTATTTTCAAGAGATGCCAGCAATCTGGCGAATTTTCTATAAATAGGCTAGATATTTTGCTAAAATAATGTAAATAAGCTTTCACATTTTTCACATTCTGTGTTATGAAAGAAAACTGAATTTAAATATATTTTATTTAAACATAAACAATATCTATCATTGGCTACATAGGCGTGTAGTGGGAGTGCGTGCGTTGTGGGTTCAATGTTTCTAGGCAACGGGGCAAAACTTTGTGCTATTCATAAAAATAAATCCTAGTTTGACTGAACTTTGTGTCCGTTAATTATTATAGTTATGTTTATAAGCTACACGCGGCACAGACAATTATTTTCTAGTGAAAAGCGAAAAGTAATATATTTTATATTAGAAAAACAAGTATTGTGAAATAAAATATAGGTAAGTACGAAAGTTTTTATTAGGGAAAATTAAACTGCAGCACGCTTTCTAAAACTGTTTGTAACAATTTGTCTACCCTGATATAATATTATGTACTTTATGAAACAACTTATCCCTACCCGTTATAATAAACAAAACAAAAACTATTACAGTCCATTAACGTTATGAACGTTAGCATTATCTAGGACATCAGTCACGTAAAATTTTTTTTTTATTACTTTTTCGTTAAAAATATTGTATAACTTTTTAATTACAAATATTTCATTAATATTTTTAATAAACATTGATAAAATAAAAAATGTACCTAATTAATATTAATACTCGGTTAACCTTATCAGGCTTCTTACAAAGTGGTAAAGATGGAGGGCAACTGATAGGGGACTGGTCAAAGTGGCGACGTTTCAGGCGGATTATGTCATGCGGCTGGGGTGATTTGTTTATCAATGTGCGGCTGACATAAATGAAAATCAGCTATCTTTAATCAGTAACGGGTCAACTGACCAAGACATTTTAGGTTCGATAATAGTGGAGAAGCTTGGTTGACATTGTTGCATATTTTCAATTATAGACAATTTTTTAGAATCTCTTTTTGAAGTTGCGATTGGGAAAAATGATGAGAGTGAATTTTTACGATGCGCGCGCACACCGACAGAAAAAAGCAACACCCTGAAGTTAGTTGCGAACCTTTTACACCCTGAAGTTAGTTGCGAACCTTTGTGTGTCGTATCAGTACAAATAATCAGTGTGAATAAATAAAAAATATATTGGCGTTTATATCATTCAATTATATTTATGACGGTGATAGATATTTTTTATTGATCATTTATCAGTAAAAATATTTATTTCTAATATTAGTGGTAAAAGTGGTTTTAATATAATGTTTTAAGTGCATTTATAGATTTGAGGTTAACTGTCGGTATGTATAATTTATTATATACATTGCAAATTATAAATTATTACATTATTATCTAATAAATATTTTTTTTTGTTTTCTTTTATTTTAATTATATTTTATGATTTCTCATTATTGTTGCATGCTATTTATGTATATTTATGTATGTATGCGTTGTGTTATTATTTTGTATTTTTGGATTGTTACGCCAAAGAAGTATAACTTCTTACGTGCGTACATGAGTACACACACTCTTTTTATTGTTATTCTATCGAATGTAAGCTTATAAAATTCTCTACAACTTTCAACATTTTCCAATTTCCCAATAGTTTTTGAGCTACACGCTCTAGAAAAATAGAAATGAACAAAATTACTGATTCTGACATATGATTATACGAAGGTATTTTAAGTTCGCGGAATAAGCGAAAGGGATAAATATGAAACCAAATTTGTTTTTATTTTTTAATAAGATATAACAAAAATAAAAACTAATTTAGTTTAATACTTACCTTCAATACTTATAAATTCATCAGAAAGATGATTACTAAATTTGTGTATACTATCATAGGAAAACAATTTTTGTTTTCTTTTATTTTAATTATATTTTATGATTTTTCATTATTGTTGCATGCTATTTATGTATATTTATTTATGTATGCGTTGTGTTATTATTTGGTATTTTTGGATTGTTACGCTAAAGAAGTATAACTTCTTACGTGCGTATATGAGTACACACAGTCCTTTTTTTTATGTCAGACGAGACAGTGGCGGACGAGTCAGCAGTCTAAAGGTAAGTAGTGACTGTCGCTCATGGACATCTGTAATGCCAAGGACACTGAAAACATCTGCGTACCGAGAAATTAAACCAAGGGTATGTCATAGCGTTCAGGTGCTCCTGAAAACATTTTGGGAAAGCATTTTTGAAAATGTAATTATGCCTGCAAAAGCAAGATTTTGATCAGTTCAGTGAGATACAATATGCTTTTATTTAGGGTCTCTAATTTCTTTTACCTCGATTTATTGAAACTGGTTATCCGGAAACTAAAGTTGTAATTAAAGCTAAAAGGTCTTAATGGGGTCATAAATGCGCCATTTCCTTTATTGGGCCAAAATTGAGGAGGCTCTGATTAAAAACAGAGAACTTTCATTTAGTTTATGTAGCTATATCTAGTTATTTAAAGACTTAAGTTAAATAAAAAGACATACAATTATTTTATTATAAAATTTACAACCTCGGAACTACAGTTTTACAAGTAGGTATGTGTTTAAAAAAATAAATCGAACCAAAAAGCCAATTAAATGCACACTAGTCAAAATCAATAAATAAAATATTGCTGAACAAAAGTATCATAATATTCTCAATATTTATTCTTTATAAATTATTATAAACTAGGTATATCACGCCAAGGAAAGCCTTGGCGTGATTATACCCGCGTCTTTGCATATTGCTCTGCTCTCATTGCCAGTAGCGTGATGTTACATAGCCTATACCATACCTTCTCCGTGAACTGGTCTATCATACGCAATTTTTTTCAAATCCGACTCGTAATTTTAGAGATTAGCGCGTTGAAACAAACAAAAATACAAACAATCTCTTCCGCTTTATATAGAAGTATAGATTTTCTATAAAATACCAGTAAACAGTGAGAAAGAAAAATGTTATAAGGAATTTTCTTAAGAAAATTTAATTTCAGTTGTAAGCGTGCAGTCAGTAAGCTAGAAGCTTAACAGCTTCCGTATCTGAGTGCATGTTGAGCTGACCTGAGAGGTCGTATCGAGTTGCTGTTGCGTCTAATTATAAGATCAAGAGAATAGATATTATCTGTGCACATACTATTTGTACTTACCTACACTAGGTGTATGTTCTATGTAGAATGTTAGTCATCATTAAGACTATCAAATGAAAGGTGTTTTTTTAATATTTTAGGACAGCAAACAGTATCACTAATATCGTTAAGCGCTAAATATTACTGATAGTGTAACCAGCTCCGTTGTCCATAAATTAATACATTATGGTACCCATACAAAAGCTATCGTCTCAAACTAACATAAAGCGCTCCTGTAGACATTTTTTTTTATTTACCTAATTTACTCATACCACCATTGCGGTGTGTTAAACTCACACTGTCGTGGTAGAATACTGATTGATACACACAATTATATTATTATTACGCAATACAGCTGAAATTTCTTTTTAAAAGTTTTCTGTTTACGTTTAAAACATTATACACAATTCAATAAACACAATCAAATTAAAGTTGTTTTTTGATTGCGTATTACTAAGGTTTCACACGAATTTAAATAGAAGCCATCTATACTCTCGTGAAAGTCTAGCAAGCAATCAAAAAATAATTAACTAACTTCAATAGGAAATTTTCTCTTGAAACATTTATTTGTTTATGGCATTGTGTTACGTTTTGTAGTATTTAATTAATTGAAACTAGTAAACGAACCGTTTTACTTTATTATGATGTACTTTTAATGTTCGTAACAGTTATAATAAATATATTAAGCTAATATTATGTAGCTTAACATTACGAGTATAGTGCCAGAAAAAATAATAATTTGATCCTTAACACCCTCATTGAACCAGCAGGTTTAAAGAGGGTGTTAGGTTGTTAGTTAGGTGCAAGATCTTCCATTTACAAAAAAATTAAAAACAAAATTCAGTTTTAAATCAAATCGTTTACGGTTGATTGAAAGCGCTTTGACAGTTCCTGAACCTGACGCTTCAGTGCTGCCACCTCGTGGGCGCCATTTTAGAAAACTCTCATTGTTTTAACTGTTAATTGAAATCATAATTTTTAGTTTTTATTTTCATTATAATAAATTGCTCTAATGATACTAAATGACAATGAACTGAGAATGAACTATTTGAGAGTAGGTAGGCAGTTACAGTGTATGATCTCTTTTTAACTATTAGGTATCGAATAACATCATATATCTATGCCTTTGTCTGTCAGCTTTGTCTTTGATATTTTTGATGATTGAAAGAAGATTATGTGAAAAGCAATTTCACATTTGAGTACATTCAAACCCAAAAAGGCCAGTAAGTATAATTAGGGTTTTTAACAAACTACGTGGGATTTAGTACAGTCATTTGGTACGAAAAATAGGGGTTCTCTAAAAAGTTTTTCGGGAGTTTTTAAAATTGGTAATTTTCTCACAAAGGTTATGCAATGGCATCAGATATACTAACCGGTTAATCTCGAGAAGTTTCTGTAGATATTTATTCCTAGGATTAACCTAACTATAGAGTTAACTAGAGAGCTAGAGTTTGTTCGTTTGTTTAATTGTTTGAACGCGCTAATCTCTGGACCTTCTAGTCGGATTTGAAAATTCTTTTTGTGTATGATATCCTAGTGTTGAGAAAAGTTATAGGCTATGTAATATCACGCTACTGCCGACGGGAGCATAGCAGTAAGCATGCTGCAGCTGTAAAAATCCGGTCCGTGGTTATTAGTTAATACAGACAGGCAGACAAAAATTTTCTTAAATACATTTTTGGCACTAGTTTCAATTAAATATCACCCCTAATAGTACTTCTTTAAATATGTTCAATGTACAGATTTTATCACGACAGAGATTTATTATAAGTAAGTATATATAGATTTTATACACTGTCAGAGATGCGTCCAACGTACGTTAACTCGTGGTAGAGCTAATTGTGATATAGCATACTAAGTGATGAAGGGATTATGTGAAATTGAAACAACCTTGGACATTATATATAATTATCTATATTCAGGATCTTAATGGTTTACTTTGTCACTAACTAATCAATAATTAAATTAAATTCTACATGTACAAAAATTGTTTTATATACACAAATTCATGCAATTACTATACTTAATCTAATTGGTAGGTACATAATGACCGTTCGCACATTACGTGAGGAATTTACAAATACAATCAATATTATATTTATAACTTTAAGACGAGTCTCGTCATTTTGACACATCCAAATAAATTCAAGTTTCAAAAACTTTCACACTAATAACGTTGTTATTTGTTTTAAGTAGCTAATTATATTAAAATTACATTTTAACGTCTTTGTGTACCTGTTTGACGACGAATTTTTCAGTAATTCAAATTGACGATCATCAATTATATTCTTAAGATTATTCAATACATGAAGATCGTTAACCTAATGCGTTTTAATGATATAGTAAAATAAAAACTTTGTTTGAAAAAGGAGGACATAATATTTTATAAATTCATAAATTACTATCAGCCACGCACAAATCTGAGTATGTCGGAAGAAAATGTCTATGGTAAATGATGGTCAAATATCTATCGGTACCCACACAACACGTTAATGTCACTATATGAAAGGATATTATGTTTATATTTACACACACACACAGACGAACATTTGGCACAAAGAGGCGTTTCACGCTCACACACGGGCCACTGCACGATCTACTACAGGTTCTGAGCAAATATAGGTATGCAGAGAGTTATCTACACAATACACATGTACTTCGTAGCCTCACCTACTAATCTCCACTTACAATATTGGTGAGTTCTTATTCTACTTATTTACATCTCACAATCAGTCGTAAATAGTTAATATTTTGGCAGATAATTTCCATTTAATAACTATTTTAATTACAGAAATGTTGTTACAAAATAAATATCATACGCGAAGTAACCATCTGGGCATTTTGGCACTGTTAAGTCCTAAATAGGCCGGACTAAAAGCTGCTAAAAATATCATGCAAAATGTAAAGTCGTATCGTATAAATTCTGAAATACGAATCTAATTTCCCTCTAACATCTTCTGTTCCATAATGATAAAATTATTTCACAACCTGATACAGTATGTTCGGCAGTTAGTGACTAATCTACACAGAGTGGATGAAACTTCTATCGAGTATTATAAATTAGGTATCAAGATTAAAATGAAGATATTGTCAAGAGTGTGTCAAGTCTCAGTAGGCGAATATATATCTAGAAAGGTCTAGAAATTGCTGTCGTAGTCGGAGCGACGCCGCGAGTAATGCGAGCGCGGGGCTGGGTACTCGCCCGTGTAACCGTACACTTGAGACCCACCTCCTGTCTGCCCGTAAAGTTGCGAGCCGCCATATCTGTCGACAGGAAAACCACGTAAGCATACATAAGTTGAGTTTTTAAGACTATTCAAAAATGTTTGCATAGGGTTGTGGAATGTGGAATTGGGACATACGATTATGTCACTACTGTCCTGCTGCTAGTGATACATAAAAGAATTATTTACGAACATTGCATACATTTATCTGTAGCATTAATGGATAAGCACTAATAGGAACCGTTTTAACTAAAACGGTTCCCAAAATTGAAATTGATTAATTTTCTATTCACAGGGAACTCCCTGTGATTAGAAAATTAATCATTTTCAATTTTATGTGAACTTTCTAGAGGTTAATTGTTTTTGTATCACAACGCCCACACTAAGGAATAATCTTAGTCATTGGAATCTTCACAACAATTAATAAACACAGAGTTTTAATGATGAGTGCACATAAACTACTAATATCACCGAGGGAGTCAAAGTACATATAAGTGCAACCTGTAGTTAAGGACCAAAAAAACATAACCGGTCAAAACCATTGCACAAGTTTAGGTGGCAATAAAATACAAACGTGCCCATTAATTGCAAAAATATTTCAAAAATAAAAAGATACCCGTAAGCATTTCCAACAGGCCCGTATATTTGCGACCCTCGTCCGGAGTCCGGCGTGTAATGCTGCATGTACTTTTGTAGCTGCGGCGTCCACTCCGACCGCCACGAGTCACCCGGGTTCGGGTAAGCCAACTGCTCAATGAACGCAGTTGACATACGCTGTAAAGAAATGTAGAATATTGCAATGACGATAGGCAAACTTGCATTATGCTTCCTCTATACGACTAAGTTTAAGCAATTCATAACAAAGTAAACTGATCATCACATATTTAAGTAGACTTTTTAATGGAGATGGAACAAGAAATCCAAGGTTTAGCAGGTCCCGGCTCTTTCCGAGTGTCACATCATGATGACAAATTTTGAGAACTTAGTAGTTGCTTTCAGATACGAGTTTATATCATTTAATGAAACTCATTATTTTGCAAAGTAGCATGATGTTCTATAGAAAATACTACATATAGAAATTCGTTCGTTACCTTTCCCGACGGCAGATAAGGCAGTTCCCGTTCCTTCAACTGATGCACATCATCAAAGCCGCCCATATGACTTTTATCCAATTCCCTAAGCATATCTTCACTGAGCGGAATGGGCTGTTTAGCTTTGGCACTCTTCTGACGATTAACCAACTGTATAATTATAAAAAATTTGTATAACACAACAGTTTTGTTACTATTTTAATTTTAGTATTGAATTATGTATATTTATTTACCACTGTGACACCAAATATAACAACGAAGAGAAGAGAAGCCATTGCAATAACGATGACGGCAATGCCCCATTGAGGTAGGAATGATTCCTCTTCAGGCTCTGCAGGCGTTGGTTCCTCACGTTTTGGTAAAACTGTTAAAATAAATAAATTATTATGCACATATCCTTTAAGAAAATGACAATATTTTTTACAAAAATGTTTAAATTACCTATAAATTCCGTATATGCAGGATCCATAACAAACTTTCCGATTTCTAATTTGCCTGCAGATTTGTCAATAGTCTTAGTCATTTTTTCATTACTTTTCTTCATTCTCTCGTCATCAGGTTGATCTCCTAGCATTATATCAGGATCAAATTCATCTTTAGGCTCTTCTGTAATCGTTTCAATAACTGATCCAGGTCTCGCTTCATGCAGAGATTTGTGGAACATTTTCTTCAAATCGAGCGTATCCACTCTCTCTTCGACTTCTTTTAGTTCAATAAAGAAGTCGACAAGAACAGAGCCTTGAGTAAAACCATCAATTCGAATTCCCTTGTACCATTTGCGAAGATAATCAGAACCAGAATAAACAGAATTCAACTGTAAAGAAAAAGAAATTTTCTATAATTCAATACACTTTTACAAGAGATAAAACTTTAAAAAGAGCCTATTGAGTACTTACTTCTTCTTTCACATCTTTTGCAAGTCGTTTCCATTCATCAGTATGATGGTCCAATAATTCCGGCACCCATTTGACTCCTGAAATATGTAAGTATGTAATTTAAATAAAATGAAATGAAATTTTGTAACACCTTTCTATAGTATACATAATTTAAAACTGAGTGTCCATTTTGTGACTTTGTATGCTAGTGGAGAATAATGGTCGAAAAACAGCAACAATTACAAAAATCTATATTTAAAATCAATTAAAATTGTCACCTGAAATAATTTTGATGGTAGCAGCAATATCACACTCTTTTCGGCATACACCAGGAGTGGTCAGTTGTGGTGGAGCTGATGTAGTCGTAGTTGTAGTCGTAACACGTCGTGTCGTTGCTTCTGTACTAAATTCTGGCATCGGGCTAGTAGCGGTTGCGTTCCTTTGAGCTTCTAGAAGTTTCTCTATAGAGAACGGAGTTGTAGACGGCGATGGCCAACCAGTAAATTCAGTGGAAGCTCTAAAATGGTAATTTATATTATTCATATATTATATTACTAAATTCAACACCATTACGAATAAGTATTAAGTAATTGTTATTTACCTTGTAGGCCAACCTTTTTGAATCTTCGGTGAAATTTGAGTAGGACCCATTGGTTTAGGACTTGTTGACTTTCTTATTGTTTTACCACCGGGTCGTGAAGGAAATACTAATTTTATACCACCTGGAGCTTTAGTTGTACTGCTTGAAGGTTCAGGAGACTCCTTGGTTTCATTTAATTTAAGCCCAGATGGCAATAAACTTGAAATGTCAGCTATTTTCTGTGGTTTAATTGGGAGAGGGATATCAGCGACTTCCTTTTCTGTATCATTTAACTTAAAACCCGGAGGTAAAAATGCTGATATGTCCACCGGTATAGCTCCAGCAGGTATTTTAATGCTAAGTTTTGGTTTTTCTGTCGTAGAAATATTTAGTTTGAAATCTTTAGGTAAAAATGTTGATATATCACTTATTTGAAGTTTGTCTAATATATCTGGTTTTATGGTTGGTTTGTCTTCAGTTGTATCTGTAACTGATGGCTTGTAATCAGCTGGTAATAGTTTGCTAAGATCATCCTTTAGTATTTTTTCTTGGGGTTTATTTTCTTTTGGTCTGTATTCCTTAGGTTGCAGAGATTTGTAGTCTAAAACTATTACTTTATTTTTGGAGCTTATTCCCGAAGAGCGGCCTTGAGTGCCATTGATGATGGGTATTTCACTGGCAATAACTGGTGCACTAGTAGTTGAAGTAGTGGTTGTAGTTGTAGACGTACTAGTTCGTTTATCTTTAAAAGACAGTCTTGACTTATATCCTGCAGGTAATAATCCAGCTAAATCATCCATAACGGTTACTAACGATGGCTTTTTCTTTGGTTTTGGGGTTGTAGAGCTTGTTACTCTATGAGCGAATTTCTTTATTTGAACTGGTAATGGATCAGGTGCAGATCTCTCTGTTACGGTGGAAGGTGTAGTACTTTTCAGTGTAAATAGTTTTAACGGAGAAGGAGTAGTGGTAGTAGTGGTAGTAGTAGTAGTGGTAGTCGTAGATGTAGTTGTAGTTGTCGTACTCGGTTCTGTAGTTGATTCCGTAATTAGCTCAATATTTTTATTATCATTATTCAGAGATCCAGATAAAACTGCGCTAGATAATTCTGATTGAATACTGTCTAATTTATCGTTAATATTTTCTGTAGATGGAGGATTATGGACTAAGGCATCATTCTCTTGCTCGAATCTTGGATCTTTGGTTACAGATTCATCTTCATCTTCATCTTCTTTATCATCCGTAAGTACTTGCTTCTTTTCTTCTTGTTCTACCGTTGGAAAAGGTAAAAATCGTGCTCCAGATACACTTCGACTTGTTTGAACAGAGGCAACAACTATCCAGTTCTCAGTCGTTACAGGTATTGACGCTTCATTACTTTGACTACCCGTTGTAGATGGATTGTTTTCTGAATTTGCATTTAATTTAGTTGTACTAGTAGGTGCGAACGTCACATCAGGAATAGATATTGTACCATTAACAACACTTTTTGTAGTAACAACCGAAACGACTTCTTGACCCAGAATTGACGGTGTCTCAATGGACGTTAGGTCATCCTCTACTTCGTACGTACTATTGTCATCCGAAGCTTTATCTTTTTCATCTTCTTTATGCTTCTGTTCAGTTTGATCTATAACAGAAGTGTCTGTAAAATGCTTGAAATTATCATCTTGAACTGTAGTTTTTCCAGGTTTCATTACAAGAACGTCGAATTTTGTAATATTTGTTTTTTCTATAAGTGTAGCTTTTTCGGGTTCGTCAGTTGTATCGTAGTCATCGTATATATCAGTAGCATGTTCGGTTGAGTGTGGTTGCACTGTTGTATGTTTTACTTCTGAACTTTCGGTATCATCGTAGTATTCTACATATTCGCCTTCATCTACTTCTTCATTACTAGTAATATCTTCTTCAAAATGCTGACTACTCTCCATGGTAGAAGTAGGAATGGAAACAGTAGTGGTTGTACCTTTAACAATTTCTTGTTTTGGGTAATTATCTGCATTCATAGAACTAGCATCGGGCTTGCTATCATCAGTTGATTCTAAAGCCGTATTATTTGATTTTATGACTTGGACGTCAAAAGAACCTTGGGTATTTTTCATGAGCTCTCTAAAGGTACTTATATCACTTATATCATCTTCAAGTAACGGTTCTATATCTAATAGTCCTTTGTATTCCGTAGATGCACTTTGATATGCATTAACATTCGGTTTTGGCACATTAAAATTGTTGTTTCTAATAAAAGAGTTGCTTGGTATATTCTGTGAATTTGGAGTATTTAGATTCTCATTTATTGTTGATGAAAACCGATTGGTGTTAGGCTTGTTATTCAGTCTTTGTTTACTTGCAAGTTTGTGAGGGTTATAAGTGGTTACTTTATGATGATCAAATAAGTCTTGGTTGTCATTTTCGATATCCTCATCGTGTGATATATGTCCACTTTGTCCATTGCTTTTTAAGCTATTACCATCGAATGGCATATTTTTAAATCTGCTATTTTGTAAATAATCAATATCAGGATTGTTTAACGTGATTTGACCCAGAAACGTTTCTGGTTTCGATGGATCATGTTGATACGCTACAGAATGTATTTGGGACACATCAGGCCTTTTCGTTGAGGCAGGGTGAACCAATTGGTAGTTTATAGGTAATGCCGGCCTGAACCTTTGCCGCGGTGGTGTAAATTCGGGTTGGTTTACATAATACTGGCTTCCAGATTGACTCCTGCCCGTAGGTAATTGAAAAGGCGATGGATTTTGGTTATAGTTAGGGCTCGGAAATCTGGCCTGACCCTCGTTATATATTAGCTGTTGCGCGGTTTGCGTAGGTCTGTAATTATCTCCATGTTCGTAGAATGAAGATGGTCGAGTATTCGGAAATAATGGAGGTTGAACTTGAGCAAAACTTTTTTCTACCGGAGAAAAGTAAAAGTGGTTTTCATCTGAAACAAAAAAAACTTACATGAATAAACATAGATATTTATAGGTATTGACCTACGTACACTCTTGAGTCAAATTATCTCATTATAATATACAAACATTGTACGAATATGAAATATATTTGTATTTATTCTGAGCGACGTGAAAGCGCTTCAATAATCGTAAAACAATGTAAAGAATATATTCAATATTTTCGTTGAATGCAGATGCGTAGAAATGCAATTGAGAGAATGCAAATTACACGAATATATACTGGTTTTACTGATCATTTTTATTGCTACATAAATTACGATATGATACGTGATAAAACTGCAATGTTTTGAAATATAACTCACAAAAATAGTGTAGAGAAATATTAGCATGCAAATGTTGAATCTCATACGTTAAACTTAATAAAATATACATCTTAAATAATGTTTTTAGTTATTTAAATTAATAAATATCATTGAAAAAAGCAATTAACTCAAATCTCGCGTTAGTTGTGACGTAAAATACGTTTGCGAATGTTTCACTAATTACGTCAGTCAAACGATAATTTGTATACAATTTTCACCAAACAATTTGATGTAAATCACCGTTTTGTCATGAGCCGTTCCCTCCTAGTTTTTTAACAAGATGTAATAGAGTAATTCCATGTTAAAAATTGTTATTTCAATAGCAGTGCCTACTGCATTTAATGACAAGAGAAATAATTAGTGATTTTTGCATTTTACTACGTCAACAAAATTACTCCTTTTCAATGTAATGTATGGTAATTGAAAATTTCAATATGAGTAATGAGTAGTGCATTCGATATTATATGCTGTTTATACTCAGAAAATATACTAACAAGTAATATATTATTATAAAAAATAAATTCCTTACAACATCATCATATCCTTTTTATTTTACGGACTGAATTTTTCGCTTGATATTTTTATTCGATTTATATCATAGTATTTTTACGCAGTATCGGTGAACTTGCAAAATAATTAAATTTTCTAGTGTTGTCAAACTAGTTTATTATATTATATTATGCCACTAGTACCTAGTAAGTAGTGTAACATTATTACCACACATAAGCGAAAGGAAATTCCATTATTATTTAATTAACTAAGTTAAAGTACAAAACATCTCTTCACTTGTGGAGAAAAACAATAATATCGTAATGCGTTCGTGAGTTTGTTTGCTAGTTTTCGTTATAATTCACTTTAATAGAATTTTCGTATTAGCTAATGTATGATTGGTTGTTTAATCGTCATTTCTCTGTTATGAGGTTGATAATTTTAGTAAACAACGGTGTGTTGAAAGGTGCTTGAACTGTGTTTCATTAAATTAATGTTTGACGTTACAAGAGGAAATCTTATGCTGTACTAATCAGGTTCTGCGTCTGATCTTCTGTTATATCATGCCGGAGTCCAGGGGTCTAAGTCTGATATCACAATAGTATCAAAATGGTCGATCATTGATCTCTTAATGGTTAAAACTTGTCAAAATCAACCAATAAGAGATCAATGATCGATTCTGACACTATTATTGGTTGAAACTAACCACTATGAGATCAATGATCGACCATTCTGACACTTTTGTGATAGCAGACTTAGGCCCCTGTGTGGTATTAAATAAAAATACTTCGTTTTCAAGTGCTAATATTACGTAACGCTAATGTATGAATCTCATATAAAAGGTCGCAAGTTGAATTTGAATTGTGTAATTGAATAATTGCATTTGTAGTTTAGATGAGGTGGTCGCATCGTAATTGCCGTTAATAATAATGTTTTAATTGTTTTGCAAACTATATTGGCACTTATATTAATAACCTCACCTTTTAAAAAAATATAATTATGTCTTTAACAAATATCCTATTGACTAAATCGATCAACTAGAGGTTACGTTTATCGTTTTTACGTATATTCATTGTTGGCATCAGTATTAACATTGACATTATACGTCTCAACTAAAATACGAATCTATTTTCACTTAAATATATACATTTTGATCTTGCTAAGCTTTTTGGATTATTCTAAGATAGAATCTACTTTCGGAATGTTGTAAGTACGGAAATACGCTTTCCTCTGAATTTGATCATGACAATATAATCGTACTGGCTTTAGATGTATGTTTATTTATAAAATGGAAAGCTGTTAAGTGTTTTGAAATTTGAAATGTTATTTGATTTTAAATGATATGCAATATCTGAAGCCGCGTCACTGAACTAAGCGGCAAAGCCTTGGCTCAACAGCGTAAAGGATAAAAATGCAATAACATAAGAAATTTATTTCTCTGTATATTCTCTATATAATAATAATAGTATGAAAAGAAATAAAATTATTTATTTCTCCTTGAGTGTGAATAATGATAATAATATTTTTCACACATCGTAATACATACAATAAATTACTAAAATAAAAAACCAACATGTACGAAAAAATTCTTCTCATCTTTCGTCTAACATTCGATTTAGTTTATGTTTTTATTATAATTTTTTTTAGGAGAGAGATCTTAACACGGAATGGGAATATAATAGGCTGGGACGAGAAAATATTATGATTATTGTTAATTAAGCAACTACAATAAAATCACATTAGGAGCATATTAGTCATCTTATTTTTTATCATTTATTAATTTTAAACTTCAAAAAACGTATTGTACCCATATTCAATAGCCTGATTTATGTACAAACTATTAATTATAGTTTATCAATGTTCATCGGTTCTACAAAGGTATTGATTATATACATCCATAGAAATATTATTATATCTATGAGATTAAGAATCAAACCGCATATATTTCTCATGTTTAAGATTCTAGTGAATTACTAACACTTAGTATTGGTTTGTATATCGCTCACAAAATAATCTTGAGGAAATTACTTTCTTGCGGATCATATCCCTAATTAAGAATGGCGTTGGTGTTCATCAAGTCCCGAGCGAGTATCAGCTTAATAGAAAATCGATCAACTCTATATCTCATAAATTGCAAAGACCTTTCAAGCTAGCGAAGTTTAACCGATACTGACACTCAGTTTTTGAAAAACTAAATACAATTTAATCCAAGTAATTCGACTGATAAGTTCCTCTATTTTGAGCTGCTATTTTGATGAACTGCTTCTCGATATCGATTATTTCTACAGGCTAGTGTCAGGCTATAAAATATATTTTAGCTTTGAATTTTGATAATAATAAAAAAGTTCAAAGTATCATTTTGACGTTTAGGATCGGATTACCTAAACCTCTAAACTAAGGGGCTAGACAAGTGGCATAGATTTCTATTCTAATCATAGAATAGATTAAAAAAGTATGGGATTGACATAAGCTAACGACAATGTTGGCATTAGCTTATGTCAATCACATACATTTTTTATCTAGGGCCTTTTAAATGTTAACTGACAAGATGATCAAATCGAAGACGATTACAAAAAAAAACATTCTATTACACTATTCATATGTCTTGTTAGTACGATTAAAAGATTGCAATTTGGAAGAATTTTAAAACTATTTGGATGACAATGTATAGTCAGCTAAGTCCGTCATTCTGAATCCAATATGTACGAATCACCGCGGAATAATTATTTTATATATATGCACCCACATGACATGTGTTTCTGAGAAGAATACAGAAAACCGAAAGTTAGTTATATTTTTGTGAATGTTTCTTCTAAGTATATTATATTAATTTTACATAATTGAAAACCATTTATAGTAAAAGTATTTCCGCAATAAATTGTCGATTAACTTACGATACAGTAATGGATTGCCGTAGGCTGATGATGATGATGATGATGATGAAACGATGCATAACGTCAGTTTTTTTTAAAGATAACTCTCGCACTAGGGAACAAAACCTGTGTCGCGGGGGACAATATTTGTGGATCACACAAGGTTTTGTACCGTGTGGGGATCGAACCCACAAACTCTTGCAACTCAGTCGCTTGTGGTCTCACTAAGGAGGCAGTTAAATGTTATCATCACTGAGATCTTACCGATATCCGAGATTAGCCGTGTAAAACAAGCTTACACGTAAATTTTTTGTTGATATTTCCTCACTTACATCATAGATGAACTAGGAGAATAATTCTCATATCTTTATAATAATAATTTAATAAATAATAAACATTTTTATCATACTGTGACCTTCGGTTATAACTAGAGTGAATGTGTTTGCGTTTACTCGTACCTACGCAGGGTCATGTAAACAAACATAACCCATAAGCGTAGCTAGGTTCATACATAACAGAGGTATAGGTAACATCTATAATTCAATCTTTAATTCTTCATGCATGTTCTGCAAATTTCCATGATTCGAATATCTTCAAAGGTTTTTCCGATTGAACCCTGCATGTCTACTGTTCAGGAAAACACGAAAAACATTTCTAGAGAAACTAATATAAAATATGTTTAAGAATTGCATTCATTCAAAATGTCTATTTCAATATAAGGATCGTACAATTGTTACTACGCTAATAGGTATGACACATTCATTACAGTTAGTGTAAATAATGTGTTTGATTTGCTGTACTAAATAGGGTACTATTTGCCTACCAAGGATGGTCACTATGTCCCATCCGCTCACTAAGCAATGTCACTGTGTTAAACATTATCCTTTGGAAGAGGAATGTGTCCTGTAGTGGACGACTTTATGTTACTAAAAAAATATATATCTAAAAAAACAAGGTAGTGGGTTCGAATCCGGACAAGTACCAATGTGATTTTTGAAATCATATAGAAAGAAAGAAAGAAAAAGTATTTATTTGTGCAAAACACGACGCACATAGAAAATAAAACACAATTTAAAAAAAATAAAAATTAAAAAGACATGCATAAAATATCTTATTTCTAAATACTTAATAAATAATGATAACAAAGAATGAAAAATCATTCTTAATTTTAATCAAAACTAAACAGTGGTAACACTCATAATAATAATGCGTTTTTGAACGTACCAAAGCTGTCAAAAAGAGATGAGATGACTCAAGACTCATGTCTAGTTATTTGACGTGGCACCACGTGCTACTTTTACAAAAGAGTTTAAGAAATGCGAAATTACAAAATAAGTGAGTACGCCGCGATTAAACACAAATTGGTTGGACACTCAGCAAATACTGGGTTAAGCAATTACTTACCCAACCCAGAACTGATTTTCAGTGCCAACCACAAGGAGTGTCACCCAGACGCAGACGCCGACATGACAATAACTTCTACATTAATTTTAACATAAATTACTTAGGATCACATCATATCGTATCATCATATCGTATCGTATCATAAGGAATAATATCAAACAAACCTACACAATATTATTTTTATGGTAAGTGTTGATAAACATAGGTACCTACTTACTTCATTTGTAATTAAAACTACAAATGCATTATTAACATAAAATTTGTTTTTGTTCAGATAGCTATACTTACTTAGTATTTTACTAACCTATTTACTATTTTAAAAAGTATAATAATTATATCTAACAACTCCCACAGACATGCAAATAATATGTACTTATCTAACTGTAAGCCGAACGCTGACTAGATCACAAGCCTTATCAAATTACTTAATGCATATGGACAGAAACAACAACAATGCACTCATATGTACTTTCTAATTTTATCTGGAAACTTCTGATTGATGGTGAAGGAAAACATTTGATTTAAAAGTCTGAAATTGCCAATCCGCCTTGAGCAAGCGTGGTGATTAATGTTTATGCCTTCTTTATATGAGAAGAGGCATTTGCCTTGCAGTGGGACAGTAAACAGGATGGGTAATATTATTATTATTATAACTTTAAAATATAATTAATAGATTATTATAGTTAATTTACTTTTAAACAGATTATTTTCTTTCTAAATTCTACACGTCACTTCTAATAAAATTTATTGCAGAATGGTTCAGCTTTCCTCGGGACTCCCGAGTGTTAAAACTCGGTTGCCAAGTTTGTCAGAGTTTCATCGCTGCGGGCCTGTAGGAGTTCAACCGATGGCTTTGTGGCTTGGACTGTTTTTTCGAAATATACCTTTCGAAAATAGCTTCTGAATATATAATTACTGAAGGTAGTGTATATTATATTCATAATGGTATTTATTGACAGACAAAATTAATGAAAGTAAAACGGAAAGGTTTCCTGCATAAAGTATATCAAGGCAAACAAATGCTGTAATATTATTTTTATGTTACCTAATTATAATTAATTAAGTTTTAGAATTTTTCATTAACAGAATTTCAAAACTCTGTAAAATACGGCAGTTGACCTTTAAAAGGGTACGTCACGGTCACTCACGATTGACGTCATTTTTGTGCTTTGTAAGTGTACAAAACATGCACTGATTCAGTTTGCAGTATAATCTTGAGATTAGACTTAGGTGCTATCAGGTGGGCTGATAATCGTCTACCACTGTAGGCAAACAAAAATAATATCTTGTGAATCAGAAGTGAATGAAACATCTATTTTTGTTTCCTACCAATTTCATCAAAATATTTTGAAAATAGAAATATTTTCTTGTAGCTAAACTACTTACTAAGTATTTAAGATAGGTCTGTAACGCAATGCTTAGGGTATCGTTTCCAAAAACCTACCCTAACCTACCTACCCTTATTGCCTTTAGTCTAAAAATGTTTATATACTGTAATATAACGCACATGTTGCTTACGTTATTTCTATCATTTTGATCGTGAAACTCAAATTATTTATATCATTTTGATCGTGAGAAGAACTGGCAAGCAACTCAGGCCACTCTTTTTAATCGCCAGATAATAACATTTTTTTTGTATGAGTTACAATGTTAACACTCAACGCAACCAAAGAACCATACTAAGTAGAAAAGAAGAGAAGATTTCAATTATTTAGTTTTATCTAGTATCGTAATTTGACTAAGTATTTTAATTAAAATGATAAATGCACTTCTTATAATACTGGATTAAGTATTAGATGTATGCCATGCCAACATTGACCAGTCATCCCAAGTAGCACCCATTCACGAGCATGACGCACAGACCAGCCATCATCAACTTCGCCATATTAAAGTAAAGGCGATGAACCGACCAATACGACACCACAAGTAATGACATTTTAGTGAAAATGACAATGCAGGTCATGAGTGGTAAAAGAACCTTAATAAAATGTAGTAAGCTTTACAAGTTCTTAATGATCATGTTATGCATATACTTCACAGCAAAAACTTTTACTTACAATAATAAATGCCAATATCTGAATATGTTAATTATAGGTTAGGTAGGTTATATTTTTCACTATTGCTTTATTCGCCACATTTGGCAATCAAATTCAACCAAGATGCTGTTCCGTCATGTGGGAAATCTTTTTCCTACAGTTTTTATCATTTGATGGTTCTGATCTTCATTCTTTGATTGATTAAAGTGATAATATATTATACATATAACGACCGACAGGTTATACGAGTATATACTTGAGTAGCACATTGTGAAGTCGTCACTTTCCGTCGCCTACATTATAGAACTCTCATTAAATAAATAAACAACTTTCTATTGTAGACCTAATTCATTAGCTACAATAAAACGTAATAACTGGGGTGTATAACGAGACCCAATTTAAAGAGTTTCTTAGATTCTCGTAGTTTCTACTAGATTTCACCAACCGTGGTCACAAGCTGATTGGTGAAGTACTGATTGAAACGAAATAACGAAATAATCAGAAAATAAATGATGCATCATTGCGATGTTATGTACACACAGATACGTGATGCTTTGTCACGTATCTATGTGTACCTATGTATTATTAGGGACGGCTCATTACTGATAATAGTGGCATTACTTGGGCGAAGTCTGGCCAGCAGTGGACGTCTTAGTACGGCTCATATTATAATGAGAATAATTATGTGTGTATACATATACAAATAGTATCGACACATATGTGAACCGTTTTATAAAATATCTGTCACCAATAATAGAAAAGTTACACTTTGTTGAAAATAATTAATTTTAAGTTTAAACAATTGTCAGTAGTTATCAAATAAATATCTTCAATTAATCATGAAATGAATTTAATGTCCGTTACAATTTGTCTGATAATTTTAAAGATTCATCGTTTTTCAAGCTGGGTGGAAATTTAAAGCAAGTTAAAGAGATTTATGTGTCGATTACAGTTGGGGCCCGCCTTCAAACTCAGCGTTTTTAAATTTAATATTATAGGAGTCAGGAGTACCATTGAGAGCCAAGGCAAATATGGATAAAATAGCATTTTTGTGCCACGTTAGGCTCTCTTATCACGTTTAAATTATATTGTTTAATAGTATAATATGAAAAGAATTTGTTTCTTTGTTGTGAATATAGGTAGTTTGTTAGGTTATTTCGGAATGGCGCTAAATGCTTTGCTTGGATTACCGCCTCTTCATGTATTCATACAAAAAGAGGCGAAAGCTAGCATGTACAGGGCTCATATCCAAGGCAGAAGCAATTGGATCTCCCAGAAGTTGAGGACTATACAGAACTCAATACTGGAAATACCAATACTTTGCATGCCTACGGATGCCACCCCACCCCGGTTTGTATTTGGAAAACAATACACAATAGAATTGCCGTCTAGGGAAAACTGGCTCGAAGATCAGATATCTTTTGAGTCTGGTTGCCTAGTATGGTATACCGATGGCTCCAAAATAGGACAAAAAGTAGGCTGTGGAATATATGGGGAGCGACCAAAGCTCAAAAAAAGCGTGTTTTTGGGACAAAACGCATCCATCTTCCAAGCAGAAGTATACGCCATTGTGGAATGCGCGGAAGCTAATCTGCAAAAGCGCTACACCAATCAGACTATTTATATAAATTCTGATAGCCAAGCCGCTCTACTAGCACTGGATTCGAACGTAGTAACATCGAAACTAGTTGAAGAGTGCATGGATCGTTTAAACTCTCTAGGTAATATGAATAGAGTAGTTCTCAGATGGGTACCAGGTCATGCAGGTGTCATCGGTAATGAGTGCGCCGATGAACTTGCGAGAGCGGGAGCTAATGGAACTCAGCAGGGCCCAGAGCCCTTCTGTGGAATACCAAAAAGCCTACTTAGCTCAAAATGCCCTTACAAACTCATGCATCGAAACAGCCATCAAACTCAGGTCGGAATCGCCAGGAATGAACCACTCTAAAGCCCTGATCAAAGGCTTTAACAGAAGGTACAATAACCTTATCCTTGGGCTGAGTAGGAACAATCTACGCATTGTGTCAAGAGCCTTGACAGGTCATTGTTGCTTAAACAAGCACATGTATAATCTAAGGCTAAGCGAAACACGCACCTGCAGGCGATGTAAAGAGGCAGATGAAACGCCCCTCCATCTTCTGGGGGAATGTGGCCCGCTCATACACAGGCGTCAGTTTCTTCTAGGGAAACACGCTCTGGGCCCAGAAGAAATTAAGGAGCTCACCCCTAAGCAAATCCTGCTGGTATATCATAGCTGCAGGGTTCAGTGGTGAACTCTAGCTTGATAAAGCGGCGATCGCAATAGACCATTCATGGTCGCAGTGACATTACAGCCGCATCATAGAAATAAAAAAATAAAAAAAATAGGTTATTTCATTTCTTCCGTATCAACAAACTGGAATCGTTCTCAATGATTGATTGGCTCTGACATACCTATTAATTAATCTAAAACGCCTAGCAAGACGTGCATTCGATACATATATGTATCGAATCCTACATCTTTTAGAAGAAAAAAGCAAACAATATTGTTAGGATTAAAATTTAAAACACCCTAGACCAAATAGTGTATAGTTTAATAAGACTGTAGCAATTTCCATTAAACATAATTACTACTTAATAATCCAGATTAGGTGAGCTTTCAACCGTTTGAGTCGGCGAATAAAAATAGAAACATTTCATTTGCAAATATTTCAGATAAATCAGAAGATTAATAAAATGTTGTGAACATTCAACAAAAAGAATTTTCACTGTAGAATAAAATGTTAGCTTTGAAGTTAACTGAGTGTTATTACTGCATTCCCTTTATGCGAAGATTTGGCAATGGGGCGGATTATAATAACTGATTGCTGCCTGACCTCGAATGCCCGAATTTTCCTGTATTTTTATCAGTACAAATTACCGACCCGTAATACCCTTCAAGGCAAACCAATGAATTTTGTTGTGTTTACGTTTTATTTTACTTTGTATACTGTTCTAGAGATTCAGATAGCTTCGCTCAATTGGAATTCGTAAATGTGTTTTTATAACAAATGCAATAAGGATTCTGTGTATAAGAATAATATTTGCTGATCTAAGTAGATTTCAATCAAAGAGATAAAACCAGATAGTTTATAGGTACGCCTGATGGAAAACGATACAAAAGATGCGTGTTACGCTGATAAATAAGCGAAAAGTAAGACAATGGTTAATCATCCATAAACCGAACGAGACTAGTGAGGTTAACCTCATATATCTATATCATAATTACCTATCAGTCTGTCAGTTCATAACAAAAATATTTTGAGCAAAATAGAGACACTCATTATAATATCAAATAAATAATAATTTTAAAATCTTATTCAAGTACTAACTAGACACGGGTGTCAACTCTATTTTATGCAATGCAAGAATACTGCAGTTGACATTTCTTTAAAGCAATGAACACTTACATAAAATAACAACGAGCTCGACCTCTAGATGTCTTGGCAATCTATTTTATACCGCATTAATATTACATTTTGTCGTTGGCCACTTTACACGGTTTATATTATTCTCTTTGCTAATTTATTACAAAGGGAATATTTTATGAGTCATAGAAATTACTATTAATATAAAGCGATTAAAATTTATTAGAATAATTGTATGGTATTGAATATATGCATATGTCAACAGCTATATTCCTATAATAGCTGTTTGTTTATGATAGTCTTCTAAGTAAAAGCATTAGCTAAAATGGCGTTAAAGAACACTTAACAAACGCCTCTTTAATATAAAAAAAAGAACAAATTGAAAATAACAAGAGTAATATTATAAATTCGTAATGACCTAATTAGGGTAAGAGCTCGCAACATATTGCGGTTTCAAGCCTAGTTTGATTATGATAGACAGAAGTACCATTGTGATTTTCCTAAGTCACATATTACTCGTATATGTAATTTTTCTAGTTTATCCTTGTGTATTAATGACCTATGATGGAGAAAAACATCGTAAAATCTGGATTGTAACAAAGATACCAAAGGACAAAGTGCTCTAGTACAAATAGGCAGTAGATAAGGGACATGCTAAAAGTTTATGTTTAGTGGCTAGTAATTAATAGAGTGGACCTATTTACTTTGTACATAACAAATAAAAGAGGCCAGCTACTCGAACTATCAGATTATTTTTCATATGAAATAGAGTTACCGACCGACCAAATAAAAGAATGACACTATTCGAATACATCACAAGAAACCCTGTGACCCTTTAACTGTATCCTTTCCAAACATGAACCCTTTAGTAAAAGTGCTTATAGAATCAAGTCAAGGTTCACCTGATGAAAGAAACGCTGTTACTTTCCCCGTGCCCTCAATATATTTTCTGATTAAGTCGGTAGTCACAAGAAACTGGAATTTCCCCTGAGACTGGCCAAGTTTGGTGGCTTTATCGCTTATGTCAATATTTATGCTCCACGGTTGATTATTATGAGCGCAGAACACCGATAGCTCTGTGTGGTTCATACAAACTTTGTTTATGAATATAGACACGACATACCCTAGCGTGTCGTTGTTCTGTTTTAATAAATGTCGTTTTATGGAATTATTAGCGAAGTTATCTTATCTTTGTGTTGGATAAACATACAACTATCGTAGTTTATCTAATTTAATTTTAAGTAAATTAGCACTTACCATATAACTTTTACAATTTCGTTTTGAAAAAAGGGTATAAGGTGAAATACGCCGTTACGGAAGTTGGTGAATCGATAATCTTATTATTTATCACTTTTTGACTAAGGGTAAATGCTTTATTGATACGTTATTGCTTACTGATATGTTTTAAAACCGTAATATAACTGAATTTGACCAATTTATGTATATATATTAATTTGACTGAATTTGCAAATATTTTTACTTTCAGATGAAAAAGAGACGTATTACATTTAGTCCATACTCAATTAGATTCCAAAAGGTTTCATTGCCAAGGATATCGGTGCGAAATCTCGATCAAATAAAAAATTGGATTACGTAGCGCAAAAATCCGATAATCAGTTCTATTTTCATTAACTAAAATAAAATCTTCTCTGCGTATAGCTAATGCTAGGTAATTCCGGGAATTATATTACTAAAGTCTTTATTTCATTAATTAACTTCGAATAAGTATTTATTATCGATCATGAACGAGGATAAGATAAAGATTTGTTAATCCCGTACTGGTTTATTTACTTTTTTTTACATTTATTCATACAATTGTAAAAAAATCCAAATACCTGCATATTATAGGTTTTTATGATTTTGTTACATAGATACTAAGACATATTGTACTAAACCTAAAGAAAGAAATATACTAAATACTATTTGTGACTTTAACAAAGTATTCTCAAGTCAGTTTGATACTACTGATAGGTCAATCCAGCAGTTTACTAAAGTTCTAATACTAAGTTCATCCACACAGGTTACACAGTTAAATAAACGTTAAAAATTTAATAAATTTCGGTAAACGAAGATTTATGAAGCAAATTTCAAGATCCCAAATGCACAAGTGAACAAAAAATAGGTTGGACTTTTTCCAAACATCGTTAAACTTTTATTAGAGAGAACTCGGTGTCTAAAAACAACATTCATTAGAACAATAAGGAGTTCTCATATCGTAAATCGTAGGTAATTAGGCAAGCACACGGTTTAGCCTGGTCTGCGCGTGACGTGTGCGGCACGGGCTTAAAAGCTCTTTGTAATACAGAGCCCCTCGCTTATGGTAAACATTTCGCTACTTTTTACTTCCGACGTAAAATGTTCACTGAAAAGCTTTACGGGGTATAATAAAAATATACATATTATTGTTTTATTAGAAGGAAAAGAGATTATTATCTGGAGCAGTGAAATGGTAATTGTGTTTGCAATTATTTATGCTGTAATTACTGTAAATTGTCTTTTGGGATAATTAGCAACAAAGGCAAATGAAAATACATAATATATGTCTCGTAGAATTACTTTTTATTATAAAATTAATAATTTCTTTTGAACACGTCGACATTTATCCCACCTGAAATTATTTGCATGTTTTATTTAGTCTATAATACAATGACGATGAACATATTTTAATCGAAATTTTAATTACGTGTAAGGTTTACCAATAAAAAGTCATACATATTTTGTAAACAGTATAAAATATCGAAGCTGCTTTTTTACGATAGGAGCACAATTTTTCAACGTCAAGGTATAATTTCCCCGACATTAGTTAGAAAAATTGCTCTGTTAGCAAAGTCGTAACGTAGCAATAGGATTAGTTCTTCATCGGTCTTAGAGCTACGTTGGTGCTCGTGCTCTTTGGGACTCGATCATTGTTAGACAAAGTGTAATCCCTGGTGTATATTCAGTGCTACAAACACAACTTTACTAGCTTTACTCATTTATGTTTAAACAGTTTAACTTAGCATTATAGCCTTAAAGACAAATAGTAATTTGACAATTTGCTCGAAAGAGCCGTTTGTGTCATCTCATCATGGTATAATTTTCTACGTTACTTTTTAATCGTAATGGGAATAAAACTTACGTATTTTTTATAACTGCAGTAAATAGTTTTCTCCAAAGGCAATAATCCAGAATAATCTAGATGATGTCGATCTGTTTATCTGGTTCCTTTGGTTAAGACTGAATAAAATATCTATTAGGCTTTAGTCCGTGTGTTTAAAGTAGGTGACTATAACAGTCTTAAAACCTCCCAATCGTTTTAATTTCCAAATCCGAAATAACAATGTGTCTGTTTTCACTAAAGAACCTTGCAATCCGCGTTGCACTAGCACTTACAAGTTACACGCTTAAAATATACTAACGCATACGTACCATTATATTCACATAAATATTAAATGCTTGTTTTTAATGATCAATTTTTATGACATACTATAATAATGACAACATAATTCGTGTATATTAAAAATGTATTAGATATGGTTCATATGGCCATGTAACGAACGGTTATTGTATCACGAATTAATGACGAAATTGGCCTCGTTTGGCGCTGGCCGACATGCATTTTTCCAAGGTTGAACGAACTATATAGTTTAAAGAATTAATTTATGAGAGAACTAGCTATAGCTTAGTATAGCTTAAACGCTATGCGGGTCTCCGATGAAGTAGTTAGTATGCAAACTGAGCAATCTGCAATGAATATGAGCCGTTATTAGTACTGCCAAAGAGATCGTATGCATCTTGCGTTTTAATATGAAATGTTAAGTTTTACATGCAAGCGTTATGGCTTACTTTATTATAATAAAAGTTACACGCCAGTGAAACAAATCTTACTTTGAAAAAAAACTCCTTCGCTTTTGCCAGCAATAAAGTCTCTAAAAAAATAGGATACAAATATTTCCGAAGAGAGCAAGTAAGTACCTACGTAAATCTTTTTACTCATACTTTATGAATATACTTTTCAAATTTGTCTTGAACATTACTACCACACGGTGCAGGCAATCATCGTGATGAACTAATAAAAATATATAAGAAAGATTCTAAAGTCGAAAAATGTTACGGCACCCATAAGATATGGACCGTAATATAATATATAATATCAATTGGGATGATGTCTAAGCTATCGATCCTGCTGCTTATCACCAACTAGATTGAAATAATATATTCAGTATAATATAAAATATTGCAAAAAATATGCTTTATCTATTTTTAAAAACATATTAAACTTTTGTATAAAAAGGTATGCGGTGAAAAGTTGGTTCCGCATTAAAGTAGAAACATTTACACCTGGGTTACGATGCGGATGTTTAAATTGTTTCAAACTTTATACAATATCCCATTTGTTACTCAACGGATCAAATTAGCGTCCGTTCCTATAATGGTCCCCTAATTACAGGAAAAAGGAGTATCTTATATGTAAAGGTTTAATAGCCAGTCCGTTCATCTGAGGAATCTTCAAAAGAAAAGTAACTGTCATTAGCGCCAACCCTGGTGGGCGGTTTCTGTAATAATTAGCGACATTTAACGCGAACAGTCCGCTTTTCTATTTTCCTAAGCTTTATTTTATTTTAAAAAAAGTTTTTTAATATCCTCAAGAGTTCTTTGCTGATCCTGGTCAAAGTAAATTGTGAGGATTAGGTTTTAATTACTGCCAATGTAATATTGCTAAAGCAGTTAAGTGAAAACTTATGTTGTTTGGTAAATAGCCTAATTAATTAATTATTTCGGAGTAAAATAGAATTTTAAGGTTGACAACGAAGCGTACACTGCCTACATATGTACTGCAAAAAGGCCAGATAAAGCTGACTTGGCTAAGCTGTAATTATCTTGGTACGTTGTATGCTCGAACATAAAATGCGCTTACCTGAACCATCACAGCTTGTGTGTTCTGCAAGTAATTTTTTCATAGCCTTTGTAGCTTTTGTGGCTTACAGTAGGTATTCCTTTACATCACATCATATAACCGAACCCATTTTATTTATTGACAGGTAACAAAGTGCAAAATATAAGTAATAAGCCTGTCAAAAATTGATATAGGTCCAATCGTTTCCGAATTAGCTCAGGCAGACACATACAAAGGAGGATAATGAAATGTAATATGTTTTTTTCTTTTATTCAATGTGTTTTCATATTTATGTCGGGTACATCAGGGATCCCTTAGATGGATAGGTTAGGAGACCAGGGGCCCTACCACAACTTCATAGCAATCTTTTTATAATCTTACTCTGTCTCCATGCTTGTTTTTAATGGTACAAAATAAAGAGACAAAACACAAAGTAAGATTAAAATAATACTGCTATAAGAGGTGGTGGTAGGTCCCCTGGACAATGTGATACAAATGAGACAGGATAATAAAATTTAAAAAAATAAAAGAAGAACATAGAATCATTCTTAATTGTTTTCTGTTTGTATAGTTTTCCTGAAAAATGGTTCTATGATCACCAAAACCTCTTAAAAAAAGTTAAGCTGTGTTTTAAGGCACGAAATGCTCAATAAAGAAGCATAACCTCTGCTTAGAGAAACAAGTAAGAATTAACGAATTAGGTTAGTGCAAATTATTCTGCACACGTAAACTTACCCTTAGACCTTAACGTAAGCAAAATATTTTGATGTATAGAAACAAAGCTTGTACGTTCGCCGCTTTGAGCCACTTGATCCCTAATTAAGGGCGGTCCTCACGTACGCATTCTCCTAACATTTGAACAGGAGACGCTTGAACCCACACACACATAGTTTTATACGCCAATGTCACACGCAGCCTCTCAAATATCAATTATTGATTAATTTGTTACGCACAATCGACGTTTATACATTAAAATTTAATGATTATAAGCGTCAGGAGAAATTTAGAAAGTTTGTGTGATTAAAAAGATAATAGTAGGAGATTTGTATAGGCATTTTTAGAATTCCATATCTCAAGAGGTCAAACGGAACCCTTATCGGATAGATGACTTTGCTGTCCGTCCGTCTGCTGTCTGTCTGCTTGTTGCTGATTACTGAAAAAAAGGGATTATTCCCATCTGTCCCACTGGTTTGTCCCTCTAGGGTGACAAATGGGAAAAAAAGTTCCATTTGTCCCCCTGTTGTTAAGGATTAGACAAATAAGTCACAAACCTTTTTCTCAGTAACGCGTAGCAGTTTCAAGTTGAAATTTATATCGAATACACTTGTCTGCAGCTTAAAATCAAAGTCCTATTTAAACGTAATGATATAAATTGTCGTTCAATATATTTATATTTTCTACAAGTTTGTACCTGCGGGACATTCGACTCGCACTTGGCTGGTTTTTTATTAACTTATATAGCAGTAAATCTCGGTAACGATGTATTGTGATATACATACATAAATTGATACCAAGATTTGCAAGGCAAGTTACTTATACACCTAAACTGTATCTATATACTCGATTCGGGCATCAAACTCGAAACCCATGCGTAGTAGTCCGTATACCAAACCACCGAGGCAGCACACATGAGTCGTTCCTCTTTCATCCCACGAATTATTCGGCCCGTGGGATAAATTCCTTTATTCTATTACATGTGACTTAATTTAGCTGGCGACAAGTAGATGAAACGACAGAATCCTTTTCAGAAAAATAGCGTATGATATAGGTATTTGTATGAATAGACAGATAATAAATTCGAAATTTGTTTTCTTCCGAAATGTTTATGAGTCAGGATCAGAAAATAACTACAGTATTATTTAAATAACAATGATAATAATAAACAAGAACAGTAAAACCTACAGAAAAGACAGATTACAAAGCCGCATTCCGGTTTATTTTGTTTAGCTATTCACAAAAGGTGCGAATTTCTTTCTAGTTGCGTCACTACTGTCACCATTAGGCAATTATGGTACCGTAGGTCACTGACTTTCTTTCCAACCATGGCACTACAAATCGTTTGTTTTAAAGATACCTCTACTTAGCGCTAGATGTCGCTAAAAGTTACATTACGTAAGAATAATAATTTGCTTACACAGTTGCGTAGACATATTTCAGAAGGTATTTTGTTAAGGGGCAACTTAATTTATAATTCTACAATAATTATTGTAAAATATATACATACATTGTGGTAATCTCTTAGATTATTCTTTTTTTACTATATTTTCCACTTAGGCTGATTTTAAAATTTTCTCTCAAAATCGACTTCACACTGGCTGGTAAGCAGTAACTGAAATCTAGAAGCAACGGGCATTACAATTACTAACACAAATAACTATGTGTTATCTATACTTGTTGTTTTTAGCATCAAGAATATCAAAGCTCGTGCATTGGCACGAGATCCTCAGTACTAAGACATTTCTTAACTTTTGTTGATTGTAAAATGATTTTCAAAGAAACCTTTTTTACCTCACTTCTGAACAAAGATCTTCGCTGAGATTCCATAACTATCTCTGTCCAATCGCAAAAACACTGAGACAAATATAGCGAAATAAATCTTTTATTTAAAGACCAGAGGCCCTAGACAAGTGTCAAAGATTTCTATTCTATTCATAGAATAGATAGAAAAATGTATTGGATTGACATAAGCTAACGCCAACACATATGTCAATCTCATACATTTTTTTATCTATTCTATGAATAGAATAGAAATCTTTGACACTTGTCTAGGGCCTCTGAATAGACACTCAACAGTACCAAGTTCATCTAAAGAATTAAACGTGACTCAAACAATAGATAACATTGCTATTATCACAAAGCTCAGAACTCAGCCGTCCAGTTTCCACACTTTATTACATAATATAATATGTGAAACTAGATATAAAAGTCGTATATCTTTTATGGAATAGTAACAAAGCTAATTTTTCTCTCATGCTATTTAATTTCACGTTAATGCAGTTATTTTAAATGAACTAGGAAATTCCGTTTCTTTGTCTCATATATTTTTGTTTTCTCTAGCTTCCTCATATTTTATTACTTCGTTATTAGATTTTAAAAGAATTATGATGCGCATTGTTTGAGTTTATTATTGAGTTTCGGCTTTTATGATTTAGGCCAATGCTTATCTATTTTGTAATACTCAGGATAGTAATGACGATGTAGTTCCATCCATTTCCATACATTCCTTACTTAATTAGGTACTACAGAAGAGAGACATGAGGTTAAATACGTCTATTTGGATATTTTTATTTTGGACTAATTAATACAAAGTTTCAAATTGCCAGTACGCATTTTTCAATATACATAGACATTATACATACACTTTTCTAATGAGGATAGAATACTGACCTAATTTACTTTAGAAGCACTAAATACTTGACTATTCCCATAGCGCTTGACGTCTCCGCCCACGTCATCATGTCAAAAGAAGAAAACTCAATTTCTCAAGAGTTAAACTGTTATAATCGTTTCTTTACGACTACATTTATAAAGTTGCAAAAAGATAATTAATTTTGATTAATATCGCTAACTTGAGCAATCTAATAAATGAGATAAAATGTTCTTTTATTCAATCATTATTTTGGCGATTCGATTGATTCCATTTTACTTTATTTGTTCCGTATGACTAAGTTTTACCCACTTTCGGACAAGCATTATCGCCGCAAATCTCCGGCTTAAACATAAATTTTGAGTGGTTTTGCTCTCAAGTTACTGTAAAGTGTTCTTTTAATCTCCTTTTCTTTTATTCTGTAACTTTGTTGTATTTTATAAAAAGAGTCAGAGTATATTTGTAGAATACCAATCTTCAGTACCTAACAGAGTTGTAGACACGTGTTTTTATAAAGTTTTATAAAACAGAATCCTTTTTTATAAGTACAAAGTTAAATAGTTACCTACCATAACCGTAAAAGTTTTATGTAAATATAAAATCACTTGGCTTATATCACAGTCCTAACCGTCAAATTAAAATTATTTAGTTTATAAGAAGCCATATTAAAGCTAGCGAATTAATTATTTTACTGATATTATATCAATTATTAAAATGATCAAATGATTTAATAGACAGTAAATTAGCACGCTAATTATTGACCTACATTGAATACTTACTCGAATTATTAGTTGTGTCTAATTTCATAAATGAAATATTACTATTCGCAATAATAGTATTGTAATAATAATTGTACCTAAGTAGGTAATAGTACCTACTTACAATTATTCAAATCAGTGTCAATCTGTTTATGCGCGAATATTATTGATTTAATCGAAACAATCAATTTACTAAATTATCAAACAATACATAAAAACTAATGTTAAACCATAATATCATTTAGTTTATAATCAAAATGGTGAAAGTCTTGGATTTCAATATTTTTCATAATTTTTTACGAAGGGCAACGTGGCGTCGTCGTGAACCGTTGCGCAGTAATAAATTGTTTGTCAATACAAGAAATTGAATTCAGGAATCAAATTGTGAGCAACAGAAGCATAATAAATACTTTTTGACTTAAACATAAACAGTATATTTTTACTCGATTGTTACTGTTACTTTAAAAGTTCTCCCATACTTTGTTTCTTCAAAGTTCAACCTCTTGTTAGTTGTCACTCGAGTTTCTAAAATCATGGTCAAATATAAAGCGAAACAACTCAGCATGAGACCGATAAAACAGTATTTTGCACACGTCACAATAACAAAAAAATTGCTATAAAAATTATATTGTCCTCTTCGCGTAAAATATCATAATCGATATTAACCTGAATTTTAAAGAAAACAACCTGTTTGCGTGCACGAAATTTGGATGCTTACAACATAGAGTTATCCTAGGTACGTAGTAAAAATATTTTCTGTATTTATAAACTGCACTGCCGAATCAGGCAACTGTGAGAGTAAGTATATGTATCTGTTTTTTTAAATTAGCCTGCAGGTGTGTTAAACCACTGCTATGTAAATAAATAAAATAATTGTCTATTTATCAATTATTTGAATCATATTTATTCTAGGACGCGTTTCCTAAACAGTTTGTCCTATATTACTCTCTGTCTTCTTTATTTAAGGATAATTATGTAGTTAAGAAGCTAAGTCGGTCACCACTCATGGGATAACTGTTTGTGTTATCCACAAATACGTGATCCATTTCTAAATATCCTTTGGGTGTATCCATTGTATATTTGTAAACTCCCCTGCGACAGAGACCTCGTTGCTTGCGGAAGTTGTAAAAGAAAAATAACGAAAGTAATGGAGACTTCTCATGTTTATTACAGTTCTCTGCTAAAAAACCTCACCCTTAGCATTAGGTATACACATACAAAAGTTCTACACTGTATATTTATGAAAAGATTTAATTGTAACAAAATACTAATAACACAGCGAATATACCTACTAGCAGTATACAAATAGTTTAAAAATAGATCTGTTTTATTTCATACACAAAGCCTGTGGGTACTACCTAGAGCAGTTGGGTTGGCATATCCAGTGTCATACCTCATTGTTGTATTTTATATTGCTAAGAGGGAGCCGGTTCCATAATTATGTCAACTGGTAACCGTTGACCATGGACTTCAGAAAGCTATTAAACAATTGGTTATAGTATCCCTCTTATCTTAACCTATTTTATTATAATACTAAAACTCAATATCTCTTGCTGCCACTGATACTGATTAAGAAAATAACTATAATATTGTCAATTTTGTTACTTTCTATTCTACACTGAAATAATTCAAACTTTTTACTAACGATCTAATGATCGAACGGCGATTAGATACGACACGATTTCTAACTTGACTGAAATTGCTTCTAGGAAAAATTATACTTCGGTTTCTCGGTACAAACATCAAAGTTAAAAGTCTAAAGGTATAAGTAAAACTGAGAAGTATGGATATCTCAAAAAATTCTAGTGATCGTGTACATTACTATTTACAATCAAAGAGTATAGAGAATAGTAGGTTCCAATACTAGTGTCCTAGTCCAATAAAACACTGTACACTGATTAAACGACAAGACAAAGATAGCCTTAAACCTAAAATAAGATAAGAACTGACATACATTAGATATAACTAACTTTGTACATAAACTACTCTACGGTAATCAACTTTGCTGTTTGTAATTTACAGGTTCTCTGTGAAATTTCTTTACCTTATTATGTCAAAGTGATA
Organism: Parascotia fuliginaria; assembly: GCA_963082885.1. Lineage (NCBI taxonomy): Eukaryota > Metazoa > Arthropoda > Insecta > Lepidoptera > Erebidae > Parascotia > Parascotia fuliginaria. The sequence goes on along the minus strand of OY720173.1, from coordinate 9,393,700 downwards.
TGACCAGTTTGTTATATTGCATAACTCGGGTAAAATTTAACAATAAGTTTCATTTTCTGACGAACTTATAGCTTTTAGTTCTACAATTTATTACTTCATTCATGTTTAACTTTCCTTTTCATAATTTTAAAATAAATTTATTTATGTATTTATTATTGGAAAACCAACAGCTGTACAAATTTAACAAATAGATAGTATAGGAAATATAAAGCCAATTACAGGTTTTCCTGTATAGACATAGAATAAGCACGCTTACACTAATCTACATAGAATTTTAAAAAGAAATAAATATTAATTTAATAATTTTACACTAATTATAGTTTGAAAAAGTTACGGTTTAGCTCATTGATTTATTTATTCATAGATTTCACAGAGCTTTTAGTGTTGAAAGGGTCAAAGGAATACTCCTTGCATAAGTTATTAAAATCGCTACTCGCTCGCACAATATATGAATTCTGTCTATAATTTGATGATGAGAAAGACACAGATATCGGTGGGTAGTAAGTATCTAACACATCTATTAGGGACTTTAAGTTTTTGCAAAAGGTCAGGGCAATCAATTTCATTAGATATTATTTTTAACAAAAATGAACAGTCGGCTAATCGACGTCTATTTACAAGTGCTAAATATATAAAGCTACTTTATTGTTCAAAAAGCTGAACAATACGTTTTTACTATAAAATCAATAAAATTTGTTAAATCTACAATCATCACAAATATTTTGGACCTGCCAAATTCGCCACAGTCGCCGTAAATGTACTGAAATATGGCGTAGGTTTGAATTAATTTGCTTCCACTATGTTCATAATTAGATAGTAGAAAATAAAAATTAGTGTACCTCAAAAACAATTTACACCTCTTTAAACTTAACCTTTATTTAAGCCGAAAACAGCACCCGGATTCTATTTCTTGACGATCGGAGGCTTTTGCTATTCACGGCGATGCTCTTGAATAATAAATAAGTAGAGCGGCAGTTAGTGCGCGCACGTAGGCGCCGACACTTGCATAGTGCACAATGTTCACCCACACACAGAGCACACTCACTTTTATGTAGCTTTATGCCGCAGTTTGATTTTATAATGTTCATGTTTATCTATGTATATAAGTATTGACTACGCCTAGGTATATACACACCGAGTTTTCCAAATGACCTTATTTAGTTCGAAAGAACAATATAAGTTTTGTACCCACGTAAAATTTTCTTTCATAAACTTCGGTTGTAGAGTTCAATATTGGTGTACTTTGTAAAAGTAAAGGGCGTGTTTGAACCGCGAAGAGCGTCCATTATTAAACCGCTTTCATATTCTAGAGCAAATTACGTTACCAGTGTGTAATCTTACACGAAGAGTTAATATTTAATTTATAAATTAATTTGTGCAATAAATTAATCAGTAGGCTCTATGTTCAAAAGTAACTCGTAGGTAGATGTGAATTTATTATTAATGACTTGACTACGCATAGGGTTAGTCTACATAAAACATTATTGACAATGAATAGCAAATGACGCAACTTTGATCATGCCACGAAGTATAGCTAACTACACACTCACGTACACTGTGTACGGTTACTTAATCTAAACATGGGAACACGTTGTATGTTGTAGTACTTACCTTGACACTGTGTGTCTTTTATAACGAACAGCAAGAACGCCGTGATTGTGACAATTCTCCAACGTCGCCTCCCCATTGTTATCATTAATTTTCACCGTGTCATTGATATTATGTTACACGTCACTAGAAGTTTTTTAAAGTTCATCAGAGTTCCTTAAGTCTTCGAGAAGGTCATATTTAACAGGAGAAACCGGTACAGCGCTCGCTACGCCATGCCGTTAATTCTGTCACATCTGAAACAAAAAAGAAACAATTTAAGCATGACTGCTATTGACTGATTTCTCAAATTAAGAACAGAACTTAATAATAATATCTAAAAAGAAAAGAAAGTTAGGTGAATTCCTTGATTTGTAATCACGGTCTCAATTTTAAACACGTCATGCGAAAAGTAGGTTAACAGATTCATAAAAACCTCATAATTCAGTAAATATTGTGTACTAGCTTTCCGCGGTGCGGTTTCACCCTCGTCTTTGCTGACTGTTCTGCTCCCGTCGTCAGTAGAGTGATGTTACATAGCCTACAGCCTTCTTCGAGAACTGGGCTATCATACGCAAAAAGAACTTTTCAAATCCGACTGGTAATTCCAAAGATTAGCGCGTTCAAACAAACAAACAAACAAACTCTTCCGCATTGTATAATAGTATAGATATAAATAAAATAGACTACTAGATGTGTCTTTATTAATGAATTTATAAAGTAAATTATAAAATATTAAGTGAAAAATCTGATACTCTGCCTCAAAAAATTTATCATATAATTTGCTTGCTCAATAAAGATTGAAATGTTAGAACTGCTCAACCACAAAATTAGTTAGCGTAAATAATTGTGATAGGCTATCTACCCAACGCTAAGCTGAGTATAATCAATAAACCCTAAAATTAAGTGGTACCCAATCAACGAGAACCCCTAGACGAAGTGTCAGGTAGCGGTAGAACTTTATCGATAAGACTGTTGAACACTGAAACGCGATACTGTTTAAGATTATTACAACAGTATCCTAATAAGACTGACATATAACTATAAAGTTTGTGTGACGGAGTTCGAAACTAACTAAGAACGTATCTGACCACAAACCTGACCAATATAGCTGTCATTGTACCCATTAAAAATGTTTTGTTCTGCTTTCAGAACATTGCTTTCATTAGATTCAAAATATTTCAGATGACTTTAATCAGATACTTATCGGGTTCCAATTTCTCTTTCATTTGATGATAGTCAATAGGCTGTGTTGTTATCTTCGAATTGTATTTCGTAGCCAATTATGGCAATCAAATATACGGAACAAAATAATCTATGCACAAGTAGGTCTTTTGTGGAGAAATAAAAACTGTTATTTCTGTTACTTTACGTTCAGTGAGACAGGTAAAAGTCGCGGAGGTGACAGAGCGAATAAGGAGCGACAGGACGTAAAACATTCCAGTGGCGCACTCGTTTTAATGATCTAATATCAACATTAAACACCGGAAAATACCTATTTCCTTGAAGGAGAGTTGCGAGTGACATTGTAAATATTGTATCATAAATCTTATTAATCGACAGCCAGTTTCTTGGTTTTCTTTGTTGATCTATAAGTATTTATAAATTGTCTTTACGTATATATTATGACACTGTGCTAACGAAACATTTACTTGGATATACCATATAGTGTTTGCAAAGATACCGTTTCACCTTTAGCCATGGTTTTTGGCTGCTGCGATAGCTGTGTCTTGTGAGATATATAAACATACCCAATTTTGGCTATTTACATCTGCTAATTAATTGGACCTGTATCTAATCGTCATGAACTAGAGACTTGTACCCAGGTTTTACTTATTTTTGGTACAGATTAAATGATTTTAAGGTAGATCTTGTCTTTAATAAGTAATTTAATCAATTAGATCAAAAACGTTTTATTATTTTCCAAACAATTGAACGAAATAAAATAAATTGACTATCCAAATATCCAGTTAGATACTTATTTGTTTTTACTGTTACTTGAAAGTTTTTGATAAAAGAAGAAATAAGGATTAGGACTAAGGACTAGGACTCTTCAAACTTTTATTTTCAATCAGTGAATGTCGCAGAAAATATATTTACTATTGTGTCGTATTTACACAAGGATTTTTTCGTTCCTTGGTCAGTTCAATAAAAAGTAGTTTCAAAAGTTAATTAATATATATATAATAAATATATATATATTAATTATATTAATCTATATTATTATATAAAGCGGTAGAGTGTTGTTTGTTTGTTTGAATGCGCTAATCTCTGGAACTACCAGTCGGATTTGAATAATTATTTTTGATTATGATAGCCCAATTCCTGAGGAAGGTTAAAGTCTATGTAACATCACGCTACTGGCGACGGGAACAGAAGAGTAAGCAAAGACGCGGGTAAACCACGCTGCCAAAAGCTAGTAACATAATAATATCACTTCTGGTTCAAATATATCCGCGGCTCTATTAGCGGAGGTAGTGAAACGTAGCGTGACGTCAGAGCGCGTCACGTATCTCCCGCGCCGTGGTCTCCTCGCTCGCGTCGCCGCCGTGAAAGCGCGCCGCGTTCCGGTTCGACGACGGACCGTTTCTACAACACTCGCCACACCAATACACTCCCATGCGTTCATGTTTTTCTAATCATTCACGTAACACTTCAAGACTATAACAATAGAAAGTAACAAAACGAAATTCTTTTATCGAAATTATTTATAACTTTTTTTGATAAAAGCAAAAATAATTTCTTCTGAACAATAAACATTTTCTTAGATCATTACGATTTAATGAGATTCCACTAGACAGGTGCAAAATTGTTTTTCTAGAAAAGAAAATTAAAGCCCATATAAGAAATGTAGTAATATAAAATTCCTAAAGAAATGAGTGTTTTTTTTTATTATTTAATTATTAGTTTGTTAAATTAATTTACGGAGCGTTACTTCATCATGGCGACCAAAATTACTGACACAGACGAACTGTTTCAAATATTGACGTGTTGTTAACGTCTGCGTGAAGTTTCAATTATTCAGTATTAATGGATTTCAGATTATTGTTATTCAACAGAACAGATCGGATACACTACAGTTCTAATTGTGTTCGTGAATGCCAATACGGATGGATTGATTTTAATCGCCAATACGAATAACTATGCATTAATCTTTTAATTGGTGAACTATTATTGTTATCCTTGATCAATTTTTGAATATCTATTTTTATTATACATAAATGTTCAATTCATTTTAATTTAAATTTAAAATATTTTATGACAATATTTCATACGTCCTCAAAATTTAGATATTGCATGATAATTATTGTCCAATCGGCGACGTACTTCATCAAGTCTCATTGCCAACCTTTTTGATCTGTGTCAGGGTTACTACAGTTATCTATTTTAATATAAACCTAGCAATGTATTTGTTCTACTTGCAAGTATGTGGCATAAGAAATTAATTCTTGTAATGATTGTTTTTTAAAAATATAGAAATATTTTTGTATCTTAATGTAATCAACTTATGTCAAATTAGCATTAGCAATTCTTAGCAGAATTTATCAATTTAACATTTTACTAAGTTCAAAAACCATTTTCGCGAGATAAAGATTAGAACAAATTGCAAACGAATTGAATTCGACGTATTAACAGTTTATTTAACAGCTAGACTTACGAATTATTCAATTAAAAATCTATGCATATTTAAATATTTCGTGAATTTTCTACAAATTCAATCTGTTATGGTAATACCAATAACAAGAGGTTGTCAGCCGCGGGCTGAGAAACTGATCTTTCTCTATCGCTCTGATAACAGGCGAACTGTCTATCACTTCAACTTAATTGGAAAGTTACGATTCTATCTATACACTCAATGGTTCCCAACTGATTTCGAAATTACCAATAAGATTCTTGGACATCGTTTTAGACAAAGCTATTTAAATTGAAAACATTAAATTGGAAATCACATTTTGTTATTTATTTGATAAAGGTAAACTAAGGTCGGTCAAAGTGGAGGTTTTGAGCGAAGCGTTTATCAAGCAGTGGATGTCCTTCAGCTGAAATGACGGTGATATATCTTCGAAAAAGAACTTGTCTTTATACACTAGCCCAACATGTCGTTAGAATTAGAGCAATAGGTATGTCAAACTGGAAAATACGTCCTCTTTCCTATTGAAGTCCACAACCACTAGTGTAGTACTCAATAAACATACTATAATATTGCCTAGTATTTCTATAAAATAGTTAAAATGTTGTGTTATAAATTGCATTGACTATACCAAAAGACTTTCGAATAAAATATAGTTTTTTTATGTTAATGGTAAGCAATCATCTACAATCAATTCATTATTTATCAATGATTATGTATAGGAAAAAAGACTCAGTTCTTATAATTTAAAAATTATTAAATCAATTAAGAATGGAAATAACTGTGACTCATTTATGTCGGCATGCATACACCTAAATGAGGTTGTATAATCAAAAAGGTTTATTTCTTTTCATGGTGATGTGGCGCCTAAAATTGTTTTTGTTTAAATAAAAGCGCAAAGTTTTAAGCATTTTATACAGATTTATATAAAGGTACTAATATTTATGCCACTTTTGATATAGGTAGTATACATTTGACAATATATTTATACTACAGTAAAGCCAATTTGATTTCGTAAAGAGTTGTGTTTATTTATCAGCACATTAATGCGTATATATTTTTCTTTCATTGATCAAATATAAGTACTTATTTATATAATTAATCTACACGTAACAATCTTTGTACGTATGTACATGCAACAGTAACATGTGATGTAGGTGTGCCGTATCAAATCCTTTGGGTGTTGTTAGACTATGGGGTTACACCAGGATGGCAATAAATTATATTAAATTGCGGCCATAGAATGAACCACAAATCTTGCCTATAACTATATTTTCTCATAGCAGTAAATATAACAGTTTTACAGACCTGATGTAAAAGTTATAAAAGTACATCATGAGGTAGATATTAGAATACTTTGTTGACTCCCAAAATAGTCTGACAGTACAATCACGTGAGTATCATAATAAAAAAAAACAACAGATAAAACAGTTGACGATTTATCTCTAAAAAAGACTATAATAAACAAAGCAAAATATTTTTAGTCACTAGATGAATATGTGGAGAGTTTTATTTATCAATCTCATTTAAATATTAAGACAATAAGTACACATTCAAGAAAAAATCATTGACGCCCCTTGTTGCTATTTCTAAATATTAAACATTTATTTTGCCTACATCAATTTCAAACCTTAAAGGAAAAGTCGCCCCAAAAAGTGTACTCTCACCCCGGTCACAATCAAGGTCAATTTCTCTCAAGAATGTGGCAGGCAGACAATTTGCGATGACAGCATTCTTATCTGTCGTCACCGTGTCCATTATACTGTTTGACATCATCTCCAAACGCCGCGGCCGCTCAGTTCAACAATTTGCAATTAATAAAGCGGATCTATTTGCTACGGATCTCTTTGATGAGCCATCATCTATCAAGGCCAAACAGAAATTTAGTCTTTGTTCGTCGCTTTAATTTGCATTCGTGCATATATTTTTGCAAGATCGTATCTTCCGCTTACTCAAGTTGATATTGATTATTCAAAATCATTTTTACAAAGATTGGTATTGCTTAATAAAAAGAAGGAAAGCTCGCGTGCTGTCAATAAAACTGGTTAATAGCAGCAATTTTATCTGCATGAATGGTCTTTTTAAAAAGTAAAAATATTTAACAATTAATTACACTTGCGACCTTTATCATTCCTTTTAGGTTTTGACGTCGAATTTCATAAATTTTATTCATAAACATGTAGTTTGCTTGGCGAAATTTCATTCACATGGCTATTACGTAGAATATTGGGATATGGAGGTAGTAACGGCGGCTTAATTTTATAGACGTTGTTGTTAAGTGTTCTCGTATGCAAATGGGAGTCCAAACGTGTCTGAGGCACACTTAAATTACCCCTATTGTGTAGATTACAACACTGACAACGTGGTCTCACGGTTGAAACATTGTGCCCACGTGTATGGAGCTCGTATGTCTGCCTATATTGGGGTCATGCTTGTTAATGGATAGCTAAAACGTCATTTTAGTAACGTTGCAAACAAAAACTTTGAACAAAGGTCAGCTATACACAAATTTGCTTGCCTGACGAAAAATTCACTTAAAACTCATAATCTGAAAATAGCATAACAGTTTCCTAAGTGTCTATTAATATCCACTTGTTTCTAAAGAGTCAAAGAATGTTATGACATGACAACAGAACACTACAGTGGTTTCATAAGTACTTGTTACACGTATAGGTATTTTATCTGTGCTTGTTACTCTACTAATTTTCATATTTTTCCTGCCATACTATGCATTCAAAAGAAGAATAAGAGCGTCCATTCAAGTGACATTTTGAAAATTATAACATAATTATGATAAAAACGGTCAAGTGCGAGTCGAACTCGCACACGAAGGGTCCCACCATTATCTATAAAAAAACACGTTTGTTTTATGGGAGCCCTTAAATATTTATTTTATTCTGTTTTTAAGTATTTGTTGTTATAGCGGCAACAGAAATACATCATTTGTGAAAATTTCAACTGTCTAACTATCACGGTTCATGAGATGCAGCATGTTGAAAGAGGAACAGACAGACGGACAGCGGAATCTTAGTAATAGGGCTTCATTTTACCCTTTGGGTACGGAACCCGAAAAAGTATCTCTTTAAACATCTGTTTTTGTCAGCATTAAATTTTTTACCTACACTTTATGATATTTGACAGGTCGCGGACTTTGAAATTTATTTTCTATAGATCTAGGTACATATAGTACAGCTTTATTTCTTTACTATGCACTGTCAGAAACCGTGTCTTATTTGATACAGGTAGGTAGGTACTTATTATAATTCTAATGTTCTGTCAAGTCTTGCTCGAATTCTCATGTTCGGCTTTGACCAAAGGCTGTATGTTCCGATGGGAAGTTTCATGTATTGAGCAACACAGCGTTATTGAGATTATGTCTGTATTATGTAGACACGGTCAGTGATCGACGTTAGCATTCTACAACAGGACATCGATAGGATCTTAGTGTGGAGCCAAAACAATAAGCTGTATTTCAATGTGGCTAAGTGCTCCGTACTATCGTTTAGCCGAGCACGGGCCCCGAGCCAGTACGAATACGTCATGGATGGGTTGCCGTTAAAGCGCATCACGGAGGTAAGAGACCTGGGCGTGCGCTTCGAGTCCAATTTGCTATTTCGGCAGCACATCATAGACGTATGTAAGAAAGCGTACCGAAATTTGGGGGTTGTTTTGAGGCAGGCTAACAATTTTACCAATATAAGGGCCTTGAAAGCATTGTACGAAGCACTCGTAAAGAGTCACTTGGAGTACAATGCGGTCATTTGGTCTCCACACGAAGAAAAGTATAAATTAATGATAGAACGCATACAAAACAAATTTCTTAGGTTTTTATATCTGAAGCAGTATGGCGTGTTCCCAGGGTACCCACTACTGTATCCTACTTTATTTGTTATGGGAATGGTGGGTTATTACAGACTCGAAGTAAGAAGGGAGGTAGCTCTCGCCACCTACATATTTAGTGTAATACGCGGTAAGATACACAATCCGGTTATCTTAGAGACGGTTCAGCTGTGCGTTCCGGATGAATATAGAGGGCGTCGCCGACGCCCGCCGCTGCTGTTTGTGCCTTGCGCACGCACCAACCTACTGCAGCGCGCGCCGCTTGTGCGGGCGTTGCGTGTGCTCAACACGCTGTCTGACCGGATAGATCTGTTTTCATGTGCACTGAACGAATTTACTAAAACTGCTTATTGCATCTGCAGTACTTAGGTTAGTTTTAATAATGTATTAGGATGTAGAAATAAATATAGTTATAAACTAGATAAAAAGCTCAACTTCTCTGTCGCATTAGGCTTGCCTGTAAAGATAGATGTAAGTTTAAGAGTAATAAATAAATAAATAAATAAACAGTACTCGTTATCTCTTTAAAGAAGGTTTTTATGTAATCGTAACCTTATTTTAAATAAATGATTACTTAATTGATGTTACATACATATAGTAAAAGTTGTATTTAAAATGTAAGTCTCCTTTTACAAATAAAATGGAGTATTGACGTAATTAACTCAGAGATAGTTTAAGTGACATCAATTTTTAATGATTTATAACAAGAATAAAGCCTGACAAACCTGTAAACACGATGAAAGTGGTACTTAATAATATCAAATTATATAACTCAATTTTCATGCTTACATAAACCCAAATACAAATTAAATCACTATAATGAAATCACTTCGATCATACATTTAATGTTCGTTATACCTAACCTTCGTTACAGTAGGCCGTTTTCAAGCATTGATGAACATGACATCTAAACTAATACTATAAAGAGAAAAGATTTGATGGTTTGTATGTTTGTTTGTTTGTTTGCGACTATTTAACTAAAAATCTACGTTACCGATTTGAGAAGTTATTTCATCTTTAGGAATTAATAAACGAAGTAACATTGGTTATATTTTATTATGTACATATTTTTAGCAATTTTCAGAATTTCAATATTTGTAATACAGAAGACAGCAAAAGTAAATTGCACTATAGCATTTTGCAGACGTAATATTGCATTCATATTTTATGTAGACGTTTGTTGTGAGACCGAATGAAAATTTTGATACCGAAGCGAAGCAAGGGCGGACGTCTAGTATATCAATATAAAGGTTATGTAATCACATCTTATACTAAACTATACACAGTGACACGGTCACAAAAGACATGCACTCCGTGTTAACCAGTAAATATTTCAAGGCATACTTGTCAGCTCTACGAAGGTCTGTTTGACACTTTAGTGGGTACGTTTACACAAGTAAATAAATCACGATTTTTCAATAAAGTGTGTGCCCTAGAGTAATAAATATTTAAACATCGAACGACCTCTGTTCTTTGTGATGATAAAAACTCAACTTAATGACTTTTCATGTCAAGAATATTTAGCATCGAGTTCGATATTGACGTTTAGAAAATAATTAACAAAAAGTATGAATACATTTTGAAAACAGAATGTATTTTTACTGAGAGAATTAATATCTCTGCTGGGTATTCTATTTTAGTAGGTATTTAATTAAAACAAAGTTAAATATTGTCTATCGTTTTATGTAAACAGATTCGAAATATATAAAATGGGCCTCTGTTTATTTCTTTTATTTTTAGAGGGCTTTGTTAAGTTATAGCTAACAATTATATTGAGTAAAATTGAATTTATAAACAAAGTTAAAATATTCTAGGGCCGTTCCCGTCTCGAATATTTTGAAGAACAATCTGATAGAGAATCAATCAACTTTGTTGCTCCAGGGATTCCAAATATAGAAATACTCTATAAAATCAAAGCAAGTTTTTATAATAAATGGTTTACAGAGGCTCACGTAGCAGATTTATCAGTGATTTGCCCCACTTTCGAGGGTAACTTTGAGTGGCCTATTGCACTTATGTTGCCAAACCTCAATAGCTAATCGTTCAATATAGGTTCAACGCAATCTCTTGTACATCTCAAAAATACCTTCATAGGAAGGTTTAATTTGTAATAATCACATTCGTAATAATATTTTGTTGATAAGAATTTTACTGCAATTGTAAATTTTCTAAGAGCGTTTCTTTATTAAGTTATTAGACTCAAACTTATGTAGGATACTTAGATACCTCAGTATAGAAAAAAAACAAAATGCCAATCAAATAATTAACAGCAAGTTTGTTGACCAGATAAAGCCATGCGAAAAACTAGGAAGATACATAGTAAACTAAAGCAGGTTCTATGAAATCGTTTACGATAAATATAACCCATCTACAGATCTCTTCAAAATCAAAAGATACTTATAGTGTACGTAAATTTGACTTATAATTAAATCACATATAAACTATATTAGACTTTAATGTCATTAAATAAATTTCGTTTAAAATCAGAACAACCATATTACCGTGGTGATACGTGAACGCTTTGATAAACGAGAACATGAATAAAGAGTAAGTCAGATTAATACCTCTATGGGTTCGCTACCTTACGCCGCTTGTTCAAGATTAGTATTCCTTAAGCGTCCCACCACTAATGCAAGCCAACCTACATCGACGCACGAAATTCATATTTATATTCTCACTGTTTATCTTTAGGACAACATATATGTGTTGTTGAACCTATATTAGATAATGTAAGTCCTATTTTATATTCGTTTTGTATTATAAAGCCTATTTTCTGATCTAGAATATAAATTACCTACCCCATATGCAAATATGGGGTAATTTTATAATTGTTGTGTTATTAGGTGACCGTGGTTGTGTGATAAGGTACGGTAAGGTAAGATAAGCCACCAAAAAAGTATACCAGCAAAAAAGAGCGACAGTGGTATTTGATCTGAGTGTTTTTCTGCTTCGTTAAAAATCGGTCCCGGCTGTTACCATGCTGATCAGTCGTTAGGTCAAGTCGAATGCCTTTATAATAAATTATGGGCGATCTGAACAAAATTTCGACACAAGAATGACTACTAACCACTCGATAAGAAGAAGAAGCGAAAGCCTTGTGTTGGTATGACTGCAGTCTCTAGGGTGGAGCTACTGCCAGGGGGTAAACATAAACATTAAAGTCTAAGTGAAATCTCGCTATACTACTCCCAAGTTCATCTCCCTTGGTCGCACGTGCTTCAAAGGGACCCGTCTCGACGAAAGACGTTATCGGTTAACTGACATAAACAGCATACTAAGAACTTTCCAATAAAGATAATAATATAAGGTTTTACGATATAGCAAATTCAAATTTCAGCTGTCTGATGTTATCATAAAATCACTAAGAGTTTATAGCAGCTGAAACATGACCTGTAAATTGTGGCACATTACAACATTAGATACGCCTTTAATACCCTTACCTAAACTACCCCAAAAATAAATTTATTTATAGAATAGTTGTTTGTTGTTGTTTATTCGTCGGCAAATTGTATAAACGTAAACTGGGATTTTTCATTTCGTTAACAATAGTCTAATTGCTTCTTTTTGTTTATTCACAATATTAAATTATGTTTCATAACTGCGGCAAAAATAACGCAACATGCCACGTTTCAATGCACAGAGACACACATAACTGGAGCGTAATAAATTCTCGGTTCGTTTGAAGTAACACCAATCATATTATTTCACAGCCGAACACAACTGGTACAAGCCGATAATATTCGTTACCCAATGAGATTACTCTGCATGATACTGATTCAACAATATTTGTCCACAATCACGTTATATACTTTCATACTTTAACAATTAAGTCTAAAATGAATTGGCAGTGAATAAAAATTGGTCAGTTCATTTGGCAAGCGCATGTTTTCAAATTCTAGTATTGATGTGAACGCCTGCCAAGTTTGGAGTGGTCAAGTATCTGGCAAAGTTTTATTTACGCAAAATGGATTTAGTTAAACACATTATACCAAGTATATAGTAATCTTAGAATGCTATATTATTTATTTGAATATGGCTCAATTAATTAGTATAGTTTCTTGTGGAGCCTGCGATAGGCTCGTATCGAAAACAACTGTTCAACAGACAGACACGCTATAGATCGCTTGCAATAGACGCAAAGGTTAAATATGGCTACAAGCGGCTTTTATTGATTTTAATATGTTCAATACTTATTAAAACCAACTTAAGCCTAAGCATAAAGACATGAACGTTTAAAAAAATCAGCTCGAGACCAACAATTTATACTACGCTAACTCATAAAAGTGAACTTTACAGTACAGGCTTTTAAATGAAAAAAAACCTGCTAACTTTTATATTAATTAAGATACTTATTTTATATTTGGTATTATGAATAGAAAGAAAGAAAGAAATGTATAATAATATTTTTATTATACCATAGTTAATTATATTTTTTGATTTAGCACAAGTTTGCCATTGTACACGTAATTCCTCAATAAAATTTTACATACTACACACATCTAACTAAGGTTATCGTATAGTGTATTATTTAAATTTCTCAATCAATATTCCTTTTTATTTGTTAAATCCACTGGATATTTTGCCATGTTTTCGTGAAATTTTTCTATTAATAAAAGAACACAAACAATATGTTAAATAACTTGTAACAATGACTCTTTAAATTATGATTTAATGATAAAATTTTTCGAACTATTAGACTAATATAAACAAACAAGTGACGCGGCTCCTTCCCGCGCACACCCCGCCAATAATACTTAGCATAATATAGATCGAGTGATTTCAAAAAGTACCTTTTCTTAGCGTTGTATAAGGTTTGTAAGTTCGTTATTTTTGTGTAATCTTTCACGATTTTTTTATTACATATAAAAAACCACATTTTAAACATAAAAAATAAATTTAGTTAAAATTCGGGTTAACGTAGTATAAATTGTTGGCGTCGAGCTAATATCCATACCATACTACACATTTTAACACCGTGGTACAGAAATACATAATTGGCCTAACTATTTCGTTATCTTTCTTCCTTCCAAGCTATTTTATTGCTAGGTTCTCTTAAATCTAATCTAATTATGATCCTGGGTCTTTTAAGCGGGGCGTGAAAAGGGATCTCACTAAGCAGCCATACCAATAGTTTGACTTTTGAAATAGTGTCCACCACTTCTGGATTCCACTGCTTGCGTACCATCAGACAGAGTGGAGTGTCACTTTGAGAGACTAATATAAAAAAAACCGTTTAGTATATTTAAACAGAAGCCAAACATACATATTACTAATTCTTACCTGCAATTGTATTCATGTGATATTTTCTTCGATTGCATGTGAATTTTACATGAATACAGTAACAAGTAAGAATTGAATGTAAATTTTGCCTACGCAAAATGTCCGAATTTTCGGATTATATTTCGATATAGGTATGTGAATGTCTTATTTTATAGATACCAGTATAATTAATGAAAAAAATATCTAAAAAATCTTAAACGGCCATGTCTGAAGCTCCATTGCGCTAACATAAAAATGTGTCAAATTTGTACAGACGCAACAATAATTACATTTATAATTTTTCTACTACGAGTATTATCTATAATTATAATAATCCAAGCCGCAGCTTAAATTGTGATTTATTTCTTTTTCATTGCTTATAGGGGTAGACAAACTTCACCTGTAAGTTATAAGAGCCGTTTGTGGAAAACAACGGTAAGGGCAGCCAACCGTGCTGCCCTCAGAGGCTCCGATCGAGTTTTAGCGAGAAACCTTAAAAGAGATATCTTGCTGTGCTCTAACTTTTCTAAAGAAAACCCCAAACTAATTAATCTTTTTATTTTTATGAACTCCAGATCACACATACACACACAACACAACAACCATCTGCGAACCATACAAATATTTTTTGCTCCTTTGGGTCTTGCTCAGAATGTTTGGAGTGGTGATATCCACAAATCGGTAATTACTTCGAAAGGCGAGCAAATATTATTATTGTATGATTATTTTACATTAGTACTTATTACAAAAATCGACGAACGATCGTAATACTAACAGGTCTCACATTCCCCAAAATGTATCTTTACTGGAACATATTATTATTCAGTAGTGTTATGTATCTTGTTAATGAGCTAAGTATATAACTTAGTATATTCCAAATAAGATAGGTTCTTATTGGATTATACTCATAAGTGAAGAGTTTTAGCTAATGATATTTGTCTGATTGGTTTCTAATAGAGTGCAAATTAAGAATTCGTAATGGCCCAGTGGTGAAGGCACCCGCTTTGTAAACACGAGGTCGGGAGTTCGAATCCAGGCAAGTGCTAATGTAATTTTTCAAATGATATGTACTTTCTAAGTTTAACTGGACATTACTGACTGACAGTGAAGGAAAACATCGTGAGGAAACCTGGACTTTTGAAGAAGTCTGAAATCGCCAATCCGCTTTGAGCAAGCGTGGCGATCAATGCTCATACCTTCTCTGTATGAGAAGAGGCCTTTCCCTACAGAGGGATAATGATGTGCTAATATGAAGAGTGCAATAGTTTTATCGTTATTCACTGCTATAATAAGGCTAGATATCGGAACATATAACCGCAGCCACAGGCAATATCTTTTTTTTTATTACAGCCTACCAAAATGACTCCACCCGCCTGATTGTAAGCAGGCAATTGAATCCAGAAGTGGCGGCCACTATACCAAAAACCATCGTCTGAAACTGCTGGTATGGTGGCTTCCACTATGGCGGCCGGGAATGGGGTCAGGTGATGGAAATGAGGGAGGTGAGGAAAGAGGAAAGAGGGGAAATTGGGCCTCCGGCGCTCTCACTCACCGAACGAAACGCAGTAGTAAGGATACTACTACTCTTAAGTCGATCTTCTATGAGAGGGTAGTACTTCCCCGGACGATCCGGCCTATTTATGCTGAAATCAGCGTGGATCTACTACTGTAAAATATGTTATTAATAATAACCTTGTTACGTATGATATCTTAGTAGGAAACCTGAATATCTAACAATGGCACCATACATCACAAAATCATTAAAGCAGGTAACGCAACGCTTATTACTTATTACTCAATGCGTTGTTTGGCATGTTTGGTGCCGGTGCAGCTGGTTCGCAACCTTGTCCCCTCTCTAAAAGCTGCCCCCCTCTCGCCCCCGATTCACTTTCACTAGTTCGGTCGGTTCGTTCGGTCCGGGCCACTGCTTCGGCCTTCCTCGGCCGTCTTCGGTATTCGTAAAGAATTTGAATAACAAAAATGTTTCCTTGTGGCAGCTTTGTAGTTTTGCAAGTATTTGTTTTGTGTTTTCAATGAAATGAAAGAGATTTGTGGTTGCGAGGTTATTGCTAAATAAGCTTATTTAGCAATAACCTTGCAACTTGTAGGCAATTTTAATTGACTTTTATTGATAGATAGACATCTTGACATTAACACGAATCTTCTCTTAGAATTATATGAGAGAGTATGTACAAACTTTCATAGGTAATTAACTGAT
Organism: Parascotia fuliginaria; assembly: GCA_963082885.1. Lineage (NCBI taxonomy): Eukaryota > Metazoa > Arthropoda > Insecta > Lepidoptera > Erebidae > Parascotia > Parascotia fuliginaria. The sequence goes on along the minus strand of OY720173.1, from coordinate 9,377,165 downwards.
ATTCTTATTAAGCGCTTAAACTGCTGATTATTGAATAATCATGTCCACCACCACTGTATTAGTTACAAGTACTCATTATTCTTGCACTGCAGAGCAAAACCTCTCTCGGGCCCTCTATAGAGAAAATGCATTGATAGTGATCACATAAGCAAGGTGGATTACCAATATCAGATTTTTGTAGTTCAATTTGCCTTAGAATGTTTTTTTTAGTTTTTTTTTATACTGACATCTGTATTCCCCTGTAATAGAGAAGTCCTGTACCGTAAAAGACTTATAGTAGGTATTAAGAAAACACTCACCATCCACTGACTAAAATTCACAAATCTATCGATTTACGCAGAAGATTTATATATTAAAATTAATAAATTTTATTGACATTTTTGATTATGAGTCACTATTAAATATAACGTTAGTGTCGAGAAGTGATGATCTCACCATACAACTTACCAGTGATATACCTATCTATCTACATTAGCGTAGTCCATAAACTTGCCTCTATAATAGAAAAATAATTTAATATAAAATGTTGTTAGGTCATTTTGAGCTTTAAATTCATTATAATGTATTGAAAATTGCACCTTGTGCCTCTATTCACTAGCCAAAGAAACAGCTACAAAATAATGATGAACCAAAAAATAAGCGCCAGAAAAGTCATTCAACACAGAACGAGTAGCAACATAATGTTGTGAGACCTTAGTCTTTGATAATGAATATAATTATGACACAAACACCTAATTAAATCAGATATTAACCTTTACCACATTATATACAATTATATAACGAACAATATGAATGATATAAAATTTTAGTGAGCAGATTTTATCATTACGTTTATATAATACTAAATAATAGCGGGCTCAAGGACCAGGTACCTACGTCTTATTATCTCTACGTCACAGTGTGACGAGCAAAAGGTTAATCTAATTATAACCAGATTGTGAACACAACGCTAACAATTATAACACAAAGAAATCTTAAGAACGCGTTTTTATTGCTTCCTTCTAATTTTGATTCTAACTTTTTAAGTGGGTGTGAAAAAGCATAATTATAATAAGGTCCAATTGTAAATATAAACGTTAATAGATTTCTGTAAAGAACTGAATATCATCTATTTTCCATGATTAGTTATCATACCATAAATTTAGTCTGAAAACAAAGATCGAATATGATAACGAAATTTCAAAAAATTTGGGCAACTTACCTTTGCAAAAAAACTCTTTCTTACAAAAGACCGTAGTCACAATAAGACTGTATATATAATAGTTTCTGCTGCTCAGTGATAGTGTTCAATGCTTCTAGGAGAAACACTGCATGGCAGCATCAGAGCTCGTGTTGTTTCGTCGACTGAAATGTCAGTGTTTTCCTTTTTGCCTTTCGTTGTGGCTACAGCAGACAGAGGCTTATCCAACTGTTCTCTGATGCCTGACAACTCATTAAACATTAAATAGGTTGTTTGCATGTCTGTCAATAAATACAGCAAAAAAAAACTAAACTCTTTATTACCCAGCTTATAAATATGCACATTTTAACTACTCTTTTAAACGAGCGCGTTTATGTCTTTTGAATGATTACAGGTTGTTCATACCACGCATTAAATTTTTATGATTTACAAGTTGCAATATCAATAGTTGACAACTATGTTGCCCTATAAAGAACGTGGCAAGTACGTAAAACAAACTGAAGTATAAAGACTTTTAACCTGTTTAACTAAAGGTCTATTTTTCCAACGTATGTGTTTTAAGGTCACAACGTTCTTGATAACAAGGTAAATATGAGCTGAGTGACCTATAATTTTGAAAATATACTAAGATACACAAACTAAAGTGTGAAGTTGTTTTCTTTTGTCTTCCTATTATAATAATAATAATAGTCAAATATGAAAGTAAAGCATTTTTAAATTTAAAACAATATTTTAGTGCAAATACAAGTCCTCAATTAACATTAATTATAGTAGAAGTTTAAAAATCACAACGTATGCATCTATAAACCTTGTGTTGAAATAGCTAAGAATATATTGCTTCAGTGGAAGACAGGCATAAGACGAAATAAGACCATTAAAAAATATATACATTTAGTTATAGACCAAAAGTTCAAAACTACAAAATCACACTTCTCATTTTACATCACTTTCCATTCAGGGTACGATTTATTATGTACCTAGTTGCAACAATAAAGTGTAAATTGAGGTTGCAAATTATTATTAAAGTTATATTTATCAATATTATGAAAGTAGTCATCGCCTAATGCATCAGAATTGATTAACAATAACTCTATGATTATCGCGTAATGTTGATTTTGTTTTGACATAATATTATGTAAATACGTCAACAGTTACGTAGTGTAGTTGTTAGAGTAATGGAAGAGATTCAGTGTTCGAACACAGGGCACTTTATTGTTAGTATCTTTTGCTTTGACCAGAATAAACGTACGTTCTTAAGTGTTAATTTAATTAACCTATATGAATAAACATATTTCATTTCATTTCATAAAGATATGCTACAAAGGTTATTATTTAATAATAATAATATTAAGGTTATTATCATGTTCGTGAAGACGTAAAAGTCAATCACTTTTCATATTATTTCTTAAAATGCAGAAACTATGGAGGCGATTCAGTAATTTCATACTACATCAATATCTTACAAGCAAGATAATACAAAAATTTGTTCAAGTTTATGTTAAGCCTATCTACTTTTAAACTTATACTAAATTATTGTTGTTTTCTAACTACATATATCGATAGATGAAGTATTTTCTTCCTAATACAAGTTCAATATAGTATTTGATTTGTTCTGTCAAATCCAAAAACCAAGCTGCCTAGACTGGTTTACACAAATATCATACGATGCGTTGTGCGCGGAAGAGAATGAAATGTCTCTAGATCACCTTGGTCAAAAGCCGGACAGATAGACCGTCGTCAGCTATTAAAATTATTTCTGGTCGATACTTATTTACTACAATTTAAGACACGTCTCCGACGCGTGATCAATTTTAAAATTCATTTGCTTAGTATAATTTTATATATACCTACAGCTAATAATGATTTAGACAAAATGTGGGAGTGTTTCAGGGTAATTAAAAGCGACTTGGGTAGGTTCATTAAATTAAAATAATTTAAAATAATTAATTTTGACTGAAGCACACAATAATAAATAATATATGGGCATTTCTGAGTCATTAAAGAGGCCTCTCATACAGAGAAGTCCACACTAGGAAAAAATATGTTGCAGTTTTAGGCTTATTATTAATAAAAATTTAGGTTTCCTCACGATAAAAAAAAAGTTCATGAGTATTTGAAACCTCTACCTCGTGGCTCAACCACTGGGTACAAATTAGAAAAGTAAAACAAGTCCACACGTTAGAACGCAGTTAATAAAACCCGCCTACCTTGTACATAATAAGTCCCGGTCAAATTTTATACTTATCTTTCATACATAATATAAAACGAGTACCTACTTTAGTGTGCTGTAGGAATTCGGATGTGACGTCAGCGTCAGGTGGCGACCGGTTTTGCAACGTCCTTGCGAAACGGACCCTCGTCGTGTAAAATTTTAATAACCTACCTTGTAGGTGTTATACAAAGTGTAGCAAAAAGTTTGCTATATCTAAAGTCTTTTGTACTGCTTAGAACAATGAAAGGCTTGAAATAAACAGAATTGATACACGCGTATTGATATCAGGGGGCCTACCACCACCTTTTATAGCAGTATTATTTTAATGGTACTTTGTGATTTGTCTTTTTCTTTTGTAACATATAAACAAGGATAGAGACAAAGAAGGGTGGTAGTAAGATTGCTACAAGAAATTGTGTTAGGGCCCCAGGTACTTGTAGTAATAGAGAAGAAAAGAACAATTATATTCTTAATTTGAAACGTTCAGTCAAAAGCTGAACGTTTATGTTTTAATTATATAACGACGAGTTGAAACGTACTCTATTTCACTGAAAAATAGTAAACTTATACAGGTTTCTTTGTATATTATTTGTATTTTTTAAATAGATACTACGTTAATAGGCGAAACCTTTTTCGGTGGTTACACTTGAACGGTACAAATAATACTATGACAGTGACGATGTCGAAGTAGTAAAATTAATATACCTACTTAGTTAGATGTGTTTATATGTATTATATACCTGTATGTTCTGTATTTTCCTTTTTGGCAAGCTATGTGCCCTACGAAACTTTATAAACAGAATTAAGAAACACCAAAAACAATTATTATACCCCTAACAGATATGACTGGCATAAACATTTATTGCATATCGGGATCGAAACCACTACAATTAACGCGGTGTTAGCAGTGAGGTGATATAGCCTTATTCACTACGATTATTATCAGTTATTTCATAATCCGTGCCAGCCAGGAAGAAAATAAAAGCTTCCGCGAAATAGATCAGTAGACAATTCATTATTTTAATGAAAACACAATAGGCATAATTTACGCAAAAGTATTTCTCTATATAATTAAATGCTAATTGTTTTAAAATTAAAAAAAAAACTCATATGTAAGAGGTTAAAAACGAACCACGATTATTGCTTACACTTTGATCAAAAGAGAGCAAAATGTCAATTAGCTGATAGTAACCTGTTTAGTTGCGGCGACAAAAAAATGTTCAAGTATCTAACTACTTCATAGGAATAAACGACAAGCATTAAATTATTGCTGTTCGATACAAAATAGAGACCGCAATACTCAACAAAGTAATATCAACTTTATTGGTAAAAATATACATATTGTAATTGCTTGAACTAGCTAAGAGCCGAATATATTAAACTTGGCAGCTGATCATTTACTTGGTGCAACTCGTGTCGCTATCGTTACACTGTAGTCTATCTAGTTGTAGGTGCAAATAGATTATGTAAATATTACTCGTTATCTTGTCCGCCGTACCTACTCCAATTAGTGAAATAACCTCACTAAAAGTTATTCACTGGATTCACTGGATTCACTGGATTCACTCCGATATGAAAGGTGAGACCTATTCAGGTTGTCTTCTGAGCTTTTGATCGGGTCAAGCATTGGTTCAGTTTATAAAAGCGATCCAATTCCTTTCAACAATACTGCTTTAATATTCATCAAGAAAGATGTGATTTTTTATACAGATTTTAGAATATTGAACTGTGAAATGAATTTTTTTGATTAAGATTATAGGTTAGTAAATAGGCCAATAAAATGTTTGAACTTTCAAAATAAAAAGGAGGATGAAAAATGTATATGATTACATTTGAGAAATAATCATGCTTTTAATATTTGAAAAGATGTTAACAAACTCACAAACTTTGTTTTTCAAATAACATTGAGTCCCACATATCGAGCGTAATACAGTCTGATATTGTAATAAAGGCAGAAGTCCTTCACCTGTATGACTGCTGTTTTAAGTCATTTATGTAAAACTACTACGCAACCATACTCTGTGTTCTAATATTATGAAAACTTACCACAATTGCCGCTCACGATTGATATTACTGTAACAGTAACGTCACACTTTGTTACAGCACATTAAAATAATATCATCTCTTTCTGTCAAAAAATAAACAAATTAGCACGGTTTCAGATTAGGTGCAATTAACATTTATACAGCAGTAGTTAGTCTAGTATAGTTTATTGTAAATTTAGAGCATTTAACGATGCCCACGGGCGTATTCCGCTCTTACCAAGGTACATGACAATTTTTGTTTACTATTCTTTGTAAGTGTGAGTGATTTTATGTTAGTGAAATTATTTGGTTTAGTATACATGTGACAAAGCAAGATATTTTATGCTTTAGTGAGTGCGAAAGTGTTGGCGTGTGCCATACCCACACAAATATCTCACACCGTAATGAAGCAGCAGATTAATTTCTTTACGTCAAACGTTAAAAAGTATATCCATAGTTTAACGCCCTAAGATTTTAAAGTATTACTACAATGTAAGAGGATTTTCAAGTTATGACGCAATAATCATTTGCAATTCGAGACTGTATATTAAATATAAAATCAGCGTTATTCTTAACGAGTTTCATTGAAGCTATTATGATTTCAGAGCGTTCATGATCCCGTCTAATGAAATCTATGAAGAACATTATCTTGGCAATTTATTACGTCTTGAATATTAGCTAAGTTTTAGAGTTATAGCACCGCATAAGAAACTTTTATATCCGGCCGGGCAAGTTGCTGTCGACGACGAAAATCGTTATAAATCTTATAACATTTCTCCGAGAATGTCGAAATTATTTCTCGGAAAATTCGTCCAGAAGATTGTGAGAAAACGGTTTAACTTGTTAACTTTGCTTTAAAATAGGTAATCTTTTACCAAAAACTAAATTATATCTAGAGCCTTATTATAATAAAATAGCTATCAATGTCAACATTCGACTTCAAGTTTTCACTTAATTTGTTCCTCATTTTTCTACGTTATTTCCAAGTTTCTTAACTTTCTACAGATACTTGTTTTATATGCCAGTTTTTGAACTGTTCAAACCGTCTCTACAAAGAATGTTCATTATTACCTTTGTCCAGCAGTGGACGTCTTTTGGCTGATAAACATTTCTGGGTAATTATAAATCAGTGTTATCATGGCACTTTTTATTAACAAAAGTTATTTTGCTAGTCATAGTCTACACAAAAATCCGTTAATGTCTTTAATACACATCCACACACATATCAAAGATTATTATTCTTCTTCTTCTATAACAATCTTAAACATTCATAGATCTTATAAATGTACTTATTACAAACATTAAACAGCAGTATGTTTTGTAGACACAATAAAAATGATTTCGAAGTGTAATAAAAGCGTGAGGTCACGACTACATCACAGTCATTCATGACCTTGTTACGTCGCGCCTTATTAAAGCAAGATTTTTCCAACAGAGAGTAAATGTGTCACTAACGTGCCTTTTCCGATGTAAGCATAGTTAAACATTCAAGCAGCCGTACACGAGAGCGAATTAGGTTTCAAAAGCATTTTTGCACGTTTTGAAATAATAAAATATCCTCCTATTTTGTACAGGACACTTTTACTTATATTTTGAATTGATGTGCTATTTTTAGTCTACATGGCTTATTAGTTTGGTTAATCCTAATTAGATACAAAAAAAATGTATTAACATTAAATTTTACTTAAAATAACCTCAGTGTTTGTACTAGGTATAATTTTTTAATACCTATTTAGTTTCTAGGTTAAATTCGAATCCAATTTAGAAGTAAGGTTGATAACCTTATAACATAAATGCAAAACTGTTTGATTATCCCTCTTGCACTTTTTGCGCAGAGATAAGTCAGCCAAATGGGATTAATCCGCGGGCGTGGTCTTAATGTTTACGCAACAAAACAAGATCTATGATTTGTTAGGCTCCGGCCAACTATCCAGACGGAAAAATGTGGCTATCATTGGATACCACCAAATATGGTTCAATAAATAAGAAAGAAAAGAGACAAAAGATTTATTCGAGCATTAATTCTGTTTCTTACTGATCTGCATGGAGAGAAAACAACAAACAAAATACAGTGTGTTTTGGTAAAACGCCCCATATAGCTTACTTGTGTTTTATATTCCCCCGCTCTTCGAGTGCAATCGATCTCTTATACGACTGAATGTTGAATATCTCCTTGTGTTCTATTTATAGTATGTCAGCGGAAAATGACGTGATATGGCTGATAGGCAGTCGCTATACAATTGGTTGTGGGCTTGAAAATGTTCCAGTACAAATATGACGTTATCAAAATCATATCTACTTCTTACATTTACTTTGGGCACTACTTATCAGCACCTAAAAATAGATTACCACCTAGAATAATTAACCCGCTTTATGCAAGATGATGACGACCATGATCAACACTCAAGTTTTTTCTTTATGAAAAAGGTTTTTATCCCTAAGTGAAAAAACAAGAGGGATAAATTACGTGAGTCAATAAAGAAATGAAATAATTCGAACTAAAACAATCCTATTTTCATGTCACTATAATTAACGTTAATGTATTTTGCCAAAAATCTATCACATCCTTTACCACCTACGCAGATTATTTAATGTTCTAGACAAGTTTACAAACAAGTTTTGTTTTTACTATAAAGTTATTGAATATTTATTAGTGTTTAAAAACCTGCTGTGTATAAAATAACTTAATCTGATTAAAAATATATTATATAATCATTCTACCAAATAAAAATTTACATAGCCGCGTGATATCGGCACATACGCTTAAAGTAAGTATGTGATCCATAAATATTTGTTTTGAGAATTTGTGTATTTGTCGCTGCCTAAAAACTAAAAGTTTTCTTAACCATACTAAACGAAATATAACAGTTAACTCATGCGTTGTATGGTCAAACACTGACTGGAAAACAACAGAAATCAATACTTTTCAAATATATTTACCAGAATATTGTAAGCGTTTTTTATAACAATATTGAATTTTCTGCGGCGTAGCTGTCCGATATTTTTATTTTATTTTCAATTAGCATTCGAAACGAAATAAAATGTTGTTATAGAAATCTTACTTATTATTTTCCCATAGTGAAATTCTTATAACCATTACCGCTTACCTTCTTAAAAATTGCAATAATACTTTTAAATAGATATTTAAAACATTTTCTACTCATAACTATAGGTTTATTAACATGCATTTACAATAATAGCATATTATTATGACGATGAACCGACTAATCAGGCGATGTCAACACCTTGAGGTAAAACGCTTTCTTGCAAAGCATAAATACAGCTTTTCTACAAAATTATTACCTCACATTAAATAGGTACTAGATACCTAATAATACGCTACATTTCCTTTACAATATTGCACGTAAACAATAAGATACATAATAGCGCTGAGTGGTCTTATTGTATCAATGCCTGCCCTAACGTTATTTAGGACCTTCCACAAAAGATAGATTTGAAATATAAACTTTTTGTTAAACTACTTTATGTTTTGTTATAAAAAAAGAAGACGATTGATGACTGCATTCTAAGACCTAGTACCATTTATAAAGCATATTTCATCCTTGTGAAAAGTATAAAAGGAAATACTTACGAAATTCGCCTACAGCAATGCTATAAAGACTGCGCCTCTAGCAAAATAAATAAAAAAAATTATTAAGTATTGGCGGCTATATGGTCCGGCTAGTTGGGCTGTGACCGGCCACACTTTCGAGCGCACTAGACGACCTCGCCACACCACGCCTTGTCGCCGTTCACATACCAGGCTTGTTCAGTGCCCAACCGTGTCGTGATCTAAACTTGTTTATCAACAACTTTGTTCAACGAGTGTAGGTACGCTTTGGCACTATTAGACACAAACTAGTTTTAGTAATTTTACATGTGTAGATTTATTCAAGCTCAGACTATTTATATAATCAAATATCCGACTGATTTATGTTTATTTCAATATTGCTGTTGATTATTTAAATGTTAGAAATAGGTTACTGTTTTATTTCATTTTGAAAATATTATATTATCTATCAAAAAATCATTACAATTTCAGGTCATTTCGTTCATTAGTAAAACTAAAACTGATGTGTGATCTTTATTTATACAAATTACGATGTATGATTTTCTACCCAATAAACGCACACTTCTATTTATCAACTACTAAAAAGCAAGGTATTGTTAAGCTAGCACTAGTTTAACGTAAATGCTACGATCAAACGTCGCTATTACATTTCGTTGTTCCCAAATAATGAAACATTAATTCCACCATGAGTGGGCAAATGTCCAATTTATTTTGTAAAGCGAAAGAGAATGAACAATATACTTTACTAAGGGTTTCACGACAAAGAGGGATGAAAACAAAATGTATCATTTCTGGTGAATACATCACATGAATGGGCTTTACGAAACGTCAATATGTTGTTCTGGCCGCCTTCGCTTATTTCCTGTGGCTTCGGTACTTTATTCTTCGTGTATACAAAAGTTTGTTATGTGTGTGAATACTTTTTATATTATATTACAATTACATTATTTCTTCCTTAATCATGCCTTTTCTGTATGAAAAGAGGCCTTTGCTCTGCAGTGGGTGCTATTATTATAATTTTCGAATAACAATAGAAGTTATAATAAAATATACATGGATCCGTGTTCCGAACTGCATCATCGAATTTGAATGTAATTTGCATAACGTGACGTATCATTTTAGTCACTTATATTTCATTGATAATATTCTTACATTATGAAAAAGGGTTTTCAATAGTAGGTATTGGTTGCACGTTTCCTTAGAACCTATAATAATAAAAGTTTTGTCCGAGTTTTCCAACTCAACAGAACAGGTGGGAACAGACAAAATTATTCACAACACAGGCTACTCATCTGTTTGTCTACGTGGGTATCACGTAATTTGGTAGCGCTATCTGATCTTTAAAAACCAATTCTTCATTCTTTTTCCTTTGAGACAAAATCAGTAGAGCGAAAAACCAATTTTTCTGGAAGAAAAATAATTATTTTCCAGTAGAGATGTTTTGGAACGTTCTAGTAAATTAAAGACTCCGAAAAATCGTCAGTCACTCGGTCGATTTCCAATGTCATTAACAGAAGTGAAGAGTGCCTGTAGCGAAGCTGAGGGCATTCGACCAGCGGATTTGGCTCTTTGTGAATTTCTTGATTCGTCATGGGGACGGTACACCAGCTTTAATAGGAAATGCTTGACAATGAACGAGGAAATTCCGGTGTGCACCAGCTGTGTCCTATCCAATTATTTTTTGCGAATCACAACTCATTTGGCTCTGAAGTTAATAATGTCGGCTTTTATTTGAATCTCAATGTTTCCGTATACTATTTTTACAACATAATTTATTTTGGTGTTAGGATACATAGCGCAGAGTTTGACCTGACCCTGAGATCTTCGGCAGATTGCTAAAGACGCGGTGATTGCGTCATCGAGATCTAAACAGCAATTCGATTACGATGTCTTTAAAATTAAGTCAGATACCATTTTATACGTCCATAAGTTTATTCAGGCTATGACCAAATCTATAAGTAGTTTTTATAGTAAATCCCGATACATAATTTTACTATAAAATGTTGTGAGAACTCAAAGGTTCGCACGAACGCAGTACATTATTGTTGATTATATCAAAATGCAAGATCTTTTCGATCAATCTCGTAAGACATATAAAACGACAAAATAAAACATTACTTTTTGCGATAAGTGAATTGAAGTCATTATCTAAGTTCTAAGTGGGATGTGATACATTAAAATAGATTGATATGTTAATGCAAAGACATTTTTTTCTGATCAAGCAGCTCCACTAGAAAAATATCTTTGTCGTAACCAGAGCTAAATATATAACACCAGCAGAATATAGTTGTGTTCATACTGTACAGAGTTACAAAATTACTTCATGCACCGTTGTTACGAAACATGACCGACTTTGTTCAGGCAATCAACATTGTCTATTTCTAAAAGACTCGAACTCAAACGACTTGCTGAATATAAGCTATCAGACCCTTATATATATTTTTTTACTTTGTGAAATTTGAGAAAGAATATTTTGAGAAAGTTTTGTATAATATTTTGACTCTTATAAAGAGCGGTGAACACTATTCGACTTCGAAAATAATTGATACATAATCTAAATGTGCATGTAGCACATTTAGATTATGTATCAATTATTTTATTTCGAAACTGAATTAGGCACGCAATATCAATTAAAGTCAGAACTTAGGTAACTGCTCGTGTAGACTACAGCTACTAACTTTAATTGACTTTTGCATTATAATTCCTTGGTTTAAAAGTTATAATTTTGATAAGAAGTTAATTATCAAAATTAGTTCTAAAGTCTTCCCAGTGTCAATTTGAATTAGCTTGATTATTATAAGTTATTTATCGGTAATGATAATTGAGATGGGCGTGACGGTATTCAGAGAATTTGATACGGGCGGTGTGGCGAATCGAAAGTTCTAAAGGTGAAGGGTGATTACCAAATGACAATATGCAAAGCTCATCGAAGCTGCCAAATGCCAAGTTGGCACTATGAGCTAAAAATCAGAGAAAAATTAATTTTACGTTTATTATTCTATAATTCGCTTTTGAATATTTGCTAGGAATATATATCTACTTCAAGCTAAGTACAATCTTTTATGTGTGTTTTTTAATTTAAAGTCTTATTACTTATAAGTATAAGTTTTTGTGACGATTTTGTTCGACTTGTTTAGGCAATCAACATGTTCGAGATCAAGCCTTTTATGAGGATGCCATTGACAAAGTTGTTATAAATGTTTAAAGGTTCCTTTTAAGGTGCTCTTTGATCTTTAAATGTCTGATCGACACATATGTCTCTACCGATGGTATGCACTTACACATTATTTTGTCATTATATCAGTTTTAAACTTTCAACCTATAAAAAACTGATTCTGAAGCCAACAGCATTAATTTACAAATAAATGCTTTTTATGACACACCGATATCAAATTTAATAACCTAATGCCAAATTAAAAAATGACGTAACTATTCAATTAAGAACCTTAGCCATAGCAATACTAATTTAAAGCGATATCGTTAGTCTGTTGTCTACAAAAGGTAATTACAATCAAAGCAAAAACAGAAAACTGTAACAATATTAAAACTGGTGCGCATTGAATCAGTTGCATCATAAATAAATCACCGTTGTGGATGTATTCGATTATAATATGTCTCAAAATTAAAACGTATTCCATGTTCACAGAAACGTAATCAGATTTATGACGACGTAACATGACATATTGGCAAAAAATATCAAAGTATACAAGGATATTGAAATTGATTTAGAAGGATCAACACATTGGTATGTAGATAAGTTACATTTTTTGTATATACAAAATAAAGTTCATATATTGCAATACTTAGTACAATTTAATGATGATTTACCTACTTTCCGGATATTTTTTAGAAGTCGGAGTCTATGCGTCCGTGCCAGATTCAAGTAATAAATCTTTGTACTCATTTCTGTGTGGGTGTATAATTGCATATTATTATTATTAAACATAACGTATACAAATTATAGTAGAAATGAAATTATTTGTATTGTAGACGCTTCGAGTCGCTCAAACAACTTCATTAGCATTAGCGCAGTCAACCGCAGCTTAATGGAACAGGACACTTTGTGCGATGATATTAAGTTTCATAATTGCGTTGTGTATCTTTTCGTGACACTACATTTCATAAATCCTTAGTACCTACCTACGTACTTTATATATGAGATAGTAGAATCGTGTATCACTTGCAATTTTATTGCTACTTGTTTAAGGCAGTCCGGTTATCTCGTTACGGAACAAGATTTTCAAATCTAAATGTTTATGGAGTTAAGAGATTTAATCACCAAACAAATTGCAGCATCATAAACTGATGATTTTAATCTATTAGGAGAAAGTTCACGATTTTTAAAAGTTTGGTTTAGTTTTTTAACCGACTTCAAAAAGGAGGAGGTTATCAATTCGGGTCGTTTTTTTTTTTTTTTGTATGTTTGTTACCTCATATCTCGGTCATTTATGAACCGATTTGAAAAATTCTTCTTTTATTTGAAAGGGTATACTCTGAAATTGGTCCCATTTTTTTATTATAAGAAACGCTTCAGTAGTTGTATGTTTGTTACAACAGAACTAGGTCAATTATAAACCAATTTGGCAAATTCTTCTTTTATTTGAAAGGGTGTACTCTGAAATCGGGTCCCATGTTTTTTATAAAGAATGGTTTAGTGGTTTGGCTTCAATTTTATATTTTGTAACAAAACATATGCAAGGAGTGAAGACGTGTAAAGCAACACGTCGATGTCTTTTGCGACGAATTTTCTGACATTGACATGTCTATGCTTCAAGTGCGAAGTGATTTTCAAAATTCATTTTTTGTTAGAAACGAAGTGGCCCTGGATGGGTGACCATTTGTGTCATTTCATTTTCAGCGTCTTCATTCTTTAGAAGTAGTGGACTATGGTTATCACTATAATTTGGTAGTCGTTAACCCAAGTTGGAGGTCTTATGGTCGTGAGAAATTACAACAGCAACAGGCGGCCTTAAACCTGCCTTTACAGCACCACTGTTTATTTTTAGTATATCTATTAGGCGATTGCTCGGTCAGTTAAATTATGATTTTTGAAGATTCTTTATTGTTGGTAGATCATCACTTTTTTGTTCAGATTTGTTGTTTCTTGGATTCAGGGTTTAGCGATCTATTTACAATCTTACCTCTCGTCTCTACTTTCTTTCAAACGGCGCGGCGCTGTCTCATTTGCGCAGCACGTTTAGTAGGTCTACCCATAATGAATATATTTATACACAATTAATTCCCACTAAAAGTTTAAAAATAAAATTATTTTTAGAAAAAAAATGAAAACCGACTTCAAACAATACCTACATGTTCAATTCTTAACTAAAAAGTAGAAAATAATATTTTAATTACTTCATAGCAAAGAACATTAAAGGGGAATCAACGCAATTCTTGATACCTATAGTACTTTACTATTTATAGTTTTTAATCAGTTATTTTGGAGTCGGTGCCAGCCAAGAAGGATCATAATGACCTTCATAAAAATGACCTACCTACTAGCAAAAATAACCTACTTGATTAATCAATTAATATATGAATGAAAAATATAGATTTAATACAAGAAATCGAACGGAATCTGATAAGTGCGCGTCAATTTTTTTATGTAAGTATATCTGAACACAACTATCAATGACGTCTGCCTTCACGCGTATGACCGCGTTCGGGTAGTGCACTCAGGCATATCCCCCACGCGTGCCATTACCGCCCCGTGCATTTCAAAAGTTTGTTGCAAAGACAGAATTAAAGATCCTTCTTGGCTGGACTCCAAAATAACTGATTAAAAACTATAAATAGTAAAGTACTATAGGTATCAAGAATTGAGTTGATTCCCCTTTAATGTTATTTGCTATGAAGTAATTAAAATATTATTTTCTACTTTTTAGTTAAGAATTGAACATGTAGGTATTGTTTGAAGTCGGTTTTCATTTTTTTTCTAAAAATAATTTTATTTAGAACAAAGTTTTTTGAGCATGGATTTACTGCGAGTTTCAAAATTTATAGTAGTAACTTTACTCCGTTACCCTCTCAGCTAAGTTTGTATTACAAGTATATTTTAGAAGAGCTGCTCTTTTTCTAGAAGACGCAACGACAAGTCTCTGGTGATTTTTATCAGTTCTGGTTGGCTAATTCATCTGTCAACGTTCACAAGAATTTCTCTCTTACCGTTGAAGCACGTAAATCGGTAATCATTTTAATTTAATTGACTCCAAGCTAACCAACAACTAAAAAAACTTTTTGATATGTGCATTAACATGTGAATATTATTTATATATAATTAAAATAGAAATTTAAAATCATCGCCACAAAAAGCGAAATATTTCATTCATGATTTCGTAGCTAGAATAAATAATACGTGGGTTCTTTGTTCAGGCTATATTTTTTAAATATATTGCCAAATTATTTAATCTTTTGACTTGATACTTTCCATCTAGGAATTGTTGTACAAGTTGTCAGACTTACTTTACCAAAGCCTTTGTAACGATACAAATGTAGTGACGACGGCGATATTACCGTCTAGGATTCTCAGATCTTGTCATTTCATCAGAATGAACTATATCTATTTGAAAATTTTAAATAATCTATGTACTGAATCATTCTATGATATACGTTCTCATCTTTCTGTCTATTAATATATTCATCACTCAGATGTCACAAGCCACTGGTATGTAATTGACATTGAGAGTATAAAGTATTTTCATTATTCACGTCTGTCTTCATAATTATAAAAATATACCTATTGCATTATCATCACCAGCCTTAAGACGTTTACTGGAGGATAAAATAACCTTTCTGAAACGAAAAGGCTAACCGTAATCACCATCCTTACCGGCACAATTAGAATACTTACCAATAGAGATGGAGTAAAAGAAAAATGAACAACTTACTCGTATTTTGTTTGATGTTCAATGCGGTACATAATATTATTATTCGGGCCGTCTTTAAAAGTGTTACAATTTAAAATGATTGTTAAATTTAAATTTAAATTTCAGCACGTTCTCTTATATTGGGTTAGCCGGTAACAAACTTCGTGGTTCGCGAGTGCGTTGAGATCTGCCTTATTGCGTTGTCGACAACATTAAGAAGCGTGCAGTTAAGCGCTTCATGACAAAATATACACCCAATGTGTGTATGCCTTTATTAAAAACTTTAATATCACAAGTTTCGATATTTATTGATGCAATGGAGATAGGAATTTCAATATTATATTCTCGAGCCTGCTTTCTCTGCGCGGATTGACGTAAAAAGTACAAGTAAGTTTTCAAATAGTGTGCACCAAGCGGGAAAGGAAGTAATATGCAGCTCAAAATGTAACATAATTTTTCTTGCCAGTACTTGAAATTTATAATATGTAACTTTTAAAATTAAAAAACTCTGCATGTCGTAGAGAAAATTTTATAATATGGAAGATGGCAGGGTTTAATATAACTCTTTGTAATAGTTCTAAGTTTGGCAAAGTCTGACACTTACGGGCCGCCACTGTTTTGATTAAGTGATTTTATTGAGATACTTTCGTAATATTTTTAGAGGTATTTTAATAATTATGACTATAGTGTGATTTATTGGGTTATTTCCAAAGTACTCCATGCATTTGTTCTAAATAAGAATCTCATACATTCATTCCCAAGGTACTTCACTGAATCAAAAATTCAAAAGTGCTTATGTTTTGTTCCCATTCTGCTCTCGCATGGAGTGGTTGGAGAACTCTTTTTGGATTACTTTAAGAATAACCCGATTCGTTCATAGCTGAAGTGAGCTTATTCCAATTTACGCTATGCTATGATATTTATTTCTGCACTCAGTTCTAAGCATCGTGGCTCTAATAATTCACAAGTATTATAAGTAATGAATACCTTCTTATGTAACAGGTAGGTACATAGGTATGCAAAATATTATAATTAATTAATGTATTCTACAGCTTGTAGCTATATTTTTTTTTATAAAATCTGAATTTAGTAATCAGCAGTTCAAGCCCATACCTGTCTGCACCCAGTATTAATAAAGTTAACGACATTTATCGACTTCCTCGTCAGTTCCTCACTGCCTAAACTGCAACGATTAATTCACTTTTTTTATTTAATAGAGTACAGCTATTGCCTGCTAAACACAAGGTACCTATGGCAAACTTTCCGTTTGCCATAGGTACCAGATATCCAAGGATGGGCGCAATTTGAAACTTATTGTAGCCTACCGAAACTATTAATTACACAGCAAATCTGTTTTTGTGTATAACAATATAGCTAATTATTATATTATTTTGTTAGCTGCCTATTAAATAATGATGTTTATGAAATCTTTATACTAATTTAGCTAAGTTATTAAGGGTTTTTAATGACTAGACTATACAGATAAACCAGTCCATATTAAACTAGCTTTTGTTAGAGATCTACGATATCTTTAATTCGTTATGATTTTTCATATACACAAAATCTACATACAAAAGCTGTCTAAATACCTGAATATCGATATCCTACAGAATTATTCGTATTAGTATCATGAACGCCGTTTGCCATTTACCAACAGAAAAACCATTTGCACATACACAGACAATATAAACTGTAATGACGTCGCAATTACTAGTTATACAAGTAATGTGTAATCAATATTATTTTATTGCCTAACGTAATACCCAGTAATATCTCAACAATGATGAAATTCATATAGGAAATCAAGCGTGAAAACTAAGGTATAATACACACTAAAATGTAGTACGGTAGAAATGTAAAAGATATTTTTGTACTAGAGTATGTCAATCATATCGAAAACCATCGCACAGAAAACCGCAGGACACGACCGCGGTCCTTTATTTTACTAAGAAGCATTTTCTGAAAAATAGATGTAAAAGGTCGCTACCCGTGCACCCACTGGCTTTACCTATCGGTTGGTGCAGGCATAAATTATAGTTTCGGAACTTGTATAAAATAAATTTTTGAACTCTCAAAACATAACTACAAATTGAGTCGTGATTACTCATGATTGAAGTTAATTGGTTGTTTGTGTTTTGAACTTTTAATAAATAGCACAAGTATTTGACAAAGATATAAAATTACTAATTACTCTATTTTAGAAAGAAGTGACCAATAACTTGAAAGACATAACAAAAGAAATATTTAAGCTGGCAAATACACCAATTTAAATTTATCGATATCAACACATCCATCAAAAAGTTTTATGGCTCAACGGGTGACGATTAAAAACATTGCCATTGAAAAAAATGGGAAATGGATTTTCGGATAGCAACAAAAGAAAAACCGTTTTACCCGTGGATGCGTGAATGATTCATGGGTTTTGTTCTACAGTGCGTGGGTCGTGGGCAGATTGTAAGTTCGTCGCACTTCGGCTCACTTCGCCGCGCTTCGCCACTGTCAGCATTGCGTCGCGGTCACATTCCACGCATACCGGCGGCGTCCTGCCCCGTGGAGAATTATACAGGAAATGTAGCTATAGCTGACAGATCGAATGTGGAATATTGGCTGCGTAACCAGTAGAATGTTGAATGTTTTCCTGTCTTCAAAGCTATAGAAAGTGAGTGCAGTACAAGTTTACTGTCTAGGTGACTACGATCTGCTTATGTACCTTCCGGGTAGTGTAATGAATGTTTTGATTTGAAGGGAATCTCTCTGAATTAATATTAACAACGCTAGAACTACGAACTGCAACTGCTTGGCATTGCTAGCATTCTTTGGCTACGCCAATTTTTCCCAATCAAGCTTATTTATCAGCTTCGTTTATAAAAAAATAATAAAGAGATACAAATTCGCTATTGTACCATAACGTAGACACGATGTACATCAAGATGGAATAATTAAGAACAATGATGTTTTTGAATCTCACGGCTGAGATGTACCGGAACAACTTTCAAGGTCGGACAGCTGTGAGAGGCAGTTGAAGACACTGGGAAAACCCACATTAAATAGTAAGGTTGATAACTGTAGGTATAGGTAAAACAACGCTATTGCAAACGTTGGGTATCCCTGTACCTAACGTATGATATTTATATTACCCTAAATGGCAATTATCTATATTCGCAGGAAAAACTTCAACTTCTAAATTTACTATTTATATTCTCATTTTTGGTCTTTACACCCCTATAATTTATATTCGTCTTTATGTTCATCGAATGTTTTTCGTACTTTAGGAATGTTACATTTAAAGGCGCTACGTCACCGCAAGCACGTTCTAAACTAAGTCCTTTCAACCAGTTTTTCTAGTACGTCTCAAGGGACAATGTAAATTGCGAAGGATTGAAAGTCGATCAGCATTCTTTGCAGCACAAACAGATTACTCACGCTACAGTAGGTACTTACCTACGTTTTTTTTACTTCTAATTTGCATAGCGGTAAATTGTCTGCACATAGAATAATGACTACGAAGGTATCCTCACTCGATCTACTGGGTATACTTTGAAAATTTTCTAATATTTCATTTTTACATATATTCACTAGGGAGAACGATCTAGTGAATTTACTTTATTGCTGTAATATATAATATACAACGTTCATATATAAATATTATAACCAATTATACTAGTCCTAATAGCTGACCCATTAGCAACTTGGTCGCTATATTGCAAAAAATATAAAATTGCATAGATTTAAATTGCTTCATTCTATTATTTGCATAATTGTTATTACATGTGCAGTCAGTGCGGTATGCGCAATAAGGTTTACAAAGCTAAAATGATAATTTTTATGTTTTTATTTTCAGTTCTAAGTTAATTTATTTTTAGTTAAGTTTAAAAATAATGCTTGTAATTCTTGAAAATCTAATACGAGTCATGATTCCTTTACCCGTATTGCCAGCAAAATTGTTTGATCACATGTAATCTCAGAGGTGAGCATTCGTTGACAGGATTTGTCCTGACCCCGAAATCAGTTTCCCAAAGCCAACCTTATATTTTTTTTTATATTTAAAGTAAAACAATGATTATTGTAAACCAGGTTATAGAAAAGAAAAGGAAAATTATTTTCATCTCCATTAATTACGCGTAAGATTATTATTAATGGTCTTGCTAAATATTTTAGGGCTGCCGATTTTATAATTAGCGGAGAAAGTAAACGGGCAAGTTAGAAAGTATTTGTTCGCCAACTATTGATATTTGCATTAGAAATCTATGAAACACATGTAATACTTTCTCACGCGGAGATTGAACGCATCATTTAACAGAGCACTTTTTGTCAAGCGATTGCTTTGTACTATTTGTTCAGTGTTTTATCTAGTTTAAGTATAATCTTTGATTCATTTTATTTATTTAAATTTTAATTCTTAAAAATAAATATCAATGTAACAAACATTCCGTATTTAGAAAGACCTTACAAACATACAATTTACGGACACACACTCGTACAGTAAGTAACACTCTAAAAAAAACACCTATTTGAGGATCAAAGGATTTGTTTCAATTGCGCATCGTTCTCGAAACACGGTCTTATTGTCACTTTTACACTACGTTACGTAACAGTTCTATTGCTTTACTGTCATATTTGGAAGATCAAATCAACGCCGATAGCTTAGCGTACTCAACAAGTGCATAGGCCTACACTATTCATTATTAAAACACTATTCAAATTAAATGAGTAACTGGTTTCTAAAGGTGGAAATGGGGAGGATTTTACAAAGGAGGTCAATTCTGCGAAGCGATAACTTTCTTTTTTATTGCTATTTTGGATAGAACTAAACACACTAAACTTATACAGTTTATTTGGATGTGGATGTGTGAATTGAAGACTTTTGATTTCCATTTTGGAATTGGCAAGATTCAAAATGACTAGCTGAGTCATTTTCAGACATTAGTGAGAAAATACAATAGTTAAACACAGTGACATAATGTATTTCTGACTGAAACAGTCACATTCATTCTTGCACTTAAGAAATCGGCCAAAGACACTAAATATAATAAAATGGAAAAGTAATATTGTTGAACCTACCTGTACCTATCCATTTTCTATTTCGGTCCCTTAAAGTACTTAAATTTATTTTATAAAACCGAACTATTTTTAATTTAGATTTTTAATAATTGAAACTTGTATTATCAAACTAACTGAATCATGGCCCATTTTGCTGCTATTTCGCTTAAAACTGCTTAAAAATTGCTACGATCTATGCGTACAATGTACACTGTCCTATTTAAACTAAACTAAACTAAATTAAATTAAAAACGTACAACGTTTTTAATTCTAACTTATCAACAGTCAGTGTACTCAGTAAATTGTCAGTGTCTAATAAAATGCTCTAAAAAATAACAAGCTCGTTGCTAAGAAAATCTGTCTTCAGTTGAATTTTGACCTACTTTCATTTAGATTGGATTGGCAAAATGAGCTTATGTTGGGTCAGGATTCACTTGGTTCGAAAGTACAATGTTTTATTAGTTAAATAATTTTCATTCATGTAAGCTTAAGAGAAGACGGACAAAATAAATCGTTCAACACAACGTAAAATCTATCTGTGATAACTGATAAGACTGCTACTAATGTGATTGCCAATCCGCCTGCCCGGCGTGGCGACCTAAAGATCTCCCAATGTAATAATTGAAGGAGAACTTTCGCCAAGAATGAACGTTTTCTGCTGAAATGAATACTTAAAATGAAATCGCTTAAATGGAATATGTACATATACATACCAATGGTAAATAATATTCAACTGCTGTCAAACAAAGGTTATAACCCCGTGTTAAGCAAATCCAAAATACTAAAAATAAGATAGAAGTAGAGTTAAGAAAACTTTTATTATTGAGCACGTCGGCCTCGAAAATACGCCTGTTCAATATGGACACCGTTATTCCAAAAGAAAATTTAGTTAATGTTCAGACTGAGCCAAGTTTTATCCTGAACACGACGGATTGATGTCCTCGGGGGAGCCGCCGATGTGGCAAACAAAACAAAAAGATTCAAGACGCTGTCATGGGAGGAAGTGTTCTTACATACCGCCGGCTTTAACATTCTACCGACGTACGACATATGCAGCTTCAACTTATTATAAATAATGGAAATTCTTGATGCGTTACAATTGTTTCTAATTTATGGAGAAAGCCTGCGCCGAAAATGTTTATATTTCCAACTTGAATATGAAGCTCCGCTCACAAATTGGCCTTTTTTAAGAAACAAAAGATAATGTTATTACAAGCTACAAAGTCTGCCAATTTTACGTAGAATGAAGTGTGAAGATCCCTCTTCAATTGCGTACTTTTCAGTGCCTACTTATAATATTTCTTTTTTTTTTGTAATTACTTATTTTCATGCTTAAGAATAAAGACACCATTCGTGAATTTATCTATATGTAAAATAGGTATACAATTTAAATATAAAACTTTAACTAATTCAAATATACAGCAAGAATAAATGTCTAAATTAGATTGTAAATCAAACAATCATTCTTTAGCGTTCATAATAAAAAGCGTTTTTTCATTAAAAGCAGCCTTAAGTAACAATCACAAAGGCGCTCGCCCCAATTCTAATAATTCGTTCTAGGGAACTAGCCTCAATTATTCCGAAATGCGACTTAAAAAATAATTGAATAAGACAAAATCTGGTACGAAGGAAATTAAAAAAGAGTCCACTGCAGTATCTTCCGCAAATAAATGAGCTTTACTTTTAAGTGGCGTTTATTGCCTTATCTCAAGGAGAATGATAGCATTATACGCAGACAAAAAATACTTGTACCATGTCTTTGAACTTTGGCGAGACATCTTGGCTTTCATCCAATGTCATTGCTTGCCGGAGCCACTGTAAAGGCGAACACATTAAATTAATGCGAACTTTTTGCTTTGCTTATAGTTGACGAGTTAAAAAAACGTTGAGTTAAAAATTTAAACAATTCTAATTCGCCAAGTACTATATCTTTAACTATGTATGCCCATAAGTAATACATTTTACTATCTTCTTATCGAGTGATTAGTGGTCAACCTAGTGTCAGGATTTGTTCAGGTCCCCCGTAATTTATTATACAGGCATCCGACTTGACCTAACGACTGTTATCAACTTGATAACAACCGGAACCGACTTTTAACGTGCCCTACGAAGCACGGAGACGCTCAGATCAAACTCCACTATGCGGTCACCCATCCATGGGCCAGCTGCACTCTTAGTTGCTTAACCCGCAGATCGATTACCGATCAGTGAGTGCAACGAGCTATGAGCGCCGAATAACTAACTGTTAAGTTAGTAGATTTAAATACAACTCACAATTTAAAGAAACCTTAAAAATGTAATTGCATATTCACATGTTTCGCAAAAATGTTAGATGCTAGTGTTTTTTGTGTATAATGTTAGAATATATTAAACTTGGCCCCATTTGTACATTCTAAACGATTGCGGTAATCCATTGAAACGATGGCAAGGTCGTTTAAATTGAGTATTTTTTTATTTATTACTCACACTAATTATACCTACTTAATTATTTTTATGTGTGATAGTGTAACTTTCTTGAAACGTACATACTAATGTAGAAAATAAAATTAATTAGCTTTTTCTTTATGATAATAATATTTAAGTTTGTTATAAGTCCGTCCATTAACATCACAACTAGATTTATACACAGAGTTTGTTTATGTCTATCATGAAACGGAAGAGATTGGTATCTTTATGACATGAGAACTTCAACATTAGAATTTTGAAGATTTGTTATGTATGTTACTATGGTAAAGATTCGCGATTAACGACATAATTATATCACTGAGCTAGAATCAAAATCAAATTAGATTGGAATCATTTATTGTTTTAGTTATTTCTTACATCTTAGAAATTATAAGATCTTGTTGTGTGATCTGTACAAACAACTGTAAGCTTCTAAGGTAGCCAATCGTTCTGATTATAATATACCTACTATATTTTTTCTACCACGGAAGGAAATATAAATATATAGTAAGTATTATACAATATCGAAGCAGTTCTATTATGCCGTATTGAATCCACCTGGTTATCCTAAACGAAAAATACATTTTAATTTAATTACAGAAATTCAAGAATCAATTACTTGAAGTGCCAATTTGAGATTAATAAGTACTGTAGAAGGATTTCAACTAAAGTAAGTAATCTGTCTATCGTAACTTTGATAAATTATTTTATTATCTAAGTATTCTACCTATTTACATTGATACTATTTCTGAGCACGTAACTTTAAACCCCAAATACTAAAACTTCGTTAAGCTTCATTTTTTAAGTCTAAGTGTAACTTAAATTCAGCTGGCATGTGAGCAAAAATCCGTTTAAATCTGACATGACTTTTAAAAATAATAAAATCTAGGCACCGAATACTATCTAAGGCAAAATATTGACACAGTCCACCTAGAGCAGCAGTCCGAATGTAAGCACCTGTCAATATTTTTACCAAGGAGAGCATTTACCAAAAACATAGCAAAAATATTGGTGCTCAACAAGGACAGGGATAGGTGCTCAACGCGCAGGTGCTCTTCGGGCGTGTGCTCTGTGTGTACAAAGTCATTATTTTGCTTTACATAGTATTCGGTGCCTAGATTTTGCTCATAATAATGTCCTATGAGCATGTACTTACCTATGTGTTTTTTGATCAACCAAAAAGCTGGGTGCTCATGACCGGTCAAAATGATGCCTTTTGACTAAAATGGTGGATTTGATGATTTTTTTTAGATTCTAGAATCACTTTAATTAAGACATAAATAAAGGAATCAACTTAAACACTTTCTAAAACACCATACTAACACGAATTACACTTAAATAATGCTACAGTATGTCAAGTTCAAAATTCGCCTCTTCTACAAAAGTACATCTGTGTCACAGCTAAATCACTAAGTGCACTTGTACTGTTTTAATTATCAGTCTCGACTTGTCGACGAAAAGCGGAGGACTTTTCAGCGACAAACAGCTGCATTTTATAATGACTTAAAACAAGCAACAGTCCCAAACTCCAAGTACGTTAGGTACCTACTGTAAAAGAATACGGGACGGCATGTAATGAAAATGGAAAGTGCCTGCCTTTGCAATTGTTTTGTTCATATATATTTTATTACGTATGCTTCACTCTCTTTTTTCCGTGAAGGGTAGGTAGACGTTTGAAACCCTTATTCCGCCAGTGATGTTAGATAAGGATACCATCTATATAGCTCTTGTATAGATAGATAGCTAACCTCTTCCGCTTCATCCCTACCATTTTAACCTTTCCGGAAGAGTTATATATATATATATGTTTCTATGAACGCGTTAATCTCTAGAAAAACTAGTCGGATTTGAATAATTCTTAATATAATTAATATAATTTAAGGTTAGAGATTATGTAATATCACCCTACGAGCACGAAAGCAGAGCAGTACCTAACCAAAGATGTAATGTAACGAGCGTGAAACCGCGGTACTGAAAGCTAGTGTATAATATAATAACACTAGACATCCGCCCTCGCTTCGCATTGGTATCGAAAGTTTCATTCGGTCTCGCAACAAACGCCTACATTTTATATGATTGAAATATTATCTACGTCTCGAAAAATTATTGCTATACTGCAAATTTACTTTTGCTGTCTTCTGTATTGCTGTAGGTTAATTTGCTGACATTTTGTAAACTTTGACATTCATAAGTGTTAATTTAATTAACTTAAATGAATATAAATATATTTCATATTTCATTTCATTTCATTTCATTTCATTTGCGAATTACAAATATTGAAATTCTGTAAATTGCTAAAAGATATGTCATAATAAAATATAGCCTATAATACCCGCTTTATTTATTGATTTCTGAGGAAAGATTTTTTCAAATTGGTAACATAGATATTTAGTTAAATCGTTGCAAACAAACAAACATACAAAAATGATTTTTTCTCTAAATAATATTAGTTTAGATATTTTAAAGAAAGGAAAACAAACACCTATGCTTTATTATTTTTATATAATAATAATAATAATAATAATAATATTCTACCACATTCACACAGCGCCATCTAGCCCCAAATTAAGCAATTATATTTGCTTGTGTTATGGGTACTAAACAACTGATATACTACTTATATACATTTTTTTTTTTTTTTGTAAATACATACATATTATAGATAAATGACACCCAGACACAGAACAAACAATCATGCTCATCACACAAAGGTTTGTCCTGGGTGGGAATCGAACCCACGACCTCCGGCTTAGCAGTCAGGGTCACTAACCACTAGACCAACAGGCCAGTCATAAATAAATTATATATAAACAATAATAAAAAATATACCTACTCACTTTGACCTAAGGCACATTAATGTTATATCAACAAAGCGATAACACAAAGTCGAGCATGAACTAATTAAAAAAATATTTTTCAATCTTTAATTTGTAACATTGGCTTTAAATTTTCGCCCACATAAGTCCACAACGCTTTGATGTTCTCCGCATTGCCAAGCGACGTTCACAACATCTCAAAGGCATGTCAGCCTAAAGCACAATCTCAGAGTCAGATTGTATAGATTGAATAAACAGTATCAAAGACGATGCACAACTTACAATGCTAGATAAAATTATGTTTTACAAGAAAAGTAATGTAGGGTCAAAGTTAAAGGTTAAAACCTACCTATTGCTCGAAGAGTTTTCATGTAGGTTAAAGGTAGAACACGAATGTGAGAAGCGGCTTTACATAGTCTTTTGTAAAAGAACAATTCTAATTCGATTCCATATTTCGCAAATAAATTGAATTGAATTGATCTCTTCTTTTTCGTTTTTTTTTGTTTGAACATTTGCATTTAATATGCGCAACTACTTTTGCTGCCAATCTTCTTTAATCTGTACAATTTTGGCCACGTCCGCACTAAAAAGTTTTTTTTATATTTAATTGATATTACTTTTTACTTTTAAATCAAATTATTCAAATCAAACGTTTTATCATAGTTACACGAACAGCGAAGCTTCGAATCAATCACTGTCTTCGTGTCATTGCGACGCATCGTGTACGTTGATGTCTTTGATGATCCATCGTTATTTAAATAATTCTTATAATCGAAACTACAGTATTCATATACCAAATATATCGGAGAAAAGCCGTAAAGAAAATTAGGAGAGTTCACCGTATCCGAGCACAGCCACTGAAATCTGACAATTGAAAACTATGCAGCGACTATCGTTGCCAATTTCTGTAGCACAAATGTGGCCATATATACTAATATTATAAAGAGGTAACGATTTTTGTCTTTTAATTTGTGGGGTTATAGGGGATAATCTCTGGATCTACAGAAACGATTTTTAAAATTATTTTTGCGTTTTAGAAACCCTTGAGGAAGTTATAGGCTATTTAACATCATGCTACGAACGACGGGAGCGGAGCAATAACCAACGATGTAACTTACCAACGATGCAGAAAGCTAGTATACCTCTA
Organism: Parascotia fuliginaria; assembly: GCA_963082885.1. Lineage (NCBI taxonomy): Eukaryota > Metazoa > Arthropoda > Insecta > Lepidoptera > Erebidae > Parascotia > Parascotia fuliginaria. Next base: position 9,349,864 of record OY720173.1, on the reverse strand, counting down.
TAGTATTCAGCCGTATTTGAAGGGAAGGTAGAAGTAGTGTATTACTTACATTACGCCCACGTTTCACCAGCTATATTTAGTCCTATGTAATAGTAGGCGAGCCAATTGCAATTCCAAAGGGTTGGTATATTTTCTCCGCCCTCATATTGAAACATTTTTTGCTTAGCAACAATACAGTTACATCAGTTTTTAGTGTTACTTAGACAATAATCATGTTAAGGCCGCGTTACAATTTCTCATAAATTAACTTCACAAAGCAGAACGTGTTGTACACATTTATTTTAAATTGTATTTGTATAAATTACGCACTCTGATTATTATTTAGGTAATTCTAATAAACTTGAACATTTTGAAACGAACTTTTATAATTGCTATTTGTAATCACTTATACACAATCACGGTAATTTGATCTTGTAACCCCTAAAATATTTTAGAGAATCGCTGCTGTTCGGTATCTTCTCTGAGTGGCAGAGATGTATCTTCACACTGGGATTTCGAGTGGTTCTCAACAGAATTAAATATTCGTAAGTACTAGTGCAAGTTTCTATCGACAGCTGCATTCTGATTATTGATGATGCGGGATAGACAGAATACTCAAACTGAAGTACCTAGTAGGTACCGTAAAATGAAAAGAAAACGACCATCAATAGCGCCAGCTGCCACCAGCGGATAGCAAAAGACAGATTGATGGATTGATTATTTTAGAAAGGTGAGGTATTCCTTTAAGATATAGAGATACATTTTATTTTTATAAAATGTATCTTCCATAAAATAGTTTACAGAAATGCTATAAAAGTGAGAGAGAACAGTGAGATTTGTCTTACGAGATTTCATTTCAAATTGGTGCTGTTCAAATTGTGGATAAACTCAAATTAGCACTTTTCAATTTTAGGACGTACTCAAAACTATAGGAAACCGCAACTAGAACTAGATGATTTCAAAAACATAGTCTTCTTGATATGAGATAGCTAATTAAGCAAGTTCTCTTAATAGAAACTCTTATGAAAATAGTAACTCTATACTGATAGCTGGAAAAATATAAAAAAAAACATCCGAACACATTGCCTAGAATCATGTGGAATAAACCAACTTACCAATAAAAAAGAACATAGTACAAATAGATCCTTTGAGAGCTACGTTAGCAAATAACGAGTAGTCAGCAATGTAAATTGTTTCTGATGACATAGTGGGTGTGGAAGGTAAACTTTTTAGTTAGTGTAAAAATGTACAGCGCTTTTGGTATTTATTCTAAGAACTAAATTTTCATGCTGCCACAAAAATTAACAGTGCTCCTGGTATTTATTCTGAAAACTAAATTTTTACTGCTGTCACTGACTATTTATTTATCCGTGTTTGATAATAAAATTGCTAGTGCAATAACAAACCTATTAATGTTTCTTTTATTTTTGACTCAGTATAAAATTAAACTTCGGAGTCGAAATGGTCCAGTGGATAAGGCACCCACATCGTAAACACGAGGTAGTGAGTTCGAATCCAGGCAAGTACTAATGTGATTTTTCAAGTCATATGTACTTTCTAAATTTATCTTGGACATTTCTGACTGACGGTGAAGGAAAACATCGTGAGGAAACCTGGACTTAAAAGTCTGAAATTGCCAATCCGCCTTGAGCAAGCGTGGTGTTTAATGCTCATGCCTTCTCTATATGAGAAAGGGCTTTTGCCCTGCAGTGGGACAGTAAACAGGCTGGTATTATTATTAGTACTATAAAATTAAACTTATAGGAACCTGTACTTTGTAAAAAATTATCTCTTATCTTTGAATCTTAGAAAATAGAAACATTTGTTTCAAGTTTTTGCTTGCCGTATATATTAACATCAAAAGGTCATTAGTTGCTTTGGCTTAATCAAGTTTACTTAAAAGGAGCTCAGACAGTTTATTAAGACTCGGCTTTAATAAAGTGTTTCTTATTGGATAATATATTTAGAAAATGATAGATAGCAAGAAGATAAGTAAGTAGTGGTTTAAGTAATCAACTTTCTATTTGCGCGGCGTTTTCATTTGTGTGATTCGTAAATGGATGTTCCTTGTATGGGTGTGTCGCTACTCTATGATTACAATGCTCTTAAGTCTTAGTGATTTAAAATTAATCAATATTATTTTAAGGAGATGTAAGTTCCTATTAGTCAAGAAACTATCAGCTGTTATTTTTTTTAGATTTCGTAGATAACACGTCGTAATAAATTGTCGTCATATGCTTTTGCATGTATCATCAACTATATTAGAAAGAGCTTTCAGACCAACCGATTGCGCCTGAGTATGAGTACTGCATATAGAAGTTACCTGACCGCCACGGCAGTACGGTAAAATCTAAAAGCATTTTAGAAAACTGTGATCAGTCCACGCACTGAACTTTTCTGATATACGTGCCTGTCAACACATTCTAATAACCTTCATAAAACTCTGTCATAGAATAATTATAATATCTAGAAACGAGAAGTGACGTTTAAATCGTTCTTTGTAACAAATTACATATAAAGTGTAAATGCCACGTCATGTTCAATCTTTAACCTTGTCAAGAAGATTTTGCAGCGAACTTATAACAATATATGTCTTGAATATTACTTACTAGAGACCCGCTCCTTCTTTTCACTGGGTATATCTACGACTTTTCTGACATGATTACAAATTGTTGAAACTTTCGGCTTTAATCTACAATAATATACATGTATTGTACTTATATACCCTTCAGACGAAGTACTTTAAATGATAGTCAAAACTGTAACAAAATCCATCGCGTGATTTAAATTTAGTTAACGGAAAAATAGACAGGTAACAAGCTTAATATATTATTAAAAAACAAAATAACCCGTTTGCATAAAACGAACTGAATTTTTTTTCTACCTGCTGACGCTACATTAAAATATTATGTACCCGTGTCACTCCTACAATCAATACGAATCTAATGACACCTCATATGTTAAAATCCATCAAGCTATTTAGGCCTTATAGCGTGCCAAAGAAATAGACATACATATATACATACAAAAATATACACACATTCATACGCTCGAAAAACATTACCCTCCTTGACTTTGGCAGCCGGGCAAAAACTGACAGACTTTATTTTATACTGTTTAGAGACTAGAGATAGCAACAGAACATCTTTATACTTGAATCATTGTAAAATGCGGGGTAATTATAACACGTCATCTTACCAAAGAGAGCAGAACGATATGAATAACTAAATATTATGTTGTGTTCCTACCTGTGTACGTACGCGTTTATGGTCCATGTTACCGTTGAGTGAGTATCTACTATCACGAACATTCGATGTGTAATATAATAACTAGTCATACTACTTCGTTCATGTGTTTCGTCTATTTGCGATGACATTTCTAGAAAACAGTTCAAAGGAAGGCTACTACGTTAGGTACCTAAAAAAGTTTGTTCCATTATGTCCGATATTTATTTTGTTTTTTTTATTACAGTAGCTCCACCATTAACCTTATGTGCTTTAGCTTATCTTAATGGTAGTGACCGCGTAAAACATTTATGTCTATGAAAAATAAATTAAAATCCCTGGTATATTTTTGAGAATTTTTTTTTTATTGTTTTCCGTAAAAAACATTTACGTCACAAGTAGACAGAATACGTAATAAGTTATGTTATGCAAGAACTACAGATGATAATATATTTGTATTAATTATTATCTTCAATCGAGTCATAAATTCGAATGACAAAAAAATATATTCGGTCGAATTGAGAACCTCCTTTTTTGAAGTCGAATAAAATGGTAGGTAGATATTTTTCAACCTGACATTAATATACCATGCCTTCACGTACAAGTACCTACGTAGATATATAGGTATAGAGGAACAGTGGACAGTTTAATTTACGACCGACAGTAAGTATGCTGCGTCCCATATAAATAGACATTGAGAAACGTTCCGATAAAAGTATTCCAATTAAATGGTTCACAGTTAATATTTATGCGTAAGTTATTATTAATCATATTCAACTCACATCCTGGTCCTTGGATTCTATTCATTGACTGAAAGTTGCTCACGTAACAAAGGAACGGTAACCTAATACGTGACAAGAAATATGATGTATTAGTCGCGTTATATTATTCTATTGTGGTAGACCTATTTACCGTCTAATTGGTTTCAACGGTTCCAGAGTTCTTTAAAACTTTCGCACAGTTGCGTGCGTAGTGAAATCGTGGATCCGCTCAGTTAACGCCGAGCGTTCAGGTTTTCACAAGCAAATTGTTTTCAATTAAATTGAGAATTTACTAGATCCTACTACTGTCATTTAAAGTTTTGTATAGGTACATAAATTCTAACGATGAGAGATTTGGTGTAAGTATAATTAGGACTTCTAATATTCTTCGTGAAAGGAGGCAAAAAATATTCATGTCAACAACATTCAAGCACTGGTATAGCATGCATTCACAGATCATTTATTCAAATTTACAGGAACAAAAAAGGTTCTATTACTTTGAAAAAAAAAAATTCTTTTTTACCTATTCACTCTGAGTAAATACATAGGTAGCTATCTGCCTTTGCTATAAATTGTAAATCGTGACTTAGAGACTAACGAACGAAACACTTTGGAGAAAACAAAACAATCACGTAAAATAACTGTTCAAAAACGGTAACCGCAAAAAGAATCTCCATCTAAAGTAAATGATCAGTGCAATGTTTATAATACATTACAATATTATTTAATTTTTGCCAGTTCGAACACGGAACACCTTTGCGATCGAGTCACTTCAGACCGGTTTCTACGACATAAAGAAGGAATTCAATATTTATTACGAATATAGGTATAGCCAACACAAAGTTAACGTCCTTATGCAACAACGTTGGAGGTTTATAATTTCGTCAGATTATTGTGATAATAATAATAATAATAATAATATTCTACCACATGCACACAGCGCCATTTAGCACCAAATTAAGCAATTATATTTGCTTGTGTTATGGGTACTAAGCAACTGATATACTACTTATATACTTTTTTTTTGTAAATACATACATATTATAGATAAATTACACCCAGACACAGAACAAACAATCATGCTCATCACACAAAGGTTTGTTCTGGGTGGGAATCGAACCCACGACATCCGGCTTAGCAGTCAGGGTCACTAACCACTAGACCAACAGGCCAGTCATCATTGTGGGACATCTTCCAAGGGAATAGGTGTCTATTACATACTAATTACATCTAACAAGGTCGTACGTTTATCTTTTGTTAAATACTGTTGGATTTACCCATCTATGAATCACTAAAAGCCTATTAAAACCAAAATAAAATGCCTGTCTAGCAGATATATAACTAGGATTTATTTCGACACTGGTATCAGGCACTCAATGCTAGGACGCAAAACTATACAAAAAATGCGTTCTGTCCCCATTGCTGCCTGATGCGGCTCTTAGCGATGTATAGAGATAAATCTATTTATCCCACAGATATTATATTGCGACATTTGTAGACAAAATAGACAAGTTACGACACATTATAAACGCACGCGTTCTTGATGGTAATACTAATTTTTAGCGTGTGAACCACGTCTGTTCTGCTGTCCGCCCGAGCATTGTTTTGGGGCTTGTTGTCACTTTCTGCTTCTTACTTTCATACTTTTATATCTTTTGCACGCCAGCTATTCAATTTAATGGTATAGTTAGTTGTTAGTTTAATTTTAGTATTAATCAATAAAATATCTTAAAAGGATAATGTTATTTCCTATTGTAGCACTAGTAAATCAAGACGAAGACGAAAAAGTATCTACCTGCGATTTGTCGCCACTGCGGCTTGAATATCAAAGACGATAGAAGCAGATGAACCAGTGGTCCCCTTGAAAAATAGTTGGATCATTATATGTCTCATTTTACCGCCGTTATCGTGCAAAACTAAAACTCTAATTTATGTTAGACTAAGCAAGTACGTAAATAAACTTGATAAATATGTATGTTGTGAAAGGGAGTAAACAAAACCGTCACTCAAAGTTCGTGAACTGGTAATAATATGATATTCTATGTTATTAATATATTATACTGAAGTTAGCAGAGGGTAAATAATATGAAAGTAAATTGATAAGGTGAATGTAATGTTAGTTCAAGGCGAAGGAAAACATTGTGCAAAAATCTGGACTTTATCAAATCCGATATTGCCAGTCCACTATGATCGATCGTGGTAATCACTGCTTAGGCCTTCTTTGAGATGACATCTTTGCTCTGCAGTATGTATATACTATGATATATATATTTTATTGTGATACTATGCACTTTATAATTAGGTATGTATTTCTTAACAATATTGTTCGCAAGATATGACATTGTATTAACTATTTTAATTGGGAAATACAAATCCACACTAATCATAAATTAAACCTGGTCATTCTATAGATATGGTATTTTAAAAATCTCCACATTATGACATTAAATATGCAGTTTAAGGATAGTGTGTCAGTGAAGTAGGTAGTTTCTTAGTATTCTGTGACACTGCAATAGTTTTAAATGTTATTTTACTAAGTTTTGCCGGAGTGAGCACTTAATATTATTTATTTCGCCGGTTGCGGCAAGATGTAAGTACCATGTAACTTTACAATATAACGCTATGTCTGTTTACTCGCATCTACGAGCCTTGCGGGAACGTACATGAGAAACTTTTATGCGCAGTGTACAGACTAGTGTACACCAAAGTTTGGCGACCGAATAAAATCATACAGAGCGTTCTTATAACGAAATTTATATAATTTAGGTAAATTGTAAATGTTGATGTAAATGTTAAAGGTGTGTTCATTCTTTAGATACATATAAAAATCTTACCAGGATTAGAATGTTTTATTAATAATTTTTAAGAAAACTTACATAGAACGTACTAACTATATACTCAAGTATTTATGGATTACACAAAGTTTTATCCCAAATGTACTAGAACGCACAACCTTTTGTACAATACATACAATCTTGCACATACTCGCAGCACACCAAATCATTCTGAAATATTGATAAAGAGTAAACGTGGTTACCGCAAACCTACGATCTACACGTAAGCGATACTCATTATGTTTTAGTTGGTATTTCATAAAGCGTTCTTTTATTATATTAAATATTATGCTGTCGACATGATCTGAAGTAACACACAGACAAATTGTTAATATCTAAAAAGGTGGATTAATCTATATACAGATCAACAGTAGCAGATTAGTTAGTAGGTGTATGATATCGTATTAATAAAAACGTATCTATATAGTAAATACATCTTTCTTTGGTTACTGATTAAGTTGCTAAGTAGTTAATACATTTATCTATTCAGACTACGTAATCAAAGTATATTATAGTATCCGTAGCTTTGTAGTTCTACCATGAATTAACGTAAATTGTGAGAAAACAATTCGATCAAGTAAATACTTGTATGTGATAATTTTGTTCACAAGAATAAACCGAAAGCTTTGAAGAGAGGATTATTGTAATTATGTTGACTATTGTAGTAAAAGTTTAATGTGAAGTGGATGCATATCATGATCATTACGAGTTCGTAAGGCATAATACATTTTATTAGGGTTCTTTTACCACCCATGCCCTGCATTGTCATGCTCACTAAAATGTCATTGCTTGTGGTGTCGTATTGGCCGGGTCATCGCCTTCCCTCTAATATGGCGAGGGTGATGATGGCTGGCCCGTGCGTCATGCTCGTGAACGGGTGCTACTTGGGATGACTGGTCAATCTTGGCATGGCTTACATTTAATATTCAATCCAGTATTACCTTGTCGTTCAATGTGACCAGGGGGTGCATTTACCAGTTTAATTAAAATACGTAGTCAAATTACCATACTAGTTGAAACTAAATAATTGAAATCCTCGTTTTCTTTCTTTAATGTTAGTATTATATTAATTAGTTAATTTGTAATAATTACTTTGTATGGTTCTTTGGTTGCATTGAGTGTTTAAATTGTAACTCATTCAAATAACTGTAATTATCTGGCGATTGAAAAGAGTGGCGTGAGTTTCTTGCCAGTTCTTCTCACAGCTCTACCTCGTCAGCGAACTGGCTGTAGGTCAATTGGCTGACAAAATGTAATGTTGACTTTTCATAAGCATCATACTTTATGATCTAAATGAAATAAATGCTTTGACTTTGACTTTGACTTTGACTTTGGAAGTGTTCATGTTTATTACGAACTGCTGTAACCATAAGACATAATAATATTAAAGGCAATTTTTATTTCTCATACCAATATTTTTCGCTATCACCGATGTAAACGCGCGTTAACTCTTACTTAGACTGTTAAAATTATACTAGAAACTAACGCAAAATCTTTATTTATTAAACATATTACACACGTAGTAGAAACCACCTGCTTTAGATGAAAGTATTAACACGAAAATTGCGAGTTTAACGTGACTCTTGTAAAGTTACCCTACCACTAGGGAGTTATTCGCGTCAACTTCTAAATTAGGTTTAATTCAACTAAATAGAAGAGAATTGATGTTAGTTTCGCAACTAATTTGCAATTAAGACAACCATTATTGGAATACCTTGTCTACTCCAATTTAGTTACTTGTCGTACATTGTTACGTAGAAGAATTGTCTGTATTAAACAACAGGGAAACTTGAAAGTAAATTAATTAAAATTTCATTTCATTTATTTAAAACTTCTTTTGTTTACGATAGAAAGTTTACAATTTATCGATAGGCAGTAAATATTTTTACGAGGAAAGCAAGGTTTATTTAAAAAAAACTTTCACATTAGATACTTTGCGAAAAGTATTTCAACCCACAGTAAAGTTATTTGAGAAACTCAGCACGTCAGATTTACCACATTGGTCATATATCTGACATTCTTTCAAAGGTTGTTGTGCGTGATATATTTACGCGATCAGTTGATAAACTTGTACATTTATTGCGTAATCAAAGATACGTAAACGATAGTTCATCGAAGGCGGATACAAACACCGACCTCGGCTCAGTTTCCAATATGAGTCATATGAATAGGAAATTCTCTAAAACAACCCACACATCGACGGCTTCAATGTCACTTATTCACACTCAAGTCATAACTTAATAACTTGTGAGGTAAATAAGAACAGTAAGCACAAAAGTTTTTTAAAACAGACTAAACAGAGCGTCTGATTTTCTAGTTTTATTTTAAACTTAAATAAAAATTCTTAAATTCAATAAACAAAATGGTTTTAGAGTACCTACAATTTTTTCTAGTAGTCTACATATTATTATTATAATAATGTCACGTCACGCCAATTTGTTATTCTTTTTTTTTAAAGACGTATTTCTTAGTAAGACACATGTCTGGTGTCGCGGGGGCTTTACAAAGTTCGATCAGAGTCCACCCAGATTATTTTTTTTATGGATCACACAAAGTTTTGCTCTTGCAAAGCAATCTCACTCCTACTATGCCATCGTAGCAATCAAAATAATGTAATATAATTAATAAATAGTCACACAAAAGTAACTAGTATCCAGCAAAAACTGAAAACTGTTTACTAAAGTTGCCAAAGTACAGTTTCTTTATTATCAAGGCTAAGCAACACTGTACATAACTACCGTTTCATTGCAGTCATCAATACAGCTAACGTGGGAAAAATTGCTACCGAATCGAAATACAAATGTTTCACTTAACAAAATAAAAAAAGATCTTAACATTCTTAATCGACACACAAAATGGTACACGACTAGTGCAAATATTATCCGTTTCATTCAGGTTAATTGAATGAACAACAAGAACGTTAAAAATTACAAAATGACAATTAATCTACAGACAGTGCTGACGTGAGGGTAGGGCCATGAGAAGAACTGGCAAGAAACTCGGGCCACACTTTTTAGAACTTTTTAACTTTGTAGAAGGAGGCTAAGTGACCAACAAACCTTTGACTTAGCTCTTTGATACGGGTACCTACTAAGAATCGCACTGAATAAAATCTCTGTAAAGTACCTACAGAATAAACGATATACCTATTTTCAACCTGATACACAATCTACGGGCTGCTGGCCTAGCAAGTGCGGCCTTTCCCTTGAGAACACAGGCAACCACTAATTAGGTACTAGTAGAAATACAAGACTGTTTACGTAGTTTTGCCATCGCTACGGGTGCCTTATACTTTCTCAGTTGGTTGCTTCAATTTGATCCCGAAATTTCTTAATACTTGTTTTGATTTACTTCTATGTGTCACATGTCTGGAAATGTGTATCGGCACTTAGCTTTCATGCAGTCATAATTTTGTGTTAACAGTCATAAGGTTTTTACGAAAACGATCCTGCACGCGGACTAAGCCACATCTGTACTAATATATAAAGCGGAAGAGTTTGTTTGTCTGAACGCGCTTCTCTCTAAAATTACCTAACGAATTTCCAAAATTCTTTTTGCGTATGATAGCCCAGTTCTCGAGGAAGGTTATATATATAATATATAACATCACGCTACTCGTGACGTGTGCAGAGCAGTAAGCATAGACGCGGGTGAAACCGCGCTGCAGAAAGCTAGTTTAACAATAAAATTTCTGAACTAGGCATTAAGCAAGACGCTTGATTTTCTTGTTTTGTTCATTTCGCAAATGACTCCATTTCGATAGTAATTAATCAGTAGAGTCCACTATGATGGATTATACAATACCTAAGTAGTAGTTACGTTAGTTGGTAGTAGTTTACGCTTGTAAAGAGTTTAACGTTTGACTTTAATGTAAATCGTTGCCATTTCAGTCCTTCTCGTACCATGTAGGTACCTAGTTGGGTATCATTACTAAATACCTACTCTACTTAATACTCAGCAAGCGACCTTTAACAAATTTTAATCCCGAATCCGTAAATCTGAATTTATCAAATATTAGAGCCATTAGCAACGTCATGTTAAATCGAGTGTATTTTTTGATATTCGAAGTGAAATATGTTGAAACTGTTTAACGATCTTGTAACCTGATTAAAATACGTAATGGACGGTGAAATGTGAGCTCAAGATATAGGTCATAAGATGTGGAACAGATTATGTACCGTATCCGAAATACAAATTACTTAATGAGATTTGAAACTTGCAGGATATTTTGTTGATGTAATGAAATACACCACACTAGCCTTTGTACGCGTTAATGAAACCCTATGTCATTAACAGTAAGCGTCAGAACCCCTGGTTCTACGTTGATTGGTTAAAAAACTGCCATTATGTAATGACAGTAGGTATCTAAAATAAACACTATTTAGAAGTGTATTACTTCCCAAAGATCTGAGTGACCTCTGCTCTATACACAGACGGACAGCCTAATTATAAGACAATATGTTACTTTTAATGACTTTAAGTAAAACCTACATGATTATGATGACAGATCCGAATAAGCTTATGACAATTACATGACAAATCACATATTCTGTGAAAAAAGTAAACAAAAAGCAGGTAAGTCATAATAATAATAACAGAAAGGGCTACAATTTGTGCAGTTTTAATAAAACAGCAATATGCCATTGAGCTATTTCCATACAAATGTATGAAAAATGGTTTCTTCAATGCAAGCTGCGGCAGCACACAATAATAATACACAAATACAGACAGATACAAACGACTTCAACCAGACTGGTGAGAATATTATCGCACTATGAGCTCGTATTAAGACCATTGCAATAGTGTCAACGTAATAACAATTGATTTTGCTTGTATTCGTGACCAACATTGTTAGTCTATTCTATATGTGAGTTTGCTATATATTGATTTAAATGCATACCTATATATTATGTATATACATTCTCCCTCAGTACTGAGATTGCGTTGTTTAATTTGATAAAATTTACGTTTCTGTGCATTTAGATAAAATTTTACGTTATTTTTAAGAAAATATTTAGCAAAATTTAAGCGAACTGACTGTAACCACCTTCTCAATTTTTATCTATCATCAGACCACAGTCATAGCAACATTACTGAACACTATTGTGTCTTAATACGTGACTGCCCTGCTATTAACACCGTGTCTGCAACTCTTGGAGACGGGGAACACAGCCATCCGTTTCCACGCTGAGGTACACAAATAACCCTACCACTATCATTTTTAACCGACTTCAAAAAGCAGGAGGTTATCAATTCGGGTCGTATGTTTTTTTATTTTTTGTATGTTTGATACCTCATAACTCGGTCATTTATGATCCGATTTGAAAAATTCTTCTTTTATTTGAAAAGGTAGACTGAAATCGGGTCCCATGTTTTTTTTGTAAAGAATGGTTTAGTGGTTTGGCTTCAATTTTATATTTTGTAACAAAACGTATGCAAGGAGTGAAGACGTGTAAAGCAACACGTCGATGTCTTTTGCGACGAATTTTCTGACATTGACATGTCCATGCTACAAGTGCGATGTGATTTTCAAAATATTTTTTTTGTTAAAAACGTAGTGGCCCTGGATGGGTGACCGTTTATGTCATTTCATTTTCAGCGTCTTCATTCTTTAGAAGCAGGGGACTATGGTTATCAATATAATTTGGTAGTCGTTAAAGCCAAGTTACAGGTCTTATGGTCGTGAGAAATTACAACAGCAACGGGCGGCCTTAAACCTGCCTTTACACACTGTTTATTTTTTGTATATCTGTTAAGCGATTGCTCGGTCAGTTAAATTATGATTTTTGATGATTCTTCATTGTTAGTAGATCATCACTTTTTTGTTTTGATTTGTGGTTTCTGGGATTCAGGGTTTAGCGATCAGCAAAAGTGTTGACAAGGACTTTATATCTCTATTTACAATCTTACCTCACGTCTCTACTTTCTGTCAAACGGCACGGCGCTGTCTCATTTGCGCAGCACGTTTAGTAGGTCTACCCATATTGAATATATTTATACACAATTTTTATTAATTAATTACCACTAAAAGTTTAAAATAAAATAATTTTTAGAAAAAGAATGAAAACCGACTTCAAACAATACCTACATGTTCAATCCTTAACTAAAAAGTAGAAAATAATATTTTAATTACTTCATAGCAAAGAACATTAAAGGGAATCAACGCAATCCTAATATAATACTTTACTATTTATAGTTTTTAATCAGTTATTTTGGAGTCGGTGCCAGACAAGAAGGATCATAATGACCTTAATAGAAAATAACCTACCAACTAGCAAAAATATACTTGAATAATCTTTTAATATATGAATGAAAAATATAGATTTAATACAAGAAATCGATCGGAATCTGATAAGTGCGCGTCAAATTTTTTTTGTATATCTGAACACAACTATCAATGACGTCTGCCTTCACGCGTATGACCGCGTTCGGGTAGTACACTCAGGCATATCCCCCAGGCGTGCCATTATCGCCCCGTGCATTTCAAAAGTTTGTTGCAAATCCAGAATTAAAGATCCTTCATGGCTGGCACCGACTCCAAAATAACTGATTAAAAACCATAAATAGTAAAGTATTATAGGTATAAGGATTGCGATGATTCCCCTTTAATGTTCTTTTCTATGAAGTAATTAAAATATTATTTTCTACTTTTTAGTTAAGGGTTGAACATGTAGGTATTGTTTGAAGTCGGTTTTAATTTTTTTTCTAAAAATAATTTTATTGCAATAAACAAAAAACAACTCCGTGACAATAATTAAATATACAATTATATTTACGAATAAATCAAGTACACTATTGTCAAGTAATTCAATATCGTTTCTAATAGTAGAGCACGTAGGTGAACAAAAACATGATTTCCCTTGAAACCAACGCCAATAACTATAAAAACTAACACGGCAACTAGAAACTCCACCAGCATTTATAACCGGATCTATTCCTATTTCTCGTCTAGTTAATAGCTACATTAATTTCAGAGGTTTCCATTTTGTTGAAGCTTCAGACTTTGTGCTAGTTGTTTGTATTCTATTTTACATCCTCTTTTAAATTGCCATTCTAGTATGAGAGCGATTGATACAAGCAATGCTCAGGATCGTGAATTGTCTGAGTATTATATAAATATTTGACACACTAACACCCAGTTGTTTTTTTTGACAAGCGGTAACAGACACTTACGACTCACGCAGGCTGTACTTCTAGGACCTTATGGCAAGGAAAGAAAACTCTGTACTTTCTATAAAACACACAATGTTTATACTCTACTGTTTACACAGGGCATGTTTTAGGAGCATGACGTGGCTATAGCATTGACATAAGTTTCTTTTAATTTTCAATTAACGATTTTAAGCTATATTCTTGATGTCGTTTTCTTTGGTCAAAATTTAGTTTGATTAAAATGAGTGATGACAGAGAGAATTCAATTTCATTTTAAGTAAAATATGTATTTAAAACAAGATAATATAATAAAGAAGCAAAGGCTAACTCATATTTTTATAGTTCAAAACACTTTAGGGGCATCGTAGTACAGCGTCTTATGCTATACATAAGCATACAGCTGTTATATCAGTTAATGACCGGATCTCGTTAACTCGTGCAATATAAGAACTCGTTACAGTACACGCGTCATTAGAGGAAAACACCGAGCAAGCACGAGCTTGAGCCGCACCGAACGTTCCGCACAAAGTTGTGAGGTACGATAAGATCGATACGATCATATAACACACAATGTAAATTTCATGCATTATATTAAGTATCGACGGTTCTCTGACCAGAGGCCCTAGACAATTTGCAAAGATTTAGCAAAGATTAGATAAAGTACGATACCCTAAAAAAATACTCTAAATGATTACGTACTCAAACGTTGTAGTAATGTTCGCAATAAAAGTTATTATAGAGCCAAAACGTGTTACATTTGCTTAAATATTGTGTTATCTATACATTATATATCGGTGAAGTGTGTGTAATTTTAATACGTCGTAAGTACCTAATATGGAAATACAAATTTAGACAATAATACCAGCATTCTTCTGTCTCACTGCATGACAAAGTCCTCTTCTCATATAGAAAAGGCATGAGCATTGATCAGCACGCTCGCCTAAGGCATTTTCAGACTTTAACTATAGCAAATTTAACAAAATCAAAGGGTGTATTTATTGTCAATTAGTCAAATAGAAAGAGTAAAAATCAAAGGCAACAATGGCTATAATGCAGGTGTTGCATCATAGGTATATATAATTATTGACATTACATTACGCTGCAAAATGACTAAGTGTATAATCACAACTTTTATGTTTCATTTGAAACTTCACTTGTGATATTTTAGTATAAATATTAAATTTAATTTAAAATAATTACTTACATTAATAAAAAATATTTTTACAATACTTTGGTATTCGTATTCAGCGTCGCCATATTTAAATAATAAAAAGTTAGTTCTATGAAGTGACAGGCTTTCACCCTCTTACAGCAACCCTCTTAGCCAATGACCCTCTCCCTTCGGTCCTCTATAACGACTTGCGATGGAGAATAAGCAGCTGATACTTCCTATTTTCGTAAAATCCGATATCAAATTTGAGAAGGGAAAATATTTTTCAAATTCCTCCGTTCCGTCAACAATCAAATCGCTAATAACATCTTGGTATTTTCGATTTAAATCTTTTAAAGTAATATAAAATGAAAATGGTAAATTGACATTATTATAGCTAAACGACGGTGACGCCGCGACGTCCAATGATGGTGACTATTTATCACTACTTTTTGCAAGACTAATATATGATGATTTACGCCGAATGAAATATCGTGCACTAATAACCAATAAACCTGTAATACCATAAAATAATATCGGCCTAAATATTTTACCTAGAACTATAATAATATTCGTAATAAGTAGTTATGTTTAACATATATGTATTACAAAATTCAATATGAAATATTATTTCAATGTAGGTTTGGATTACAAAAAGGTTTAAAAACTTTGAACATGTGAATAGGCATTGATTATTACGTTAAAGAAGGGCAGTGTTTAAGTACAAGGTTTAGTAAATTACAATTTTATAATTTAGATTCTAATCTATGAGTTAGGTAATCAGGTATTTTAATGGTTTTAATTAAAGTCACTTAAAATTGGCATTGCCTTATTGTGTTTGTCCTCCCTTCTTTCATGTCAACATGGAGTTATGGATCGATGTAGTCGTATTATTTTACATCTTATGGAGGAGTAAGCCAACGCGTATGAACTTACGAAGCTACAAAGTAACATTTAAATAAAATTAGTACAAAAAGTTGTAACAATAAATACTTAATTTCTATCAGTGGAATAGATTTAGAGACTGCTATGGAATAAAATGAAAAAGTATAAGTATAGCCTAAGTAATTTTGTTTGAAATAATTCTGATTCTATTAATTGTGCGTAAACACAAATTTAATAGCATAGCAATTACCCATTTGAATATTTTGAAAACATTATTTTAAGCCTAAACATAATCGTATTGATATTTTGCTTCTTATTTACATATTTATTGCGCTTATTATACAGTGATTGCCAAATTGCTTTTATGGATTCAACGGCTGAATAAATACCTATATAAAAAGTAAATAGTTATCTACGTTAATTTATGAATTGAATGAGATGAGCTTCAAAATGAATGAATATGTCGATTTAATATTTTTGTTCGGCAAGTATCAACGTGACTTTTGAAGTCATGTTTTGTATTTGCCAAGTATCTCTTGATTTAAAGGTAAAGAAAATAACGTGAGAAAAGCTATACCAAATATATAAAATACAAACCTCAAGGGTCAACGTATTGGCATATAAACTGCCCAAGAAGAAGTAAGAAATTCTCTATATTAACAAAAATCTTCATAAAATAACAGTATATTATTCATAATCAGTAACTTACGAGAACGTACGCAGTCAAGTAACGCTGTCAATATGCATAAAATTCAATAAATTATACGTACTAATGTAACCACGTTTTCCTTTATTACTCTTCGCATTCACCATTATATAAGCATACTGTAAGAAAACATGTTTTTTCGGTCAATAATAAGTTACCCCCCTCTAACATAACCCTCTAACCAGTGAGGAATACTATATTACGATCAAAGCCAATGTTATTTTTCATCACCACCAAAAATATATTAGAAATGTTATTGAAATACTGTTACTATTATTTAGCCTGCATAAGTTAAAACCTCGTTTGGAATATTGTGTTCTTAGCGAGGTCTCTATATTGTTAGACCTAAGTGGGTGTGATGTCCTCAAAATACGAAGCTTTAAGAGCTCTCTGATCTTCGCACAGACGTAAGTGGCATTAGTTGCAAATAAGCAAGAAAATGGAATTTATTATCATTTATTTATTTAATAAATTAGTGAAAGCCTAATAAATTAAATGACGGATAAATAAAATAAGGTTTAAAAAGCTGCAGTGAGTAGGTGTTAAAAGAACTGAACCATGCAGCAGTTTCCACATGTTTAATGTTTGCTGAGCAATGGAAGCAGGGCACCACAAAATTTGACTAAATAATAATCATGGATAATGTCTAACTCAATATCTAATCAAACTTATATAGAAGCAACATTCATTACAAAAAAACCATATAATGATTGATAAATACAAATTTTCTTACTCACCAACTTCTCCAGTGACAATCCAATGAGACAGAAATAAATCACAACAGAAACACAAATGGACGATACAATGAACACCACGGGAGAGGGTTACAAAACAATATAATAAAATAAAATCACCAGGGTCAAACAGGATCGCACAATCAAACTAAACGCGCTCGCACCATGCACAACGTTACGTGGAGATGTCCAGGACTTGCCTTACCAGTTACAGACGTTTCATAATCAATGCGTGAGTGTTGTAATATTTACGTAATTTTTTTTTTCAGCCTAACAGACTGTCGGCGCGATGTAGTATAGCTGCGACCGAATGTACTGCTCCCGGTGAACGCACGGGCCGCACTGCTTGCCCGTAACGGCAAAAGGTCGTTCGTTACCCACATTCTCTTTCCGCGCAAGCCTTCCCAAGTTAAAGTGAGATGGAAAACACACAGGGTCGCCGAGCTAGCGGTGTAAGCAAGACGACAATAACACAGCCTCACAGGAAAACCCAAACTCGAGTCATGATAGTTCTAACTTAAGACCATGCTTTGCCTTTGTGAATTATTTGAAAGGTATACATCATTGCTTAAGCATTTTCTATGTGTTAACGGAAATAACAAAAACGTTCTAATTGTCAAATGAATGGGTAAGCTTTACAAGGTAATGTCGATTGCCTCACTAGTTCGCACCGTGCGTGTATGCCACCAGTTTCCATAACGTTTTAGCTAATGTGCGTAGAGTAAGGCACTTGAACATATAATAATGTTTGGAGTATTGCTGCGGTGATGCAGCAAAAATGCGTATAACGCTGCTCCGAGTTCTATCTCCACGTCGAAGTACCTACTTTATATTATACATACAAATACAGTGCCAAACTGTGTAACAGGATTACCTCTTACTACGTCTCGATATAACTTACAAAACGTGAATGTCATTCTTCTTCTTTGTACATACAAATACAGTGCCAAACTGTTTAACAGGATTACCTCTTACTACGTCTCGATATAACTTACAAAACGTGAATGTCATGAATTTTTTTAAATTAAATCTTATTCGAACAGTCACTAAAGTAGGTCACTGTAATTCCAGTTATCTTTGTCTTAACAGTATGTACACTTTAATCATAATATACAATCTGCAATTAAATATTTTGTGTAAACAGAAGATTCGTAATTTAAATTTCATTAATTTCGACTAACATAGTGATACAATAATCTAAGTCCCTGAACCGTAACTATAAGTTCTCGAATTGAACACGAAACTATTTTTCCATACTTTACTAAATTTGCCTTCAGACCGATTGCTAGCAATAAGGTCAAATAGTTAAATCAGTTAGTGGATTTCACTATTCAATTTAAATTTAACAATGTTTCCGTAAATAGATTTTCACTAATCAAATGAAGTTTCACCTTAAACATAGTTTTAGAATTTCGAATAGGTAAGTTTGGTTCTGTAACTTTATTTCAGACAAAATAGAGCAAAGCGAGATTTCTCCAAGAAGTTTTTATTCAGATTGGAAATACGTACCTGGGCAAAAGTGTTTAGGTGTTGTTTTCTTGGCGGGTAGTATTGGTTTTCAAGACTCTTCAACTGTTGCCAATACAGGATGACAATGACAGACGCATAAGACGCATCTAATGATTCTTAGTTGCTCATGGAGGGGTGGTTACCCTTGCAAAAGAAAAAAGCAGCATCTAGGTGATAATCAATGAAGATCTATTAGATGGTAGAAATAAAAACTACATAATTATTATGTATATGTGATAATGTCTAATTGGTAACATGATGGAGTTTACTATGATGGCTTTTTGTTCATCTCTAAGTGAGAATACTCTTGCAATTCACACATTTCTATAACGTAAATAATATTTTTAAAGCGGCAAATAATGTCTCAGATCTCCTTCCAACATTAAAAGAGAATTATACGCCTATTATATAAAAATACGACTACCTTGCATCATAAGGATAATATTAGGTAACAAAACACGTGAGTTTATATGAGGTTTATAATATCAAGAGTTGCCAGTTACTTCAGAACTCCCTGAGGGTGTTGTGGGGATATATTCGAAGCACGGCGAATAAAACCACAATCGAATGTAATTCGATTCCTTCAGTACATACTTCGATGCTATAACGAAGTAGATATATAGTATGATATATATAGTAACCGAAATATTTTAGATTGTTGATTCGTTTTTTAAGTGTTCTATAATAACCAACATTGCTAGACAACACTTACCAGGCAAATTAATACCGGTCACAATAGAATCTTGCATTGTCTTTGAGAACGGGGATCTAATATAATTAATTAAATATCAATGCACTCTATATCCACTTCAAAGTTAAAGACCACATAAATTTAAAATTCCAAAAAAGTAACAGTTCAACTAGTCTTTCTTCAAGACTTCCTTGGACTCATAACTATAAAGGTTGTCTAGATGAGATCGCTTTTAGCGATAAGACCGCCCATCACTATTTATTGTTACATAATTTTAATATTTAATGGAAGTTACAGTGGTGTACTATAAAAATATTCTATTCTATTCTTTAAGCGTTTTTCACTGTTATGTTAGAGCCAATGCAATAATATAATGCGTGCCTTTTATTGTTGTAGCACGATTTCTTTAGAGCAGGATCAAATTGCTTTCACTCAATACTTCACTGTTGCCAGTGTAGCTAAGATAGCGCTCTCAAAGCCTGCGTCTAATAACTATTTTGTTGTTTCAACGTAAAGGAAAATAATATAGCTGCACGCTTGCTTTTCGATGTGCTAATGTTGCAACGGTGCTGTAGGTGAAGAAGGAGCTTTGTTGAATGAGAGCTACAAACCGATCTAACTACTTGATTGCGTAGTACCTACATATTTATTGACTGTAAGTTTTGGTAACTTAACTTTAACTTATATTTATTCGTTTTATGTTCATACAGAGTCACGACCTTTTACGATAAAGAAAAGAAGGGACTGAAAAAATGCTTATGGATACCTTTATAAATCGCAGCGTGATATATGCAAAGTTTTACACGTTACGTCGAGGGTAAGATAACATATTTACGAAGGTTTCTCACAGATATGAAACTATAAAATATATTTTTGTTTTGTACATAAATGCACGAAGGACTACGCATTGAAATTGACTAATGAACTACCTCCAAAATAACGCAGTCGTAGCAAGTTGCGTGTCTGCTGATGTAGTAGCGGTTTCAGTACTCCTGAAGAAAACACTATATTGGCAAGAGAAGGTTTGTGTCTTTGGCTGCAGGCACTGCATTCTTAACATTTAAGGTAAAAAAGCAACAGACGGTGGTGTCAAGATCACTTCTCACTATTTCTAGAGTTTTAAGATCCATAAGCGGCGGTTACGACTTGCAAAACATTGTTTCTGGAACCAAAATTAAATAATTTGAACAATGAATTAATTAAAAATTGGTAATTCGTCAGCTTCTTGAGCCTTTTTTATGTTTTCGTTTAATACTACTGAAAACGAGTAGGTAGGTATACCGAAATGATTGTAGGCAGTTTCTATAAATGTTATACAAAAGTTTCTTCCTTAGGTACTATATTCAGATAAAAAGCGAATAGAATAATTCCAACGCTATTAAGCTTATTAATACATTAAAAACTATGATTATATTCATATTATTATCATAATCGACAAAAATAAAATATATTCTTATAAAATCATAAAATCTTGAGAATCTTAACAAAAACAACCTCAAGATTTATGTTGTACTAATCAAATAATCTAGAACAGTTGAAGTGTATGCTATAACGTTTTTATTAAAAAATAACACAATCTGATTGTGGGAAATTTACAGCACACTCTGTCATATGTTATTGTGTACTTATTATTTATCATCTTTTCGGGTAACCATAACATTTACTATATCGGTATTTTTACATGGAATCCACCAGAGCATCACTACGATACATATATACCGACCGACGGATTGGTATTAACGGGCTGTTTTCCGCAACTCCACGACTGTGCGCGTATTTTGCGTGCCGACCGACGGATATACGACCTAGTGGTTAAGACAGTGATGTCCCAAAAACCTGATAAAGGAGGCCGAAAGACGCTGAATGGAATTGGCTTTTCATGACATTGACAATATGCATGATTTGATTTTCACCTACTGATTTTACCAATACTAATAATACCAGTACTCGTTCCACAAACTAGCTGTAAACAAATTGTTATTAGAGTTAAGTTAGACACTATGACATAAACAGCGAGTTTACTGTCGTTATCAAGTAACGAAAACGCAGGTGCACACTTTTTATATGATCGTACTATAGCTACGGTATATTATTAGTATTACCGTGCTATAGCAGATCACAATCGCGGAGCAGTCATAAAGTTATTATCTAAAGAAACAACAATCTTAGTTGCCCAATACGCAAATTCGGTTCGCAACTAAGGACCAGTTTACAAATTATCTATAATTAGTACGAAAGGCGCATACTGCATCATTGATTATTCAACAATACTAGTTACTCCAGTTGCGTTACAACAAATAATTAATGAGCAGTGGTTACTAGCGTTAATTACCGCTCATTACGTTGATATCATATTCAATGTTGAGTGTGCAGCATTTGTTTATTAATTTTTATTCAAAACAAATCCCACTTTGGGGAATAATCTCATAAATTGGTACTTCTGAGGATTAGGATGTCATATTTTTCTAAAAATCGTGCTGGATTTTTGTTTTAATAATTGGGAGAGATGTTATTAGTGTACTTAAGGGTATCACAATTATAACACATAAATAACATTATACATTTTAAGCTTCAAGCATCTTTTGCTGGGCTTCATATCATGCCCAAACTAAGATAAGTAGTGTGGCTTTTGAAATGGTGTCGACCACTTCTGGATTCCACTGACTGCTTACCATCAGGAGAGTAGGCTCACTTCACTTTGGTAGGTTAATAGAAAAAAAATTAGGTAGTACACCGGTAATGCTGCGCCTGTTTATGGGACAAAAGAGAATGGTTTTAAATAAAAAAATTACCTATAAGGCTAATCAATAACCGTAACATAACATAGAAAACTACTAGCACAAATGATTGTCTCCAGCGCTCGTGAGTACGAGAGCAGAGCATGACATAGAGTATGGAATTGAAAAACACTCACTGCGACATATGAACTTTTATTTTTACTCAAAATCAAAGAAAAATCACTCCTAAGGTACTTAGAGTAAATATTTTAATTGAAAATAAACACATAAGGAAACATTAATAGCCAATTCAAAGTCATCACAGTATAACCGAACAGTAAGCGTGTTAAGCCGGTCACTAGAAACAATGGTGCGACCACGATTTGAAACTTAATATAACAACTAGCCAAACTGCACCTGACTATTTGACTCGACGAATTAGCTTTAACCACCAGAAACAATCATCTAATTTTAAAATAAAGTTGCTAAAAAGAAAGGCTTAAGAAAAATGCCGCCTGATATAGGTATATGGCAAACAGTTACTGTAGTTTAGTCTGTAAAGCTTCGAATACTAGAAGAGGTATACTGATATGATGATATTATTATATCATCATCATTATCATATCAGGCGAAAGACGTTCACTACTGAACACATGTCTTTCCCAACTTTCAACCTTGACCCGTTGGAAGCCGATACAGTATATATTAAGTTTAAATTTAATTTGTTAAGTCGAGTTAGAGACCTTTGCGGATGACATACTTGCAAGCTACTGCAGATAGTTAATACGTCGCCATAGTGGAAGTTTAAAGTTCGCCAATCGGATTACAGAAGTGACAAAAGAAAAAATACGTTATTTTTATTGTAATATTGAAACGCTTTAATAATATTATTTTTAAAATTCATAACCACAAAAGTATATTTTACAAAGCATTTATGGTACTAAATTATTGTAATTTTTTATAAATAGGCGAAGTTCGTTTTCTTTGTGTATTAATAAAGTTTTTTTTTATTTCAATTCCGTAATACAAAAAAAAAATTGGATCATATTTGCCCCCTAAAATCTACCCCGCTCCAGCCTAATCAGCGTAGTGTTTCTAACATTATACTGTAAAATAAAATACAAATTGCTTCATCGTAAGTGTGATCATGACGCACATTTTGTCATCGATTTGTTGCAGTTGAATTTAGAACATATATCTAGTTAACTTCCTAATCATTCGAATCAGTTTGCGAGGCTTGTCACTCTATTACGCCAGTGGGCGTATACACTCATTCAACATAACTTTTAACCGTGGTCTCTGTGTAAGGTAATAGCCGAAACTATTAATGCTTCTGCACTTTTTGGCACACATTTCTCGATCATTTTGTGAATGCATGACTATTAAATTTATATTTTTCTAAATTCTAGACTTCCTGGCGTAATCTAGCAGTAGTTTATCTTAACTATCTTAATATTTCATCACGCGTATCAGCTTATAATACTATTCTGGCGTCACTACTGTCATCAAAATTTAAAACACTAAACGTACGTATACGTACGTTTAAAACCATATTTAGTCGTTTCGGTAGCAGCTCGTTATGATCTCAGTCCATTGTATTAGATTCGCACGGCTCGCCACTGTGAAACACATCCTCATGCATATCGTATGAAATCTATTTCCTTCTTATTTTTTTCGACATGCTTTATGCTCTTCGATGTTGAACCGCAGCTTATAATTTTTTTGTTAATGCGAAATTAGGTCAATTGTTGAGAGATTTATGTATAAAAAACTGACCAGTCTTACAAATAATTCAAGAATTATTTAAACAGTACCTGTTTGTGTGTGAATAAACGTTTTCATAGAATAGGCCTGTCAATCAGCATATTACGCAGGCAGGACCAGTGGAAAGGAGATGACACAATACCCTGTCAACTCATAATTATTATGACTGCAAAGCGTTGACTGCATGCAGAATGAGTATCCTGGAAATTTCTTTCTGCTCAGAAGAAGGCTATAGACACTTCCCCAATAAAGTCATACTAATAGTCATAGATGGGATAATAAGAAGTTTAGAGGATAAGTAAAACTGAGACATAATAGCAGAAAAGAGCTCGATGGGTCGAAACAAAGTCGGAAATCTTTTCCGACTTTGTTTCGACCCATCGAACCTCAACATTAAAATAATCGTAAAATATGTAAGTATTTTCTTAAGGTAAAATTATACCAAATTCATTGTTGAGGTGGATTAATAATAAGCGAAAATTGGTTAACATCGCTACCAATATCCAACCGAGTGTTATTTTATTTAAGGAGATTAAATTGATTGCCTTTTGTTTGTTCTTTATTAGATACATTAAATTCGTTGCTAAGCAAAGTCAGATAGAGTACTAACTTTGGCAAAATGAAATTATCTACAATCTTGAGCTTATAATTCAAAGCGGTATTAATTCACTTCAGTTCTCTATTAAGTTCTGTATACTATTAGCTATATTCATGTTCTTTGATGAACTGAATCTAGATAGGTATTCTATTACTACGAGTAATTAAATTCTACCTACGATGGCATGAGTTATAGTTAGAGCTACGTAACAAATTCTAGTGGTAGAGAAGATCTTTATTGTATGATGTATGTTAATTTCAATTGGAATATTTATTATTTATTAAGTTTACGTTCGAGAACCTTTTAAATGTAATTCCACTCACGTATTTAGCAGTTAGTAGTAATTTAGTAGTTACAATGGCATTCATTGATTACAATTTTCAAATAAGAGTATTGATAGATAGCCACTGTTAAGTTCATTTTTGATCGTGTGGAAGTAAAAAGGGCAACAAAACAATGTCTACAAAATAAGTTTTTAAAACCTGTAATCCAGCACAAGACAATATTAACAATACAAAGTAGAACCAAATGTACCTCTTAATAAAAATTTAAACGGCTATTTTCCGACCATCAAAAGGCCACGTACTTGCACTACAATGTCGGAGTGGACACGGAACTAGTATTGAATGCTAAAACGACCTTGCAAGGAACCATGATGCAGCTCAAAATAACAGTAATGTGAGGTTAATGTACACTACACACTACCCTCTCCGCATACATTTGCACAACCTCGTTATAAGCAAGCTTGTGCCAACTAAAATACATTTTTTGTTTAATGAAATGTGCTTGGTATGAAGCTAAGTAGGAATTAAGCCTTGACTAAGCACGTTTTATGTTTTACAGTAAATTAGTATCTATATCATATAAAGACATTTTGATGTAATTACAGCAAATGCGTCGCAATAACAGTCGTCTGCAATTAGTTTTTGTTTCCTTATTTATTAGTTTATTACTTACCTAATTATTCACGTAACATGTTTGCAACTGTAATAGTAACACGTACCTATGTAAGTAAAAACGAACTTAAATGGTCATTATAAGTGGGCTACTTTAACCATACATAATTATTGCGCGCATAAAATTATAAACAGCACCTTTTAAAGTACCATTTTGTTTTAGTGTTTGGCATTAAATCAAAATGGCCTTGCATAGAGTTCAATTTTGAGTTATAATGTACTTTGCTACGCTATTATTAATCACGATAAAGTGTTTTTATTCATTGACGCAGGTGGCGGTCGCCGCTGTGCGAAAGTGAATCGAGGGCACACCAAGGTTCCGAACATTTTTTTGCGATGATCCAATAGTACACGACTTCTGAAAACGTAGCTACCTTCATAAAGTCACGTATAGTAAGGGTTGATCCGTGACGTGAAAATATAAAATAGTGCCGTACAAGCCGTCCCTCCGTAGTGGATATATGGATCCTAAACATTTTGGTAAATACAAATTCAGTTCACGAACCGAGTTTTAGTTTCGCCGCAATTCTGCTTGTACCTACCTACTCTAATAAAATTAAAAGTTGCATGTCAATTTTGTGAATGTTCTGGAATAAATTATGATTTATTTATACATATGCATTCATGGCCCAGAAAAATGTTAGCTATTGTTAACCAAACAGTTTCTCGGGTACTCTCTGTATACAAATTACTATACACGCTATTAGACACAGAATACAATATTCAATTCAAATATATAGATACCTACATTCTACCTACACAGTTTTGAATTTTTGTGTGTGTCCTTCTGTCTTTGTAATCTGTCGGTAACGTCGACATCTTAAAAAATTAAATTCCCAAATGTTGAAATCAACGTAACGTCTAGTCCCAAAATGTCGACAGTATATCAGTGAGCAGTGTTATTATTTTTTTTTTTGGCAGAAAGATCCACGCTTGCTCAAGGCGGATTGGCAATTTCAGACTTTTTAAGTCCAGGTTTCCTCACGATGTTTTTCTTCACCGTCAGTCAGAAATTACATACTTCACAAAAAATCTTAAAGACTTTTGAATGCAATTAGAAGAATACTTAGAAATGTTTCGCAAAGCAATAAACGTACGTTATTTTATAATATCTCGTATAGTTTCATTCTGGATTCATCTATAACAAGCACAACAATAACCTATCAACTGTGTGTACATGTGTGTGTGCGGGTGCGTGAGTGCGTGCGTGCGTGCGTGCGTGCGTGCGAATATGGAACATATCATAGCAATAGTGTCGTATTGCATCATTTAGATTTACGAAGGCGTTTAAAATATTGAAATTCTAAAATGACTGAAAATAATTTGTTAACATAATAAAATATAGCCAAAGTTATCTGCTGAATTTATTGATTTCTAAAGATGAAAGTATTTTTCAAATCGGTAACGTAGACTTTTAGTTAAATCGTTGCAAACAAACAAACATACAAAAAAATCTAATCTTTTCTCTTTATAATATTATCTAGAAAAATTATCCAGAATTGCATCTCAGTCACAAAATCTATAAATTATTGAACCAAATGTAAAACAGACTACATAAAGAGTTTTAAACTACGAACACCAGTGTCCACTTGAACACCACGCGAACAAAACTGAGTTGTAAATAAAGTTCTAGTAACATTTACGAGGCTCCACAGAGAGAATACAAACATGAAACATTTTAAAAATGGCGACGAGCTCAGGGATTCTGTTTTTTATTTAATCTTTCAGTAATCTGGTCGTAAAAAGGACAACAGGCCGCAGCGCCACCTACCGGCGTTTACTACGACCCGAGTGGTTCCGCAACGTCGTCGCTGTCGCCCGTAAACTTTTTATTGTTTCCGGGTCACGGCGCGTCGACAATTCGGTTTTCCAATCAACATCTTTATAGTGATCGAGAACGTGATACCAACTATTAAACTTTACTACTGCTAATCTGCAATAGATAAGGTCGTATCGCTGTCATTTTTTACACAAGTTAAATGGTGAACGAACATAAATGGCTCACTTCACGATACGTGGTTATTACAATCTAGGGACATAGTTGTACCTATTTTATGAGCATACCAGATTCCAGAACAATTATGATTGTACAGAATGGAACTTCATTCTTAGTATTGCTGGGATCCATGTGTAAAGAGTACCTACCTGAATACTACTACCATTCTTTTGAATTTGAGAGAAACATTAAAATGTGCACGAAATGTCATTCCAAAAGTTTTTATAGTTATGATTGAAAATTAATTCTTTTAGAATGAAGGAGGCAAGTTAACAGTGTAGCCTTGGCGAAATTTGTGAAGAAGTATAATCTTTTGACAATAGAACCGTAATAATGTTCAAATTTATAATTTAAATAATTAGGATCGATATTTTGATCAATGACTTTTACAAATAGTTATTAAATATATATTCTTTTTTAATTAGTGGTGATTGCTGAAAGAATGAATATAATAATTTTACATTATATAGCTGCGGTATTTTTTCTGAAATCTGCGTTTATGCCCCACTATACCAAAAATGAATTGATTAATTTCATGCTTACATTTAGTTTCGTTAAAAACAAGTGGTCAATTTACGAAACGTTTCACAGATAATTTAACTGGTTTGTACCATCCTATTAAATGTATTGTAATAGCAAAAGCTTAAGGATTAGTATTCAGTGAGTTTCCCTTAGTTTTGCATACTTTAGCTTTTACGCACTCACTGATTGAATTTTAGAATAGTTTAGGTTTAGGCCCACAGGTTCCAAATTATTATTTTTTAATACGAGGCTCTTCTTTAAAGACCTCCTATCTCCGTCGCCTCGCTTTCAAAAAACTCAAGTATTTGAAGTAAACAGATGAATTTAATGTTTAATGTTTTAATATTTTTTTAATGTTTTTTTATTACAATTTAATTTAATTCAATATTGCACACCGTAAGGTAAAATATGGCAAAAGAACTTTAATTGTAATGTATCATCTTAATGTACCTATATTTGCAGAAATAAATAAATAAAAAATAAATGAAAATCGTATAAAGTCCAAACTTGTTGTATGTACCACCTACCCAAGTACCATAATTATAGACAAAATATTGTGATTTTTTTATTACGGTCGATAGAAATGAAAATGCTGTTATGATAATGATAATAGTGATTAACTTTCCCAGATGATTTCCTTGAACTAACCATGAAGATATTCAGAAAAAGTAAGAATTGTTTCTTCATCTCTTAAACCTACTTATATTTCCTATGTCTACTTGTCCGTTTTAAGAAGCCCCAAAATCATTACCCATAAGTTTTCAACAATTAATGAAACTAGTTAGCCCTGTAAAAATCTTTAACGATTTGGTTTTAGTTTTCACTCCCATGGATTTATTTATAATTAATAAAGCCCGGATTTCTATACCGTAACTTGTATCAGAGGGATATGTTGGGTTGAAAGGGTATTTAGGAGCTACGTACGGCTTATACATGTATACATAGGACAGATATAAATACATAATTAGCATCTTTCCCGTTGGAACAGTAGCGTTACGTGTGAACTAAATATTATGTATTTGCGGTTACCTAGTTACCGACTCATCTGCTAATTATGTCCAGCAGTAGACGTCTTTAATTATATATGTAGCAATAAAAATATCATAAATTAAGACTCGGTGCTATGCGTTTATGGATATGAGCTCTTAGCTAATTATTATACACAAGGATGAAGATTCGATACAAGTAAGTAAGTAGCAATGTCACCTTTTCAAAGCCTGAGATAAGATATTTTGATTTGTTCTCGATTCGTCCCGCAGAGTTTCGTCCCACACAATAATTCTCTTTTCGTCCTAGATTTTATTCCCATTTCGTCTCGAAAATAATATAAATTAGTAATTTATTATTTTATTCTCGTTTAGTCCCACTTTTTGTTTCCGATTCGTCTCGTGAGGTAAATCTTGTATTTTACAACATGTTTTGTACAGACAGCATAAAAATTATAACAAATAAAATATTTTATCTAATCTTATTTTTAACAATGTACTAGCTGACTCAAAAGGCGTTGTCTTGTCTAAAATTAAATGAAAATACATTTGTACACACTTGCTATGAATCAGGGAGAATGGAAGTCGTGGAGTGAGGTCTTTGCCCAGCAGTGGGATGATTTGGACAATAACAGTAACATTTGTACTCATTTTGTAAATATGTTTGAAATGCTGTTAAAGAACAGTGAAAAAAAAACGTGTTGTCGAATGATCAATCAAGCACACGGCCCACCTGGTGGTAAGTGACAACCGTAACCTATAGAGATGGCTGTGTTCTCCAAGCATTGCAGAAGTGGTAATGCTTAAAAAACACAATTAATCTGTTGCCGACCACGGATAAGGGGATGGGGAAGGAAAAGAAGTGAACCGAGGCGGTATATGGGCCTCCGGTACTCTCACTCACCGAACGAAATAGTAACTATGAATACTATTACGTC
The DNA here is from genome assembly GCA_963082885.1 of Parascotia fuliginaria. Classification (NCBI taxonomy): domain Eukaryota; kingdom Metazoa; phylum Arthropoda; class Insecta; order Lepidoptera; family Erebidae; genus Parascotia; species Parascotia fuliginaria. The sequence continues at coordinate 9,319,762 of OY720173.1, read as the reverse complement.
GATCTTCTGTGAAAGCATAATACTTCCCCGGTCGATCCGGCCCATTCATGCTGAAACCAGCGTGGATCTACTACCGTATTATACCTCCATGACGCATTACCCAGTCGTCAGCCAATATGTCGTAATGGCCTAGTGGTTATGGTGTCTACATTCTATACACGAGGTTGTAGATTCGATTCGAATCCAGGCAACTAAGAATGTGACTGTCTTAAATCTATATGTACGTTTATCTTAGACATTACTGACTTTAGATGAAGGAAAAATCGTGAGAATACTTGGATTAAAGTATAAGAAATATAAAATAACGACCCTTGGACACCGTGGCAGGAAATACACAATGTAAACCTTTAAAAAATAAAAATTTATATGTCGACGCCGATTCCTTTATAACCATAACATGTAAATTAAACGCACCACATGAATTATCTCTCTACTGTAGCTGGTATGATTAATGTATGTGACATATTTTTATTTTTGTTTAATTCATTAGAAGTACACAAATTAAAAAAATATTTATTTTTTGTTATATTATAGCCTACCAAAGTGACTCCACCCCGCCTGATGGTATCAGTGTCAGTGGAATCCAAAAGTGGCGGCCACTATACTAAAAGCCATCGTCTTAAACTGCTGGTATAGTGGTCTCCACTATGGCGGCTGGGAATGAGGTAAGGGGAAAGGAATGAGGGAGGTGAGGAAAGAGGAAAGGAGGAAAATTGGGCCTCCTGCGCTCTCACTCACCAAACGAAACGCAGTAGTACGGATACTACTACTCTTAAGTCGATCTTCTATGAGAGGGTAGTACTTCCCCGGACGATCCGACCCATTCATGCTGAAATCAGCGCGGATCTACTACCGTAATTGTGTAAAAATTAAAAAATTCCTAAGAGATTCATATTTATAGTTAAAAGTTTCATGTTTATTTTAAAGTTTTATTTGCTACATGGTTAGTTGACCACATCATACTTGCTTTACCATTTTTTACAAAATTTACCAATAAAATTAAAATTTAATGAGACTCAATTTAACAGTGACAACTGTCACTGTACTGAGGTAACTAGCAAGAAATTAAAGATATTATTGTTTTGTGATATGCAAACGACATTTGCTCTAAGGGTGGTAAAGCAATTTTATGGTCGACTATACATATAGCGGTCTATGTATGTTAATAATTTTAAATTATTAATAAAAGATCTGTGGGTACTTTTATAATGGTAAATTAAATAGGCCTTCTTTTACATTATAAACTTCTCTCTTAACGTACTGAGATTCGAATTGTGACTTATTAATAAATACTTTTATATAAAAGTTTTATTTATGCATCCATCTTAACATTTTACTGCCTCTTCCTCCAACTTGATCTTTATGCATAAACATAGACATAGATTCAAGATGATTTTACTACGTGGTGATCCGTTTATAATATGTTTCCCACAATTTTATCGTTCTACTTTTGAGACAGCCAGCCTAGGGTAAGCCATATTTTTTGATAGATTTTTGTAATTTCCTTTTTCCTTTTTCTCTGACTCTACTTATGCAACATTTTATAAAGTAGTCCGAAACGAGAGTAAAAAATAATATGAGACGAAACGAGAATTTTTAGAAATGTAGGACGAAAACTTAGGACAAAACGAGAACAAATCGATATTTTAGGCATTTCATGCATTTGGTACAAAAATACCATGACTTGAAATTCTGGCATTATAAAAACCACACAAGAAAAGAGATCTTATTTGAAAAAAAAAAAAGAAATTAAACAAGATAATAATAAATTATTTTTTTATTAAAATTCATCATAACTTCTGAAGTCATTGTAATATTATTGATTGCAATCAAAATGGAAACGAGGTGACACTTACTACGTTTTAAATTTCGTTAAAATTCTGCCAGTCAGCATATTTAAGTGACCGAGTGACAGTTAAGATTAAGGCACGGTGTTCCTTAAAATTTCAAGGGGCTTCTAATTCAAGATTTATGTATATCCTTAGGCGTAAATTATTATTCTTTCTGGTTTCATGTTTTACTGTGCGAAAGCAGTTTTTCTTTCTTAGTATTCCTCATTAAGTCTAACACGACTATGAACTGCATTCGACGGCTTTACAATACCATCGGGTAAATTAAAAAGAAATCTTTTAACTAGAAAATAGCTTCTCTCCTTACTTTCGTTAGTCCCTCGTCTGAGCGCTACGCTTACATTACATAATTTACATGTATCGTTATTAACATAATACTAAGGGGCTAGTAGCAATTTGCTAATCAATCAAATCAACATAGAAATATCCACACCTAAACGTATTCTAAACTATAACACATGGCGGGGTCTAAAACACCCAATCATTTCGTTAAAACTTTTATACATTTTCTGTACCTACAGAGTTAAGTTTCAAAGTGAGAACATTTCATCTTTGCTCAATCATGTCGGCGAGTGTATCGTAAATACAATTGTTTTGGCTTGGCATACCTTCGAGTGGCGACAAACGTGACCTGCTCAATCCCTATTCTGCATTGCGGGCTTTCCTAACTCCAAATTGTTTTGTTTTAGGATAACTTTTGTTGATCTGATTTTATATAACATTTACTATATGAATTTAAAACTTAATATACGTAGATATGGTGATACAAATTATGTAACGATCTTGAGATAAGTGATACATATAAAAAAAACGCATCGGTCACGATTATTACACGATCAAAGATGGTTTTAGACATCTAATAATCATCATATCATTGGATCTTTGAGGCATAAAAATGGTCCTTTTTAAATTTAGGTTATTTGGTACTAGCTAGAAATGAGATGTAAATGAATGTAAAATTTATGAAATACTATGCTATAACTAGTAATATATCTCTGTTTGTACATTGATGAATTTTCATACAAACTTTCATCTCCTATTTCAACCCCTTTAAAGAATGTCCAATGCCTATGTTTGTTGACCGAGGTCTAATCTATTTCTATACCAAATTTCATAAAAATCGCTTTAGTGGTTTAGGCGTGAAAGCGAAACAGACAGACAGACAGACAGAGTTACTTTCGCATTTATAATATTAGTATGTTCTAGAACTTAGAATAACAACGACTTAAACAGTGTCAAGAGTCACGGACATCTCTAGAGACATTGTGAAACATGTATAACTTCACTACAGCAATTAATACGACGTAACAACATGACACATGAGTAGTACTAGTTCAACTTTTTTTCTCGATATAAATATGGCAAGACTTGAATTAATGCGTGTATTTAACAATAATTTCGTTTGCTCTACCTCTAAGACCATTGAATACATAATTCGATCTAATTTAACTTGGTATACAAATTATAAATTGCTTATTAAAAAGCCCAGGCGGTTCTGAGGCCGATCAATCAAAGGCTTACTTGCAAAGTTTATGCGATTTGCGATTTGGCGTTTATCTTGGCAACGAAAGAAAGACAAAGATAAACATCTTGTTATAGAAGCTTTTATTGAAAGTTCCCATCGGGAGCTGCAGATTCTTAGAATTTTGTACAAAAGCGCTCCATTTATTTTCAAAGGTTACGCAAACCTTTTGTAAATGGGTACAAAAAATAAGTTATTTCTACTATCAAATGAAATATACAATAGAATAGAATCAAATAAAAGAAAAGAGACTGTTGATATTTAATTCAAGAGCCATTTTTATCAATTTTGTTTGTGTTGATGAAAACGAAGGAGAATAGATACGGAATAAAGTGTACGTGTCTTTTTATAAAAAACTATTAGTTAATTAAATTTTATGCTATTTGTTCGCCGACTGCGTTTGTCGAAATCTAAGTGATCCGATTTAAATCTTCGAATACAAGTTTTGTGAGGCTTTCAGATATTTACGACAACTTCGAGACATCAAGCAATATGATAAGTAGAGAAGAAATACAAGTTCGGTAACGGTTCCATAACACCTGATTTCGAAAATCTTTGAAAAAGACGTTTTATTTTTAAAATGCAAAACAGAAGAAAAAAACAGTAATAAAACAAAAAAAGAATTTCAACATACAAATGTATCAAAAGATCAAACTAGCTGATGTTAAAGAAACTTAAAACAGAAGAGTTGATTATTATCTTACTAGAGAAAAATTTCTGAATCAACATTACTACTAAAATGTTTGCTTTCAATAAACTTTACAATGAGTATGCTCGCTTAGGTACGAAACATATAATCGCTAAACATGAAGTGAGATCACTCATCACCAATAATCTCCTTTTCCTAAAATAAAGTTGTCTGGATATTGAATACTTTTGTGTTTTGGTAAAGAGAGCAGTCACCTCATTTCTCTAGAAATCAAACCTTATGCCAAGCCCATTGAACGTCTGTACGGTTACTAATTACTTTAGGATTTAATTATAACTAGCTGACCCGCCGAACTTCGTTCCGCCTAACAGTCGATCAACATTACTTTATTTTTCTAAAATAAAAGATTTTTTTTAATATAAACGTAGCCTAAATTACTCCTTATTACTCTCCGTCAAAATCGGTCCAGCCATTTCAGAGATTAGCGGAACAAACAGACAGACAGATAGACAAAAATTTAAAAAAATTTTATTTTGGTGTGTGTACTAATTCATATACATGTAGTAAAAAACGGTTATTTCTATATTACAAACAGACACTCCAATTTTATTATATGTATAGATAATATATTAAAGTATCGATTATTTAATTTAGCTCAATTTCAAGTGACTTAAGCCTTCAAAGCTTTGAGAACGTCACTGGCTTTATATCAGAGTAATACGAGTACATCTAAGTGTACCTATATACGTACACTTAGGCGGGTGTCGGTTGGCAGGCAATAAGCAATTTCGCTCGCTACTGCCAATAGCCACTTGTGTCACGTCACCGTTTCAGACCGCAAGATATTAGTATGGATGCTCGACGATAAAGGCAGTGTGTGCGAGTTAATTTAGTATTACGTCCCTCAAAGACGCATTTGAGCTATATAATAGAAATTTCGTGCGTGCTTTCGGGGGAAATTAATAGGCGGCGCATTCTTGGCGTAATTAGCCTTGATTTTCAAAGTAGCGTGATTTATAACTTTAGTAGAAAGGAGTAGTAGTATTAAAGAGTCTTTATTTATTTATTAAGTATTTTGTAAAAGTAAATGTTTTAAATTAAGTTGTCTTCTTCAGTCATAAATTGGTTTAAGAGTTTTTGTCTCTGTAAATAGCAAACACTGCTTTTTATCGAAATGAGATATGTATTTAAGTGTTTTATAATATTGATTCTAAATAATCTATATCTATATCTATACTTATAATAAATCTCTAGCGAGATAAAATCTGTACATTGAATATATTTAAAAAAATACTATTGAGGGATAATATTTATTCGATACTGATGCCAAAAATGTAATTTAGAAAATTTTTGTCTGTCTGTCTGTCTGTCTGTCTGTCTGTATGTGCAGGCATGAATCAAAAACCACTGAACCGATTTTAATCAAACTCACTACATTTATAGGTCATACTCCTGGCCAGGTTATAGGCTACCTTTTGTCCCGTAAAAAACCGGGTATCCCGGATATCCTTAAAAATGTCACAAAATTATTTATTAATATGTGTTACACGGCGAATATCTGCAAGTGATTATACACTATACATAGCGGACAGAAACACATATAGAATAAAAAAAGAATTTTTAAAATCCATCCATAAATACTAGATTTTTTTTTAAATAAAAGTGTTATGTATACGAGGCGCGTAGCGACCGCGCCGGTGCAGTTCGATGGCAGTTTGCACTTATGTATCTAAGCTACCTTCGTGTAACATTTAATGTTTGTTTAATTAAAATTGGTTCGTGAGGTCAATTTAATCTATATTCAGAAAGTTATAAATGCGATTTAGTGAATGAGGTGAAATTTTTAATAAATTTAGTTTGTAAAACTACTATTAGATTTTTATAATGATGCGTTTATATGAATTTAAGCACAACATTTTAAAATAGATAATGTATAGTTTTCGGGACATAAATATGTCCAATTTAGGTTGAACTCTCATCAATATGGTAGACCATGTTAATTAGGGACCATATTACTGATAATAAGTATATCTGGATGTACGTACATATTGAAGGTGAACAAAGGATGTAGATTTTCTGAACATTCCGTCGTTCAGAAAATCTAAAACAAACTACTTACTCTGTATTTTTTCAACTTTGTGAAACAGATGCATTTGTAAAACACTTTTAATTATATCATTATTAAACAATAGGGTAGTTATAATCGTAAAACACGTGGATCAGCTGTGAATGGTAACCAGTTAGATGTTGTTTGAAACATGTATAACTGAAAATCCATATCGATTCCGTCATTTGAAATCAGTTTAGCTGGTGTATTGTGCTATTTCAAATTTAGTTCAGTGGTGGCATAAATTATTATACTGACCATATTGGGTAAAGATACTGTGGGAGAAAAAAGAAAATAAAGAGGACCGAGGAGGTAATTATGCCTTCGAAGCACTGATTTTCGGACAAAACTAACACTTTACGTCGTTATAGTGTACATCTCCAGTCAATCCGTCCCGTATATGCTAAAAGAACTACTACCGTGAAAAGTTTGCTGGCTATACAATATACAGAACAATTTATTCAAGTAATATGCTATGCAGATAAACCGAGATTAGACGATGGAAATAAATTATGATTCAGTGTAATTGGTCGAAATTTTACTTAGTGGTGTCTCGAGACCATTCATCTATATTTAAAAAATGCTTTGTCCTGAATTACTGACTGACGGATTAACGCACACCCTAAACCGCTGATCGTAGAGAACTTAAACTTGGAGGGTGTGTTCAATGTACGACGTAGGCATCCGATAAGAAAGGATTTTTAAAAATTCGACCTCTAAGAGGGTAAAAGGGGGGGGGGCAAAGTTTGTATGAAACAATGTGATTCCTTGGTGCAATCTATTTCAAATTATGCATATACATTCTTTAATAGAATTAATAGATGTGTTTCGTATTTTATTGAAATTCATCTCCCGACGGGGTTAAAAAGGGGTGCAAAGTTATTTTGGGGATGATTTACTTTGAAGTTGACTCCTTAGTGCTTTTGATTAAAAAAATATTTTGACACCTGATACACGTCATGTTTGAAAACTCAATCAGCTCTATTAATAATTCTATTTGTATATGACTGCCCTATTCTTGAGGAATGTTATAGGCTATGGAACATTACGCTACTAGGGACGGGAGCAGAGTAGTAACTAAAGACGCGGTTGAAACCGCGCTACGGGAAGTAAATTACAGACAAGATACAAATGAAATTCGGTTATGAACACTATATAATACACAAATTCAAAGTAAGTACCTTAATCACCTATCGGAACAATTTGAATCATAAATGTTTATTTCATAGGTATCCCACACTTCACTCCACATTCTTCAAGTCATGGCAATCCATCAATTTTATCGGACTTTATTATCGTCAGTTCATAACGTCAACTATTATTTCTGTATTTATTTATAAGTATTTAGTAATGGTAAAGGATTGAAAGTAACAAATTGCTGTTTATTGATAAATTTTTTGAATTTTATATATTAGCCTACCAAAGTGACTCCACCCCGCCTGATGGTAAGCAGTCGGTGGAATCCAGGAGTGGTGGCCACCATACCAAAAGCTATCGTCTTAAACTGCTGGTATGGTGGCCTCCACTATGGCGGCTGGGAATGGGGTTAGGGGAAGGGAATGAGGGAGGTGAGGAAAGAGGAAAGGGGGGAAATTGGGCCTCCAGCACTCTCACTCACCGAACGAAACGCAGTAGTAAAGATATTACTACTCTTAAGTCGATCTTCTATGAGAGGGTAGTACTTCCCCGGACGATCCGGCCCATTCATGCTGAAACCAGCGTGGATCAACTACCGTCAGAACACGTACACAAAGTAAGGTTAAATATAAATATCACGAGCAGACGCTTAAATTGGTGCAAACATTTTTGAAGACAGAAGGTATTTTATTTGTTTTGATTTATTCATATGGCACTAGTCTCTCTTTTATCTTATATTATCTTTATACAAGTAGATTATTTGTATTGTTTCAATATGAAAATCCATTAAATATTTAGGTAGTAGTGACAAACTGAGTAACTACACGCCTCTTCGTTTGGGGCGGTGTAGCTCCGTTTGTTTAGTTGGCCTCGGGATGTATTCAAATTGAATAACAAAGTGTGACAGCCACCCATTAGTTCACCTGCAACGTTAGTAAATTATTTATGTATACGACTGACAGAGGAACAAAGCCTATAAATAGATGAATTCTACGGATATTTGATCTCGCATTCGCAATCAATCTATAGCAATTAATCCAACGTGAAGGGTTATTAAAATTTGCTTTAACCCACGGTTTTGAATATCGGACCGATCCCGTGATTACGCTTAACCATCCATGTCCAACAATGTTGTGGTAAAATTGGTTTTAATTATAGTACGTTTGAAGGGTTTACTATTATGTTAGTTGAATTCTTACACGTTGAGGCTTTCAATTATGAACAATGGACCCAATATAGTCAGACCACTAAATATATGGGTGGTTTTACACAATAAATGACCGGAACGTTCAGTATTACATTATTTAATTAAGTAGGTACTTTATTTCGCTCTCACAGGCATTTCCAATATTTAATTCGTTATATCAAGGATGACACATGAGTAAAAATTTTGTTGTTTCCTAACATTATTTATTTGTAATACATGACTTAAAGCGTTAATGTTGCAATAAAGCTGATGACTTCCAATATCTTTACATTGTGGTTTTATTTCGGTAATTATACTATACCGTGTTTTATTCTGCCTGTGTTATTTGGTCATACGGGTCATACATACCATATTTGATTGTCCGAATACTCTAAGTCCGGGACTGTAAGAGGCGTACCTATTCGTATCTACACTTGATGGCCATAAAAATCCTTGTAATTAAGTCACTTTCATTTTTTATTTAAATATTTAAACTCGATTATGACAAAGCAAAACAATAACACAAAACAATGTATAATTACGGTGCACTCTCATTGATAGCAATTAATCGATTCTCTCTTATAATTTCGATTCAAATACTTTTAGCTCGATAAAAACAACTTAATACCAGCATGTTGCGGCAAAAGTCACATACCCGCACAAAGAAAACTTTTCCTTCAGTTTACTATGAAGCCAATAACAGTTTATCAGTGAAAACAAAACAGGGTTGTGGTGGGCGCAATGCCGGCGGGCGGCGCGAATCAAGTTGTGAGTTTACACTGTGGCATCGTTTCACGCGCCCGGGGCCGGGAGTAATGCGCCTTATTGCTTCCCACCGTATTCATCTCACCTGCCGATATTGTAATCCGGGAGTCTTTCATGCGATTGCTTCCTGAATCTTGTGGCAATTTTATAGGTTGATATAAAAATGAATTTCATCAGAAATTGCATATTATTATGTACTTTGAATATTAGTCTTGGATAATACCGATGATTGATTTACAATTAATACATGTAAAACTATAAATGCAATACTTTAATAGTATTATAATAGTATTTTGCTTCTTGAGTCAGTCTCACTCTAGTTAAATTTGAGCTCATTGACAAAAAATAAATAAAAAGGAATGGCTTCTTCTTTATAATTGTTTCTATTAATAATTAGCTATGATTTTAAATTTTTTTCATTAAGTAAATACATCATGTTATTTTGTCATCATGCTGAATGCAGACTGCTGCAAATTGGACCATTTGGAAATTGATGGGCAATTCACCAGTGAAGTTGATGATGATGAATTGCTCATATAATTCTGTCAATGTTGTAAACATTAGAGGTGCCTAATTCAATCTACTTTCTCGTAATTTTAGTCGCAAGCAAAATCCAATTTAGAAAACAAGCTGATCAGCCATGAAAAGGCTTGTCTCAAAACTTCTGGCAACTTAATATATGAGAAACCAGCTATACGATGGTGAGTCTGCGTTGAACATTGTCCCTCATAGCATTTGTAGTGTTCTTTGAGATTCACGAGTTTACAAAGCGACCTTTGTAAACTCATGGTCTCTCGTGAATGGAGATGTTTCACAGAAAACAATTGAGCGAGTATTTTTAAGCGCTGTCCGCGGCGCGGTTTCACCCGCGTCTTTCCTTACTGCTCTGCTCCCGTCGCCAATAGCGTGATGTTACATAGCCTATAAGCTCCCTTGAGAACTGGGCTATCATTCGAAAAAAGATTTTGAAAAACTTGTATCTATTCGAACTAAGTTAAACTCGCTGTTCGCTATCAGTAAGACAGGTGAAGAGTTGCTTCAGGCATTAAGCATCCCTTACTAAAGTACATCAATCATATCTTTTTGCGGCGCATATGTTTACAAAGCAACCGTGTGTCATTATCCTATCTACGAGTATGTTATAATGCACGAGTGCGTCAGCGAATACATTATATTTAAGAATTTTTGGTTACATTACCGGTTACAATATTAAATTATATTAATTAAATTTTAGCAACCGGCCGCGGCTTCTCACGAGTGTACAATATACATTGTATTTTATAAATTAAACCTTTTGAGAGAAATTCTCTGAATGATAGGAAAAACCGTATCAAAATTTAGTGGAGAAACAGGAAAAATAAGCGGCTTTGCTTTACAGTATATAAAGGTTTATTTGTGAGATAAAGAATACATGATTTTGGCGGCGGTTACAAAATCGAAATAGGTTTAATCCTGACTTTTCCAGTTTCTTATATGGTCATCTTCTGAAATCGTCGAACTAACATTAGGTCGTATCGGTAATAACATAAATGGAATAAAACTTTAATTGGTCAGGTGCTAAGCTAATTAAAGTACATATACCAGGTGTATTTAAAACTGATAGCCCTACAGAAGGCAGTGAGCGGTTACGTACAATCAGAAATGACATTTATTTTTATTTTTTTAGTACACAAGCCACATTACAACCGTAAAATTACTAACTACCTATAGAAATAACATAGTTTCAATCTGGATTGCAACAAGAAAACGGCTTCAGTAACCAAACTACCAATACTCTACATAATGCACATTAATTTAGATTAAATCTAGGTGACTCAAGTTGTCACATCAGCATCTGAGTAAGCCAAGCCCGATCAGTCATTGAGGATGTCTTTGAATATTGAAGAGAAGTTTCCAAAGTTGTTATTAAAATATCGAGAGAACTGTTAATCTTGGCAAGGTCGTTATACTGACGTGCCATCGTTGTTAACGGGTTATAATATGAAATAATTTTTTTTTTAATTTGAAGTGCAAATAAGTTCGTCTAATTAGATCTACGAGCACTAAATTTGAAATTGAAACTGATTTTGGATAGCACTTTTGGATTCGTTAGAGCTAAAAATATTGTAATATTTATTTAACTACAATATTTTCTGACACGAATTACTGCTGCATTCAGCGTTTTGTAGCACTAAAATGACAAGCCTTCCCGATAATCAGCAGTTACCTTTGGACGCTTAGTTCACTAGTAGTGGATGACGGACCAATCACAGCTAGGTTGTATTATACGTACTTCGCAAGCTCAACAATTTAATGAAGTCGTCATTTTCCAACATCATTAAAATAATATTGTGTACATATTACCACATAATTATATAGTCTCCGACGTTCGGTTAACAAGTGCGGCCTATATGTAATGAGCGAAATCAATCAAAGGTGAACAGAGCACGGCTTGCGATTGATTGATGATTTTGTGCTGAACTTAATTGAGCAATCAGTTGTGAACGTTCCTCGGCCGGGAGTATTTGCGCCCACGTGTATTGTGATTATGTGGCATATACTTATACCCTAATAATGGCCTCGTTAGCTAATCTTGTGTGTACAAGGAAAATAACAATGTATTTTTTTCAGCTACGACCGGTAGGGAATTAACTTTCCTTGTAACCTTATAAGTACAAAAAAATAATTGCATATGTATGCATTACCTCGTCCTTCTGCCTCGCAAGTATATTCGGCACATTCCTGTTTTAGTTTTTAAACTTATTTTTATTTGAATATTTTAGGATTGCTGAAATAATAAAAATGCAACAAAATAGTAAGTAAAAGCTAATAAGGTATATATATTTGAAATCAATAAATTAAATATAAAACCAATCATTGATACCCAACACGGTGTATTTCCAACATTTTTTTTTATTAAGTACTTATGTTCCCCCGAAGGCACCATATTGAATTTAGCAAGACGAAACATAGCCTATCCAGCAAACGGTCGAGGCGTTTCAAATGACACCTCATTTGTCAAATTACAACTAGTTTAATACGAGGGAACAAATGAACAAACTACATACATAGCCCGTCAAATTCATAACCATTTGTTTTGTTTCGCTTGTGGTTTCGCCGTAGTCGGGTTATTATAATGAAGGTTTCAAAAATCAAAACAAATAATGATATGTAGGAATATTATCGAACACCATTATGAGTTATTATAAATTTGACACGCGGCGAAATAATTGAGTTAATTAATGAAAATCTTGACTTGGTTGACATGCCGAGCCGTGCGCGAAGTATTCCTAATTGAAGGCTGTCTCTAAGTATAATATTTACATAACATAGGAATTTGTATGTCGGCCTCGTTTCACGTGACATAAGCTACAATACCACCGAAATGAATCCCATATTTTTATCTCTCCAGAGATATTTTTTAAAGGGAACCAACCCGCCTTCACTGTGAATGGAAGATTTTATCTTAATAAATGCGGTGAAATTGTTGTGAAATTTGATCGACTTTATAAATATTTCAAAGAAAGGGTTAATTTTTTTATCAAATCCTTGCAGGGTTTCGTATTTTTTCCTCTTATCTTTTGTAGAACTGCCAATTGAGGCTCGAAGGAATCCGATCAATCTGTGTTCAATCTATTCCCCATACGAATCAGTATTGCTTTGAACGAAATATAATGTAGACGTGAATATGTGCAGAACCACGAATCATAATTATTATAATTCACTTTGATATCAAAAGTATCTTTTACAACAAACTCCTACATAAAATGCGATAGCAATACCGTTTGTGTAATATTATTGCTCTACTGCAAATTTACTTTTAGTGCCTACTTTATTCAAAATTTATTGATATTGAAATTCTAAAAATTGCTAAAAATTATGTTAAACATCCTATTATTAATATTATAAATGCGAAAGGTCGTATGGGTGCGTGTGCGTGTGCGTTTGTGTGTGTGTGTGTAGATATGTAGATTCAGACTTAGGCTACTTTTTATTCTGAAAATCAGTCTGGTTCCTGAGGGACACAACAAACTATATTTTACGTGCCGGTGAAACCACGCCGCAAAAAGCTAGTAATAAAATACCTATTTCATTTTTTCATTTCTAAAGGTGAAAGAATTTTCAAATCAGTAACGTAGATTTTTAGTTCAATCGTTGCAAACAAAAAAAATGAACATACAAAAAATCAAATCGTTTCTCTTTATAATAATAGTTTGGATGTGGTGTCAAAGCGGTCAGTGCGAATAGAGGGAATGTTCAGAACGTTAATGGTGTTACAGAGCAATATGCTTAATTGTCCGATGTTAGAATACGGAGGACGAATTCATGTCGTGTTCATTGGCGTATTCAGTGGGCAGTTGGGCCAGACCTATCCCAGAATGATCTGGCTGTGCTACGAGCCCAACATTCTGGGGTCCTGGTTCACATAACAAAACATATTAACCGAAAGACGTCTACTGCTGGCTCGACACTTAGATACCATACTATACTATATATCATCATTACACACGTTTTACATTTTACGAAAACATTTAGATCTTATGTAAGTATTTTATGTAGATGTTTTATATAAATTTCCAAAAAAAAACAAAACGAATTTAAATCACAAATTCAGTAACAAAATGGTCGACCCTCATTAACATCAAAACGAAGAATAATTAAAACTCACGAAAAAGTCACTTCCCGTCTTTGAAACTCTAATTACGGCATCCCAGGGAAGTTAAAAGATTCTTATACGTGTCGGGACGACATGTAACATTTATTTAGAGTAGGGTTGGCGACAATATGTTTGACTATTATATATACAGTAGATCAGGAGAAGAAGAGGTAAGTCAAGCTGGCAAACAGGCTTTCAACATAGCATCATCGAAATCAGTTTCAAAGTACTTACCTTTTACGAGTAGGAGAGAGTTAAGTAACTGTCTTTCGTACTTGTCAAAGAAATTATTAACTAACGAAAATAACACTATCATTAGTCATTACAGTTATAGTTATAGTAATTATTTAAAAGCTATTAACACACACGCGCAGCCGCACACAAGCTTTCATTTCCGTAATAAGTAAACACTAGTACCAGCTGTACCGCAGATTTTATTGCATATTCCTTAAATATTAGTTACGAATCAATACCATCTTTGATGCTTATTAGTCGATTTCGGAAATCAGTAGGTATGCTAAGTCCGCCGATGTGCACTGTGCCTTCTATTCAAAGATACAATTCATGAACGAATATTGTGTATCTAAGTACATTATTGCATTTGTTCCATAATGCACAATCATATACAAGTAGGTACCGCAGACGTACAGATTTTCAAACTTGTAACACCCCCAGTATCAAAATTAAAAGTAAATATGTATATTCCCATATTAATGTTGTCTACGTCGCAACTTTGTGAGTTACACAGTAAAATTTACACATACGTTTAGTCACGCCCCAAGCTATCAGCCCGAAGTGCACAAAACTCAAAACTCGCGAAATCTTTTAATATAGGCAAGTTCCACCCACTGTTTAACCCGCGAGCACTCGCGCTAGAAGCGTTTTCCTCATGGTGAATTAAAACGCACGTTCTTTTGTTAAAATGTGCGAACACGCTGTAACACTCTTCAGTAAGTAGCTGGATTTTGTACCTACTACCTTCGTCCCGCGCAACTCGTCTCACCGCACAATTAATATGTCCCAGCCGTTAAAGGGAAGCAAGTGTCAATCATCTTTAGAGTGACTCCTATAGTTATATTATGTATATTTTACTCCCTGGGTTTGTAACAAAGTTATAGATTGACCACTACAGTTATATTTTATTTTCATTTTATTGCCATGGATTTCCACAAAATAACACCTGATACATATTTGTTATAATAATTTGGGTGCCATATAAAATTGCCATTTTCTTTACTAAATTTGTTTATTATGGTAATTACTTTGTAGGTACTCAAAACAAAGATAAATAATTAGATCATACATAACTGTTTAAAATAACTACGTTACAAGTATGTACTAGATATTCATATTTCTGATCTTATGTTTCTGTTTAAATATAATTTGACTATTCAAACAATGTAGGGTAATGCTGTATGCGCGAGTGCGCTTGTAACTTTTAAGGGCGCGAGTTCTTCCGGGTTAACGTGAACTAGTTTCGAATTTCCGCTATTAGGTATTTCACGTTATACGTACATAGATGGCCACCTTTAAGCATAGGTTAAAGAGGTTATACTTGCCTCCCACATATTTTATTAATCCAGGTATATTTGGGATATATTAAATATATTTCCAAATATACCTATTTTAAGGTAAATATGTGCACTATACTTACAATATGTTGTATATGGTTGTAGATTTTGCTTTACATTTAAAAAGTTGCGATTGAAAATGAAGAAGAAACTTATATTATTAAACTTATTGCACATTAAATATTTTAAACGCACACGATTTGTACACATAACTTGAATGCAATTTTTTAACACGAGTAAACCCGTGTATCATTTAACACTTTGCGGGACAGTAAACGAATATGGCCGTGATGACAATAAAACATCTATTGTGTCAAACTCAAACTTAAACACAAAGCATTTATTTCATTTTGATCATAAAGTGTGATGCTTTTGAAAAGTCTAAAGTACATGAAGTCAGCAAATTTTTTTTTTTTTATGTCAGAGAATCAACTGGATTGCAACCTGTCCGGTTGCTTTTCGGGAGATACGGGTACGCGCCCCCGGCACCTCGAGCCTTCATTATAGCACACCCATACATCCGCGATATGAAGTCCCCGTCTTTCCTTCCCTCTCCTGACTATAATAGTGGTAGGGTCTAACCTAGGCCCGCACGGGTGGGTACCACAATTCTACCTATTTCTTCGGCCGTAATAGCAGCTCAGCTGTGTTTCGTACGAAGGGGGAAACAGCCGTACCTGTGTTCCTATTTCCTTTCCCAATTGGGCGCGGCCTGTCTTGCTCTTTTTAACGAAGACGCAGATCTGTGCCCCGGACGATATCTCGTACCTTAATTATCCCGGCTACGAGCTGGAACATGCTTGCCACCGAAAGGCTGGGGTGTGCGTTTTTGGGGTGTTACGGGGTGATATCTGCTGTCGCCGCCTTCGGGCCCTCGAACGCCGGCACCTATCAATATTATGGCTGCGGATAGACCCTGGGGGTCTTACCCGAATTTACTCGTGCCTTTACAGGTCTCCGGCCAGTGATATGGGAGTCACAGGGGGATTGACCAAGTATTGGAACAGCATCCGTCTGCGGAGGTGGTGGTCCTAGGTGATTTCAACGTTCACCATAAAGAATGGCTGAAGTCCTGGACCACTGACCTCCCGGGCAGAACTGTCTTCAATATGGCCTCGGCCTATGGCCTCTCTCAACTGGTAATGCAGCCCACCCGCATTCCAGACGTAGAGGGTCATGAACCTTCTTTGTTGGATCTTCTGCTGACTACTCACCCAAACGGCTATGGGGTAGTGGTTGATGCTCCACTCGGATCATCTGATCACTGCCTTCTCCGTAGTAAAGCCCCTGTTGTGAGACCCGATCGCTCTTCGGCAACCGGGTCTCGCAGAGTCTGGCGATATAGCTCAGCAGATTGGGCTTCGTGAATTTTTCGTGTCCTACCTATGGCAGCGGCTTGCTTCTCCTCCGGAAATCTCGACACATGTGCGGACTGCATTACCGATACGGTGCTTCAGGGGATGGAATTATTCATCCCCAACGCAAAAATCCCGGTCGGCGGTCGTAGTCGCCCTTGGTTTAACAAAACCTGCAGGCAAGTGACGCACCTCAAGCAGTCCGCATATAGGACCTGGAACAATGCTAGGCAACCCCAGGACCCGCGGGTCAGGGAAGAGAAGCGTAAGTTCAATGCCGCTTCCAGATTCAACAAGAAGGTTATCGTTGAGGCCAAAGCAGAACACGTTGCCAGAATTGGCGAGAGGCTAAAAGGCTATCCTACAGGGAGCCGTGCATTCTGGTCTCAAGCCAAGGCTGCCTATGGCAACTTCTGCTCGTCCAATCTCCCGCCACTGCGTAAACAAGACGACATACTGGTCCATAGTGCAAAGGAAAAGGCGACACTCTAGGCCAATTCTTTGCCTCGAACTCGTCTCTAGACGACGGGGAAGTCACACCACCTAACATCTCGCGGTGTGAAAGCTCAATGTGAAGCGGAAATCCGCATCACTCAACGCTCGGTCAGGCGAGAGCTCAGGCTCCTAGATGTCCACAAGTCGAGTGGACCAGATGGCGTGCCCGCAGTGGTTCTAAAGACATGCGCTCCTGAGTTGACTCCTGTTTTAACGCGCCTTTATCGTCTCTCATATAAGGCTAATAGGGTTCCATCTTCGTGGAAGGTAGCTAACGTCCAACCGATCCCTAAAAAGGGTGACCGGTCGTCCGGACCGGACCGGACCCGTCAAAACTACAGACCGATAGCGATAACATCCTTGCTGTCCAAGGTTCTAGAACGAGTTATCAACTCCCAACTCCTGAGGTACCTTGAGGAGCACCTGCTGATAAGCGACCGCCAGTACGGTTTCCGTCACGGTCGGTCAGCTGGTGATCTTCTCGTGTACCTCACACACCGTTGGGCAGAAACCTTGGAGGGCAAGGGTGAAGCTCTGGCTGTCAGCCTTGATATTGTCAAGGCATTTGACAGGGTCT
Organism: Parascotia fuliginaria; assembly: GCA_963082885.1. Classification (NCBI taxonomy): domain Eukaryota; kingdom Metazoa; phylum Arthropoda; class Insecta; order Lepidoptera; family Erebidae; genus Parascotia; species Parascotia fuliginaria. The sequence continues at coordinate 9,301,912 of OY720173.1, read as the reverse complement.
GGCACAAAGCACTTCTATCGAATCCTCCATATATATATATATAGATACCATCCTATGGAATCCCCGAGGGACTCTGCAGATGGATCGCCAGCTTCCTGAATGGTCGGAGCATTAAGGTCGTTGTTGATGGTGCTTGCTCCGATACCATGATGGTTAATGCTGGCGTACCACAAGGCTCAGTGCTCTCCCCAACGCTGTTTATTCTGCATATCAATGACATGTTAACTATTGAGAACATGCATTGCTATGCAGATGACAGCACGGGTGACGCGCTGTACACTAGCCAACAGAATGTCCCTCGGAGCTCCGTGCATGAGAGACGGTTACAACTTGTGTCTGAAGTTGAGGGCTCTCTCGGGCGGGCTCTTGAATGGGGTGAGAAGAACTTAGTTTATTTCAACCCCACGAAGACACAAGTACGCGCGTTCACTGCGAAGGACCCTTTTGTTATGGCGCCTCAGTTCCAAGGAGTTTCTCTCCGTATCTCCGTTGACATTGGGATCCTCGGCGTTCAAATATCCAGCAAGGTTCAATTTGGGAGTCATTCGAAAGACAAAGCCAAACTTGCGAGCAAAAAGCTGGGCGTCCTGAATAGAGCCAGACGGTACTTTATGTCATCTCAACGACTCGTGCTATACAAAGCACAAGTCCGACCGCACGTGGAGTACTGTTCTAACCTGTGGGCAGGAGCCCCTAAATACCAGCTCGACCCACTTGAATCCCTCCAACGGCGAGCTGTTTGAATCGTCGACGATCCCAATCTCACAAACAAATTGGAGTCACTGGAGCAGCGGAGGTACTTTGGCTCTTTATGCGTGCTCTATTATATGTTTAACGGGGAGTGCTCTGAGGAGCTGTTTGACTTGGTGCTATCGTCTCCTTTCTATCATCGCACCACTCGACATCGCAGCAAAGTTCATCCATACTACATGGACACGATCTCGTCTAGAACAGTTCGTTTTCAGCGTTCATTTCTCCCATGTACGTGCAGGCTCTGGAACGAACTACCAGCTGCGGTGTTTCCCGAGCGCTATGACATGTCCTTCTTCAAACGAGGTTTAAAGAGGGCATTAATATCACGGTAGGCAGCGGCTTCGCAGAGCCCCTGGCATTGCAGAAGTCTATGAGCAACAATTACCACTTACCATCAGGTGGGCTGTTGGCTCGTCTGCCACTGAAGGTAATAAAAAAAAACCTACAGCCAGTACGCTGACAAGGTAGAGCTGTGAGAAGAACTGGCAAGAAACTCAGGCCGCTCTTTTCAATCGCCAGATAATTAAAATTTTTTGTATGTGTTACAATCTTAACACTCAACGCAACCAAAGAACCAAACAAAGTTAGTATTACAAATAACCAATTAATTGAATTACCAAGATTTAAAAAAAAGAAAAGAGAGGATTTCAATTAATTATTCTCATCTAGTATGGTAATTTGACAACGTTGTTTAATTAAAATAGTAAATGCATCTCCTGGTTTTATTGAACGACAAGATAACACTGGATTAAGTATGAAATGTATGCCATGCCAAGATTGACCAGTCTACAGTAGTGTCCGTGAAAGGGTTAAGTTATTGCACATTTTCGGGATCCTAAATATTGATTATGACCCAAGTAGGTCACTGTGGCATATGTAGGTTTAGTCGTGACTACGCAAACTCTTTCCTTTGGTTCAAGCTGATAGAGTAGTAAGTAGAGGTTTTCACCAAGCTAGTTTGTACACAGACAGTATTTGCGTTGATAGTTACGCAGTTAAAAAAGAAATTCATTTCACCTAGCAAAATTAGTGGGGAATGACCAACGTATAAAAGTAATAATAATTTAGAAAATTATTGTTACCTAGCCACAGTATATTACATAACATAATCACTACACATAAGGGACTACGCACGGACATCATTAGAGAAATTAATAGCCGTACAAACGAATCGACCAATTAATTGTGACAAAGGATACTAAACTCCGATTTAATGAATTACTAAAGTAAGAAATCGTCTCATATGATGAAAGAGAAATAGTTACGAACTCAGAGCATTAATGAGAGTTAATTATTTTGTACTTAGACGATATTAAGTACACTTAATGCAAAAATTTAATACATAGTCCCATAAAGTCGTAAGTTCATTTCAGATAGACCCTATAAGAGTATGGTTCATCATAAAAGTAATCTGTTCGCTCTCACTTTACCTTCACTAGTAGAAGAGCCACATTAAAAAGAGAAGAAGATAGTTATTTTGTACTTTCCCAAAAAGAATCACGAAAAAAATATAGAAATTGAAAACAAAACAATAGATATACTAAACCAATTACGTGATTATTTATTATTCTATAATCTACGCTTAGAGTAACAGGGAAGTTGCACAAAGTAGTTAGTTACGAAGTAAATGTGAGAGTAATGTGCCGGAAAATGTGCCTTAGTAGGTGATTTATACTGTAAGTAATAATAACATAAATAAAGACGGCTTATGTTACCGTATAGTATTAAGGTGAACGAGATTTATGTAATGAAACGATCGATGCAGCAGTTTATTAGTTTCTTAGGCAGATTCACGTTTGACTGCGGTCTTGCCTGATGGTGACGGTATAATACGTTTGTCGAAAATGTACGTTTCAATATGAATTTGTAGACTTCTAGATATGGTCAGTCTCAAGTTATTCCCCAATTGTCATTATGTCACTAGGTAACATTAAGCCACCATTAAAATTTTTCTGTTTTGGATTTTTGTACCAGCTTTTTATTTAATGGTTTCACCACTATTACTCTATTATATTTATTATAACTGTTTGTAGTTCTGAAGTAGGTATACACTACGACTACTAACTTTTGAATACTATGCTAGTGAACGGTGGGTCGGTTTTTTTTCTACAACACCTTAACATACAGCAAATAACATGCTAATAATAATAAGAGTCCTTAATGTTTTATCCGAGTCACGGGTAGAAGCTCGAATGTTTTGGAAAACGTCATATCGATATCAACATCACTTATCTGCGCGGCTTTACGAGCGCTTCAAATAAAATAGAATAACAATAGTTTTATTATCAGTTTATACACAAACAATATAATAGATACGATTCATTTCATTAAATCTGCTCCATTCAAGCTATCAAAGGCTCCCTCTCGACACTAATTTGTGCGGACGTCCGTAATCTTAAAACAGATAAACCTATTTGTACCATCCCCGTTTGTCAATGACAAGCGAATAATTGCTAGAACGGTTCGCAAACAATAGAAATGTAATAAATACAAGTTAATAACTATCGCCATTGTATTGTCTTCTTAGCTTTTGTGCTGAATTCTAACAAGAACAACGAATTTGTGTAATTATCATTTATTTATTATTTTGAAGCATATTCTTAAGTTTAAAAGCGCGTGGGTCATGTGTGCCTCCTCGTGAATCATAATGATACCAACTCTGAATGTAAATTTTATTAGATTCGTTTTCATTATTTGGTGTCCAATATAGCAGACGACAGTTGGATAAGTTGTCCTTTATGTAGTGAGGTCAACATACAAAACCACCGCATATATTTTGTTCTCACATTATCTATCTAAATGATTGAAGCATGAGATAAATAGTCATTTATGCCAAACATTTTTACTTAGTTTCAAGTTAATCTTGGACTACCTATAGTTACTTACAAACTAACATACGGTACGTTGAAGGAAAACATTATGAGTAAAATCTTGGAGTAAAATCTTATACAGTAGGATATTCATCATTGTAAGAACGTTTTAATAAGAATTATGTTATAGGTTTGAAACAACATTTGCTATCAAAATGATCACGCCATACCATTTCACATTCGTATACATTATTGTATTGTTACTTATCCTTATCGTTTAAATGTGTTTTTGGTCTCACGTGTACCTACTTGTTCACGAACTTTCATATTTGCAACCCTTTCTTACGATTTGCACGAGCACGTGTCGCTAACATGTGTCTTATATATAATACTGAGGGCCATGACTTAAAATAGCTCAATTACTGATTATTCCCACTTTCGCTTCTTCTATCTTATGCACTTAGCATTGTTTCTACATGCTGCAATGCTAAAAAATACTTTCATTTTCATAAGTTATATAGGTAACTACTTACGAAAAAAGTTTTGCCTTACTGTTGGTAAATCTCTTGCGTACGCTATACATCAATTAATATTTTTCTATTTCATTTTTGTCAGACCAGAACTCAGCTACAAATACCGCGTTATGTGTAGCGTCAAACAATTTCTGCAAGGTACAGCAGTTTAGGCACGCAGACCTCGACATATAGTGTTCCATCGTTTGTGAAACGACACCGCATACACAAGTTAGGCTCCTATCATCGATGAATCTTCACCTGGCAGGTTTATCCGAAGTCTATTTAGCGACTTCCAAGTCGACCAAGGCAGCTCATGTCCGGGCAGAAGATTTTCCGATGAAAGGACAATATGTATAGTAACCGGAAGATTATCTCGCCACAGCCTAAGTCTGGCCTATATTATGATGAAGATGTCTTTACTTATACTTTATGTACATCATTTAATTAAACTGAAGATTTTAGAATACCGATATCATTTCTTTAAAATAAACTGTGTCTAAAATGTTTTAACTGCAGCTTTACATACTAATATATATATACATACTAATATACGATCCTTCCCAGTTACTAATATACTACAAATCCTTGAAATTCTTTCATTTCTCTACTATTGTATGTAACATATTTTAAGTCGAACTTATTCTGTACTACATATTTGATTACCATGTTTATAACAAGAAAACGTTTATAGATGTCCTATCGTAATTAAACGTAAAATTATCGTATACAAATAAACCACGGAACACAATCAATGGGATTAATTAATTGAGACAAATACAATATAGTTTTTGTTTCGGAACAATCTATAGGTACGTATATTGTAACGAAACCAATTTTCGTGAGCATTCATTCGTTAAAAAACGTTCATGCATGCCTTTTGTGCAGCACTTTGGTGCAATTCGTCAATTATTTTTCCATTTTTACTTGTTTCGCAATGACTTCTGTACGAATATGTCCGACATTGGAGCTATGGTAGAGGCATTCCGCTCGCAATGTAATTGAAGCGTCAATATTCGTCGGAACGTTTTGCATATTTCATAGCTGCTGGCTATAAGAACTATATAGATTCACTACCGCTGAAAATAAAAAAGACATTTTTTATTCACAATAGTGTTATACAAACCAGTGTCCCTCTGATGTGCAAATATACCACGACTCATTGATTATAAAAACGCTGGGGCTACAATTGGCTACGCTGCAGGTGCTTCCCTGCTTCACTGCTGCTGCCATCATTGAATGAAGGAAAATGCTGTAAATCTAGCAGGTCAAATTTTTTTTGGCCTGCAGGCAATTATTATACAATGCGTTGCTTAACATTAAAACTTACAAGAATACAGCACTACCCAGTTAGAGTTGCTATGTGAAATATGGAACTTCTTTCTTAAACTGCTCCAAATGACATTTCATTGTGTAACATATTTCGTTTATTTATTTTCAACCTAAATGCTATGGCAATTTTTTGCAATCAACATACTTTTCTTCATATTATTATAATTTAGATCAATTTGTGACAGCTACTATTTATCATCTTTCGTAAGTAGCAGAGATATTAGTTAAAATGATACATAGTAATATAAACGTGACTAGGTAATGGTTTTTTATACAACCTAGGCGGCAAACAAGGCGTACGACTCGTCTGATAGCAAATGTAATTTTTAGTCTATAGACATGACTATGTTCTTTGTCCATTGAAGAAACACAACAAAAAAATACATCCAATTCGTTACCGAACATGACGGAGATGATAAAGCAAAGGGAACGAAGGGGGTAATGGAGTGATTTGTTGATTACCTATTCTTTGGTAGTCAGATCGTTGCAAGACATTGGAATTTGCAACTCACTGCCAGACTAATGATGCACATACCTCGTCAGTGCTCATAGTGTCTATTTTGTATTGACTGCCACAGGGGTTCTCTGTGTATTTTATACAAGTCTATTCACACAATTTTGACGCATGGATTTATATTTACTAAATTTGTCGATTTATTATAAAAATTGCGTCACCCCAATATTTTGCCGCACTGAGCCGTAGGTATGTCCTCAAGTATGAATTGAAACTTTTGTGGGTTAAGTTTTAAGGTTTTAATTTTTTTATATTATTATTCAAACAATCCATAAAAACTAACCCCACTTTTTATAGCATGTCTTCCAAAGAAAATTTACTCATTTTATCAACAACACAGTTTGCTCAACTGTGATATTCAGTTATATATTGAAAGCATTTTCTGGTCAAGAAACACGGTATGCAAACTACAGTGTGCGTTTGACGCGCCGCACACTTAGGTCGCTTTGTCAAGATGCCATGTGTTATGAATAATTATGACAAAGGGGAGTTCAGCGCAGGTGCACTTAAGTACCTACTCAATTTATCATAGGTTTTGAGATGTTTCACAACCACATCGGTTTTGTAACTACATTTTAATTTGAAATTTCTTTTTATTTAATAGCAAGATACTTTAAGTAACGATACGTCGTGAGTTAAGACATTAACACCGTGACGATTGTTTTAAATTCATTTACATGGGACAAATTTTAATGCGAACTACATATTATGTGCCTTCTGGGTATTTTTTTAGATCGTGAGATAGTGAGTTTTTTTATTATCAGCAGCGATTCGTAGGATAAGTGCTGCTTGGGTGCAAGCCGCACATAACCACGTCGAAGACTCCAAGTCGGCGTGACATGCGATAGGCATTTTCCATGCGAAAAAAAGGACAAGTACTCCTTAATATTAAAGACCTATCGATCGCGCGTTTGTTGAGTAAAGGTTACCATTAAAAAAAACACAAATTAACTTTTTAATTAAAAGAAAATTTTACGTAAACGAGCTCTATTAATATTTAAATTTAAAGATTAACAAAAATAAAAAAGCGGTAAAGATTCATTGTAGTCCTTGGCTTTAATGATTCTATTAGGAGCAACAATTCGATTTAGCCAACAGCACTGATCGAGTAAGTCAATATTGGCCGAAAATTGTTTCGCGGTCGGCGGCCTATAAATTAATTATTTCTGGATCCAATTTAACATGGCTGTTGTTTGGACTGCTTACAATACCCGCCACGGATGTGATTACCCACTCAGAACTGCCTCTGTTTGAGTTAATCTTCAATATTGTTTTTCACCAGTTACTCTGCCGAATATGTGTAGTATATTGTAATTAATATTCCCTTCTACTAGCCTTATGTGACGTTATCTATATTCGATACATAATCCGAGATTAGTTTGATGTTAATGAAGAAATAACCTGAGCTAAGCTGGTATTGATGCTGTTGGTTACTGATAGCTATAAAATTGCTCTGAAAGATGTTGTAATATCATGCGTATTATAATAGACTATTTCAATGGTAGATTAGTAGGTATGCCTATAATATGCTAAGAGATAATTATTAACTATCTTGTATTGCGTGTTAAATTGTAACTCATATTATTGATTGTAATTATTTTATGATAAAAACAGATCTGATATCCGCATTACTACAGATTTTTATGATTTATTTACTGGCCGCGAGTAAGATCATTTAATTTAACCTTATAATACTTTACTAATACTTTTCTCTTCGATTGTCTACTTCCTTTGCTCACGCTTAATTATATATATAACGATAAAAGATTGCCTATGTTGTACTCCAAGGTCTATTCTATTTCTCAAATTTAATCAAAATCAGTTCAGTGGTTTAGGCATGAAAGCGTAACAGACAGATAGACAGACAGACAGAGTTACTTTCGCATTTATAATATTAGTATGTATTTGTCTATGTACCTACCCATACATACAATACATTACAACTAAAGTAGTAAAGTGCCAAATTTACTTTGTCATGATAATTTATTTACCAACTTACACTAACAGTAGGTATTGAACCACACGTACAAATTATATGTATTATCTAATTCCGGTTGCAGCCTACCTAAATAAAACACATAACTATTATTTTTTATTTATACGAGTTTTCGTTATGTTGTTGCTTTTTTGGTCACGTTACCCGAAGTACAATTTCCCGCATGAAATAATTCAAATCCTATCGCAGGACCATTACCTGGCGGGAACAAGGAAAAAGCAACGTAACCGCAATGTCATTACATATCTCTCCAGCCATCCAACCTAACAATATTTTTCCCAAAGCACAAAGGTACTAAAGATAAAGGCTAACAAACGTACGGAGGAAAAGCCTCTCAAATTTTGGGGCACCATAAACTGTTAAATGTTACCATTTAATGTTGTTTATTATCTCTGGCTCTCATTGTCTATTCCTGTCGCAGAGAACGTTGAAGAAATCCAAACACAACTTTTTAATTAACTTCGATCTGTAAGAAAGTTTTAGGGAATGCCTCAAGTGTACCATTAAACACGACGGCTGAACTGCGCGCCATCGACTTTAAGATTAAAACGCGCCTGAATAAAATGCGAGAAGTTCCCTTTTTGCTTTAACTTGAATTGATTTATCTTGTATAATGTTAATTTAAGATATCGAATCGATACGAGGCGTAGATAAAACTACATTCAATGTATCCATATCACCTCCTTTTATACAGTTATCTCTAAGATAAACGCCGATAACAGCACGAGCGGGGTAAATGCTAATTGTAGCAGCTAATTAATTGAGCCACTGTGTTTAAAAAATATTGCCATAAACTACAGACCTAACAGAGTTTAGAGTGTGGTGAAGCCACTGGTGGGAGAACTCTAGTGTACACTCACTACGTGTTTGGGTTTAAAAACGGGCCAATGAAATTTCAATTCAAGTAAAACTTAAAAACAAATGGATTTGATGATATCAGACTCGACGTTTTTGATGTTACAAGCTACTGTATTACGTTGCCAAGTTGCAAGTTGCCAAAAAACAACATGAATAAGGTGGCCTGGGCAGAAATGTTTCAATCCTTTTAGTCTCTAGTTATAATTAATACCTACAAGGTGAATATGTAGTAGGTACTTGCTTGACAAAAATAAATCAATTATTTAAATGTGCCCGAAATATGGCAAAGGCCTGGCCTTTTCACATGGAACCTAATTAGTATAGATTTTGATGCTTGAAATTTGAAACAAATTGGGGTAAAATCGTCATAGAAGCTGAAGCAGTACTTCTATTCGCTCATTTGTAACATGAAATTGTGTTGGTACACACGTTAATTATGTAGACTCTATCGAAGTTAGACGTTCACGTACTACCGACATCATACTGTCCATAACTAAACAACTTTGACTCCATGTCACTTAAACTTCAAACTTAAACTATTATTTTCGTTACATTGGTGAATAATTTAATTTATTCAGAGAGGTACGCAAACTTTTACGTTGTAAGTACCTACAAACAATTCAGCAGAAAATCTAGTAAATCTAAAAGTTAAATGATTACTTTTTAGTTAGGTATTTAGATACCGTTCGTTGTAAATAACAAATCAATAGATTATTTTAAATTAAAAAGACTTAACCATTTATTTACCTGCTTTTCCTGTTATTTAGTTAAAAAGGCGTAACGGCATGATCAGATATTTTTGACATGATAAAATTATTATAGATTACTTACACAAATTTGGTCTGACTTTCCAGAGATAGGTATCTACCTACTTTCAATAAATCTATCCGCCGAAAGTTGATTTAGAATTTTTCGATTTATGAATCAAAGATCTTTGATTTAATAATACGAGACAATGCCGTCAGAACAGAGAAGAAATATACAAAAAGAAAAGAACATTGGTTTTGTAGGTATGATGATAAATTCTTGTAGTGACACCAGTATTTTTTTTTAAACTAAAGTAACAAACAAGTGTACGCCACTTGCAGTTACCCTGGCTTATAGATTCCTGTTAATGATCAGAAGTCTTAATGCGTGCGTTGCTAACTCTATGTATAAGTGACTGTTCTTTAAAAGACCAGAGGCCAAGTGGCATATATTTCTATTCTATTCATAGAATAGATAAAAAATTTATGGGATTGACATAAGCTTACGACAATGTTAGCTTATGTCAATCCCATACATTTTTTAATCTTACGCTTAGCTTACGCGAATGAAATATTCGCGTAAGCTTAAATCGCAAACTTTATTATTGTTATAGTTTAAATTGCCTTTATATCTTTTCTTTCATCGTATATCATTAATAACCAAGATAATTTTTTTAGAAATACATTTAGGAAGTTACAAAATATTTGTTATTTAGGCGCAATACCCTTATTGCATGTCCAATTTCAGACCATAAACTTGATAGGTACATTCATGAGAACTATGGAACCATCTTAATACCAGACATGTGGTAGAAAATTAAGCAACTGCAGTACTTATACCTATTCAACTTTAAACCTAACTACTATTGTTATGCCTGCGTAAATACGTTTTCAAAACTAAGAACCAAATTAGCAGTAAACAATAAGATAACAACCAGCAGTTATTACTAATGGTGGAGTTTATCAATGCTAGAGGCACACAAAGCTTAGTTTAAACTAAGTTTGCGAACATATTAGGTGCTTAAATCGCTAAGTTTATAATACCGTTATTAAACGGGGTGTTGCCTTACACAACGCGACGTGAATTCACGACAAAATACTGAAATAAGGAGGATTAATATAAACCCAGAATATAACTGCGATAGAGTCGAATTGTTTTCTGAACTTAGATTTGTTTAGGATAAATAATTGCTAAGTCTACTGAACTTTTGTTTTGTTTTTATCAACCTCCGGCGTTTAGCAACCTATTCTTTATTCAGATATTATAAGCAAATATTCAAACAGCCATAAGTAATAAAAAATATCATTATGAATAGAAGTACAAACTCTAAACTTGAAATTACTTGAAAAAAATAGAGCTAGGAAAATCAGTAGATACGGCTTGAAATTACTTGAAAAAAATTGAGCTAGAAAAATAGTACACACGGCAAAGGAGTTAGATTAGCAGGTCATTATGTTTGCAGCGAAAATAAAGCACCGTTATACTGTTACAAACTTTACTTTAACTTGATATTACAATGCTTACATCAGGCGTGGATGTTGAATTACAAATACAAATATACTAAATTTAAAATGGTGAGCGTGTTACTATGGCGACCTGCCTACCTAATTCCTTTGTCCATCGAACATGACTAGTGATAACATCACTAAATCGTCACTGTAAATCTATTATGTCAAAAATAAACTTAAAAAAAATATTGGTACTTTGAAAACAACTACTATTACCGGTTTTGGATCTTGAAGACCAAAAATCGTTAAAATGATAATAAAAATATATTTATTCAATTAGGTTAATAAAATTAAAACTTATGATTTAAGAACGTTAAAAATTACAATAAGATATTAACACTACATAGTAATAACAAAGTCGCTTTCCGCTGTCTGTCCCTATGTATGCTTAAATCTTTCAAACTACGCAACGGATTTTGATGCGAGTTTTATTTAATAGATAAAGTGATTCAAGAGGAAGGTTTATATGTATATAACATGCATAATATAGTAGAGAAACACTGATAAATTTAGATGTTTTTAATGTGATGTCGTAAATTAACAATTTTTTTGCGCTTACATTGCAACGCTGGGTAAACTCTACAAGATAGATCAAAATAATATACTACAGTATTGTACACCTTAAAAAGGTCTACAAAAAAGTCCGCGATAGTATAATATAATATAATATTCTACCACATGCACACGGCGCCATTTAGCCCCAAATTAAGCAATTATATTTGCTTGTATAATGGGTACAAAACAACTGATATACTACTTATGTACTTTTTTTTTTTGTAATTACATATATATTATAGATAAATTACACCTAGACACAGAACAAACAATCATGCTCATTACACAAAGGTTTGTCCCTTTACGTTTTATGAGAAATAATGGCTTATTTTCGCGATTTTAAGCAATACAGCATTAATCCATAACAAATTAAGTAGCTTAAATACATTGTGGATTTAATATAAATCAATAGATAATGTATGCAGCATGTAATTTAAATAAATATTTTCAAAGATATTACAGATTAAAAATGCAGGGATGGCGACAGGGGGCCGGCATTCTGTAGTAAAATTAAATATGCTACAGAATGTGTAAATACAACGTTTACAGCATTTGTTTTTCTTCGCACGGGCAATGCTGATACTAAATATAGTATCAGCATTGCACCCGTGCGCAACCGGGGCGGGTCTCTAGTATACAATAAAATATGCACGTTGTACATGTAAGCCAAATACTGTAACCACGGTTGTCAATAGTAACTTTAACAACACATTTAATATTTGACAATAAGCGTATGTATAAGCAAAGCATTATATCAATTTAGCAACTGATGCTTTTTAACACTTTTACAGTTGGCTGAAATAAAATGTAAACACAATATTGTTCACTAAGGTACCATCACCAAATTGGAGTTTAAATTGCCTGCAAAATGGCAATATTAAAGTCTTTTTATTGCATAATGTCGTCGACGCTCACGAGCGCCGGCCCTCAAGCCAAGTATCTGAACGACGGTAATCTGAAATGAAAATATTATCCTTCTCACATACAAACTTCTCATCCTCTCTTGAACATAAATGCCTATATAATATCCCTATAATACTTTTTAGTGCTAAATAGGAAATTATTGGGAGATGCAAATGAGATGGCGCTTTTAATTGCGCCTATTATTATTATTATTTGGGCAGAAAAACAAACTCAATGTTCTTAATGTATAACTTCGCTTATAGTACAAAATTTTCGCGTGGACATTTTCAGGCAGAATGCTTAAAAAATTCATTTAAAACTCACTTGTACTATTGGGCTTATACGACTGAACTTAGTTTTTGGTTAATAAAATAATATTTTTACACTTTTATTACTTTTGACACTTCTATGATAATAAAAGAACAAGTTCCTAACTATGCCTTGCTTCATTTAAAATTAGCGTGAAGAAAACGATATCTGAAGGTAATAGCGGCAGGCAATGAAAGAACTACCTTGATTGTTACTTTTCGGTTACCTTTCAGGTGGCTTCGCAACGTGACTTTAACTGTTTGATTAGCAATGCTATATCACCTCGAACCACAGTAATCAAAGATAGATCGAATGTTCTTAATGGCACATCAGATATTACAAAACAAACAATAGAAGAACACAATAATGAATTAGTGAGAATGGGCGGTCTTACTCGTCTCGAGTAGCGATCTTTTCTAGACAACCTTTGGATGGACTTGACACATTATAATTATAATAAAATCATTACTATTACATAAAGCGGAACAGTTTGTTTGTTTGAACGCCCTAATCTAATTACCAGTCAGATTTGAAAAATCTTTTTGCACGTGATAGCCCAGTTCTCGAGAAAGGGTTTGGGCTATGCAACATCACGCTACTGGCGACGGGAGTAGAGCAGTAAGCAAAGGCACGGGTAAACCTCTATACCGACTCAAAAATTTCCTTCCTTTTAGAACTAAGGTAATGCTTGTGCAGTCTTTGATCTTTCCACAAGTCGATTATGGTGATGTGTGTTCTCTCAACAAATTAGACCGTCTTCTTAATAACTGCATTCGATTCGTTTTAATTTTCGTAAGTATGATCATGTATCTACTTATCGTTCTCAACTAAAATAGCTACCTATTGTCCAACGCCGTAGATTGCGTGCTCTCACTACCCTCTGTTTTATCCAACTCCTCCTTTGTACTTAACGCCTTACTTTCAGTATCTTAACTCTGTTCATGAACGAAACCTTCGTTCTACCAATAATCTCCTCCTTTTATGTCCTTCACACACGTCTAACTTTATTCACTCCTCTTTTCCTATTCAATCCATTCTTCTTTGGAACGCCCTCCCTCTTGAAATCAGGACGTCCACAAACCTTCATGCATTTAAAATAAAAGTTCGGAACATGCTTCTGAGCAACTAAAATGGCAGTTTCGTCACAGCTCAAAGGCCCTAGACAAGTGTCAAACATTTCTATTCCATTCATAGAATAGATAAAAAAATGTATGAGATTGACAGCGTTGGCGTTAGCTTATGTCAATCCAATACAATAATTATTCTATTCTATGAATAGAATAGAAATCTTTGCCACTTGTCTAGGGCCTCTGGTATTGTCACATCTTCTCTATATATTTGTATGTTAATTTTATTAATATGTATATAAATTGTGTGTATTATTATTTATTTAATGTATATATTTATATATATATTATTATGTAGTTATGTGTAGTATATATTTATACATTATGTAAATATGTACTTTTTACTCAACTCTAAATTTATTTATTTATTTGCTTCGAAATATCTCTGCATCACCCTATGGTAGACTGGTAGAGAATGCCTCAGGCATTAAGTCCGCCATTACATATTGTATGTATAAAGTTGATACATAAATAAATAAATAAATAAACCGCGCTGTGGAAAGCTAGTATTATTATATTGCAAATAAATTTATATTGTTAAATATATCCAAAATATCTATATATTGAAAGTTCGCCCTGTAAACTAATAAAGTAACATTATAACAATAAACAATACTCCGCTCATGTGCAAGTCGAGTCACGCACAATACAAGGTAACATAGTAGTTATGTTCCAAACGATGTAACCTATATTTTAGTAGCGTTTATTTTCTTACTTTCATTTCAAAAATAAAATTATTTAAGTATAGTAATCTAGCATCATCTATTATATATTATATTATTATATATTATCTTAAACAATTTTCATACTAATGTAAGTACAGTGTTGCAATATGCTTTTTCCACTACATATACTTCTAATAATATAGTTATACCAATTCTAGATTTATGATACTGTTAAAGTTGCTGTATTGATTTGTTTAAAAGGTTGTTTAATACTGTAACGTTCTAGTAATTGGCATAACGGTATTAGTAATTGTCAGCATTGGTAATAAATTGCTATTTCTGCTGTTCTACTTTTAATACAACTGACCGCCATCATCACTGACCAACCATTGTCACATCTCAGCATCGCTGAAGTACCATCGTTACAACTTATTCCAATTTAATCTAAAAAATCATGTTCAAAATACAGAATTCTATACACACAACAAGACATAAAAATGATTATAATGATGAATAACGATAGATTAAATGTCATTATTACCATAGGAAACAGAACCCCAAAAATACATTAACGAAAAAATGTTAGGCAATAACAACGGCAAGTATAACAAATATAAACTACACTACACATTAGGAGAGCATTATTATACTTTTGTCGCAATTCAACTTTCATATGTTCTCACATTAGGGTGAGGCGCGTTTATTTTATTGCGGTGTTAGCGACGCAGTTAGTCCGAGCTGGACACTTCACCACACTAACACCAACACATTATAGCAATAGAATTTGCTCGCAGCAATTTATCTTTAGACAACAGCTCAAAACAACGCGGCTAATGTCACCGCATCGCCCACGCTAGAGCCTGAGTTCCTGCATACCTTAAAACATGTTTAATGTATTATTTTACTCGGCTTATGAGAATCGTTCACGGCTTAGTGCTTCTTAACCAACTTAAAAACTGCTCTGTGAAAGTGGTATGAACAGATATGAAAAATGTACCGAAAATTATTAAGCAAAATATCTGTAATTTTTTGGATCTGTCCATTAGGGTCCCATACCAGTACGTCTCCGGCCGGAACGCACCCAGTGTGCAAAATTTGTTATCCCGCTACGCCCCCGGCCGAGACGCTTTCATCGCAAAAACAACCGTTTTTTGACAAGACACAGAAAAATACTGTTGAAACAAAAGTGTTTTTTGAATTTATATATTTTTGTTTTGCGCTACACGTGTAAACTATCATGTATTAGCTTTCGAACATTTATAAGTAAGATTAGTTATCAGATTATAGATAAATTTAGGGACACAAAATTTTTAACTACACAAAGAACACAACACACACATATTCTCATGCTCTCTTACACATGTATAATAAAAATGCGATTAGAAAGAAAATATATAGGTGCAGTAAAATAATATGCTAAAGTTGTCGCACTATTTCATTTCACATAAAATCTACAACATAACTGCCTACTACATACCTACAGTATCCATTTCTGTTACGTGAATGTAGAACACACCAATAACTTTCATAACAAAAAAAGAGATAATAATAGGGTTTCTATTTCCTTTTGTATCTTTCAAGATTATCGTAGCGAATAAAAGTGGACAAAATTGAATTCGACCCATGATTGAGCGCCGAACAAATGGGTCAACGATAACCCTCTACTGAATGCTAAAGAATTAGGTATTCATCTACTTTCCTGGTTGATTACACGATTCATTTAAAGTAGCGAATGAGACGTAACAGTAATCATTCTTACCATTCAGGATAATCTTTGGTTTCCCCATGCCAATAGTGATGCGTAAAAATTGCCGACTACCTACGTACAATTTTCAAAAAAAGGTGCTGAATACAGTTTTTTATTTACGTAGAGTCACGTAGAAATCGGTTGAAATAATAGGTATTTCTACCGATATCGTAAATATTGTTCTGTTTGAGCTTTTGCCGCAACTGCACCATTTCAATACACTACATGTTGTTTTCATGCAATTTTATAAATGCATTCATGGGATAATATCATATAACTTACACCCATATTAATTATAACCAGAATTGTTTACATAAAATCCTAATAAACAATTGTTTATATGCAAAAAAATATTATCATTTAGATCTTTCGATACGTTCAAATTTAGTAGTAATTGATCATATTATTATCTAACTGTTTTAAGTATAGCCATTTCTGTCAACGACTTTCAGGTGTGGGTATTTACTGTGGTGTCAAAGTTGATTTTTTGTTGAAATAGGCACATAAATACATAAAAATCGAAACAGAGCATAACTATCAGTAACAGTCTATCTTGACACGACTAAAGATTTTAATCGCACTGAATTTGGCGTCTACATATTCTCTTGTCATATAATTTAACATGCTCTATTGCCGATAAAGGTACCAAGACCATTTATAAAGCTCTTCAGCTAATTAATTTGTAACATTAATTTCAAGGATTGTGCGTCATCTAAATTAAGGGGATGCGAAATTATTATGTCATATTACTTTGTTGGAAAATTAAAGCGAGGAGTTGGTAAACATTTGCAAGAGTCAACATGGTACGCTGGAACCCGTTTCGTTATGTTCGTGTAAGTAGTTTAATGTTAAACAATAAACCTCGCTGCGAGAATGTAATAATGCAGTGCGGTTTTAAAGCAAGGATCACATCAAAGGAATATATTTACGACGATAATGGATTTTGCGAGTCTCTGATAAATTTTGCAGCTTGATTAATTCTAAATCAGTTTATACTCACGGAAAATAAAATCATGATCAATAATAGTTTAAATGTAAAAGTTCTCCTGATTAATCTCCTACCCCTCTGATAAATTTCAAACCTAACTACGTTCTAAAAGAAGAACTCCGTAAGTACATAATGGAATTTACAAAATAACGCACCTTATACCTTTATCAAAACTTAAATAGTTATTAGTTCCCGAGTAAATAAAATTAATACAGCTTCTTGGAAATCCAACAGTCACACGCGCACTTCCATTGTGTTACCGACGCAGACAATCAGTCATCTATTAAACGCTTTTGACAATTTAGCTTATACAAATAGACATTTCGGAATGTTAGAAGTCTACTTACCTAATATTTCTATAGCACTGTCATATCAGCACAAAAAGGGTATTATATTCCTCTAACAAAAGGACGAGTAAGCGTGGTATCTTTAACCACAGTTATAATAAAGCAGATGAAACATATCTTTTACCCATAGATCAAGTGAACAACTACAATAAAGGTTGGAAACGACCACAAGATATTTTCCTCATAGAATAAACAGAGAAATCCTTTGAGACGCTATCAATTTTGTATCAATTTGGTTTGCATTCTTCAATTCTTTCAATGTCAATATGTAGTATGCCAGTGATGGTAAATAAGTAGTCAGTCCAACTGATAGTAAGTGGTAACCGCTACTTGTAGTCATAAAAGCGCTAGTAGCTGCCACCATGCACAAAAATGCACTGTGCCTGCAGTCAAAGCCGTTATCTCTACTGCTGCAAAAATCAGGCTTATCTTAACATGACGATAGTCTACTACACACTAATCCTGTGAAGGTTCTTCCTCCTAAGGAGAGAATAATTTTCAGACTGAGCTTAACCAAAGAAAGCTTAACGTGTTCAACTTTTGAAAACTTTTAGGTTATTTTTCACCTTGATTAGTTTTGGGCATCTGTAGACGTAGTGTGTTTAGGTAAACACGTTCCTGCTTATCAGTAGGATCTCTCAAAGTTTACCACTAGCCACGTGCGTACGTGAACCCTGTACGAATACACGTACCACCACTGCCTAGCCGCCGGCAACACACGTCGCATATACGTGTTTTTGTTGCCAAAAATAGGATTCTCTAATAAACTTTGCAAAATATATTGGATAATTAGATTTTTTTGTATACACTCCTAATCTCACATATATGTTTAACTATTAATGAGCAATGAATCGATCAGTGCCCGGCAAATGACAAGTGGCTCGTCACCTGTTACGTAGGATGTTGCATAGTTAGTGAAACGTAGGTATTATAAAAAAGCCGTGGTGCTTATGTTAATGTGTTACATTTGAGGTAAGGCTACATAATATTTAATTTTTTTTGTAAGCATAATCATATGGTTATACCATACTAGTAAACTAATTATCGTGCTGTCATTGTCAAAGTCAAGAACAAGAAGCGAAAAATAAAACAAATGATGCGTAAGTAACTCCAATAAATACGAAAACTAGATATTGAAGATTTGAGACCGTATTAATAAGATCTCAAACAATTCTGCCTGAAATCATTAACGAACGGAATATCATAGCCAAATTGTTATTCTTTTAGAGCATTTATTTTTAAATAGGATTAATTAGGAAATAAAGAAGAGGCGAAACGAAATAGTTATATTTTTACGTTGGTGTTTTTATATTTGTAGCCTGTTTACATGTTTATCGGCTCGTGAATCCGCTTCGAATTCGGTATTTTAACAAAATTGCTGTAAGTATTTTTTGGACTTTATTGACATTGCCTTGAATGCCAAATTAAGTTCGTAAAAAATTAAATCCTTTGAAATTTAATTAAGAAAATATTCAGACTTTTGAGCGGCACGTCGGACGCCGCCGTTAACCTCCTAACAATAGATGTATTATTATTATTATTGTTTCAGCTTGCATAACAATATTAACATTGTAACAAAGCTAAGAAATAATTCATCCCACATATCTGTTAGTATACCTAGCAAATTAAATTAATATAGCAAAACAAAGCAAATAAATATTACATCTCACATTACACAATACTAAATCTCCCATACTAAACTATTTGTTTGCAAATACTTTCTTTCCTAATTAAAAATTGTTTGTTGTTAGTACCACGTACGTTTTTAAACATGAAAGTATTGTCTAGATGTAATGTGAGACAATTCAAGTCCATCCATTGTAAGTTCAACCTTCATTAATGTATCCGAATGAAAGGAATATTTATTGCTAAATAATAATATAGAGGCAACAATTACCCAATATGTCTATGCTATGCCCTATTATTTGTACCAGTACGATCTTCCCGCGGCGTTGCACCACGTTGCCTCATCTCGTACAAGGCTTTTCAGCAAATATTTGCATGGCTATTCTTAATTCTGAACGTAATCGCGCACATTTTTATTTAATTAGGTACTTACTTAGTTATAATTTGCTTCTTTTGTGCAAACATAATATAATATTCTTTATTGGTTGGCGTTTTAAAGAATTTTTTATTATTCTAGTGTCAACAAGAGTAGCAGTTCATTTGTACACAGTTCAGTGAACTTTGAGTAAGATCTTTCTGTCACTAAGGTTAATATCAAAGTGTCAGGTGTAACATTAGGAAACGTTTCTAATAACAAAATTTTAGTTGCAAAAATGCATTATTTACTGGTTGTCATGCTGTTGCTTTTTGTTGAAATTTCAGAGGCTGCAAAACTTATACTTTGGCAAATAATTTAAATTATGCATTTTTATGTGGCATGAAGTCATTTGCAACGATTCAAAAAGTCTCTCTCGGACTCACAAAATATTACATTAATCGTGACAATTTATTGTCATAATATCCTAAATACTAATGTCCTAATAATCCTTCAAATTTTCTACTATTGCATACTGACTTCGGTCTCGTGCCTCCTTTTTCAATAACTCATCAATTTTTTATGGTCACTTTAAAATCTCAAGCCTAAAACTAAACATGACATTCATTTGTGAAGAAAACTATCAAGAAAATCAGATTCCTTAGAAAACGTTTCAAGAAATAAAATATTAGGTAGGAACTTTACGATGCAGACGTCATAACGCTTTCAACTTGAATATTCAGTACAAACATCCTCCGAATTGCCACCTTAATGCTTGCAAACTCCACTTTACGAAGTTAAAAAACAACTTTTAAATGAGCTAATGGGTCGCAGAAGACTTAAACTTTCAACGCATTAATTAAGCACAAAAAGTTTATTTTACCTGCAATCAGCTCATTAACTTTGGTTATTACGCTATTATACCTAATCTAATTATATACTTATATAAATGAGTAATATACAATTAAATCATTAATTAAAATATTATCTGTCTCGTTTTCTCAATAATACATATGTTTTGAGTACCTTTTTCAGTCTGTTATCTGTGTAACACTATATATTACGTATTTAGTCAAATGTTTTTAAGATATTTTGGCTTTTGCTAAAGCGTATTAATTAGGCGTATTTTCTATCTGTTTTTCAGCTGCACTTTCAAAGAAGCTGACAACAATTTTAGATCAATAAAGTTAATTAAATGTAAATTTACGTCTTTGACAGCGGTGATAGCGTAGTACCTACTAGAAAATTTAATTTTCAGAAATAGTAGTAGCGGCGCTGTTCGTTATTCATC
Source organism: Parascotia fuliginaria (assembly GCA_963082885.1). NCBI lineage: Eukaryota > Metazoa > Arthropoda > Insecta > Lepidoptera > Erebidae > Parascotia > Parascotia fuliginaria. Next base: position 9,280,969 of record OY720173.1, on the reverse strand, counting down.
AATCATCGTCAAACAAAGACATTTACCTAAGTATGTACTACTTTAAAATAATATTTAATCTCTTTGTCGGCAACACAAACGCACGTTAACTCATAGCAGAGCTACCAAGCGACTCAAAATATTTTCTACATTTGATACAAATTACTTAACGTAGCGCACAGTTTGCAAGTGTCGGCCGATTTCAGTTTGGACTTCCGAGTTTTTTAGCAGACTGTTCATAGTTATAAAGTTCTTGCAAATTGGAAATAATATTTTAAAGACATTTGCTAAAAAGAAAAGAACGTTCCGTGAGAGAAAAATCTTTTTTTTTAATCTTAAGTTTTTTAATCGTTATTACTACGAGAGGATACAAACATTTGAAACCAACAACAAAAGAAATCAGTTTCCGTTTAAAGAATACCAACTAACTACATTGGAAGAGACTGTATAAATTTACTATATCTGCCTTGACATGTTGCTAAGAACAACCCTATCTGTTACAAAGAACCTAATGTCGCCGATAAAATAGTGCCTCCATCTTTAATTAATGTAGGATCACATACGTCAGCTAAGTCCGCAACAAATAACACCTACACGACAAGAGTTATTCTTGCTTGTAAAAGGTTTACTGTACTGAATAGGATCCTAATATTCTACTGTACCACCCTACTCAATCTATTTGACACTTCAGTTATCCACCTGTCGAATAGATATAGTTCAGCTTTTATCGCGTCGTTTTTATATTATAAAAACGCAATTTAACTCTATTTTGGAAACCTTTGAGAGCACTGTTCATGTAACTGGGCTGTCGAATGTACTCTTATTTTTTAGATAAAACAAACAACTTTACAGGTTAAAATCCTCAAAATATTATTTTTTTTCAAATAGTCAAAAACACGCACTGATAGTCATAGAGTGACTGGTGTCATAGATGATAGTGGCTATCTTACCACTTGGCTGATAATTTACTACTTACCTTAGTTTAAAAAAAAAGTAAACTTCACTATGTTATCAAAATCCACGGTGCCTGATTCTAACTTAAATAAAATCCAGTTATCCGTCAAATATTATACTTATTTAAAGCGACTGTTATGTTACTATTTAAACTACCTACTTACGTTACTATTTTTATTCCCAGTAACGATTGTCATGAATGTTGGTATAGCAATGGGAATCAAAGGCTTAACGTGGTCTCCGAGGCACGGAACGGGCTCGATGTGTTGACTCGACACATTTGCGCTATAATCTTGCAGTTCTATCGACCCGTGCGACTATTGCATACCTACGGACCTAGTTACATACACTATATATAATCTGTATAACAAAATAAATCAAGTAATAATAAAATAAAATTAATTTAATCTAAACTATATTAGTCTTGCGAACATCATACATCGATCTTTCTATACTATAGATAAGTATTGTATATATTAAGTAGTACATTCATAATCTAAAATTATAGCTTAGACACCGTCTCTGTCCCTCACCTTCTGCTAAAAATGGAGAGAAAGGGTATTCGTGGGTACGCCCACCGGATATTTAAGGATTACTTAACTGACAGGCAACAATGTGTAAAAATAGATAATTTAGTGAGTGATAGTGCTCCTCTTTATTACGGTGTCCCTCAGGGTTCAGTGTTAGGCCCTACGCTCTTTCTACTCTACATAAACTCTCTCTGCAAACTCTCACTCCCCAGCTGCTCCATCTATGCGTATGCTGATGTCACTGCGTTACTGATTCGTGGTCAAAGCTGGTCTGAAGTTTTTTACTGAGCTGAATATGCCTATTCTTCAAGTGATTCAGTGGCTGTCAACAAGCCTACTAACACTGAATCTTAGTAAAACCTTTTATCTAACGTTCTCCCTCACATCCGCCACACAGCCAACTCATGACATGTTCACACTCAAAGCCCACATCTGCTCACCATACGTCCCATCCTCACCATGTGACTGTTCTGAACTAGTCATATAAAATATCTTGGCGTGTACATTGATAATCTCATGACGTGGAAACCACAAATCAACTGTCTTATAGGACGCGTCCGCAAGACGATTTATATATTTAAAAAATTCCGCCACTCTGCGGACGACTGTACTTTGAAAAGCGTGTACTATGCTCTCTGTCAGTCTGTTTTAACTTACTGTGTGTCCGTTTGGGGTGGAGCTGCTACAACTCACATTTTACTCCTAGAACGGGCGCAGAGAGCAGTACTAAAGCTAATGTTATTCAAGCCTTTTAGATACTCTACCACCCAACTTTATAAAGAATGCCAAATACTTACTGTAAGACAGCTGTTTGTATTTGAAATTGTACTCAAAAAACACGCGTTCCTTGAGTATGACAGCGGTTATATTAACAAACGACGTGGGACAAGATATGCAATACACCAAGATTTAGGACCACGCTGGCGCTAGCTGCACGCCATTATAATGTAGTGGGTTGCCATCTATATAACTTGGTCAACAGCAATTGCATGATCTATCCACTACTTAGATCTCAATGTAAGAAAGTGATATTAAATACACACACACACACACGCACGCACGCACGCACGCACGCACACACGCACACACACACGCACGCACGCACGCACGCACGCATGCTCGCACGCACGCTCGCACGCAAGCACGCACACACGCACGCACGCACGCACGCACGCACACACGCACGCACGCAAACACGCACGCACGCACGCACGCACGCACGCACACACACACACACACACACACACACACACACACACACACACACACACACACACACACAAACACAAGTTAAATCTTACCTTGGGTACCAGAGTTCAAAAAAATAAAATATTAAGTTAACTTAAACAGATTTAGTATAAGTAGTGTAAGTTGATCTGTAACTTTTTATGAATAAAAATTATTATTATTAATTATAGCTATGAATCTAAATCTATAAAATATTAAAAAGAAACATAATAACGAAAAACTACTTAGCCAATTAAAAAAAATATCAGTAAAAACCTAAATTTCAGCATGTAATTAGTTATACTTTATTAAGATAAATGTTCCTAACAATGGTTACACCGTTTGCATACATATCAAAAAAAAAAGCGAAAGCAAAACTGATTAGAAAGTTACCAAGTTTGATATAACTAAGTATACATTTACACTAACAATTTGAATCAGTAGGGTCCTTTTTTTAAACATCGCCAATTTTGATGCGTACAACGTCAGTCGGCAGTCTATAAACTCACTTTAAGTGGCTAACCACAATATGCCAAAGAAACGCGACCGAACTTCGGCGTGATTACGCCTACAATGCTATTTCTATTAGTAGCAACACATTTGCCGAAATTACGTCACGTTTTAGCGTACAACCGAACTTCAGTCGGGCATAAGTTCGGCAGAAACGTATTCTTCTAGCAACACATCATACGCGACCGAAGTTCGGCTTGGTGCTGGAGATGCGCGGGGGGACGGTGGGCAGTGGGAGGCGGGAAGGCGTTACGTAACCGAATTTCAGTCGCGCAATTTCCGCACTTATGCTGGTGTGTCATATCAACCAAATACGACGGAACGTAAAATCAGCCGCGGAACTTCGATCGCATAACTTCGACATAGTGTGATTAGACACTAAAGGATTTTTATTCCATTATTTTTGTCGGGGTATTTTTTATTGCAATGTAACGCACCTGTAACGAAACGAAACGATGCCTTTGAGCAATCGTGATAACAATTTGGAACTGGACATAGTATATCCAGAGCGAAATATGAAATTGCTATCAGCAATGCTTCTCTATAGTATTCAGCAAAGTCACTGCTTTTTTTCTGTCTGTTACTCCTCTAACTTCATTTGAACCACGAAACGGATTATAATATCGTTTTCACTGTCGTTTAGAATATGTCTTTCCGTTGGATTATAGGTATGCTCAACAGTGGTGAAAAGCCAACAATTTCAACAATTTATTAATTATGTCGTAAAAACAAAGCCATCGCGAAGCACCAGCGATTTGCCAGTAGGAAATAAAAGGCAAGCTCTGCCATTTGGAAACTATAATAATGGAACTATTTGTCACTACGATCTATATGGTTAACGATTGACCCTTACCGGCGTATATCTTCTACGATAAATCGCTGTGTGTTTTGATTTCGAATATTACGTTAGTTTTTTATATTTTTCCAGAAATATGTATTTATTCTCATATTCTACGGGATGGTTACTTTGTTTTATTGAATACATAAAACTTAGAGATTTAATTACTAAGGAATTTATCAAACATTATCATTCATCATCATTATCATATCAGCCAAAAGACTAGCATTCATCATCCTTAAATAGACATAAATACAATCTCTGTACTATTCACGGTTATTGATTTGCATTAACCAAAATAATCATAAAGTATTAAATATAATTTTAGTGCTTGGAGTTCTATTAAAAAATTGATCATTCATCTGTATTAAAATTCGCATAAAAAGCTTTTGTTACACATCAGATTTTTAATGTTTTTTAATGATCATTGGTCTTTACTGTCTCCATAACTCTATAGATGCTATACCGTAGCTAAGTGTCTTTTCTATGTTATTCTCACATATAAAATGGGCCATAAACACACTATGTCTCATATAGGTCACTATACCTTTGGCGACCACCACGTCACACCAATTCTAACATTTTTCATTTACAGTCCATTAAATACAACATTGTCGGGCTATGTTATGATTATTACTACATCATAAACATATACAACAGTCCTTAAGGACATACAATCTCTACCTTAAGTATGCTGTGTAAAATTAATTCAATAAGATCACAATAGAAGTTATTACGTAGTTAAAATACTCGTCTAAAATAATAGTGTTTGTAGTAAAGATAAACGAAGGCGGTTTGTAGGCGGACGACGTCTCATAATTTTCACTCACCTACTGTGGTTGAATTTATAGATACGCGTCCGTTTGAAGCACTCCTAAGTGTAACCATAAGCAGTTAACAGGAACTGTAGACATTACATTTATAGATACTGCCTGTAGTGCAACTAACGTAATTACTACCTAATATTATTTTACACGCAATAACCTCCCAACAACGATACAATTTTCATGTTTTGTTAAACAAAAGACAATAAGGATACATTGTTCTAAATGTTTAAGGTTAAGCAGGTTAAAAACAATACAAACTATTATGAAAATTAAATGAAATGGTTTAAAATTAACAAAGGCAAAAACATTTTAATATTCATAATTAGGGAGAACTCAATCAGTGACGTCATCAGTTGATGACGTCGCTGATTGAGTTCTCTCGCACTCGCAGCTGCGAGTGACATCATAGATTCATTAATGTTCGTTTTACGACAATGAAACTGATTGATTCCTTCGAAAAGCTTTATGCATATAGTTAGGTACTTCAATAATACTTACTTACCATAATTTTAAGAATACTAGTAATATTGTTTAGAACTGTTAGGTATACCATCTGTATACCATAACAATGCATATTATCGATTGGCAAACAGGCCGGTTAGAGGCAATCTGCAGCTAGGACGTCCTATCATCAGCCGGGCAGGTATTATCTTCTGGCCGCAAATAATGTGACTAAAACTACAAATTATTCAAAATCCGTATTGCTAATGTTATTGTTTAATATAAATTTTATTGACGTAAATAAAATATTTCTCATTCAGATTTAAAATTAAACTTTAGTTTTTATTAATTAGTTCTTTCTCTATCACAACAGTTTTTGACAATACTATTTTTTTACCATCAGCTTACCAAAATGCATTTTATTGCTATGTAGTTTGGCTTTTGGCGACGACTAGATGATTAAACCGGTATTTCACGCCTCGTTTTAGATACCCGTTAAAGAGTAGATATGTTTCATTAACTCAGTGTCAAGCCCATTATTATTATATTTTTTTATTATTTTATTTTATTATATTTTATTATATTTTTATTATTAATATATTTTTTTCAAAATTAATGTTATAATCAGAAGTGCAAACAAGTACTTCATCAAGCCATGTTTTGACACATCCCTCTAATTAATTCCAACACGTGTATTTTCTCGTTAAGCTTCCGTATGCCGCTTCTGATCAGTTAATTGCTCTTTGATCTCACGTATCACTGCGGGTTGCTTTGAATTGCTTTGACCCCATTAGGTGTTAAGTAATTCCAATTTCGCGTTCTGAGTATCAATTATACTAGCACGAAAATTTAAAACAGTTTTCTTCTGTATAGTTCGTCGGATATTCTTACTTAGATCTTACATTTCTGACTTACTTTCACACTTGTTACTTTTTCAGTACAAGATAGTAGGTATAGTTTTGGGTTAATAACATTTAGGCCAGTCTGATTTGGACGTTAAAGTTTTCTACGTATAATTACGTTATATCCAATATGTAATTAAATCTATATAGATCTCGATAGAAATTTAATATGTATGTACTACTTTGCTGCTTAACACTGTCTTTTAACAAATTCAAATTCAATTTATTTGCGAAAATGTGGTACAAAAGGTTTTACATGTACATCTCTGTTTAATTACAAAGAAAACTCGTATATTTTTTTACCTACCTTACCTATATAGTTCATTATACTAACGGAAATTTCTTTTAGAATGAAAGATATTCTTTGTCAAATTACTTTACCTCCGTTAAGCGACGTAGTCCACGAACAGCACCCGTCCGAATAGCACCGACGCGAATAGCACCGAGCCTAGTCCACGAACAGCACCTATCAATATTTTTGGCAGGTGCTATTCGTGGATACAAATCTATTTTATTATTTGTGTCCACGAACAGCACCTACGGCTCGGCAGCCTAGTGCTGGGATGCATTTGTTTAACAGGACATTATTAAATGAAACATATCGATAAAAATCACTAGAACGTTTATTAAGAAATATGTCTAGGCGACATTTAAATATAAGAAAAAACAATAAAAAGCCTTATGATAATAATTATTAATCTTACAAAATAATAAATCTGTAACACTTTCTTAATTTTTAATGTATCACAATCAGTCTTTTCAGATCACCTCACCTTTATTGCAAAATTAGACTTAGTTTAATCTTACTAAATAATATCACTTTCTTATTTTATAATATATCACAATCAGTCTCCACATATCACATTTATTGAAAAATCAGCAAATACAAATATTTCGGTCTAGGCGACATTTAAATATAAGAAAAAACAATAAAAAGTCTTATGATAATAATTACTAATCTTACAAAATTATAAATCTGTAACACTTTCTTAATTTTTAATGTATCACAATCAGTCTCCACATATCACATTTATTGAAAAATCAGCAAAATCAGCCTTAGATCCTTATTGATGTACTAATAACAGCGCTCCGTGAACATTTTGTATATTGTCCTTCACTATCCGTCGATTGCGCAGGTGTTACATTATTCTAATTTAAATTTAAAAATAGAAAGCCTTAAAATCGCAGCTTTTCCATGCAGTGGCCAAGAGAAATAAATCCACTTTTATATTCTTTTATAATATTGTCTATTAGTTGGTTTCTTTTTGCGGCATTTTTTTGTGAATTAGAAGTAGCAAATTTTTTTCGTATGTCAGTGAAATTCTTACAATTTTCCTGTAAGACTCTTAAAACATTAAGTAAGTTCTTATTATTTTTATTAATTGATTTGTTAATGACCGAATAATGAGTCTCAGTATAATTGTTCGTTTTGTGAGTCTGGCCATAACAACACCATTTGTTTGACCAAAATTTGTGGTCAATCCATTGTGTGATCATGTAGTCGTTAAATTTTGTTATATTACTATCTTGAGGACTCTCACTCATAATGTAAAGCCAAGCGTCATCTAAATCATTCGGTGGCAAATAAGGGAGCACTGTACATAGAGCAACGTGCTTTCTATATATACTATTGTCGTTAAGACCTAGCTCCTTCTGTTTTTTTTTTAACGCCTTCTTAAAGTGAAAGTAACATCCCTTTACTGCTACGTTGGGAAATACAGACAGTATTCCTCTCACTGCGGCTTCTTCAAAGTCACTCGTGAAAAAATCTACAGTCATTGCTGGTATCGAAGATTTTAATAATTGAAATAATGTTTTATATGTAGACATTTTTTTATTTAGAAGCATAGCATATGCTAACGGCTTAACGACACCATCGATATCACCATGGATACTATAAATCTGCAGAAAAGGTTTCGGCGCAGATTTAAAAGTTCCATCACAATACAGATGACGTGTTTTGGCAAGTTCTTCTTTGCTTCTTGACGTGGCGAATAGTAGAATTCGATTTTTCCCATCGTAGTAATCAGCTAGCAAGAAGTCCAAATATTGTTTGGGTACCTTAAAATAAATAGATTAGCTTAGTTTAGGATTAAATGGTGCTGTATATAGATGTCCAAACATTATTACTATTATACTCCTATAATCCATAAGCAATATCATAAAATTACATTTTTAATAAATATAATTATAAAAAACAAATAATATTAAAAAAAAATATTTAATAATATGGGGAAAGTACCTAGAAAAGGTGTTCATAAATAGACAAATTAGGTAGATATATCATTGTGTGTAACAAAATCACGGATCTAGAAAAAAATTAAAACACTAACTTTCAACGTACAGTTTTAGCAAAATAAAAAAATAGTTGTTTTAATTTTTTTACTTCATAGTCTATGTGAACTACTACCTACTGATTAAATTTATATATTTCAAATTGCAATTTTTTATATTGTGAATAAAAAAATAAAAGAATAATAATATAATATAATAATATTAATAGGATGGCGGCTAGAAGATTACTTACTTGTACCTCGCCCGCGGTTTTTGCATTTAGTCGGCTAACTCCACAAGCCCTATTTCTTATGTTATAAAGACTAGACTTAATGTTTTTATAATTTGGGCAATCGGCTACTAAGTTGAGACCTTCATCGAGTAGTTTATTTATTTTGCTCTTGTATAACGTAGGAATAGGACCATCGGTGGCTGCAGCTTCTTGTCGAAGTTCATCCATACTTTTCTTTATTTCTGTCTGGGCACTGCTCATGGGTTCACAGGTGTGTTCTGTAATTTTTATTACATCTTCATTGCCATCAAGCGTCAGGAACCCTCTACACGATATTTTTATGCACCGCCATAACACATTAGCATTATTTTTATATGTTTTGAATTTTCTGTACTGTCTATCACTATGTATTAGTAATGGCGCTCCTTTTCTACTGGAAATGTAGCTAATGTTACTATTTTTATCACTTCTACCGGCAACAGGCTCCATTATTGTGTTTTATAGATACTCACTAATAAATCTACTACACCTTTTGTTAGCACGGATCATACAGATACAAACTATTATAAACTATTCTTGTGACGTCCTTTGTGCCCTGCCGAGCTATCCGAACTAATAATATTATTTGCAATTTTACGTAAACAAGCTCCGGAAGCGTTCGGTTAAATTCGTCATACTTTCGTGTGCTCCGGCGCATTGTCGCGTCGCTAGAACAGTGACAAGAAATCACGTCTACACGATAAACAGTCTTAACGCACTATCAGCCAAAGGTCCAATGTATGGCGTCCGATGGGTGGAATCGGTCGAAAATTGCTTGCTCGCAATGCGCAAGGGTACGACAAGCTGCACCCTATAAGAATTGTAGAGTAGCGATACTGTGTCACGTGTCTTTGCACGTTACACAGTATCGCTACTCTCATCACCTTTGATGTGAATAGACTGATTGTGATACATTAAAAATTAAGAAAGTGTTACAGATTTATAATTTTGTAAGATTAGTAATTATTATCATAAGACTTTTTATTGTTTTTTCTTATATTTAAATGTCGCCTAGACCGAAATATTTGTATTTGCTGATTTTTCAATAAATGTGATATGTGGAGACTGATTGTGATATATTATAAAATAAGAAAGTGATATTATTTAGTAAGATTAAACTAAGTCTAATTTTGCAATAAAGGTGAGGTGATCTGAAAAGACTGATTGTGATACATTAAAAATTAAGAAAGTGTTACAGATTTATTATTTTGTAAGATTAATAATTATTATCATAAGGCTTTTTATTGTTTTTTCTTATATTTAAATGTCGCCTAGACATATTTCTTAATAAACGTTCTAGTGATTTTTATCGATATGTTTCATTTAATAATGTCCTGTTAAACAAATGCATCCCAGCACTAGGCTGCCGAGCCGTAGGTGCTGTTCGTGGACACAAATAATAAAATAGATTTGTATCCACGAATAGCACCTGCCAAAAATATTGATAGGTGCTGTTCGTGGACTAGGCTCGGTGCTATTCGCGTCGGTGCTATTCGGACGGGTGCTGTTCGTGGACTACGTCCGTTAAGCGTGCGTAATAAAATCGATTGAATATATTTTATTCAAAAATCAAATAAGATTAAAATTTTATTGGAAATAATTTAAACAAAAGCAATGATGGGCGATATGTAAATTTTGGTTATGTTTATTTTATCAGAGCAAGTTATCGTCCAATTCTTTTCGTCAACACAGAAATATTTATTATACAAAATTGAGGTCGCTCTTTGAAATAAACATCAAAGTAATGATTTCATACAGACTTCACACGATTTTATTCTTTTGAATGTGGGTGCTTTTATTGAATAGGTATTATTTATGTAATTTATTATATGAGCTTTTATGGTTTCGCTACGTTATTCATGAGTGAATGCCTATTTTGCGGTCGTCAGGCAAGAAAACTAAAACACTTCGCTTATTTAGTTACCAGATTATTAGAGCGATAAATAATAAAAATGATTTAAATAGATAGACAATTTTCTGGAGCTGGCCACAAAATTCTGAAATCTATATGCAGGCTGCAGTTTCTAATAGACTTATTTAGAAGTCAGTGGTGGGCACATATCTAATACCTAAACATCTATTGATGTATTTACCGGGTATGAAAACTACATTTCCTGTTAGAAACCAATCGCGTATGCCATAAAATATGTATGAATCAAAAGCAATTTAAAGTTCATCGTATGACTCATATTTCATTTGATCGACTCCGAAAGATCACAATTACGATTTTGCTAACGGGCCACGTTCTTAAACTAGGCTACGTCGATATCTTCAAAGACCAACTATTCCGACTTCTCCCCTAATAATATTCCCCAGGTAAAAATATAGCTGAACCTTTTTCGGCATTTTTCATTGAATACCTACTTACTACTTGAGTGTAACAAATAACAAACAAGTGAGCGAAGTAAGCAAATTAAATATTTCCTTTTATTCGCCGTCGAATAAAAGAAATGTAGATTTTTATTAATTCGTCAGTTATTGCGAGGCAAACGTATATTGATTCAAAAATCCAACATTTTTATTAAGTAAATATTAACATGAGAAAACGTTCGTATTTTATAGCGATTTCAGTAGGTATAAACACAAACGAAGCTCCTCTAGGGCATTCGTAGTCGGTAATTCATTACATGGGAAGCATATGTCTAGCTCTTTAGCCTCTTGTGAGTTTTATTTCGTGCAAACGCACCGCAAAAAAACTATCTAGATTATATATACATAATGTAAGAAATTTGTTTCTCAACCGAACTTCGACGTTTGTTTTATGTTATTCATAACAGAACCAGAGTAACCGATGTGGGCCAATTGATAAGTCAATGACAATAGGTAGACCATACGCTCGTCGAATCCACAAGAGAGTGGTAGGAAAAGGTTTCCAGTGATTACCACAAGCTGAAAGTCACAAGATAGTGCAGCCTGAAATAGGAGACGAGAGATGATGAGACGCTCTCAGGATTCTCTTCAGGCTTCTTGAAAGATTGTCTTCAGATTGCCTACACATAATACCGTATGTTGGAATTAACCTTGCAAAATCGATAAGATTCTTGAACAAAAGAAAGAAGACATGACGATGATGGTATGTCGCAAAATTTATCATAACCCTCGATTGTTGGTTTTCCTGAAAGGTACGCTGTGTTAGAGATAATTTGTACGTGGTGGAAATAATTGTTCAACATTAAGAACTTTACAAATGTTGTAAATTCTTACTGTTGGTTTAATTATTAAAGATTTGTAAGTGGTCACACGGTGGACCAATGTTGTGAACCACTGTTTACAATGAGTTTTTTGCTTTTTACCCAAACAGTAAGTACAGAAAGTAATTCTCGAGTGATAAAATTCGATATTGTGGTCAATAATATATTTTCCTAACCATGGCTGTTTATAACGTGGCGGCATTACACCAATCCGCTCAATTTGATTGATAAATCCGGCCTTCTACGGCAAATACTGATATTATGTACTATAAGATATTAGGTATTATAAATTATTTAGTGACATAAATATTTTTTTTAATCTATAACAAAACTTGCAGCAATTTACTTGATACAATTTGCTTGATTTTTAGACCAGGATAGTTACTTCATAACATTATAGTTATACGTATAATGCCTAATTATACTAAATGTAAGTTGGTATGTAAAAAGTTTACGATAACATTTCATTCTAGCTTGTATTTACAAGCTATAATAAAGTGTAATCGTCTAATTAGCATTACTTCACAAAAGATAAAATAAAAATCACGGCTTGTAAAAACAAAGTGTAAATATAAAGTTATATAATAACGGAGAGCTTTATAACAACAGAGCCATTTAATTTCACCAAATGTTTCAGTGGCTTACAACGCTTTTAATAAAACCTCCATAATGATCTCTGGTAGAAACCTTACGAAACTTATTAGGGTAGTCTTTTGTTATTTCGAAAGCCTACGGGGTGTACTCTTATTATTTTAGAAAACTTTTGTACCTATTCTTCTAACATACACGTTGTAATGTCGTTTACTATTCTTACAAATTAGTGTGTTTGTAAGGGCTTTGTTTGTAGAATAAAATTATCCTTTAGTTACGTGGAACACATTTTTTTGGCATGGATAATTAAAATGCTCAAAGGTAAATAATAGTGTATTGTAAAAAATTATTATAATAGGTATATAATAGTGTATTGTACTGTAAATACTGTTCCTCATAATTAATCTCTTAGATAACATAGCATCAAAGGTTTTTCCTAAGAACACAGGCAGAGTATCACGTATGGCCGACGCAACGTTGGGTCCTAAGTAATAAGGGGCCAGTCTGTTGTCATATTATTATATCAACTAGACACAACCTCAGACTACACCTATTACTACTAATATCACTTCATTTCTCAACTACCGAAGCAGTCGATGATACTCATTTAGTAATAATACACATATCACACATAGGTAGTAGGTATATATTACGATGTACAAATACGTAGGATTGAAATGAATCTACCCTTACACAAATTTAAAGCTATTATAAAAAGCCATCTAATACGAAAGGATTAAGTAAAAAAGGATAAATCATCTCTAGGAATTTGTTGTTTGTTTAATTTAGAGTTTTCGTTGCTTGTGCATTTGTATAATTATACTAGTCTTTTTACTAGGCGCCCACCACAAATCGTCTCTTCACCGTAAAGTACAGGGCAATTATTTGTTTACGTTTGTCTGTGTGCGGCCTCTACTTTATTGAACTAGGTACTAAATAGAATTCGTTTTTATGAATTCATTATCATCTGTCATTAGGAGGGTTTATTGACATAATCACCATGCTTAAGAGACGGATTAGCGACAGTAGTGTTGTCGGCAATGACTGATTGCAAAAGTGAATTATTTACGAACGCAAAATTTCATATAGGTACTTCGATAGATATTAGTGTAGTTGGCACATAACGTGCTAGGGTTTTACCAGCAAGCATTGTCTCTTTCATAGCCACAGACTTAGGTTTCGATTAGATTTTAGATTATGTTACAGATTAATGCTACAGGCGTTTCAGTCGTGAGTCCAAATAACGCATCCATTATAAGTCAAAGCAACTAAGTAGACAACAAAAAAAGATAATTAAGTATATTTCATTTAAGTATTTAAATATTTTTTTCGGAAGACTGTTTACTGTTTTATAATCTGTGAGTGTCCTACAACGTTTTAAAGATAATGAGTTAGTTTACGCTAAGTAGATATCGCTTAAGTCGACTGCGACACCGTATTGTATTAAAAGTCTCCGTAATTTGCTACCACTTTTCGAGCAAGCTAATCCCTCCTTCGTTGACTCTCTTCGAAGTAAATTTGCTTATCTCGCTAAACGAATTGCTATTACTTTAATTTTAACATAACGTTTTTAAATACTATTCATAAAACATTAAATTTATTATTATTTTAACGGATGGTATGTTTTGTTGGTTTGGTGATGAAAATTGGTGAGAATTCATATGCAAAATAGAAACAGTCTAACCAAAAATACTTATAATCTTTTAAAAGTCAGCTTAACAGTACCTGGTTAACTTCTAGGTACTAAATTTGCAATCAGTCAGCAAGTTAGATCGTTACAACTAAAACAGTACATTAAATATCCAAGAAATAATTAATTACTTATTTATCATAATTTGACCTGAAAAACGTTCGCCACTGGACTTAGTCTTCTCCAAGCATCCAGCAGCAACCGCCCTTATCCCGCCGCCTTTCACCGTTACTTTATGGACGTCTCCTAAAACGCCATTATCATCATTATCGTACTTAGAAACAACCACACCTAGGCATTGTTCTTTTCCAATTATCTCCATCTTGGCCGGTCGTCAAATAAGTCTATTTATATTTCCATAATTTTTATGATACATTACACTATCACTCGAATTTCGGTCTTCGCATCGACTAGTTATATAATCAACCGAGACGTCGAGTTGAATATAAAACTGTTGAAATTAATAAACGAGATGAAAAGCTTGTTCAATTTTAATAACGTTTACTTAATTTGTCCTTTGATATTGTTTATTTCGTGTAATTGTTTCGGGTCAGATATTTTTACCTAATCAAATTACACAAATAGAAGAATAATTTTTATTTTAAAATAAAAACGAAGATTGTACCAGTAACTACTGGTTACGGCTTTTATTTTTCTGGTCAGGCTTCGGGCTGAAAAAACAAAGATTGTATTAGTAACTACTGGTTACGGTTTTTATTTTTCTGGTCAGGCTTCGGGCTGAAAAAAACAAAGATTGGACCAGTAACTACTGGTTACACAGATTCATCATCAGCCCGAAGCCTGACCAGAAAAATAAAAACCCTGCTTAACTATAATTATGGCAACATTATAGTAATGCACATGCGAATTGGTCAGTGTACATATATTTTATTATAATATGGATTATTGCAGAAATGAAGTTGAATTACAATAGATTATTCAAATTGCATTTTATTGCAATATATTTTATTATAATATAGGTTTTTGCAGAAATAAAGTTTAATTTACAATAGATTATTTAAATTGCATTAATATAAATATTAAAGTAGAGCGAAGTAAACTTCCAAAGTAAAACTAAAGTCGGGTTAATAAAACACAAATTTATATTGTAATTGTTTACATCACAACAAACAAACAACAAACTCAAAATCTAAATATTCAACAGTGAATCTGTTGAATATTTAGATTTTGAGTTTGTATTTTATGATATTTCATGATCTTCTAAATATTCAATAGATTCATATGATATTTCATGATCTCCGTGGTCAGATGGTAATGGGCCAATGTCAGATATCTCGGACTCACTATCACTTGTAAGACTTCTTTACGGCCGATCGGGACATATCTAAAAAAAAACTACTTTTCATTAATAGTTACAAATACAAATCAGCCAATTATTACGTCGCACTTACTATATGTTTACCTACCAGTCATGTTGACAACAAGATCCGTGATGTTATTTACAGGGATAGATTTCATTCCTTCAGACTTTCTTTCCGACAAGTAAATAATATGTATATTGTAAATTACTTTTCTTCTTGCTTTTAATAGTTTTCGACATTCTTCTTCTTCTTCTCCTTTTTTTTGGCAACAGAGCCGACGATTGTGTCAGCTATTTCTGCCAGCGTCAAGTGTAGAATAATATTCTTGTTGATGATATTAATGGTATATTACAATTATAAAATAGAAAAAATGTGGATTAAATTAAATGACAACCATCTTCCGTAAAAACAAAAGATGGACCGGCCTTTCGGCATTCTAACGCACAAATAACTAACATTATCTATGAAATACACCACGCGCACATTTGACAACACACTGAAAGATGACAATAATGCCACATCTTATAGACTCTTGCCAGTCAAAGAAATTAGTTCTAATAGTTTTCCGCATTATGGCGAGGGTTTCTTTTCCCGGTCAGGCTTATATATTATTGTATCCGTAACAAAAGATGTTGCTTAGTTTTTAAGAAGTTAGCGGAAGAGAAACAGAGAGCTGAAGCAGCTGTGCTATACACTTTATAATTCTCTCTCCTTTAATTCTTTGTCTTGACCGCATAGTGGTATTTGATCTAAACGTCTCCGTGCTTCGAAGGGCACGTTAAAAGTGGGTCCCGGCAGTTATCATGTTGATAGGTCAAGTCGGATGTCTCTTTAATACGACCTGAACAAATTCTGACACCAGGTTGACCACTAACCGGTCGATATTTGATTTGATTCGACCTGAATTTTAAACGACTCTTTCGCTGTAGATATAAAAGCAAATAAAGGATAATCGAATAATAATATAAAAGGACATTGGTTTTCTCGAAGTCATCCTGTCATTATGACCATATGACGCCATTAATACCTACTCCTAATATTATGGGCACCCGTGTGATGTATGAGGGTTGATCCTTATTCATAAGCTTAGTTTACTACATACCCTTACTTACTACTGTATATCAAACTACGGTTTATGTGGATCCCAAAGAATTGAGGCTTTGTTTATGTACGCACAGAGTTTCGCATTTAAAGCTTTTAATTGTTTTAATTGTTTATGTAGTCACTCACGTTGTAATAGTAGAGTTTTTAACCTAGTATGAGAATTACTATTATTAATTATAATAACATATAATAATAGGGTTTTAATAAAATGCAGTAATGGTCAGTCAGTCTAGCGGTAACTATCAGAGCTTCCCTAATCGGGCAAAAGTTACCTAACTAGACTATTTACATATACATAGTGTGGTAAAGAAAATATCATGAACATATAAACTACATCCACATTTAATTTTAAATCATACTACTTATAACTTTATATATCATAATTCAATAGGCATAGCCACTAATACAAAGTTACTTCAGCTCCAACTGTGTATAACGGCGATATGTAAGCAAATTCTAAATCAACCCGGCATTTGACAAGCGCTGTGGTGTACATAACCAGTATTTATTCATGTATTGCCATTTACCATGGATAAATGGACGAATGTGCCTATATAACTAAAACTAGAGAGTTGAATCACATCCACAGAACTAATAGATCACACCCAAACAATTTTTAAATAAATGGACACTTCGCTCTTTGTTTTATAATAGCAATTGAGATGTTGACCACACTCAGACTGCGCCGGCCTATTTTGCTACTAGACAGAGTGGAATAATTTTGGTAAGCTAATTGGAATAAAACTAGACACAGAACTCTTTCTACAGTCCAATTCTAAGTAGAAAGCAGTTCCTCCGGAATTCCACCTGGCAACGCAAAGTGTCTTTGATTCCTTACACCATTTAAATATTAATTTTAATTGTTTTAACTATAGAAGTGAAGTACTAATGTACAATCAGGTTTATAGTTATATTGTATATTTTTACTTCAAAGGACAATCCCACGAGATGCAACGAGCGGATAGCTCATAACTTCATTTTCAGAATTAGACGAGAATTATCTCACATGAAGCAAGCTCGAAAGTTTCAAACTCTGACTTTGAAGACATAGTACGTCATTTCAATGTAAAATTATTCTATTATTTGAACTTTATCATTACATTTTGACTTCTTAAAAAACATACTGAAGAAGTTATTTAACAAATTGCTTAAATTTTGCATAATATTCTTAGGACATAAACAAATGTTGAACATAGGAGTTCCTCAACTTTTTACTGACAACAAACTTGACTGACAGCAAACGATGTAGCCGATGAAAGCTACCCTTTTAATAACCGACTTCAAAGAAAGGAGGAGGTTTCTCATTTCGACCTTTGAGTTTCGAGTTTTGAAGTTGGTGCCAAGCAAATACTATGAGAACCTTACTACAATAGCAAATTAGGATTGATAATACCTATAGGTACCTACCTAGTTATTGTTTTATTAGGTAACAACTTCAAATTTTATAATACTTATTTAATTATTTCTGATTAACTAAATCAAAATACGAATTACTTTCTGCGAAGTAAACTTATTTTTAACTTTTTTTTGTTTAAAATTATTCAAATAATCAAGTTCAGATTACTTATTTGAAATCGTCGACACAAGCACAATCAGCTTAAAATATGAGCTAATAATTACCCTGCTTTAATAAGACATTATTACTGAAAATAATTAATTGGAATAATTAGCTACGTTGAAATTACACAAACTTGAAATTTAGTAGGTACTTATACAATATACCTCTATGCCTTCAGGACGTCAATTTGAATAACTCAAACATATATTGGGTACATAATACCGCTCAGTGTTGATACGTCATCCAAATATTCTCAACTTACCAATTAAGAATCCTTTGCAAAGAACATGAATACAGTATTTATACTAGATGATAGAGGGTTCATGTTTACAATAGTACACCTACATAAATACCAATCAACAGTCCTGCCTACAGGCCCTTTGACTAAGTAATTCATGCTATGCAAATTGTAGCAATATATAGCATCTATGTATAGGTTATTCAATTTCCACAATATGCTATACAATTTGTCCTTTGATGTTGTATACCTATGATGATGTTGTATTTGTGAGTGAATACGTCATGCCTCGGAGTGAAGTTCAGTTTATATTCTTGTCCCATTATACACAAATGTCTTATGTACAATAATATACAATTTGTAATTGGAATGTATCATCAAGTTGCTAGTATAATACACTTAGATAGATAGGTACTATTAAAAACGGTGTACTTAAACGAAGTTTATGTCATTGAAAAGAACGGAACGTCGCATTTTATAGCGGAACCTATCACATCATTTATAAGAGTTATGTTCTATTATAAAGTCTACATTGTGTTTTTTTTGTACCTACTATAAGGCAACAACATGAGCTGGGTGTAACACACTATAATAAAATAAAAATAGTTATTTAAAAAAGATTTTAGTAGGGATTAATAAAATTATTCATGCAAATATTTCAAGCTGGAACAGGTGAGACAAAATGCATGTTAACATACAGACCGCTGATGTAGAAACAAGTTTCGACGGCCCAGCCGTGGCCCAGCCGTTAGTTATGGCGGAGTGCGGTCTGTTTACATTCTGATCACCTACCATCTTGTACAAACTTATCTGCTTTTCCCTTTAAATTATCGTTCGTATCTGTGTCAAGAGTAACAAGGTTTCACCAGAAACGGTTAATTGAGCGTCAATCACGTCATCCGCTTTGCGTCGCTAATTACCTTTAACGACATATTTAAACTAGAGTATCCTGATAGCTCGTTATAATGTACAGAATTGAAATCAATAAAATGCACTTAGCTGTTGCTGCCAAGTTTGCAAATGAAATAGTTCTCAATCTTACACAACATTCTGGACGAATAGAATATGATTTTGAATCTTTACATCGAGACAGGTATACTTTCGTTCGCACACAATTGTGATAAATACCTATTAATTATGACTGTCTACTTCGGTGACGCAGTGTCAGTAATCTTACGGTAGTAGATCCACGCTGATATTAGCATGAATGGGCCGGATCGTCCGGGGAAGTACTACCCTCTCATAGAAGATCGACTTAAGAGTAGTAGTATCCGTACTACTGCGTTTCGTTCGGTGAGTGAGAGCGCCGGAGGCCCAATTTCCCCCCTTTCCTCTTTTCCCACGTCCCTCATTTCCTTCCCATAACCCCATTCCCAGCCGCCATAGTGGAGGCCACCATACCAGCAGTTTAAAACGATAGCTTTTGGTATAGTGGCCGCCACTTCTGGATTCCACTGACTGCTTACCATCAGGCGGGGTGGAGTCATTTTGGTAGGCTATCGTATAAAAAAAAAAAAAAAAAAATGGTGCAAAACTTTGGGATCTATAAATATATATATATATATATCAAATCTTTGAAAATAAATACAGGATTTTTCGTTACTCTATACATACAGGTTTCACTAGTATACAACGATAGATATCCAATATACAACTAAACCGAGCTTATTGACCACTAAAGAGTTTTAGATTACGTTTAGTTTAGGTATACTCGAAACGGATGCTTCAAAATGTAATTAACGTAAAACAACTGTTGAAAAACATCACTAAAGCATTAATACATGTTAGAATATTAAATTTACTCTCGCATTTAATATTATAATGTAAACTTTATCATGTAATAAATAAATTAAATTTATAACTTTAACTCGGCAGCTTATTTCAAAAAGGCCTACACGTGACTATTTAATATTTAATTATATTTTATACTACAAATAGACACTTAGGTTCTATTTGTAGTATAAAATATCGACTGCAGGGATAGTCCGTTATAAATTTTTGTCCAAAGTTTGTCATTCTATAAATGTATACTACATAGCTAGTACCTACGTACTTTACAAATATTTGAATATACTTGCTCCTGTTATTAAAGTATTAAATGTCAATAAAATAGACGGGCAAGTCACCAAGTTTAACTGTTGAAGGCTATGACTATTTAATCAGGCGCTTCTGTCCAACTCGCAAACAAGTTGGTAACTGCCTCTTTAAACTTCCACGAGAGATTGAAGTTTAGATTTTGTAAAAATAAAAATATAATACACATTAAGATAGCCTCTTATAGCTTTTCTCACCAGGATAAGTTCAGTATACGTAGTACATTCATGTTCTACAGCTCTACAAGATCCGCCGATATATACAAGAACAATCCTAAGGGGTCTACAATGAGGATATGGTGCCCCACACTAAAACACATTCATACACTCATTAACAAAATAGGACACACATTCGCACTAACACAACTCCTCACCAATCATGGCTACCACAAAGAATATTTACACCGCTTCCGTATCATCAACGACGACAAATGCCCTTGTGATAACATAACACTACAATCATTCACACACCTTTTGACACAATGCCCACAATACACACACAATCGTCTCTTACACGAACAACGCTGTCACTACGCACAAATTGACCCCTACAACCTCGAACACATACTCACAGACGACGCCACCATCAACACTTTCATGACACATCTCACCCAAATTGTCAACACCCTCAAACGATTCAATAACACTTAATACACCTACATGCACCCCACATTAAACACCTCCTTCGACACAACACACTCCTTTCCTATTGCAACATCTATTGAACACACCTAAAGTTATTAATTTTTAAATTTGTTACTAGATTTAAACAATGTATATATATAAGAAAATCTGTATCAAATTGCAGAAGAGCGCTATGGTTCGCAATAAACTCCCTCACAGGGCGGTTTTACCCCTGGGAGGAAACTAAAAAAAAAAAAAGTACATTCATGTTTCATTAGCTGGGTCCTCAGGGCACGCCACGGTGGTGGCGGTAAGTCCCGTCCTAGAGGAGTGGCTGGAAAGGTGGCACGGCGTCCTCACGTTCCGGCTGACACAGGTACTCACCGGCCACGGGTGCTTCGGCACGTACCTGTGTCTCATAGGCCGGGAGCAGACGTCCGTCTGCCACCATTGCGGGGTCTGCCCTCGCGACACGGCGCTCCACACGCTCGTGGAGTGTCCAGCGTGGGCAGACCAGCGCCGCGACCTAGTTGCGGCGCTCGCGACGGCCCAACTCTCGCTGCCGGCTGTGGTTCTGTCTATGGTCCGCAGCGAGAGGGCTTGGGAGGGAGTCGCCTCCTTTTGCGAGCAGGTAATGCTCGCCAAGGAGGCGGCCGAGCGGGAGAGGGAGCGGACCACCTTGCTCCCCGCCCGTCGCGCCCGCCCCGGGCGTCGCCGTGGGGCGCTCCGGGATCTCCAGCCACCGTAGGAGGATGCCTGCGGGCGGCGATTGGGCAATCGCCGCTCGAACAGCACAGGCCCGAGAAGGCGGCGTACGTGTTCCACGAACGCCTCTCGATGGAGGAAGGGGGGCTAGGCCCCCCCAAATCAGACGGGGCCCGCTCACGTTGAGCGGGCCGTGGCCTGTCGGGGTCGCGGATGAATGCGCGAGCGTCTCCCGTGTCCCCGACACTCTGGCCGTCTGGAGGAACACCGTGGGTTTTAGTCGGTATGCCGGCCGCTCTCTCATTGTGGCCGGAGAGTCCGACATAACCCCCGCCTCGCCCAGGCGGGTGCATACGCGTAATGCGTTTCCCACGAAAAAAAAAAAAAAAAAAGCTGGGTCCTGGGTCATGGTCCATGTTACTTTGTATCTACTATCCACCATACCAGGCACTTTTTGGATTTTACCCTGGTGGACAGCTAAATAACATAACTCCAAAGCACCGGCATGGCAGGCAGCGTAATAACAATTATTATTCTAGTGAAGAATGGACAGCGCCACTAGTATTTATTACGAGAACTAAATCATTTTTCATTTTTTTCGGTACTGCGTATGGACTGCGACGCAGAGGGTTCGATTCCCGCTCAGTGCAAATATTTGTGTGCATGAACATGGCTATGTGCATTGGTCTTGGTGTTTCTATGTATATTATGTAAGTATGTATTTACAAAAAAAAAGTATAAGTAACTATAAGTATGTTTATCCACATTCTAGAAGCTATTGACTATTATTGTTATTGTACTTATATTGACTATCATTATCATTAAGTATATTGATTATTATTATAGTAATTATATTGACTATTATTGTAATTATGTTGACTATCATGATCATTATGAGTTCGTAAGGCATAATACATTTTATTATGGTTCTTTTACCACCCATGCCCTGCATTGTCATGCTCACTAAAATGTTCCTTCCCTCTAATATGGCGAGGGTGATGATGGCTGGCCCGTGCGTCATGCTCGTGAACGGGTGCTACTTGGGATGACTGGTCAATCTTGGCATGACATACATTTATAATTCAATTCTCTTTACCTTGTCGTGCAATGTGACCAGGAGGTGCATTTACCAGTTTAACTAAAATACGTAGTCAAATTACCATACTAAATGAAACTAAATAATTGAAATCCTCTCTTTTCTTAGTAATTAAAATAAATAAAATAAAATTAAAAAATCTTAGTAATTATATTAATTCGTTAATTTGTAATAATTTACTTTGTATGGTTCTTTGGTTGGGTTGAATGTTTAAATTGTAACTCATACAAATAACTGTAATTATCTGGCGATTGAAAAGAGTGGCGTGAGTTTCATGCCAGTTCTTCTCACAGCTCTACCTCGTCAGCGAACTGGCTGTAGGTCAATTGGCTGACTTCATATAATGTTGACTTTTCATAAGCATCATACTTTATGATCAAAATAAAATAAATTCATTGACTTTGACTTTGACTTTGACATATCATAAGCTATTAATATATACTTACTTTGGGTCTAGATGGCGTTGTGTGGTTGTTGTAATATTATAATTGAAAAAATTACTCTCACTTACCAATGCACGTTGCAGCGATGATACAGCTGTTGTAGCAAGGTTGGCAAGGCTACATAGTTTCCTAATGGCAAGAGCCAGTAAAAAGTTAATTCATTCATTACCACGATTATCATTGAAGCCGAAACATCCACTTTCAAGTATCGCCACTTTGACCGGTCGTGAGTCACCCCTATGCATCAGTTGTCCGACGTGAAAGATCTGCCCACGCGCTGTTTCTGAAATATTGAAAAAGTTGGAAACCAAATGTTTTAAAATTTATTTATTTTATTTTATTTATTTTATTCAGGCTTTTTACACACATAAATACATAAAGGCGGACTTAATGCCAAAGGCATTATCTACCAGTCAACCTATCGGGTGATGCAGAGTTAAAACGCAGTAGGTGCATGACAGTTTATTATTGAAAACTAACTTTTGCTAAATCCAATAATTATTTTACTAAATAGATATAAATATATTATATAACTTATTACAAAAAAAACAATAAACATACACAAAATATCATAATAAATATACATATTATTATACGTATATAAATGTACATACATAGACATATAAATATATATCATTAGACATAATTATTTAGCTGATTCTGCCAATTTATTCATGAAAAATTATTTTTAGAAAAAAATGAAAACCGACTTCAAACAATACCTACATGTTCAATTCTTAACTAAAAAGTAGAAAATAATATTTTAATTACTTCGTAGCAAAGAACATTAAAGGGGAATCAACGCAATTCTTGATACCTATAGTACTTTACTATTTATAGTTTTTAATCAGTTATTTTGGAGTCGGTGCCAGCCAAGAAGGATCTTTAATTCTGTCTTTGCAACAAACTTTTGAAATGCACGGGGCGGTAATGGCACGCGTGGGGGATATGCCTGAGTGCACTACCCGAACGCGGTGATACGCGTGAAGGCAGACGTCATTGATAGTTGTGTTCAGATATACATAAAAAATTTGACGCGCACTTATCAGATTCCGTTCGATTTCTTGTATTAAATCTATATTTTTCATTCATATATTAATTGATTAATCAAGTAGGTTATTTTTGCTAGTAGGTAGGTCATTTTTATGAAGGTCATTATGATCCTTCTTGGCTGGCACCGACTCCAAAATAACCTGATTAAAAACTATAAATAGTAAAGTACTATAGGTATCAAGAATTGCGTTGATTCCCCTTTAATGTTCTTTGCTATGAAGTAATTAAAATATTATTTTCTACTTTTTAGTTAAGAATTGAACATGAAGGTATTGTTTGAAGTCGGTTTTCATTTTTTTCTAAAAATAATTTTATTTTTAAGCTTTTAGTGGGAATTAATTGTGTATAAATATATTCAATATGGGTAGACATACTAAACGTGCTGCGCAAATGAGACAGCGCCGCGCCGTTTGAAAGAAAGTAGAGACGTTAGGTAAAATTGTAAATAGAGATATAAAGTCCTTGTCAACACTTTTGCTGATCGCTAAACCCTGAATCCAAGAAACAACAAATCAAAACAAAAAAGTGATGATCTACCAACAATAATGAATCATCAAAAATCATAATTTAACTGACCGAGCAATCGCCTAATAGATAATATACTAAAAATAAACAGTGGTGCTGTAAAGGCAGGTTTAAGGCCGCCCGTTGCTGTTGTAATTTCTCACGACCATAAGACCTCCAACTTGGGTTAACGACTACCAAATTATAGTGATAACCATAGTCCACTACTTCTAAAGAATGAAGACGCTGAAAATGAAATGACACAAATGGTCACCCATACAGGGCCACTTCGTTTCTAACAAAAAATTAATTTTGAAAATCACTTCGCTCTTAAAGCATGGACATGTCGATGTCAGAAAATTCGTCGCAAAAGACATCGACGTGTTGCTTTACGCGTCTTCACTCGTTGCATAGGTTTTGTTACAAAATATAAAATTGAAGCCAAATCACTAAACCATTCTTTATAAAAAAACATGGGACTCGATTTCAGAGTATACCCTTTCAAATAAAAGAAGAATTTTTCAAATTGGTTTATTAATGACCGAGTTCTGTTGTAACAAACATACAACTACTGAACTGTTTCTTATAATAAAAAAATGGGACCAATTTCAGAGTATACCCTTTCAAATAAAAAAAGAATTTTTCAAATCGGTTCATAAATGACCGAGATATGAGGTAACAAACATACAAAAAAAAAAAACATACGACCCGAATTGATAACCTCCTCCTTTTTGAAGTCGGTTAAAAAGAGTTCGAATTTTTAACTTAAACGAGTTCTGGTTAGCGGCCATCCTGATTTCGAGAGGAGGGCGTTTCAGAGTAGAATAGATTGTATAGGAAAAAAGGGGTGGATGAAATCAGAGCTATGAGAGGGACATGTTAGAAGTAAATTGTTAGAGTTCTTTGATGTGTAGAACAGAGATACTTGAATTGTAAGGTCAAATAGGTGGGAGCATTAGGATTCCTAAGGATGGAATAAAGTGTTGTGAGTGCGCGTAAACTACGACGCTGACGAGTGGGAAGCCAATTCAACTGAGAGCGATAAGCAGATACATGATCATACTTGCGAAGACAGAATATGAATCGAATGCAGATATTGAGAAGACGATCAAGTTTGTTGAGGAGATCAGCATTCAGGTCAAAATAACATACATCACCATAGTCGATTAAAGGAAAGATCAAAGTCTGCACAAGCATTGTTTTAGTCTTACAAGGAAGAAAGATTTTAAGCTTATAAAGAGTACGTCGGGTACCTGTGACTTTTTGGCAGACTTGGGAGACTTGGGCTCTCTAATTTAAGGTGGAGTCAATGTGCAGCCCTAAGTCTTTGATATTTACAGATATATTTATGGTATTACCTTTGAATTTGATAGGTGGAATGGTATTCGTGTTTATTAGGCGTTGGCTGCCAACGATTGTAGCTTGGAACTTAGCAGGATTAACAGTCAATCCGAATCTGTCGGACCAATCCCTGATGCAGTCTAGGTCTTTGTTCACCATGTCCACCGCAGATGAAACACAGTCAATACTTGCTTGATAGTAAATCTGCAAGTCATCAGCATAAAGGTGATACGCACACTGAAGATTAGGTGTAATGAGATTAATGAAAATTGAAAATAACAGATGAGATAAAATACCGCCTTAGGGAACGCCAGAGTCAATGTCAGCCCAACATGACGATAAATCGTCAAAGCGGACAGACTGCTGACGATCCCGAATGTAGCTTGAGAACCATTCCAGAGCTTCGGACGAGACCATGAAATGGGAGAGGATAGCCAGAATGATTGCCAAGACTGACGGTATTGAAGGCGTTCGAGAAATCAACCAGAGCCAGCACAGTGACTTTGGTGTTTTCCATACCCTCCCTGATATCGCCAGTCACTTTAAGGAGCGCGGATACAGCGCTATGCCCGGGTCTAAACCCAGACTGCAAAGGATTTAGTAAGTGGTTACGGTAAATATAAAGGGAGAGTTGCTTGTGCACGCAGGCTTCAAGCACTTTGGATAAGAAAGGAAGAATGGATATCGGACGGAAATGATCGGGTAGTGATGGATTTTGGATTTTGGGTAGAGGGATAACGTAGGCTTTACGCCACAAGGATGGAAAAATGCCAGAAGAAAGGTAATCATTAATGATATGGGCAATCAAATCAAATTTAAAGCTTTAAAAGCCGTTATACTGTAAATTTTACGTGAAACAATAATTAGGATGGTGTCCACCACTCCGGGATACTATTGACGACTGCTTAAGACGGTAAGTATAAATCTGCCTGATGAAACAGAAATCTAAGTAATTTTGACAAGGAATTATAAAAATATTAAATCTATCAAACTTTTAAAGACTTCTAAACCTGTATCCATAATTATAACCGTGTAAACTGAAAGGTCATTTACGTAGTTCTACGTAGTTCCAAACCTTTTATCATAGGGTTTAAGCTACTAAATCCTTTTTCTATAAAGACTTCGTAAACGACGTTGAACTTTCCTCGTTGTAACCTGACAGCCAATAAACGCTATTACTATAGACATTTTATACAGGGGCTAAAACATTAAATTATCTTTCGTATTTCCTTGTAAAATATGTCATCGCGCAAAATTAAAAGAAATTTGAATTTCATGCTCGATTGATGGTGTCGTCTGTCTAAAATACACGTTTAGCTTCAAAGAGTAAATTCGAAATACCTACACTGTTAAACTATAATGAGCATTAGGACACGATAGTCCTCATGCTCATACAAGAAGGAACACAAGGAAACGCCCAACTGTAGTAACTCTAGTCGATGAGATGTCGTATCTTTACAATTACGGCAGGTGAAGTGGGCTTAATTTTTATGTAAAGTTATTTGTTTTCATAATCTGAGTGTTCTTGGAATTCGTCAATTGTTTATTTCAACCTAGTGTAGTGTGTGTGTACTCTTGCCCTACTATGAAAAGCTTCAACCTATAATAAGATAGTGACAAAAATTACAATAATGTAACATTCGTTTTACAATCACAATAAAATATACTCTTATTGCAGGATAGCAGCAGCATCCTGTTACAAACTACAGCTACTGCAAACACTTATCCACCTGCCAAACCTGGCGGTTACACATGAGACGCATCTCAAAGGTAGGTATAGGAAATACCTATGTCCATTAGTACCTCCATCAGTCTTCTTTCGGCTTAAATGACGAATATATTATAAAATGATAATAAATCTTACATATTTCATAGTCATATCAGATACAAAGATTACATAATCTAAACAAACAAATAAATTGAAATCGCAGGTTCATATCCATCCACTAAAACGAAAACATATTTGTCTCACAAATAAATTTATAAGCTTTAATATTTTTATTTATCTCTTTTAGCTAAATTGAAATTCCAATTGCATAAATATTTACGGAATCTACATGAACAATATACTTTTATTTCTAGATCAGAATACTGACGTTGGCGAGTAAAAAAGAAATATCACAACAAAGCACGAACACATGAAAGCTTTTAAAATATACGCTCGCTGACATTATTTCACGTTTGTGAATGCACTACGAGATTCCAGCCATTCGTTCATCTGAGACACATCCTACGACTCAAAGAATTTGATATTTTCACTAGCTTTGAGCGCAGCGACACACGTACAAGAACAAATGGAAAATAAGAATAAAATATAAAGGAAATTGAATAGCAATCCGTTGCTTATTTTACATTTTCTCAGAAAGTTGTACGTTGGTGTAATAAGCGGCGGTTCTGTTACATTTTCTTTTCGTAGTGAAATGGTTAGACGCATTCTATTTTCGTTTCCGTATTTTTTCCTTTTTCTCGGACGAAATGAGTAGAACTTTAGCCTGATTTATTTGGCCAGATGAACTTGCCTCCGTGACGTTAGAACGTCTTTACGTCATTAGCAAACTCCAGCTTTACGATCATTATATTGATATTGTATTAGATAGCGCTATCCAAGAACGATGATTAGTAGCTGCAATATGCGCCGTAGCATATTTGTGTATTATTATATCATCATATCAACCGAACTGTTGGACATTTTACATAAGCAACAAAAATCAGGTCATCTTAAAATTATATTATAAACGGTAATATAGGTGTCTACTTGTTGAATTTCAGCAAACCTGAGCAAGACTAATGTTAAAAAAATATAAAATTGCTGATACCGACATTTTCTATAATCAACATTATAACCGTTATAATCAACATTATAATTTACTTTTCTGTAGCGTTACTCTTCCAAGTCTATCAATCATTTGAGATATGAACGTCTGATTTTAAAACTATAGACAACATCCTATCTATATCTATACTATTATATACAGTGGAAGAGTTTGTTTTTTTTTTGAATGCACTAATCTCTGGAACTACCAGTCGGATTTGAAAAATATTTTTGCGTATGATAGCCCTGAGGCCCTAGACAAGTGGCAAAGATTTCTATTCTATTCATAGATTAGATTTAAAAATGTATTGGATTGACGTTAGCTAACGCCAACGCTTATGTCAATCTCATACTTTTTTTATCTATTCTATGAATAGAATAGAAATGTTTGACACATGTCTAGGGCCTCAGTTCTCGAAGAAGGTTAATGGCTATGTAACAACACGCTACTGGTGACGGGAGCAGAGCAGTAAGCAAAGACGCGGGTGAAACTGCTGCGCGGAAAGCTAGTGTAAAATAAAATATGTAGACTGAAATTGTGGTACGGCCATTTGACCCGACTTAATACTACGTACGTCAACAATTTCGTAGTAGGTAGCACAACTACAGTACTTAGGCAGTTTAATTTGATCAGATTCAGACCAGAATTTAATTGCTCACAGAGTAAACTATTAGGTAATCGTAATTGATACACCTACACATGTTCATCATATATCGGCATAATTAACTTAGTTAAAATTGTAGGTATTAGTTTCATTTGTTGTCACATTGAATTTAGTTGTTGCTATAGCTCAACTGCTCAACTCTCTGGTTACTCAGTATCCAGACACTGATATATTTTTCACTAAAATGAGTATGTTTAAAAAAAAATGTGTTCTTCATTATGTTATATTAATTTGTAATTATTAAATCTGTAAATGTATGTGTAATTCAAAAGTAAGTAAAGTAGTCTAATAAAATATTTTGTAATGGCGTACTACACGATTTGGGAAACTGTTAGTGTAGTGAGCAGTTGAATATAATAAATAAATATAGATATAATTACACCAAACAACTTCCTTCAAGAAACATGAACAATGTTTGTAAAAGAAAAAAAGATCAGATAAATTATGTTTAAGAAATATACCTTTCGGACCATCAGATTGAATTCAAATATAGTAGAATTCCGTAAAAGTTGATTTTCAAGAATGTTGGATCCCATAAAGTTGAATTCCCAAGGACATACGAGCAAGCGACTGATGTTATATTTTAATTACGATATGGTACGTAAGAACAATAAAAATAGATGTCTACACTTGTATAAATTTAAATAAATATTCTACTATAAGAGTAGCTCACGGCGTCCGGTCAATGTGGCGAAAGTTGGAAGAGGCGTCAGAGCGCGAACAGTGGACGTCTTTCGTCTGATACTTTTATACTATTAATGGTGTTCTAGATATTTTTTATATCACGTTAACACGTGTACAGAATTTAAAGGCTCTGGTCTCTAAATTAAACTTTACAGAAATAAAATTATTTTTTAGAAAAAAAACGAAAACCGACTTCAAAACAACACCTACATGTTTAATTCTTAACTAAAAAGTAGAAAATGCTGCTGCGCTGCTGTTAGAATTTCTCACGACCTTTAATTAATTTGGTAGTCGTTAAGCCAAGTTGGAGGCCTTATGCTTCCAACTTGGCTTAATGACTACCAAAATATAGTGATAACAGAGTCCACTGCTTCTAAAGCATGAAGGCGCTCCACGGAAACGTTGTTTTTAACAAAGAAAGAGTTTTGGTAATCGGTTCACAATTGTAGCATGGACATGTCTATGTCAGAAAATTCGTCACAAAAGACATCGAAGCGTTGCTTTACACATCTTTTTCTCTTCTCTTCACTCCTTGCATACGATATTTTACAAAATGTAAAATTAATGCCAAACCACTGAACCAGTTTTTATACAAAAAAAAATATTTGATCCGTATACCCTTTCAAATAAAAAAAGAAATTTTTCAAATTGGTTCATAAATGACCGAGTTCTGTTGTAACAAACATACAACTACTGAACTATTTTTTATAATAAAAATATAGGATGAATTTCGAGTATACCCTTTCAAATAATAAAAGTTTTTTTCAAATCGGTTCATAAATGACCGAGTTATGAGGTAACAAACATACAAAAATAAAAACATACGATCCGAATTGATAACCTCCTCCTTTTTGAAGTCGGTTAAAAATAAAATAGTCACGTAAGTATGTAGTTAGCTTAGTAACAAAATAAAACTAACATTACATCTACAATTCCTCAAAGAATAATCAGAGCTGTATTACTATCATATTCCAAATCAAACACGCACAGCTAGGATTCATTAAAGTTTATTTACAAGACAACCAATAGAAAACTCTTAGAATTACATAATGTGATACCTATACAATACATATTGGGTACGTTTCAAGATAAAATCTAACAAGTACCTATTGACTAGAAAAAAAAAATTATTGAACAGCTAACTTGATAATATCAAATTTACAAAAATTTAGAACTAACACGTGTTTAATAATCTTATCTAGGAGCTACATTACACATTGTACTTCATGTGTTTTCTCAAATCTTTGTTGGTACCTACCTACTTAAATAACTTACAATTTTAGAAATGTATAGTTACTCTAAAATTAGTTAACCAGTTAGTCTAAAACTGCAGTAACGGAACAGTTAGACAAATTAGCCCAAAAAAACAACCACCAAAGGGTTTCATTTAACCTTTAGAAATACCCTAGTGTCAGTGAACAAACTTGTGTGATATTAATCTTAATTTACAGCTCAGCTATCGTCGCTATTAAGTAACAAACGATTCGTAGACTAAGCAGTATGGAACCGCCCGCATACGTTTGTACGTTTTGTGCCCAATTTTTATGTTCGCTTTGAACGTTAGGATAAGCTCTCACATTAGTACGCCTCATTACGTCTCTTACTTTATCGTATCGAATGTTTTTCACAAACATTTCTGATCAAATCACAAGAGCTTGAATTCATTAAAACAGGGTAAAACAGATATTTACATAGGGTGTGAATCGACAAAGGAACCAGTTATCTATTCTTTAATTTTGATCATTAATGTGGCAAATGTTATGTACATACTTCACTCAATGCGATATACTATGATCATGTCACACTAAAATGCTTAAAGTTCTTGTAGTAATACTCCAAATTTTAAGTTGCCATTACTAAAGTTTCTAGTTAAATTGTAATCACTACAGACAGGCATTAAAATGTTATATTATAATCTATTTAAGCTATCTGTTTAATAAAGCCAAAAGGACTAGTTAAAGCATCTCAAAATATAACTTAAACAACATTATTGATCCAATATATAGAGTATTTGTGCGAATAGTACGAGAAGCTGAAACTATCGGTACCTTCTAACTAGCTTAATCCCACAATCGACTAATCCTCAACTAATTGAATGGATTACTTCGACAGACGAATAGTTAACGTGGTGCCCTCGATCTTGCTATCGATTATAGGGTTCGTTGTGTATATTTGGTTCAGACCTTTGATGTAATAATTATATCTTCGTATGTTATAGGTACTTGTTGTACTTAACTTTAACTTTTCAGAGCTGAATAACTAACTCCCTATGTCATAGATCCAGTCTAGGACGTGTTGTTTTTTGTATTTGCTTGTCCTATCGTCGTCGTCCTACGATTTGTAGGTTAAAATGTTAAATTTTAAAATAATAATAATATATCTTAAAAACTATTAAAAATAGATCTAAAACTAGGTGTGAAAACAACTACTCACTACTAAAACTATCATGTACAAGTACGGAGACAATTTTTATTCAGAGACTTGTATTTTATAACGCTTAAACTATGAACATCTCATAATATTATTAAGTTTATATTTGAAACACACTATTTAGTTGTTTCCCCACATTTATTTTTTAAAGAAATTAATTGGTTCCGTAAAACGAATGGTGCGTGAACGTATGTACGCTTGTAAATAGATTGTTTCTTCATTATGTGTGATCGAACCCTTCGCTAATGTTGTCGTTAACAATGTTTACATTTAATTAATGTTGAGTTTCTTTGGTCAGGATTCACGAGCTGGATTGAACTTGTAACATTTATATACACGAACCGTTTATACGAAATTAGTGCTGAACTATTCTATGTAAATAAATCAAGTAAAAAAGAGATGTTAGACTAATTTTTTTAGAGTCTATTTGTTTTCAATTTCCACTTACAAAAGTTGAATCTTTTTTTAAAAACATTCTTCGGAAAAACAAAGTCACCTACAGACTTTAGACGACGGATAAGGCGCTGACATTCCTGTCTGACAGTTTAATTGTTAACTTCGATAAGAATCCCAAATAAATTAAATCTCGAACTGTTTAATCCAATTAAATAGCTCTCTACTAAATTTTCCCACACCAATGCCAACGTGCTTTTGGCCCATGAGAATAATTTATTAAACTTTCATAAAATTAAATGCGAACGCAGACCGCGAGTATTTCGAGATCTGAGACGGTTCAAAGAGATTTTGTGAGATGTTGGGTAATTGATATCAATTAGGGTTGCGCTGGTGGCGGCTGGCCGCAGGCTCGATCACAATAGACTATCTTGGCCAAGATATAGCCTCGGGAAACTCGCCTCTTTCACTCATCGAGATTGTAGAATTTACCGGAAGTGTTTTCAGTGAAGCTCGTTATCTGCATCGGTGTGCTAATATACTATTAAATCTATAATAGCTCGCCTGTAGTATATTAGAGGTATGTGTCTTCTATAAAATTAGACCAGTGATCAGTCCCCAGCCGGTAGGAAGTTGATGACTGATCATTCATGGGGGACCCATTCATTACCTAATATAAATTAGAAATCTGGTCGAGCAATTTGTTAGTTTATCTGGTATTGTAAAGTAGAGTAGCATGTAAGACGAAGTTTCATTCATTTCACGTTAATAGAGATTTAAAGTGCCGACTCATAAATGTGGGATGACTAGTTCAGGACTTTTAACGATTGAGAACTTAGTGAGCTCCAGGAGAAGCACTCCACTTAATTCAAGAGAAAGTTTGCAAATGTTGCTTTAAAATTTTAGTGCACTTTCATGTACCTTGTTATGAATACTGTAGGGAAATTTATTTATTTATTTATCAACCTACACTGACAGTATAAACACAAGTACTAAAAAACAATAATGACCCTTAACAAAAGAAGTCGTAATCAGTTAAAATTAAAATTTAAGTTAAATTAAAGTTTGCGTTAATTTTATTTAGGGCAGACTAACGTTGCAGAAATATAGCATGCCTATGTTATTCAACTTGTATAATACTAAAAAAATATTTAAATTATTAGATATATGCCATGCTGGTAACTAAACTAACTACTGGTTGTTAAATCATTCATCTCGCTGCGGTCATCAACTCGCCCGCCAAGAGTGGTGACTACGGCAAATTCAAGAGTGGCCTATGGACGCATTTAGGTTGATGATCAGCCAATCAATTTATATGCAATATCCATTGATGTTCATTAGTTATTTAACATTGTTTTGTTGACCAATGTGTAAAAAATAGATGGACTGACATCTCATTATGGTTTTTTCACTAAGTATATCAAGTATGTACTTTGTTTTAGATTATACAAAAAAGGGCAATGTTTTATCTGTCTGATTCTAAGAAAGTAGTAAGCGTGTTTAAATATTTAATGTTGGCTATACAAAGAGAATTTGTAAAATTATTTCGTTTAGAATTCACTAACACAGTCTTTGTTTAATTGAAATTCGATGTTTTAACTTACAATTTGTTTTGCGAGAGAGTCTGGTACCTAATTGTTTTTCATTAAAACTAACTAGTTAACTTGCAACAATGTCGTATCTTACGTCCCTAAATTGAAATACGGCTAAAAGTTATTCAGATTAGGTGACTTTGAAGAGATTAGTCAAACATCTAAGATGTTTTGCAATTGTAAATAGGAGGAGTTACTACATTCTCACCACTATTTAAGGACTGTACAAACTTGTACCCAATTTAAATTATGCTAAGAAACAATCTGTGTTAAATGAGATGGTACTTATAACTGAACCTTGCATACATTATTCATACAAAGCTACTCAAACTACATTTCTAAAGAAGTGTGATTTAAAATGTTGTTTTCAAACTAAAAACAAAGATGATAAAATACGTTTTATTTATGGAATAACTTAATCATTCCGCTATTTACATTTTATATTTTTTTTTTATATAATATCTCTTCAGCTTCTACCAGTCGCACATTGATAGCAAATTGATAAATCACTAGGTAATGTTATTATTTATTATATTAGATTATATTATTATAATTTATTGCTGTTTGCCTCTATAAAGAGGCAAACAGCAACTGAATAAATTTATATACCTACCTATAAAATGTGGAGAAAAGATTTCTACAAAGATTAATAAGTAGGTACTCTGAACAGTAAATCATAAAAGGTCGCTGTGTGCACAACTGAGAAAAGTAACATTATAATAAATGCTTTGAAGTTACTAAAACGAAATATGTCAAGTAAGCCACGATTCATGAACTGCTTGAAATTTATCAACTGATAAATTCATTTTTGCGATCTCACAATAACTTTGTTGTTATAGTAACATTGGATATTATATTTATATACATAATAGCAACTTACCCGCCTCCTGATGCATGGAGCCTTATATATCTGGCGATATGTGGCCACGTTATACTTACTTCTTTGCATACCTACGTCTTCGAGAAAAACGAGTGATAGACTATTTATTATCATCTTAACAGTCAAAAGATGTTTACAGGCTTTCCCCAATTTTTACCACATAGGCCGGTAGTGAGTCATCCTCATCTGTCATATTTGGTTAATAATCACATAAAGGTATTTTATGTATATAGTCTACCAACAAAATATATATTTTGCAGAGTGAAACGAAAAAATGGAACTCGTGGGAAACGCATTACGCGTACGCACCCGCCTGGGCGAGGCTGGGGTTATGTCGGACTCTCTGGCCACAATGAGACAGCGGCCGGCATACCGACTAAAACCCACGGTGTTCCTCCAGACGGCCAGAGTGTCGGGGTCACGGGAGACGCTCGCGCATTCATCCGCGACCCCGACGGGCCACGGCCCGCTCAACGTGAGCGGACCCCGTCTGATTTGAGGGACCTAGCCCCCCTTCCTCCATCGAGAGGCATTCGTGGAACATGTACGCCGCCTTCTCGGGCCTGTGCTGTTCGAGCGGCGATTGCCCAATCGCCGCCCGCAGGTATCCTCCTACGGAGGCTGGAGATCCCGGAGCGCCCCACGGCGACGCCCGGGGCGGGCGCGACGGGCGGAGAGCAAGGTCGTCAGCTCCCTCTCCCGCTCGGCCGCCTCCTTGGCGAGCATTACCTGCTCGCAAAAGGAGGCGACTCCCTTCCAAGCCCTCTCGCTGCGGACCATGGACAGCAGTGCTATTCTCTAAGGATACAGCCTTGCCTGCAGCGCTGCCGCAGTGACGAAACCTCTATTTGGTATTCACTAAATTTCGAAAAGCTACACTTGCGCTCAAGGCTGTGACGGACGTGAGTTGAACTACTCGACAGGAACTCGACGGCGAGCAAATTGACATTACTTCATACGTTTTGGTATTCCTTTAGAAAAAACAGCGTCGAGGACGCTTACAGCCTCGCCCACAGCCTCGATTTCATCTGTCAAATCTAAAAGCTATAATATTTGCGCGGATAAACAATTAAAACTTGTGACGAAAATAATTTCATTATTTAAGTACCTACTTACTTACTTAGATACTCAATCAAAGATTCATACATTATGGCAGCTCGTGTTTTAATAAGGCACTATTTATTGGAAGAAGCAACGAAAAGTGACGATTTGAAGAAAGCTCGACAGGCAAAACATTTTAGAAAGTTAAAAACAATTTCTCGTGATGCTGACTTCATTCATCAGGATTTAATAAATTTATTGGAGAGTGATTTACTCCATTTTTGCCTCCGCGAGTTCGTAGCAGTGGCTTAACTAATACGTATGCTAAAGGTTTGTTTGTTTAGAGTTAGGTTTCTACAAATATTACTTTGAAAAATATATTCTAAAACGACACTGACCCAAATTCATGTTTTAGATACTATGCACTATATCATTTTTGGCTAAAGGAAGTTACCAAAAAATCATTGGCAAAAATGTAGACACCTATGTGTCTCAGCCTTCTGCTTCCAGGTGCAATCCATCAGGTTGTTGCTGCTCTTAATAATATAAATATTATTGAGAAATACATAAGATTTCCCCAAAATCATGATAAACGGCAAGTTCAAAAAGAAATAAAATAATAAAAATACAAGCATAGTCATAGTTGTTTTATTAATTGTACTAGTATATTGCTGCCTAGTTTTAATGCAGCCACTCCCATCACTGTTCAGCTTAAGAGCTATTGTTTGCCAAGCCGCTCTTGTGCGATCACGGGCATGCGATGTCCGAGCGTGCCCTGTCGCAAGAAAGCGTTTTTCATCCAAACTATCCAACAGCTTCTCCACTTGGGCTGGGGATGGGACTGCGTTTCTTGACATTCTTAAAATACACAACTTTTGTTAATATCTAAACTAAATAACTATAAACGAAAAACTTCATATAGGTACGACAACATTTTATGTATCACGTACGTACTTACTTTTTGGTTTATTATTTAATCACAAAACAACAATTTTAAAACAAATTAGTCTCTATATTAATAATAATTTAACAGAATTAAATGTAATTTATCTGTTAAAGTAACTATTGAACCGAAGTGTTTGTTTTGTGTTGAATGTGAAGTACCTAAGTTGTTGATAAGTGGTTTTGTTTTTTAAATTATATAATAGCGTCCGTCAAGCAAAGGAATTGTCATTCAGCCTTGAAAATGTTTCTATAAAAATGCTATAATCTCTTAAATTTCTTAATTATTTATTTGTGATTTGACTATATTTCTTAAAATTTATAAACATAAACCGTTATAATATTTTTAAAACCCATTAAACTCTCAGTCGAGATTTATAGATTATGATATATTTAAATTTGTTCAAGCCCTAACTCGTCTACGAAATAGCGACGAGTGGACACAGCCTCCAGTTCGTCGACGAGTCTTTGCGCGTTGGTGAATACCGTTTAAAACAGCGCTGCGCTCTCGGTCGTTCTTAAGGCTGTCTCGACGACGAGCTCGTCTTAGTGAACAGCCAAGTAATTGACTCTTAGAGAATAGTACAGCAGACCACGGCCGGCAGCGAAAGTTGGGCCGTCGCGAGCGCCGCAACAAGGTCGCGGCGCTGGTCCGCCCACGCTGGACACTCCACGAGCGTGTGGAGCGCTGTGTCGCGCGGGCAGACCCCGCAGTGGTGGCAGACAGGCGTCTGCTCCCGGCCTATGAGACACAGGTTCGTGCCTAAGATTAATTGCAACATGTTAAATTATTTAAAGCAACTATTTCCTCATAAGGCTGTTTTTTGCTGTGTACGTTAAATAAAAGTAAAAGTTCACTCTATTTTATAGAGGTACCTAATTTTATGTTTGTACGTCGAGACTTCCGTCGTGGATGCAAAATAAATGTCGATTCTTTCGTTTATTCATTGTTTATAGATCAAACACGATATCTATCTTGAAAACTCGACCTACGAAGCTTAAATTTGGAGGGTAAGGTTGTTTCTATAGCAGACGCCAGCTAAGGATTTTACATTATTCCGTCCCCGGGCGGAAAGTAGTCCGCTAGTATATTATAAAATAAAAACTCGCTTTGGAGTTTCCATTGTTATTTTAAATTAAAATTTCAAAGGAATACAAGGTATGGTTACAAAGACAATAATTATTCTCTTGCAAGGTTTTTAGTATCGTAAGTTCTTTGATAAAGAAATATTTTTAATTTTATTGTTGATTACTGTAACAAAGAATTATTTAAACACAAAACATCTAATAAACTGTTACATTAAAATTGTGGCTAGTAAATTTTAATTAACAATTGGAAAACATCAAAAGAAAAGAACTGAGTCCTCGGGCTAAACAGGCCTGAGCTCAGTTGACCACAAAATGGAAAAACAAATATCAGCAAAATCTGACAAACAGTAACACAATATAAATTACAGACATGTCGATTGAACAGGCAATGTACTGCTATTATTATTCTGTTGCGCTACTTCATTGGACCCCGATATATATATCGGGGTCATATATGTATGACTTATTCATTGAGATTATTCCAATCAACAAATGATATTATAATCTTATTCAGATTGAAAATTGGCGCCATTTACTAGAAATTCAAACTTGGAAGATACCCATACTTAGTTATGTTATTGCAGCAACGGCATTCTTTGAAATACCGAAATTCTTATCAAAAATATGTCACGTTTCATGCAGATTTTGCGTAAGGAATGGTGTTCGTACAAAGTAAGCAAGGTATATTATAATAGTGTCCTTACACATGCGTATCTTAGAAACGAAACTGTTTACTCTGCAGACTATATGAAATTTCAAAGTTAGGGGGCCTTGTCGGTAACTTTCTTTTGACAAGTTCTTTCGATATTCGTCCAGAGCGGGTGGTTCAATCGAAAGTTTCCGACGACGTTTCCGCGGGGAAGTATTCGCACCCTATTTATATAACCTACCTATAGAGATTTTTACAATAGGTATATTATGTTATTGTACAATGTGCTATGGTAGCAATTGAGATGATGTATTCCTTGCGCCACTGACAGTTTACCTTCGAGCAAGATGAAATTATTTTAGTACACAAATAGTATAAAAAATAGTGTGTGTACTCATGTACCTACGCACGTAAGAAGTTATACTTCTTTGGCGTAACAATCCAAAAATACCAAATGATAACACAACGCATACATACATAAATATACATAAATAGCATGCAACAATAATGAAAATCATAAAATATAATTAAAATAAAAGAGAACAAAAAAAAATATTTATTAGATATGATGTAATAATTTATAATTTGCAATGTAAATAAATTATACATACCGACAGTTAACCTCAAATCTAAAAATGCACTTAAAACAGTATATTAAAACCACTTTTACTACTAATATTCAAAATAAATATTTTTACTGATAAATAATAATAATAATAATAATAATAATATGTGGACACTATCACACACTGTCGTCTAGTCCCAAGCTAAGCAGAGCTTGTGTTATGGGCACTAGATAACTGAAATATAATACATATAGGTACATACTTTTTTTTTTTGTAAATACATACTTATAATACATAGTAAACACATGATGGTATTAGCCGCCGCATGATTGTCACCATTCTGGATCATCTCCTCCCAGCTATCACCCACATCATTAATTTCTCCCTCACTTCCGGTACCTTTCCGTCAACGTGGCGCCAAGCCTACGTTATCCCCTTACCTAAAATACAAAATCCTTCCTTACCCAGTCATTTCCGACCCATATCAATTCTTCCCTTCCTTTCCAAAGTGCTGGAGGCCTGCGCGCACAAGCAGTTGGCTAACTACATTTATCGCCACAAACTGGTAAGCCCGTTTCAGTCCGGCTTCAAACCAGGCCACAGCACTGTTTCCGCACTCCTCAAAGTGACTGGCGATATCAGAGACGGTATGGAAAACACCCAAGTCACGATACTAGCTCTAATCGATTTTTCCAAGGCCTTTGATACCGTCAGTCACGATATCCTGTTATCCATCCTGTCCTATCTTATGATCTCTCCCGAGGCTCTGGATTGGTTCTCTGGCTATCTTCGAGGGCGTCAGCAGTCAGTTCGACTCGATGAGAAGTCGTCTAGTTGGTGTGACATAGACTCTGGCGTCCCTCAAGACGGTATTCTCTCTCCTTTGTTATTCTCTATTTTCATTAATCTCATAACTAAAAATCTTCAGTGTTCGTATCATCTGTATGCTGATGACTTGCAGTTGTATACGCAGGCTAGTGTGGACAGTATATCCACAGCAGTTAACCTTATTAATATGGACCTCGCACATATTAAATGCTGGTCAGATAGGTTTGGTTTAACTGTAAACCCGTCAAAGTGTCAAGCAATCATCGTAGGGAGTCAACGCCTTACGTGCAAGTTGGACACGTCAAATCTTCCACTGATTATCTTTGACGGGACAGCAATAAATCTATCGACAACTGTGAAAGACCTCGGTCTAATAATTGACTCCACATTAAGGTGGCAAGCCCAAGTGACATATGTTTGTCAAAAGGTTACCGGTACTCTGCGTGCTCTGTATCGTCTCAAAAATTTTCTTCCATGCAGGACTAAGGCAATGCTTGTGCAGGCCATAATTTTTCCGCTGATCGACTATGGTGATGTATGCTACTACGACCTGAATGCAGATTTTCTCAACAAACTTGACCGTCTTCTTAATAACTGCATTCGATTCGTTTTTAATCTTCGCAAGTATGACCATGTGTCTACCTATCGTTCCGTTTTGAATTGGTTACCTATCGTCAAACGCCGTAGTTTGCGTGCACTCACTACACTCTTCTCCATCCTTACATCCCCAAACTCACCTCCCTACTTAACTCCTTACTTTCAATATCTCAGCTCTACCCATGATAGAAACCTTCGTTCATCTAATAATCTAACTCTTGCAAGTCTCTCACATACCAGTGGTTTTGTTCATTCTTCTTTCCCTGTCCAATCTATCCTTCTTTGGAATGCCCTCCCTCTTGAAATCAGGAAGTCCACCAACCGTTACACGTTTAAAGTCAAAGTTCGAGAACTATTATTAGCAAAATAATGTGGCAAAATCATCTCATACTGTTGTGTATTTTATATATGGTATATAGTGTCAGTGTCATATTTTTTTTTTTTTTTTATATAGTATCTTTATATATAATATATGTACTCTATTATTAAGTATTTATTAATTATCGTATATATTTATTTATAACTTATTATTAAATTTACCTTACTTATTATGCACCTACTTCATTTATCTCTGCATCACCCCAAGGTAGACTGGTAGATAATGCCTTTGGCATTAAGTCCGCCTATACATGTGTTTTTGTGTATGAAGTATTAATAAATAAATAAATAAATAAACACCCAGACTAAAGACAAATACAAATGTTCATCACACAAATATTTGCCTTCCGCGGGAATTGAACCCACGACACCCGGAGTCGCAGTCAGTTACATTAACCACTAGACCAACGGTGCAGTCAATGATCAATAAAAAATATCTATCACCGTCATAAATATAATTGAATTGATATAAACGCCAATATATTTTTTATTTATTCACACTGATTATTCGTACTGATACGACCGAAGGTTCGCAACTAACTTCAGGGTGTAAAAGGTTCGCAACTAACTTCAGGGTGTTGCTTTTTTCTGTCGGTGTGCGCGCGCATCGTAAAAATTCACTTTCATATTTTTTTCCAATCGCGCCAAAAGAAGTATAACTTCAAAAATACGTACGTGCCGTAAACAATAATAATAATATAGATTTAAAGAATTTAGAGCGAGATTTATTGGCCTTGTGCGATGAGCGATGGGGTATCGATAAGTCGTCATACCTTCGAGTGTCCGATAAGTGGAACTGTCGTCATTTTACACTTGTGGAGAAAAATTCAATTGTTATTCGATTAAAGTTCTCGTAAAACACCGTCGATAAAGTATGATTTTATAGGTATGAATGATGAAACTAAGTGACTCATTTATTAGTATACAGCCAAGGCGTTGCATGCAACGTAAAGTAGTAGTAGTAGTACCGTCTTTACCTTAAGGGCACACGGGGCACATACTCGAGGCAAGGGGGTCCCGAAGGATGTACAATTTTTTCACACATTTGTCCTCAAAACATTTTTGTCGGACACTTTACTTACATTTTATTTACAAAAAAAGTAACAGCTCTAAATCAAATAATCGAAATAATTCATAAACTTAGGTATGTACTAATTTATTGAAAATGAATAAGTAAAGATTTTTCTCTTTACCTTCCTCACGCCCTTACACAAGTGGATAGTATGCCTGGGAAGTTTTCAGGGTATTTTGAAATTGGAATGTATATAGATTTGAATGTGCTCTTTCCGAATTTCTACTTTTCAATCTCGTATCTCTGCCGCTCGCGTTGAGATACGCCGTATTGAAAAATGGCGCTCAAAAGCAGTTTTTTTAATAATATCTCTTTTAAGACTCATTTTATGATAAAAACATGAATTACAAAATAAAACAAGAGAACACTTCCTACAATTCATTTGAAATTGTTTTCGTAAAATCAAGTCTTAGAAAGAGCGTCTAAATCTATAGAAAACTTTTCAAGGAAAAAAGTGAAAATCATGAAATAAATATTCAATGTCGATATTATGTGCTGGCTGTATAAAAAAAACGCTACCGGTAGTATTATCACAAGATATTTAAAAATAACTGTGAAAGAACTCAGCAAAATACCTACTAGGTACTTACTTTTTATTAGTAGCGTAGATTATATGCCTAAACTATCACGTTGACCTACTCATTTTCAAGAAAAAACCAACAGCATACTATTATAATGAATTATATATTTATATTATGTACTGATTAATTACCCATGATAAATAATCATAGTAGAAAACTAGCAAATTAAGGATTGAACTATATCTGGCAGCACGAAATTGCAATTATTCCGCCTGTGCTGCATCGTGCTGCTTGATTTGTTTTTGTTTTAACTACATATCAATGTTATGTTCACCATCGACGTTTTATTGTTATATGGACGACAGCACTGAGGATACGTATTATACGGGCCAGGCGAATAACCCTCGTTCCATTGCGGCGAAAAGTCGAGAAAGGCTTGTGTCTCAATGAAATCGAGTGCATGCTGTCTCCGATTAGGGACGACTAAATCTTGTCCAATCCAACCCCATCAAGAAACAGTCTTTGCATTTACCGCTAAGAAAGCGCCATTTGTATTTAGTCCGAAATTTTAACACACAGCCCTTACAACATCTGAAACCTTTGGGATCCTTGTAATCGACATTTCCAGTGACGTCTAGTGTCACAGTTTTTTCCGCCATCATTTGCAGGCTAAAACCAAGCTGATATTTAAATAGCTCTGTGTGCTTAATAGGGCAAAGCGGTACTTTACTACGGGGCAAAGACTATTGCTTTACAAAGCTAAAGTTCGTCTGCACATGGAGTACTGCTGCGATCTTTGGCCGGAGTAGGTACCTGGATACCAGCTTGGACCCCTTGATACCTTGTCTAAATACGTGTTGTGAGAACTATGGCAATTCCTAGCTTACAGGCGGTATTGAATTACTAGGCTTAAGGTGAGACTTGGTGCCTCCTTATGTTTATTCTACCACCTGCACAATCGGCTGTGTTCTAAAGGATTCTTTAGAATGGTGCAAACGGCCACTTTTTATCATCGTACTTTCCGCCATCGGCTGGGAGTTTATCCTCACACCCTAAAAGCCGGTTCCCGTATATATAGTGAGGTTTTAGAGAAAGGTTGTGAAATGCACTCTCCGTCAAGGTTTTCCCGAGAGACTACAACACTAGCAGGCGCGTCAGCGTTCACAACCTTTCTGTGTGCAACCGCATTTTTTATGTATTACCGAGCGCCTCGTCGATTTTGCCGCATGCTGTTGCGTTTACTCTCTTTCTCGCTCTAAT
Organism: Parascotia fuliginaria; assembly: GCA_963082885.1. NCBI lineage: Eukaryota > Metazoa > Arthropoda > Insecta > Lepidoptera > Erebidae > Parascotia > Parascotia fuliginaria. The sequence continues at coordinate 9,236,264 of OY720173.1, read as the reverse complement.
GACGATTTTCGGTGACAGAAAAGTATAGAAATATAGGGAAATACGGTTCCTTGCCGTCAGATGTGGCTCAATCCTAATTCCCTTTTTTCACTTTCAAAAGGGCCCCAAATTCTTACGTGCCCGAGGCCCCAGCATAGGTTAAGACGGCCTTGGTAGTAGGTAAGTAGCAAGCACTCGCTAAGAAAAGATTTTTGTTTGAAATATGAAAAAATATTAAGTTACATATTTTGTAAAAACGGACGTTTGTGCTGATATTATACTTGCGATACGTCATAATATTCATAATAACAGTATTACATACTTGAATAGTAGAATAATATAAAGCGGAAGCTTGTTTGTTTAAACGCGCCAATATCTGGAACTACCAGTCGATTTCAAATCCAAAAAATCTTTTTGCGTATGATAGCCTAGTTTTTGAGGAAGGTTATAATTATGCTATGTAACATAACGCTACTGGCGAAGGTAGCAGAGCAGTAACCAAAGACGCGGGTGAAACCGCGCTGCGGGAAGCTAGTTCATATTATAAGCTAGATTTGACTGGCTATCGGTGCAGCTATAAATCTCCATTATGTACTACCCTTATGACATGATTTTAGGTTAATACTTAGGAGACTATGCCGCCCGCCTGTATGATGCATAACATTCGATTTCAAATAAAATCACATGAGCTTATATTGTACACGAATTTAGTATATAATGTGTATTATTAACAAATATACATTTTATATGAGAGAACATAATGGTCCACAAAGAGCAATGATAATTTTGCAATATAATGCGTACCTAAATGTATAATAACATTGCCAGCGATTAACAATAATAAGTATTTATAATATACAAATATTCTAGTAGGTTTCATTAAGATTTTTAGTTTGAAAACTTAAGAAACATTTTCATGTAGGTAATACTTTGTCTGTCATTTTACGCTTTCTAAATTATCGCCGCCTAATATAAATATTAATGGCGACACCATTGATGAATATAAATACTAAATATTTCAACATTAACATTATAAGGAAAGATATAAAAATATGTATTCTAATTTGTTTAAGGTATTTTTTATGAATCAGCTTCTGACGCCACAGCCCAGTAACCCAAACAAGTAACACAAAAGATTTTTCAGACTATTGTACCTCCACCATGAATTTTGTTTGTGTGACTGCGTCTATAAGAAAATGAACAGCGCCCCTTATATTTACTCTGAGAACTAAATTATGTCAATATTTTATGCCAACACCGGCGACGAGACCTCACCAATGTCAACGGAGGTTGAGACAGTTATCAGATCTTTTCCAGGGTAGTGAAAAATGCACGGGGCTGCCAAAAACAAACTCTTCTGTTTTTTCTCCATTAAAAAGTCGTCCAAAACCTAAAAATAAGCAAAAATCAGTTGCCAAAGTCTGGAGAATGTAGTTTTTGCATTAAACGTCAATACAGGACCGACGACTGAACGTGCTCACACGGTTCCAGATGCTTTTATTATTGAATAATAGGTAACAATACATATTTTTTTTATAATACGAAAATGCATGGTAACACGTGACTGAACGAGCTCATTCATAACACATCCTTATTTAAATATTCATATAATACTCAGCTCGGTGTCCAGGAAGTAACAAATTGGGCGCTTTGTTCAGCCGTATTCAAGATATTCAGACCGACATGAGTTCATCGTTTGTGTATCCATACGAACACCCGTGGACATCCCATTTTGCCGAATACAAAACAGCTTTATTAAGGCGCACAAAATACAGCGTGTTTGAGTTGGGACGTGAAAGGCAATATTTGCTTTCCGGTAGACACATGATGGTACCTGACCCGATATTCTCGATAGATACTGCATTCAATAAACTTTTCATACCTACGAATAGTTTGGGTTATTGAAGTCTTATGCAAACTTACTTCTCGACATGTCTACCTTGTGACTCTAGAGGGTCTATAATAAAGGTTTTCGTCTTCAATTGTCCTTTTGAAGATAAAAGCAATGAAATTGATGTCATAAACTTCGATCTGTCTAAACGAATAAGGAGAACAAATAAAAACATTTTATTAATAGATAGTTTGTGTTGTTACACCAAACATATCGTTTAATAAAGGAAATACTGTATCTGTATTTCTTTTTATGGGCAGACATTATGGTGAAAGAATTTTGTAGAACAATTTATTTTTCATTACTTACCTACAGCGATACAATATTTCACAGTAAAGTACTCGGAAGCGTTAGTGTGAAGAAAATGTCTGCCGATAAAATAAAATGTGGTCACTTCAACATCGTGGGCAACGAACTAGTGAGTCTTGAGACCTAAGAACCTTTCGGCTGTGTACATTTACCTATTTGATATAAATCCAGGGTACTTACTTACTTTTTACTTAAATGTCTACAACTGCATGCCAATAAGTATATATGCCATTATATACAGCGGAAGTAATTTGTGTGACAGCGCTAATTTTCAAAAAAATCTTGTTGAAATAATCCTTTTGCGTTTGATATGGGCTATCAAACGCAAAAGGATTATTTGAACAAGAATTTTGTTCTTGAGAAAAGTTATAGGCTATGTATATTACGCTATGAGCCACGGGAGCAGAGCAGTAGCCAAAGATGAAAGCTAGTGTAAAGGTAAGAATAATGATGATCAACAAGAATAATAACCTAACAACTACGGAGTGCTATATAAATGCAAAGTAAGCATATGGCATAGCTACAATACATTGGCTATACATTCCTTAATTTTCATTCAGTTTCATCTTACCGATAGATGAGAACGGCTTACGTAGGTATGGTCAAAATAGCAATTTTGTAGGCAGACCTTTGTCTAGAAGTAAAAGTCTTACGTTATCATAACTATGAATATTCTCACTATAAGTTACCAAACGATAAGAAATTACATATTAAAGTACTCGTACACGTACCTTACACCAAAAACATGCGTGGACATTCATCAGCCCTATGAAATTAAAGGAAGACCTATTTCTATTTCATTGGGTGTTTCTATGTATAATATGTATGGATTTACAATAAAAAAAGTATTTAAGTATGTACGCATTCTAGAACTCATAACACAAGCTATAATATATGCTTACTTTGGATATAGAAGGCGTTGTGTGTAGTCGTTGTGATATTATTTATTATTTATTTCATACTCCTAGACGAGTGATATCTTAACATATACATATAATATTGCTGACGTATGTAACAGATGTGTAAAGAAAACTTGAAGTAGATGCAGCAAGTTGTAATCGTAGCCAAATGCTTTGGCTACCTCCGTAGTGCAGTGGGAGCGCAGGCGACTGCTGTGCACGAGGTTGTGGGTTCAACCCCCACATGGGACAAAACTTTGTGTGATCAAAAACTGATTGCCTTATTTGTAGATATTCTCAAAGCATCTAAAGGAGACAATACGACGAGTTATCATAACATATTATTGTTATTGAACTTTTTGAACAAGCTGTATCCGAAATGTTAGTTATCAAGGTATAAGTATTATATAGGTACCTATACAAGTTGTACTGTACAAAAATTCGATATTCTTTTCTTGACAACATTTTGTAACCTTTCAATTCGTTTCCGATTCCGACTGACTTCAAATACTCACATACACGTAGGTACTAAACAACGCAACGAAATAAAATCTAATATTTACTTGTGTTTTTTTACGGCTTTCCTCACGTACGTTTTTGGTTTCACGAGAAATCTTCAGTTCACTTTTGTAAGAGGTTTTAAAATGTAGTCATGTTTACTTCGAATATAATCGTTTTTATAGTAAATTGATAATAGTTTAATAAGTTAAACGTTTTTGCAAGGCAATGCAAATTAATTGTAATGTAGGCAGTTTCTCGTACGGCCTTGCGTATTGAATCATGACTTTTCTTAGAATTACCTACATTTATCATATACCTACCTAAATTTCAATATAAATAAGAGAAAATTAAGAAAACTACTATTCGTACATAAATTTAGATCTTGGTTTTGGATAAAAATGATACTAAATCAATTTACTTTTATTAGATTATGAATTGATATTCAGTGCTTTTTTTTTATTTGCAGGCCTGTTATAAAGTTTAAAGCGGCATGCACTATGACTCTGGTGCCTCCGCTAGCAAGTGTGAATACAATTCTTGTTTTAGTAACACTGAATATCAATAAAACTATAGAAGGAACTCAACTAGGTATACCCGCTCCGTTTTAAACGAGAATAGATGTCTCTAATAATTTCCTATTCTACCTTTTCTAAGTAAATTACGTTATGAGCACTAAATCTCTTTTTAATGTTTGGCAGGTTCTAAAACACGATACTATTTTTTTAATTATGCTAACAACCTTTGTTCTGCTTCAATTACACATACTAATCAAAGGTAATTAAAAAATACAGATTGATAAAGACAATATTATGGCAATACAAATAATATAATAGTAGTATATAATTATATGTAATAGGTTCGTTCGGTGTCGTAGAGCACTTTAGTTCTAGTTCGACGTCGACTGTGCGACTCTAACGAAATTGAGTATCGGAAATGGGATTAGATTAAAGTCCTTTATAACTGCAACTGTGACCCCAGATTGAAATTCTTTTACTCTATTCAGTTTATTTAAAACGGATTGGAGTGAATTTACTGTAACTATACTTTTATGAAAATTTTGTTTACAGAGTTTTGGTACATTGATGATTAGTAAAATTAACATAATTGTCACTTACATTGAAACATTGTTTAAAACTAAGTTTGACATTTTATTGGTTTTAAGGGTTCCGTACCAAAAGGGTAAAATGGGACCCTATTACTAAGACTCCGCTGTCCGTCTGTCATTACATTAGGCTGTATCTAATGAACCGTGATAGTTAGACAGTTGAAATTTTCACAGATGATCTACTACTGTTGCCGCTATAACAACAAATAGTAAAAAATTTAATGAAATGCAACACACGTGACTTTTTTGCTCGATTTTTTCTCGATATTGATAACTGCAACAGATACTACATGCTTGAAATATCCACAGAATATTTAGTTATACTATATTTACATTAAAAATAAATTATTAAAATAAAATAATTTGACTGGCCTGTTGGTCTAGTGGTTAGTGACCCTGACTGCTAAGCCGGAGGTCGTGGGTTCGATTCCCACCCAGGACAAACCTTTGTGTGATGAGCATGATTGTTTGTTCTGTGTCTGGGTGTAATTTATCTATAATATGTATGTATTTACAAAAAAAAAATGTATATAAGTAGTATATCAGTTGTTTAGTACCCATAACACAAGCAAATATAATTGCTTAATTTGGGACTAGATGGCGCTGTGTGAATGTGGTAGAATATTATTATATTATTATTATTATTAAAACAAATATTTAAATATTTTTACCGTTTTATAAAGAATGGTACAGAACACTTCGTGCGCGAGTCCGACTCGCACTTGGCCGGTTAACACACAAATAAAATATGTACGAATTGTACGATCATCATAAAATCATAAGGTTAAATAAAATATGTATAGTGTAGGTATACTCCCAACATTTTTAATGACAACTCACAGACCTCACTATGCCTACGTTTGTAGAATGTACTGATGCCACTGCAAATTGGAGACTCCATATTTATACCAATGAGTGATTACTATTTCTTCGTCATTATACTGCATAGTTATTTTTATTTCGGTTTCATTAATACGTATCGTAAACATGGAATATTTTGTATCTTGTTTTCATCATCGTCATCATTATCAGCCGAAAGACGTCCACTACTGGACACAGGCTTTTCCCATTTTGGCCACTTTACGCGGTCGTGAGCCACCCTCTTCCATCGAAATTTTGTTTTGATTAATTGTTTCTACACCAAAATTGGTAGTATATGTGACATCATATAAAAATTGTAATGCCTCAACGTACCATATGTTAAGAAATAAATTATTGATTGATAGAATACAAACCTCTCTCTCTCTCTCTCTCTCTCTATCCTGCCTAGAAAAATAATATAGTGTTTATTTACTTATTGTATATTGTTGACATACCTACATGCACAATATAAGAAACCTAATTTAAAAGTATAATGTATGCTCATAGTAATTAGTTTAAAATTTAGTAAAATATTGGGTTTGTTTCCTATTCATCCGAAAGAGTTTGGTTGTTCTTGACTTTCAGAAAAACTTACCACCAGACATTGACAAGAAATTGAACTGGATGAATGCGGAATAAACCAAAAATAAAAATTAAATCGAATCTTTTTGAATATATATGATTGTACTGACGATGTGGCACGACAGCAGAAAAGTATTGTTGTGTCATGTCGGGCATTGTGGCGAGTCCTTTCAAAATAGACGTGAGATTGAACATTCAATCGTGCATTCAACTATTGATCGAAAGCTTGAAATTTTATTACCTACATAACATTTTTAACGAAGAGCCAAAGTATGATTATAGATTATGTTAAAGGTGTTATACGGGTAAAAAACAAATAAATATATTTGAAATCATATTGGAATGTCACCTCATACTTACCTATTGTCTAAATATCAATTTACAATCGTACTTTCTACTAGCTTTAAGAGATAGGATAAGCCGTGACACAGTTGGCACGAAAATATATTGAAAAATTTTGAATTAAATGGCGCAGAGAGGTAGGATGATCTTTTTGATGGATCAACTTAATAAAAAAAACATCATAGGTACCTTCGCACGTACCTAAATGAAATGACGAGCCAATATTTATTTATTTATTTATTTATTTATTAATAGGACAACTTACAAAACATACACTTAGGAAATGATTAAGTATTACAAATTTTGTTTTGTGGCTCAAGCAATAGTGCTGTTTCAATTACAAGTTGCCACGGCATGCATTACAGTTTACAATGAGCAAACAAGTAGTTAGTAGTTATTGTTTTTTTTTTTTTTTTTATCACAAACTTTCAATTATTTAATACATAAAACTAAGGCTATAAATACATCGTTATATAGTCAAACGTTTTACATCGTTTTGCTTAGAAAAATATACAATGCATCGCGGAAACAACTTAACATAACAGTAAGTTAGATGGTAAACAATAACATTTTTAGTGTTTAATATATTAATGAATTTATTTTTTAGGTAAACAGAAAATGAACAAAATTTAGTAGCATTAATAATTGTGGCATACCTACTTACAGCTAGAAAACAAGAATGCATAATAAGTTTAGAGAACTCTCTTTAATTCTGTTTTATATCTTACAAGATTGTGCATAAACAAATCACTGTCTTTGTTAATCGAGATGGTGTTGTAAGCTTTTTGTAGTCTAATTATTGCAGAGTTAAGGCCCAGGTTGCTGTGTGTGCGTGGAGGAGCGAAAAGGTGAAATCTTTTTTTACGCGGTAATTTGAAAGGAGTATTGAATCTTAATTTGGTTAGTAATTGTGGACAGTCAACCACATTATTAGCTATCTTATACAACAAAAGTTGATCAAAAAATTCTCTCCTCTTTTTAAGGCTGTTCATTTGATAAAATTTTAGGCGGTCATTATAAGATGATAGCTTTTTTGCCTTTTGACTTTGGTATGCAAGGTGATAAATGAACCGCTTTTGTACACGCTCGACCGTATTAGAATGCACTTCGTAATGTGGTGACCATACGGAACTGCAATACTCGAGACCTGACCTTACTATACTGTTAAAAATATTTATTTTCGTTGATGCATTTTTAAAATCCTTGCAGTTTCTTACAACAAATCCGAGAAGTTTATACCCTTTTGAAGTTATGTTGTTAATATGTGTATCGAATTTTAAATGTTTATCAAAGGTGATTCCTAAATCTTTATATGTATCAACTAATTTAATTTTATTATCTAAGATTGAATAAGTAGTATTGTAGGAATGTTTTTTTCTAGAAAAATGCATGTGATAGCATTTATCGCTATTTAAAGTCATTTCGTTGTCGGAGCACCATTTGACAAGACGATTTAAGTCATCTTGGAGAAGATTGGTATCGGCGACTGAGTTTAATGATTTGGCGATTTTTAGGTCATCAGCGTACAAGTAGCTAAGAGAATTATGAAAACATGTAGTAATATCATTTATAAATATATTGAAGAACGTAGGGCCGAGGTGCGAACCTTGTGGGACGCCTGAGGTTGGTATAAAAGGTTTAGAAGTAAATCCGTTAATTACAATTCGACATGTACGGTTCCTTAGATACGACGAACACCAATCCAGAAGGGAGCCGTCTATACCAAACTGCAGGAGCTTATTAACAAGGATATTATGATTTACCTTATCAAATGCTTTTGCAAAATCTGTGTAGACAACGTCCACAGGGGTACCGTTGTCAACCGATGCAATCAAGTCATTTGTGAAAGAAATGAGATTAGTTGTAGTAGAGCGACCGCTCAAAAAGCCATGCTGATTTGGTGTAATTATAGGTTTAATATGCCAGGTAATAAATGGAAGTAGTAATGATTCGAATAGCTTGGCAAAAATGGGTAGAATAGATATGGGCCTATAACTGGTTGCAAGTTCGACATCCCCAGACTTGTAGATAGGCACTATTAGAGCATATTTCCAAGTGGAAGGAAATGTACCGGTAGATAACGATCTATTATATATAATAGTCAAGGGATAAGATAAAAATTTGGCGCAATTAATAGCAAAAATTGAGGGTATGCCATCCGATCCAGGGCCTTTGTTCTTGTCTAGTTTTTTAAGGCCTTTAAGGATCAGATCTTCAGACAAAGTAATATTACACAGCGTATTAGATGACAAACCCTGAACGTCGGCGTTTGCAATGGACTCAGGAGAGGTAGGAGATTCATATACAGACGAGAAATAAGTTGCAAGTAATTCACAGATGTCAGAACCAGTTGTACACATTTTATCATTATGATACATTTTTGACGGGTATGAACTTTTATTAGATTTTTTTTGCTTTATGTAAGACCAAAATAGCTTAGGGTTTTCTTTTATAGAAGATTCAATTTGTGTGATATAGTTATTATAACATTTATTAATAAGAGTGATACTCCTTTTCTTTAAGGTCGAATATACTATTTTATCTAAAGGATTTTTATATTTGTTATATTTAATTCTATATTTATTTTTTCTTTTAATAGTAATTTTAATTCACGAGAGAACCAAATGGGTGGTGCTTTCGAAGACTTGAGCTTCGTAGAAGGGATAAAATTTTTTATAGCTTTGTTGATTACTTTATAGAAGTTACTCACCATGTCATCAACCGTTACACAGCAATTTAATTCATCGTCCCAACATATGCCATCCAAGTACTCACAAATTTTGTTGTAATCACCTTTATAAAAATTTATTTACTGAGAGCTATTATTGACACCTAAACTTTTATTTACATTTTGTGAACTCAAAGTAGAAAATTCTATGGGGGGGTGATAATTATCAATATTTGTGATAGGGTTTTCTGATAATCTAATATCAACAATAGATTCATTTGTAAGTATCAAATCCAAAGTTCTGTTAAGGTGGTTGTGTATGCAATTATATTGATGGAGTGCATTTTCATTAATAAAGTTTAAAAAAGAAGAATTTACATCATTTTTTGCGGAACATGAGACAGTTAATGGAAGGCCTGGACTTCCTGACCAACAAAGTCCACTAAGGTTAAAGTCGCCACATATCACGACGTTTTCGTAAGAAATAGTGACGTTACTAGCGTTTTCCAAGAAATGCTGTAAAATATCTAACTGTGTGGGTGGTGGCAGATAGGCGGCACATACCACTACTGATTTGGATTCATTAACTGTTATTTTCACCCAGATGTCCTCACATTTACTTTCACAATTAGACAGCCTCACTGATGTAAGCCTACGAGATACCGCTATCAGCACACCACCCCCGCCTTTATTTTTATGAAAATAAGATGATTCTCTGTCACGTCTGTAAACAATGTACTCATCGCAAAATAATTCCGAATTGTATATACTATTATTTAGCCACGTTTCGCACAATATAATTACGTCGTAATCACAAGAGACAGTGTTTCTATATAAATTGACAGTTTTAGTGCGTAAGCCTCTTACATTTTGTAAATAAAAACTGATTTTCTTATGCATAATTAAATTATAATGATTTATATAACAAGTACATATTAAAAAGTAGACCAAGTGACTATATTATGTGTACCAAGCCGAATATTAAAGTTTACCTAAAACCTCCACGTTCTTGACAAGTATTGTTTCCGACGACTCTGTTTTTCGCAAATAAATGCGTCCACCGCGAATCCAAACATACTTATAGTTTAGTTCCCTCGCGCGTATTCTAGCAGCAGCATGCAACGACTTATTCTCTGGCGATAGGTTATCCGTCACGTACACTGGTAGCTTGGGATCGAGCGCGATGCCCAAGTGACTAGTATTTAACTTGTCATTCGGGTGATCCTTATTATATTTTATTACTGCTGCCAGGTAAGAATCACGGGTACGTGGGGTATTGAATTTTACCAAAATATTGCGTGGGCGGCGGCTTGCTGAATTTTGTTTTGCAACTCTCGAGCAATGGAAAATTTCACAGTCGTCTATTTTCATGTTGGTAACAGAAGCAATTTGTTTGACAATGTTTACCACGTTTTCAGTTTTGTATTCGGGTACGCATTGAATCTCAAGGTTAGTTGCGCGGGACAGCTGATCGAGTTGGTAAAAACGTGTTGACAAATTGTTGAGATCCAGGCGAAGACTTTCGTTTTCTTTACGCAACTGTTTTATTTCACTGTTGTTGGAAGACATGTCTGAATTCAGTTTATCATACTGTGAACTAAGGAAGTTTAAGGAATCTTTGAATTCATTTATTTGGTCCGATAATTCTCTGAAGCGAGTGCTCATAGAGGAATTAAAATCAGACATGTATTCTTTCAACACTTCACGCATTTCTACACGTACTATGTCCCGTATGTTGCTTAAGTTATTGTCGGAGAATACTACCGGTGAAAATCGACCCGATGCGGCGGACTCGGCTTTATTTGTTTTACGGCGTGTCACATTAAATGCAAATTCACCTTGATTAGTCGGGGTCGAAGGGCGCACTGGATCATTCGAATTATCTCCTTTTTTTTGTTTACAAAGGCAGTTAGGGCAGCTCCAAGTATTCCTATATTCCGGAGATAAATGCTCGATGTTTTTATCGTCAAAGTTGAGGCATAAAATGTGATAATTCTGCGTACAGCGTTGACATTTTATGTGTTGTTCGTTATGTATAGTTTCTTGACAAGCTGCGCAGCGATTCATTGTCAATATGCTTCGTATTATGTATTCCGGCGAGTGTGCGAAGGTGATGGCAATTATGAAGGACTTCTCTTATCGCAGCGGTGAGGGGTCCCCCCACTAGCAGATTGTATTCGCACGACACCTCTTGCTACGCTTTGAAAGGTTACACAACGCGACACTATTTTTAATCAATTGTAAGCTTAATCGACTAGTATTAAGCACTTGATTAGATTAACGGAATATTTAATTTTTTGCAAATACAATTTAATAAACCGATAACACGTCTGCTTCCTTGTGATGCGTACGGCGCGAACCCATTTTAATCAGAACTATAGAGCAATATAAACTTAGAGCAACATTCCATTTGAATAACAAATCATAATGACACGTGTTAGTCTACACGTATTCCCAGGGCAGCTAAACAAACAAACAAGGTATGCTCATTCCCTGCCAAGTCATTTGTGTCACGAGTACCGATACCTGATTTCAATATTGGCAATTTCAATCACCAAGTGGTTGACTAGACTAAGTCAAGTTCAACCTCCTTGCGATCATTGTTTTCTTAACACTTCAGACAAAACGTATAAAGGGTTTTTAGGCTTGCGTAGGTTACCTGGTCATCGCACCATAGTTCTTAAACTAATGGAATGATTTCAATACAGTTTGCTTTCAAGGTAGTATAAAGTGTACACTCCAGCATTATTCATTTATTGTATGTCTCGGTAATGAGAATACCTGTTGTGCAAGAGATTATAGTTTTAATTCTCACACGGAACAAACTTTGTTGGATCCACAAAAAATTGGTTCTGAGTCTGAGCGTAGATTCAGTGTTAAAAAATTTTCTAACAATTTCACAAAGATTTTTATTATTAAAATAAAATACACAGACTTGAAATTATACAAAGTTAATATTTTTGAAACGTAAATACATGAAACAAAACAAAAACCAAAAGTTCTAAAACTTATCCTTGATATACATAATATATTAAGGCTATCGCATCTCTCTGTGGTTATTCTGGTACAATGTTAGATAGCAATCGTGTTCCTGACCGTCACGTGTCATACATTAATTATGTGTGGACATAGAAACAATGTCCACAGAATATTAGACCCACAAATAATAAAGGGAATAATGAGTCTTTGTTTACTTTGTCTGCCAAATATTTAGTTAGTATCGTTTCGTGATGATTGGTAGAGCTTTTGTATTAGCAATCTAACAATGTCTGGGAGTTTAAATCAATCTAACAATGTCTGGGAGTTTAAATTAATCTTTAAGACGGATATAATTATTAGAATTGTCTAAAATATTTATTCTTAAAGTAGTATAATTACTGAGCAATACTATTCTCTCATCATATAAAACTTGAACATAAAAAGGGACAGAGCAGAGGTCCACCCATTTAAATATTACATAATCGCACCACAATCTAATAGATTTAAAACAATTTTTTTATATCTACTATGATACACTACTACAATCTCAATTATATCTTCATAGAGAGGAAAAACAGTGAATATGGTAGTTGTAGCGGGAACTATAAGTACTGTATCTCTAGCATGTTGCTAGGGGCATGCGGGGCATTAGGTAATTTATAGCTTATTGGTTAACCGAATTTCATGTAAAGCAGATTCAATTTTAGCTTCAAACGAATAAGTTTGATAAAGTTAAATAAATTGGACAATCGTGAATATTTAAATTAAAACAGGAAATAAAATACCTGCTCGTAAACCAATATTCGTCCAGTAAGCTGGGTGCACGCCTAATTAAACTGTAAATGAATAAGTTAAACCACAAAATGAAACAGATTCAGGGTCCGAATATTTGAAAGTAAATACCATAAAACAGGTGGTTATAATAAAAGCGGCTATAATTACCGCCATATGGCAGGTTGCTTCTGTATATGTTGCAAAAACTGGTGGAAAGCATAGAAAACTATGAGCAAGCTGGTCTTGCACATAGTTTTTAGACATTGGCACTAATGTTCCTGTCGCAAATGTTTTTGCATTTCTTATCCACTGTTATGATGAAGTTCAACAAAAAAATCATTACAAATTTACGTTTCTGTTTAATTACAACATTAATAAATTATTAGAGAGATGGGGTCAAGGTCGATCAACTATCGATTACGATTTACGGCGTCCTACAAGTAACTGAATTGCATTATGAATTACTAGCCTTAAATTCAATTTGTATCCGATGTAGGTATTTTCTTTCTGATTATGGGATGACTTAATATCGTTGAAGTAAAAGCTTCAAGTACGATTTAATTTTTAGGCTTTCTGATGATTAAGTTACGTAGATAATTTCTTGACCAATTCTATTACTAGTTAATGTATACCTTACTGCGGGTAGTCAACAAAATCATTGTTGAATTATTGGAAACTAGCTGTTGTATCGCATTTTCCATAGGTACAAACTTTCATTCTCTATTTCAACCCCTTCAAGCCACTTTTGCGATAATAATGCCTATGTTCTTCTCCTAGGTCTATTCTATCCCTATATCAAATTTCATCAAAATCGGTTTAATGGTTTTGGCGTGAAAGGGTAACAGACAGACAGGCCAAGTGCGAGTCGGACTCGCGCACGTAGGGTTCCATACCATTATCTATAAAACGGCAAAAAAACATGTTTGTTGTGTGTGAGCCTCCCTTTCAATATTTGTTATATTTTAATTTAATTAAAATGTAAAAATTTTAAGCGTCTACTTATTGTCGTTATCAATATCGAGCAACAACAAGCAAAAAAAATCACGTTTGTTGTATGGGAGCCCCCTTAAATATTTATTTTATTATGTTTTTATTTTATTTTATTTATTTTATTTTATTTTATTTGGGAAACATACAGTTACAATAAATAAACAATAATTTACTTGATAAACTATACATAAACCAAAACAGTTTCCACTACTAAACATTACTAAAAAGCGCCTAAAAAATTACAAATTACAAATATATTGTGCACAATGTAAATAACCTAGGAAGTGGAATAAAAAGCATAGATATAAACATAAGCATACATGTAACAAAGAAAATATAAATAGCAGTTAATTGTGTGTAGGGACCAGACAATCGTGAACATATTTTTTAAAATTAGGTAACAAAGTTTGAAATATATCTATGAAACCATCATCAATATTAGTAAATGTATTATTATTAAATTTCATGTTTAGCATTTGTTGTTATAGCGGCAACAGAAATACATCATCTGTAAAAATCTCATTTGTCTTTTACGGTTCAAGAGTTACAGCCTGGTAATAGACGGCCAAACAAACAGACAGCGAAGTCTTAGTAACAGTGTCCCTTGTGTTTTACCCTTTGGGAACGCAACCCTAAAAAAATACAAAAGTGCCATGAAAGTGGTATGTATAAATCAACGTGACAATAATTGTAGGCATTCTAGATAAATGGTTAAACGAATTCAAAAATAAAGAATGTTGGTGGTAAGACTTATGAGAAAATTTCTCCAAAACGAATAACGTAAACTGAGGGGCAACTTGCAGAAATAATGGCATCGTCAGGCCACCAAAGTTTTTTAATATAGAACTTTTTTACCCAACCAGCTTTCCAAATATGAAAAGTGCTTGCGAGTCATAAATCATTTACAGTGTTTGAAATTCAAATTTTATGTCCTTTGGCTTCAAATGTTTAATACTCGATCAACAGCTGTTAATATTTAATGTCCAGTTATATATTGCTATTATATTCGTATTCATTTTCTTTCAAATAAATGGTTGCTCAAATGAAGCAAAATATATTGATGAAAACACGACACTGTGTAAATATATTATGTTATTTTATTTGGATTATAAATCATGAAAGAAAACGCGGTCTTGCATTAAAACTTTTTTTGGTTTCATTTTGAAACGCAACAAAAAAACCAAATCGAATTAACGAATTTACTTTCAATGCAAACCAAACTGAAACTAGAATAACATTTTCGTCTTATATCATGTAATATTCAAGGAACCTTGAAAATAAAAGTTAAATAAGACTAGAAAATATCGTAAAGGAAATGCTGCGTATGCAGGGACCGGTGAAAGAGAATTCAAACAAAAGTCAATTTTATAAAGGATTTCAAGAACTTCTGGTCAGCAGTAGGTAGTAGGAAAGCGGCAATCTGTGTCGGACACCTATTCTAGTTGTTACAGCTGTAATTTGCTTGAATGGGGACGAAACGTGTCGATCATTCGATTAGTGTTGTACGCACGCCGCCAGCACACTCTACCTACTTCATCGAACGAATCTTCTGAACCGCTCCAACTGTGAAAAGTTTTTGTTACGACATCAGCTACCAAATGTGTGTGTGTACACTATAATAATCCTACTTCTGTAGAATCAACATTCAGCATTATAATTTATCGATAATAATAAATATTGTTCTTCTTCTTCTTCTCCTTTTTTTGGCAACAGAGCCGACGATTGTGTCAGCTATTTCTGCCAGCGTCAAGTTTAGAATAATATTCTTGTTGATGGTATTAATGGTATATTACAATGATAAAAAATAGAAAAAATGTGGATGAAATTAAATGACAACTATCTTCCGTGAAAACAAAAGATCTCATAAATATTGTTAATTCGTAAAATCATTTATTAATTGTGACAGAACATTTTACATGTCATTGTTTAATATTATCATAGAACAAGTTTATCTTCTTTTGCATAGAGACAGCGTTCTAAAGAGTTTCTAATACACCACAGATAACTATGACACCACCACAGATAACATGATAATAAATCAGTAAAATCACAGTAATAATTTATTCTTTATTTAAAATTCCTTTCTCGTTTGAGGATTGTAATTATTATTTATCCAAAGTAAAGCTTAGGCGTGATGTACATATTGAATATTGCTTAATTTTCGCAAAGTTCGTATCTGAGGACGAGTTTATCACTTTGTGATTAGTTACGAATTGAAAATGTCTAGTGGTGAGATCGGTACGGTGTCACGTGGGCCAGAGTTGATTATAGCCCGCTGCTAATTAAGAAGTTTCTCTTCAATTGGCGCAAATTTTATTACGTTTGATTTATCCTAAAAAGTTTTTAAAATTGTATTAGTTCAAACGATGAATCTGAGTTCCAAATTTTCAATTATAGAGATTGTACTCGTTCTAATACGTACCCTTTGTTATTAAAGTTCATTAGAATTAGCGCCTACTTATTACTTATGTAAATTGCTACCGATATGCCTATGTTTGGTATACTATTAACCCGAATGAAAGATATTTTGTAATTTAAATGTAATTGCGATACAAGCTTAAAGTTTTGCTGTTTGGAATAGGTAAACAGGTTTAATGTGTGTAAAATGTTATCACTATTTCTAAATTAAACTTTTAACATTCGTACAACACGTGAACCAATTTGATTCCTAACTTCCTAATATTGCGTAAAATTTAATTATTAGAGTAAACCAGAGCTGATTTCCTTGTTATTATGGTCTATTTAAAATTGATGCGATTAAATATATTGGGGGTAAGATTTTGAGCACGAGGAGCTCGTAAACCGTGGTATGAAATGATATAAGCGTAGCAGACGGTGAAATTAGACTCATATTACACTGATGAGATTATAACTGCAAATATTCTTAGTATAATTTATTTCAGCATGATAATTTTGTTAGAGATTGACAGTATTATTTTCGTAGATTACAAATTACAAAATCAAACGGTTAGTTGTCAACTTGTAGTATACTGGCCGTAAACATGGTGCAATTAAATTTTGTCAGAGCTTTCATACAAAAATACTTATGTTTGTCAGTGATTTTTATAGTTTGTAACCAATTTAAAGGTTAATGCGTATGCGCGAGATTTATACCTGCTATAAATAAAAAGAAAACAAGTTGTTCATGGATTTAGATTGTACCAAAGATACATGTTTACGTAATAAAATACTGCAAAACAAAGAAAACCAATTCAATCGATAGTTATTTATTGATACAATCAATATTTTCTCTTAGGACGCAGGGAAACATATCGGTGCAATAAATATTTTGGTGCGGTCTGATGTAGGTACTCGTTCGAATTTAAGAGTATGAAGATTGAATTTATTGGTATATATTTTTCAGTTACAACCACGGGATGGATGGAGTCATGATAAGAAAATATCAATCAATCTACGATTTTTTTTTAAACTATCACCTTTAGTATACCTACATTTTTGTAGTCGAAATAACTTTTACATTAAGTATATCATATCAATAACATTTAATATGAAACGTTAATAAACGACTTGCTTTTACGAATTTGCTGACATGGCGAGATATATTTGTATGTGAATGTAAGTTTTAAAGTAAACTAAACTACTTGACCTATCTCAAGTACTTTCTCGTTAATCTATCTAAAGGGTATTTCACAAATAGGATATGAAACTTTTATTCATAAATTATCCCAGTTTGTGATATTCAATATCAGACAACCGTAATCACGCACAATGCTTATTATTCAGCGTAATTCAATGAGCAGTTTGGCTGACTGAATTACACCGACATATTATGACATACATTTTAGCCAAACTACTACCTGTTAAGAGCTTACCTGCTTACAATTTACTTTGATTGATAGAGCGGTTCATTTATCAATGTCATTCACCGAATCGACAAAATAAAGGCATTGGGGAGTGGTCGACTCATTCCCCTTGTTTTATGAACCGCTTCGTTTTAAGATTTTGCGGTTTAATGTGTAATGGATGGATATAAATCATAGCTATAATTCTGTTAGTAAGTGAATTCCCGTTCGTAGATGTAGCGTTATATTTGCGTTTCTGTGAGTGCTCGGCTCGCTAACATTTATTTAAGTATCTTAATGATTCCATCACTCGCCTTTTATGTATAAATTTTAGGTTTCTATATCTGTGGGTATGATACATTTTATTTTTTTTAAGGTCTGGTTTAAGGAAGTCAGGAGCATGACATTCAGACTGTTAATTAATTGTGACAGTTGTTAACCATAGGATATTTATGTATTTGAATAAACCACGGGTACTCTGAGAAATTAAATAGAGTAGGTAATTAAGTACATTAGATACTCGAGGCGCTGTACATTTTTCATGAAACATTTTTACGCTGTCATGCCGGTAAAAAAAACACGTCAATTCAACAGTAGAGCTACTGCTATGTCCATTATTCGTTTGGTGGTATGAGCAAGTACCTAATGTAACTAAATTTATTTAAGATAGGTACTACATATTTATTTTACTTAGTGATTAGTTATAGAGCAGGTTTTCACCCTATAGTAGAAATATAATGTTGTAAAATGACGACATATTTTACGTAGGTATAATTAAGAAAACCGTTAGTCTAAATTACACATTTAACTTTATATTTTGTATTCTTATTATATGCACCTTTTAAATCCCGTCGGCGTATTTTTATTTTCACAAGAACAGACAGAGTAATAAAGGCTTATTTTATTTTATTTTCATAACCTTTATGACAATTCCGAACACATTCAAAAATAAATTAGTGATGTTTCGTCAATATACTATGTGGCAATTGATTTTTATTATACATTGATCAGTAAAAGGTTAGTCGACGTCTTCTAACGCGGGATTCGTAAAAGTCAAGTTGATCAGTAAGAGGTTAATAGGCGTAGATGGCTTTTATCGCGAAGTTTGTAGATACATAGTGAAGAACTTTGTCATCGTTTATCTATGTTCCGTTTCACGGGCTGCCTTTTTAACAAATCCTAGAAAACGGTCAAAACGAAAACCTGCTATTAATAATCATTTAAAATACACTATTTGGATTCTTGGTTCAGACAATGCGTCAAACAATTAAATGCGTTATTCGTTGTACAATAAAATTACTTGATTTTATTATATACTATACTCGTGTGTAAAAAGTGGCGTGTGACTTTCTACCAAGCTATAATAACTCTGCTTTTTATAATATTCCTAAATACAGACACGATGTTCTAATACTAAACTCACAAGTACTACTTAAGTTCAAGGCCGTACATCAACTGTGTGAGTGGTCGCGCTGTTCATTGATCAATTGATTTGTATGACGCAGGTGGTGTCGATCGTAGATATAAAAAACATTGTGGTTTTAACAGCGACCTATGTAATTCAGAATTATTAATAGTAATAAAGCAAAAATTTTGCTATTGTTGTTTCACAATGTGTGCAAAAACCTTGTAACTAAATGGCCATTTTTATCATAAATATATATCTTTTTAATATTATTATTATTTTAATATAATTCTGTGGTGCATTATGATGCTTAACTTCTTCTCGGTTCTTACTGAGGATCGCCACTATTTTGAAACTATGAGTAATTAATGTCAGTTTCAAAATATTTTACGTGGTATTATAACCCTTTAATTGGCCATCAGCCTAAATACCTAGATGCTTATTACGAAACAAAGTTTTCAATAAATGATGACCGATTTAGAGCTGTCTGTATTCAACGGCTTTCCTTAATTACAAAATATATTATAATTAATTCAATTCTAAAAATCTCAATCTAGTGCAATATTGTAACAACACTAGACACTGAATAATATTGTATCTAATCTCTTGTCTTAGATTTCGTTCATAGTTATTTGCATCCAGCTCTTTAAAATTCAGATTAATTTAACAAATTACTTGCTCCTAGTTGGGAAGGCACTTGAAAGTTGTAGCTAGCAAGCTAGGCTGTTTGAACGACACTTCTGTGTGTAGCGGACGGTAGACGCACGGCGCGCTGCAGATAAGTCGACATCACCTCGAGTACTATCGTGCCAGGAACGTTCGCCGAGTTGTTCAACTCTGAGTCTGTCTCCAAGCTGGAATAGTTCTCGACGTTTCGAGTCTCACTTCACGTCTCGAGCTCTACACTGGAGCTGTTACTTCTTTTGTTTGAAGCTTCGGTTATGAACGTTTAAAAGTTTCGAGATTTCTACAAACAAGAGAATAGTTTTCAAGTGCTTCGAGATCGAATGCAGTCTATTTAGTTACGCGATATTGCTTGCGAACATTTTATTTGTTGGCATTAAACATATCTCAAGTACAAAGTGAATATTATATTTGACATTTAAGCTGTTTTAGCTAGTTATGTAACGCGATAGAGAATACTCTGGATACCTATATGTTGACTGCAATTTGCAGTAGGTATATTCTATAGGTGATCCAAAATACCTATACCTAAACATATAAGGTAACAATTAGTTCGATTATATCACCCTCGACAAACAAATGATTGAGGAAATATGGGACGCTAAGCAAACATCGAATAAAAAACAAAATTGTAGTAATCGGTATAATTTTGCTTTGGCAGCACAATTCTAATGATTATGACTCTTAAAAAGATAAAATGACTCTGTATTTTGTTGATGATCATTTTGGTTCATAATGATAAGAGTTATAGCATGTCGTCTTTACGATATTTATGTCTGCTTAGCTGTTCTGATAAGAAGAAACCTAATGAAGAGAAATCTTTCAATTTAAGGGTTTAGGGATGTAAATATATAACGGTTCAGTGGTACTGTATTCGGACTGTTATGCAGAACACTCGGATTCAATCCACGGATCGGGTTAAGACGTGATATTGGACGTTTCAATCAAAAAATTCACAGTATTAGCTTGGCGCCTAGAATTGTGCCCGGTAAATATCAACAGGCCCGCCTCCTGTTACATGGAACCCAACATATTCGACGCTGGCTAATGGTAAATTTATTTTAATTTAATTAAAACTTCATATACATTACAATATATTTGGTGGAATTCCTGGGGTGTTTTGTACCAGTCAACCAATAAGGGGGATGCAGAAAAAAAAACAAAAGAAATTTACAAAAATGAAAAATAAATAGAATATTAAATACAATACTTTATACGCCAGTCTTCAGCTTCGAAGAAAAGCGCGTGATATTTTGTGCGTTAGTTGTAAGTAGTTGTATGTAACATTAGTCTTTTTCTTTTTAATAAGGCAACTATGCAAAGGAGGCTTATAATTTTGGCAGTCGCCTATAACTTATACAATGATATAAGCAAAAAGGTCTACCCAATTCGTAAGCAGTCTCCAGATAGAAACGATTAATAGATGTTCGAATTGAATCTATCGTATGCAGTCTCCACATAGAATCGAATAATATATGTTCAAATTAAATCGAAAAAATTGGAGTGTTGCCATTAAAAATAATAAAATTCCTCTTAGAAATACAAACCTGATTCTTGCAATGTATATTATAATATTACCTAACAGCTAAATTATGGCTGGTAGAACGGAGAATGGCAATTTTCTCCTTAGAGAATCTTCAAAAAAATATCTTCAAGTTACATCGTGTTATTATAACAATAACAATAGTTACTTATTATAACAATAGTTAGACTTGTGTTCAAAAAAAATCTCTTAGAAAACTTGTCACTCAAATTAGAGCAGAGGAGTTGTCTATCGAAGTCGAAAAAGCCAAAAAGGTATGTTACTGGGACTACTTGTCGCATTGAAATGATTCTTAAAGAAGGTTCTAGGCTGCTAGAAATGACTACAGTTTTTTTCAATACATCATTCAATTCGTTTAACTGCGTAAAATTGTCTTTATGGTCTAACAGATCTTCGTATGTCATACAGTTTTAGACTTTCTAATACTGACCGATCTAAATGTTAGTGCCGCGGTATAGCCTTAACCTTATTTCTATATAATTAGATAGGTATAGCCATAACGCATTTACCTAATATGAGCCCGCACATTATGTTCCACTCTTAAATACTTAATGTATCATATTTTGGGTCTCATCTTTTTGTCATTAGGCACACAATAGCACCCGATATGAGTTCTCGACACACAATTAATATACCACGTAATAATAAAGGATGACTTTTACTTGACGGAGCGATGGCGACGTGACGAGGGCTTTCTCAGAGGCTTAGCAACTACGGATACAGGCTGTTTTAAATAATAAATTTAAAATAAGTTTTATGACACTTTAAGTACAATAATAGAGAACATAATAAAAAAATTGCAATACCTTTTTATTACTTATTACGTTTTATAAATAAAATTTCTATTTTGATTCAAAAATTAACCGTACAATATCTATTAATATTGGTCGCAAAACATCAGTTTAAGCTGTGGTTACAAAAAGTTATAGAGTGGATTCCATGAACTGGAAGATGCAGCGTAAGGTAGACCTGATAAAGGTAGCAAACGATGGATGACAGCAAGAGACAGCAGATGACTGGTCAATGTAGCGGTATTTCAGCGAGGCTTATGTCCTGCAGTAGGGGATGTTAAGCTGACATATTGATGATTCAAAACTTTGTAAAAGCGGTATGCATGTTTTTTGATTTTTGCAAGTAACGCTATAATACATTAGGTATGTATTATTTCACCTTCCTGAAACAGCCTGTATATTACACAAGTGTGTATGTATTAAGTTTCTATTAGCTTTACCTAAGGGTGTACTGATATTTTATTTCATCTCAGAAATCTTGTTGGTAGAACAAACGAGAAATTTCTATAGGACATGACATCTAGATAAGGCATAGGCGCTACTTCACGTGAATGACAAGCTTGACGCGGGTTATATTTGAATAAACAGAAATAATATCTGGGTATGCAATATTATTAAATGGTCACGTAAGTCTGTCTTTTTGCAACGTTATTTTATGTAGAAATATTTTAAAATGTATTGCTTTACCATTGTTAATATCTGGCCATTAAAAAGAGGAATTAAGTTTCCTGCCAGTTCTTCTCATGGCATGGTTAAAGAATTCTATTAAATTGGTAACCAAACAAATTATAGAAACCTGTTTTTATAGATAAGAAATGCATTTCCAGATCTACTATTTCAATTTCCGTGTCAATTGTTAATGTTACTTTGTATTAATGAATTGTATTCAATTTGATACCATATTGTCAATTAAAACGGACAAATTGACAATAGTAGATTGTTAGCCTAGAGTTGAAAGAATCAATTCCCGAGGTAGTTAGACGGCTATAGTCCGAGTAGGAATTGATTATTTTACCCGTGGCAAACACTCTACTTTTCATTTAGAATATGAGGAAAATAAAACTAGTTGTTTATCTAAACTATTTATTGATAATAATATATTAGTAGTAGGTACCTACCTATTTAAAATTAATAGTCAAATTAGGACAATTCGTGAAATTAAAAAAATTTTCTATAAAACAATTTGCCTCGTCTGTAATGGAATCTGGTGTCAATATTTCGCTTGAACTCATTTTTAATATTCAATTTAAATCTTAGCACAAAAGTCCGTTACAGATACATACATAACAGATTCTAGTATCCCGCCAATTTGTGTTCAGTTTTTAAATATTAAATATGGAACTCGCCGCTCGCCGCGTAATTGTCGCGGCACTCGCGGCTTATTCCGCTCAAAGAAGTTTGCGCTAAATTCACACTGGCTGTTTAGAAAGTCATGCATGACATTTTTTAAATTAGTTTTTTTTCACATAAAACTCTTTACAGCTGACAGCAGTTCTATTTTTAAAGTTCATTCCGGCTCGAGGATCGGGATGAATTTGTATGAGTTTTTCCCTCCCTATCAAAGAAAGCAAAGCAGCATCTTCCACCCAATAATCAAATCAAAACAACACTACTTTCCGAGTATGAGAAATGAAAATAATTATTACGCAATCAGAGGTCCTAGACAAGTGGCAAAGATTTCTATTCTATTCATAGAATAGATTAAAAAATATATTGGATTGACATAAACCAACGCCAACGCATACGTCAACCTCATAATTTTTTTTATCTCAGGGCAGACAATATTGTAGCATACTTTTCGATATTAAAGTTCAATAAATTTAGGTCGTCACTACGGTAAGAGTAATATATACATACGTACGTATTGAATAAAATAACGAAGATACTATGATCCGATTTATCCTATTTATTTCTTGTAAGGTTTCGCGTATTGTCGTGATATAACTACAAAATATGATAACTTTATTAGCAGACTAGATTTTGATCATCTCGTGGCTTAGATAGAATACTAAAAGCTTTTATAAATACTTAAATTACCTATTGTATTTATAGAAAAAATTGAGCATCTATAAAAGCTATTTTTTTAATGTTATTTATTTTATTTATTTAGGTTAACCATGAAATCTAGGTTAAACTCAAAAGAAATATTTATGGATCACACAAAATCAAATCAATCAATCTAATCGTTTACCCTTGTGAAAAATTTACAGATTTCGTGCCTCACACGACTATCGAGCATATTGAAAATGAATCTTCGGAATTAGAAAAAATATTGTATCTGAGCGACGAGAAAGTCGGACTACGGAAAAGGTAACAAAATAAAACTACAACGTTGAATGATAATTATTTTATTTTTAGGTTAACATATGTATCTCCGACATAACGTCTGTGAACAAGCAATTAGCAAAATTTCCACACGAGTATCGAAGTTTGATGTGAATAATATCGTTCTGACTTAAAAAGGTTCAGACTACAGGGCAAACCCTTAACCCGATCGTCTTTGTTTTATGTTCAAATTGTAGCTGACTCAATTGTCCATAGGAGTTTTTTTTTGATATCATTCTTCTTTTCCAAAATATCAAGCGCCAGAATCAAAGATTCTGAAAAAAATATTTTTTCCTATTTGGGTGATAACTTTTTTTGCTTTTGACTTTTTCGAATAATTCTTTTTGCACCTTACAGCTCTCGTGAATATGCGTCTTTTGATTTGATCGGATCCTAACCTGGAGCGAACGAAAAGGAATTTCCAATGTCAAAACGAATCCTGTGGCTTGGAGCTCAGAACAAGGACTGCTTGGAGGCAGTCGAATCACAGAAGCTTATTATTTTGTATGCACCTTTTGTCTACTTCAAAAAATGTAAGTTCTTATATATAACAGTATAATTTTTATAACATTAGAATACTCAGGATTTATCTTGTCATTTTATCGATGAAAACTTAGCAAAACTTTCGAACTGATTACGTATATGTATTCACATTGGAGTGACCCTGACTACCCGCTGAATAGATGACCCTGGATCGATCCCGGCTTACCAAACTCAGTAAAATATTTGTCACTGGCTTTCCGACGGAAGCAAACATCGTAAAGAAAATGTGAGGTCAAATAAGTCAAGCTATATAATATATATCCAAAGCCTGGACATTTATAGACGTTTGGTAAAACGGAATGGCGACAAAAACGCCGCTCCTAACTTTACTTAGATACGTCGACAGTTTTATAAGCATCCAATTATTTTATTCGCATCACCTTGTAAGACTATGCTGTGTCGTTAATAAAATTTACGATTACAACCACAACCCGAGAAAATGAAAAT
Source organism: Parascotia fuliginaria (assembly GCA_963082885.1). NCBI lineage: Eukaryota > Metazoa > Arthropoda > Insecta > Lepidoptera > Erebidae > Parascotia > Parascotia fuliginaria. Next base: position 9,210,843 of record OY720173.1, on the reverse strand, counting down.
CAGATTTTTATACTACTATTATCTAAATACAGATTTATTTATGGACTTCCTTTTTCGTCTATGCACAAAGTTTCAGACATAGCACTAGTTTTTGATTCTGTGTTAAGTACAACGGTGGTACCTACTTGTTTTCTTATTCAGTCCATCAATCTCTATTCCCGTTTGACCGGATAAACAGGTACCTACCTATCATATTACTTTAATTTTTCCTGAATGCCCTCTACGCAACACAATACTGCTATGCATACAAATGTTACGTAAATATTATTGCAACTTTAACACTTTCCGGGACAGTAAACGAATATGTCCGTAATGACAATAAAACATAATATATATTGTGTCTACATAACTGTCCATCTGCCGCGGTGTCTTGACACATTTCGGTACATAGTGAGTAAGTAGGTAATCTAAGCTTAAAGCCTATGTGTACCTGGCGTTTATCCAAACGAATAACTCCACTATGGCGGCTGGGAATGCGATAGGGGAAGGGAATGAGGGCGGCGAGGAAAGAGGAAAGGGAGAAATTGGGCCTCCGGCGCTCTCACTCACCGAACAAAACGCAGTAGTACGGATAGTACTACTCTTACGTCGATCTTCTATAAGAGGGTAGTACTTCACCGGTCTATCCGGCCCATTCATGCTGAAACCAGCGTGGAAATGAACGATATTTGAGTTTATTGAGAAACTGAAATTAATCTAGTTGCCATAAAGCAACATAAATAACATGTAGGCAACTAGCAAAACTAGTAAAGCGTAATTAGCCAATTCAATCTAGGCATTATTAGTTGTAACGACCATTAAAACAACTAAGCATATATTAATAGCTCCATAATAGGTCATACACTACGAGTTAAACATCCACAGTTCCACAAACTAGGAATTAGACCATATAAAGGTGTATGGACCCAAAAGTTGTAGAGCGCAACGGACCCAGTAAAGTGGCAGTTAACTCCGCTATAAATAAACTTCCCGCTGTACATTTGGTGGAAACAGTTTACTCAAGAGCTGTCATTTTCTTGAAAGATGTATATTAATGTGGGTCTGCACTTAGGACTTAAGCGTGTGGCCAAATTATCTGTGAATTGGACAAAAAGGACTTAACGTTAATACCTAGGAGCTTGGTAAATTATATCCTTACGAAAAGGCCTAGCAAGGTACCTCTAGTCTCTAAATTGTATAAAGTAAAATCGCGGTTTTTATTGTTTCAATGCTATCTTATTTTAGACCACGGATTGGATTTTGGTACAGTTTTCACTATCGTTTAGAACTTTTCTCTAAAGGCTTTAATTGTGTAATAGGCACACATAGACTAGAGAAAAGTCAAGAATTTCGACTATTTGCAATAAGCATGAAAAGAGCCACAGCGATTGCTACTAAAATGTAATGTAGATATAATAATATGCTTGACTTGGATTAACATTAAGGTATCAACAGCAACAATTATCTCAAATTATGTCCCAACGTTCCAGTTTTTGGTCATTTAGAGCAATACATAAACGCACATACACGCGGCATAATATAAATTCTAGTCTTTAATAGGCTAAACTTGTTTTTACATTACTGTGATAAAATTCGTACTCATATTTTACTTTGCTTAGTGTTCTCGTAATAGTTTTTAGGTTGGGCACAGTAGGATTTCTCGCTTAATTAGAAGCAACCTGACTGTGTGACTCTGGCCCACAATAATAGGTAGTGATTATTTAAACCTTTTGGTAGCTGAGTCAGATAGATAAAATTAAAGCAAAACCTGTATTTATAAAAAATGTTTACTGTATTGGATTAAATAAAAAAATTAATAGCACTCAAAATACAAATCCTGAATATCAATAATTATCGAGACTACAAATACCGTTAATTCAAATAAGTTGTCCAATAATGCTAGTGACATATTGCGAGATACTATATCCCAGGAGAGCGGAAATGCAAATGAATTTAATTAATTATTTAATTAGGTACAACACAATCTGCTATGCAAACGTAATTACTTGGTCTTTGTTGCGATAGGTTAGAACAAAAAATATTTTAAGTAGGTACTTTAAAATTATTGGGCACGCGTCGGAAAAATCAAGCGCCATTCTCCTTTTGATAAGTGAAATCAAGCATCTAGATTAGGACATGTAAAAAGAGTTAATATTAATTTAACATGTAATGGCGGCGTGCGCGCAGGGACGCCGAGCGAAAACGGAAGTCGGAAGTGTAGTGAGTGTCAGGGATGGGTGATTCAAAACGTTTAAAGATATTGAAACTATATACGATATAAGGATCGTATACTTAATCATATATCGGTCCGTACTGTAACTATATATTAAGCAAATCACTATATCCGAACAGAGTGCACCGATTCGACGAGTAACGATATGGCAAAATCTGATATTGCGGTTACTCATTATTTTTTCATTATTTCATAGCAATAACTAGACAAAATTGCACTCAAAGTTTAAAATTCGTCCTCATTCACTCAGTTTGAGGTTTGGTACGTAAGTACGTAGTAAAAAAAGATAGAGTATGAGAACTAAAGTAATGAGCATTGTATATTATTGTATTTTCAAATAAAAGATGACTGGTAATTTGATGACTGATTCCTGAATAAGATTTTACACGTCATGTAATCAGCTCCTTAGTTTTATAATGATAAAAGTTATAAGTAACGACTGCGAAAATTTAAGAGACATAAAATTTCATGTAACTAGTAACCGCATAAATACAAAGGTTTAACAAAATAAATAAAGCCTGTCAATATTCAAAATATTACAACAAAGTGGTTGTTAAATCCATCCATACAAACTTCTGTTGGATTAACTGCCAACTTGGTAGAGTTGGTATAAATGCACAAATATGCATAAAATAATTATAAAAAATACACGAGAAGTTTTATGACTAGAGGCTATTAAATTAATAAATAATAATTAGATTATTTAAAAATAAAAATACGAACGTTCCAATTTCAATTTTATCTCTACCTATATTTTTCACGAGCAAAATAAAAAAATGGAACAATTCTTGTTGCATGAATTTTGCGATACCTAATATAAAAATAATATAACAACAACTACACACATCGGCATCGGGATTCAAAGCTTAAATATAGCTTGTGGTGTATGTATTCTAGAACGCGGATAAACATACTTAGGCATATACTTTTTTTTGACTTGTAAATACATACTTAATATTATTCATAGAAACACCCAGACCGATGCAAATAGTCATGTTTATGCACACAAAGATTTGCACTGAGCGGAAATCGAACCCGCGACTTCTGCGTGGCAGAAGTGTGTGGCCGTACACAGTACCACCGAACCACAGAGGTCGTCAATATCGCATACCAACGGACTAATCGTTTGAATGACTTTGGCATTAAAAATTTCAAAGGTCCGTTCTAAGGTACCTAACCGTTTACCACTATTAGGTACGAAGAATTTAAGCGCGGCCAACTGACCTGAGAAAGCAAGAAAGAAGCGATTGCTCTTTGACTACTGTTACGGAAGAACACACATAGGTACAAAATTAAATTGCAGAAATAAGGGAATTACAAAAAAGTGATAAATGGCAGGATATATTGCTGGCAATTCCAGCAATATATCTGCCTTTTATCACTTTTTCAAAAACTGGTCATGTTTGTGACCACTTTTTCAAAAAGTGGTCATGTTTGTGAATTTACACGAACGTTTTCGTATGAGTATAGCGAAATGGTTTATAGATTATGTGAGTCATTAAATAAGACGAGACTTTAGTGTGTATAATGACTGGTTTATTATATAAATACTTTGGCTTATATACTAATCATATGTAAGCAAAGAAAAATACCTTTATTTAGTGCGGAAAATGTTAATTTAGCTAAACAATATTTATCTTATAATTGTGCCTAATTGACATTATTGATAGGAAATCTGCCGGCACGTTTGGTTTTAATTAAACAAATATTATATTAATAATAATAAGTGTTTTGGAACATTTGCACGTACGATACGATTAAACTATAGTTATAAACTATGGCTTTCGCCTTATGGAGCATAGATACTAGAGACAGAAGCGACTTGTCTTAAAATAAAATTAGCTCAAGGAGATAGTATCTATTTATTTAGAATACATTAAATGTAAAGATAATAAACCCACAAATTAAAGACCTTTATTCCTAAACCATTAGTGTTTATTCATACAATAAAACAAATCATGATAAGTACTTAGTACACAAGATATACTCGTACAATCTAATTGGTAAATATGGTAATACTTCCAATAATTTTGTACAAACTTGGGCCCGTATAGGTTTAGGGTCTTCAATTTAATGCGAATACTCTGCAAGTGATTTCGAAGAACGTACTTTAGAGGATCGTTTAAATTCTTAATAGCTAACATGATATTTCATTATAATATCTAGCACTTAGGCCATTCGCAATACCTTAACCTTTTTTAGCATTATGCACACAGGTTGCCTTTACCCTTTGTAGCAATATGCAAATTGAGCCATTCGCACACATGTTGCCTTTACCTTTTGTAGCAATATGCAAATTGAGGCAGCCTGTAAAGCACACATTTTACTTTTTATTTTTCTTTACAACATAGAAAGCTGTAAGTAATTAATTACCTATAGAGCTAAGTGTATTGCCTGTGTCACTTTGCATGCTACTTGAAATTGTAACTAACAAAAAAAAATTGTAATAACCTGGCGATTAAAAAGAGTGGCCTGAGTTTCTTGCCACTTCTTTTCATGGCTCTACTTTGTCAGCGAACTGGCTGTAGGTAAATTTGCTGACATTTTGTAAACTGCAATTAAATTAACACTTATGAACGTCCAAAGTGTTAATTTAATTAACCTATGTGAATAAACATATTTTCATTTCATTTCACTGCCCCTAATGATGTTTTTTAGTTTCTTGTAAATAACCCACCGAAAATCCACCCACGCGCGTTTATGCAGATCACGCGCGTACAAGCGGCGAAACACGCACCCACGTGCGTGAGTGAGGGGCGAGACGCAAAGTATTTATTGCACATCGAGTCCCGCAGTTCCCGCAGTGCCGTGCGTGATTTATGTAGAGCTTGACGTGTATTTAAAAATGGATTTCGATATCGATCAGTTTGTATAACTGCAGCATCCTGAATATTTTCCACACTAATAAACATTTTTAATATCAAAACTAACGCGACACTCTCCACTGCACTATAGCCACTGCGAACAGCTTTGCATAAATGCGTGCGTAATCCAGGTAACGCAACTACTCGCGTGAGTGCGTTAAAAACACGCACGATGTTGTAGATCTGCACTCCCGCTAGTAAGCGCGTAGGTGCGTCGACACGCAACATGCAGCGTGGTGCGTGGCAGTGTGCGAACCGCCTTAGAAAATGTACCCCCAGTTTCTGAAAGGTTAGATCAAATTAAACTAATTATGTATGCTTTTAGCATGTTTTTAGGTACTTCACATGAGATTTAACAGGTGATTAGTTAGTTTTTAGTTGATCAGCTTTTTAGAAACTAGGGGTTAGTGTTTAAGTACAAGTAACACATAGGTAAGTGTTATTAGCCTAATCTATCGGTTCCCGGTGAGTAATAAGTTAATAACAAATTATGCAAATACGTAAATCAATATAAAAATTGCGGCCAACTTCAAACCATGATAGTGTAGCTACTCCATGTTACAGATGTACTTAGCTAAGTTAGCACGGCTGTCGTCGAAATAGATTTTAAAATTGAATCTCATCAAGTAGATTTTCTGACATTCAATTGATTATTCAGCAAGGAATCTGAAATCATGTAACTACCTACAGCTTAAAATTGCAGTAGTTACTAGGTAACATTAAGAGTACGCGAGCTTATGCTCTATAACAGAGACCCAAGTAGGTACAATGTAAGTTGGTTATCCCGTTTTTATTAAAAAAGCATGATATTGTATTACATCACCAATTCGCAACCAAAGAAATAAACTATTTTGAAATTAGTCTGACAGCAAATAGTAAAACTAATTTGTAACAAGAATACTAAGCAATGCCCCGAGGCAAACGCCGCGCCATGTTCACCAATTTATACGTGCTTACAGTAGGAGTAACGCCCATTGTTGTTACCCACACCTGTGTATGTATAATTGTATACTAGTAAGTAAAGTAAGTATGTTTGTATGAAATTGTATGTATGTGTGTATGTGCTAGAAGTTGTTATATTCGAGTGAGATGTTAAATTAAAATACATAATATCTTCTATTAATTTCCAGAGCTAAACTAAATGCGCACGTGCTAGTAAGTTCACCACAATAGTTCAGCCGGGTTAGTTTTAACCTCACAATATACCAATCAGTTGTCACGCTACCTACCGCCACTCAGAAACCACACACGCCCAGAATTTATTATTAACGTGTGAATTTCGTCGGGATGTTTTGCTAAACCTTTTCAGAGTAGTAACAATATTCAATGTTTAAATTGTGTACGAAACGCTCGTGTTTGTGTAAGTACGGCAAAACTTTTTGTTCGATAAACCTTATCACAAGATTAACCGTTTCTGCACAATATTTTTTTTATTTAAGAGTACGTTGAATTACATCAAGAAACGTTATGCACAATATTTTCTTAATAAGATTTATAAATTACTAGCTGCGCCCTGCGACTTCGCCCGCGCGCAAAATAATATGCGTTGAAATAATACATTATTTATTATTTTTACATTACATTACTTGGGATCCCGACTGATTTTTGAAATAAAAAGTATCCTATGTCCGTCTCCGGCACCGAATTTATGTAGGTAACAATTTTCATCAAAATCAGTTCAGCCGTTTAGACGCTGAGTGGTAACAAACACACACACACACACATGCACACAAACTTTCGCATTTATAATATTATTTAATAATAATTAATAGGATAATGGATTCGACGATCATTGTCCCGATAGTGATTACAATTAATGGTTTTATTTCTAAGAGCCTCGACCAATATCATATGAGGCTCGCGTTAGCTGGTTGAATCAAGAACCAGATATAGAAGGCAGTGTTGCTTGACACAATCCGCATTGTGAGTAGGTTCACTATCTCTTTCTTTCTTTCTTTTTTTTTTTTTACTATCACACATCGTCATCTAGTCCCAAGCTAAGCAGAGCTTGTATTATGGGTACTAGATAATTGAAATATAATACATATACATACTTTTTTTTTTGTAAATACATACTTAGAATACATAGAAAACACCCAAACTGAAGACAAATACAAATGTTCATCACACAAATATTTGCCTTCCGCGGGAATCGAACCCACGACACCCGGCGTCGCAGTCAGTTACACTAACCACTAGACCAACGGTGCAGTCAATCTCGTCAAATCTCTGGAGCCCTAACCCAACTAGGGTCTCCATATTTTTATATTTTTAAGGTATGTTTTTTATAAACTAATATTAAAATAAAAATTTAATAATTGTGAAATGTTTTGAATAAAGCAAATAACAATATCATGACAACCACGCAACGCCATCTAGACCCAAAGTATGCATATTAATTATAAGCTTGTGATATGCATTCTAAAATGCAAATAAACATATATTATCTACTTAGGTTTATACATTTTTGTGTAAATACATACAGATTATAGTAACGTATAGTAGGTACATAGAAACACCCAGACCACCCAAATATTCATGTTCATGCTCACAAATATTTCCAATGAGCGGGAATCGAACCCTCTGGGTTTATTCTCATCTAGTAACACCTAAACGTGTAACATTGTTACTCGTTGGGAAAATAAAACTCATCATGTAATACCTTACTCGATGTAACTGCTTGCAAATTTTTGTCCCAACCAGTAACACTGCCAAATATTTTTGTTACTGGATGGAAAAATAAATGTTGCATCGAGTCACACTGTGTCTCATTGGGAAAAGTAAACATTTTATATTCCCATCGAGTCACACTACATATTTATATAAAAGAAAGAAATATAAAAATAAAAATTATGACGTATGCAAGGATAGTGTGGAACAGTTTCGCCACACCGAGATACGAAAAGACATACAATATGTGTTATGCTCGTATACATAGTGATGGATTTAAACATTTGCCGCCAGTAGGATATTTAAATTTCTTCAATCCACAAGAGGTAAAAAAAGGTTAAACTTATAAAATTTAAATTGTAATATTTAAACGCTATCAGAATATTTTTTAAATTTATAATTACAAAAGTATATTTTACAAAGCGTTATAATTTTTCATTTAGAAACGTTAGAGTATTCAGTATACTATACTGTAGGTATAGTACTAAATTTGTAATTTTTATTAAAAAGTCGAAGCTCATTTTCTTCGTGTATAATTTTTTTTATACACAACCTGGGTGGCAAACAAGCATACAGCCCACCTGATGGTAAGTGGTAAGAGATGGCTGTGTTTGCCAAGCATTGCAGAAATAATAATGCATGGAAAACACAAACAAACCATTGCCGGCCACTGAGAAGAGGATGAGGAACGAAATAGGAAAAGGAAAGGGACCAAAGGGGTAATTAGGCTGCTGGCGCTCTCACTCACCGAGCGAAACACATTAGCATGAAAACTAATATTCTAACGTTGATCTTCTATGAGAGGGTAGTACTTCTTCGTCGTTCCGGCCCATTCATGCAAACCAGCGTGGATCTACTACCGTATAAATGTTTTTTCATTACGTCAAAACAAAAAAAATTAGGCCTCACTTGCTGCTTCCTAAAATCTGCCGTCCTAGGCTCTAGTCTACTCAGCGTTCTTAATTATATGAGCACACTACAAAGGCTTAAAAAATTATATTTTTTAAAATAACTGTAATATATGTTAAACATAATAAAATATACCTATGTTAGGCCTTTCAAAAGGTGAAAGAATTTTTTAAATCAGTTACGTAGATCTTGAGTTAAATCAGAACAAACAAACATATAAAAAATCATATCTTTTCTCTTTATAATATTAGTTAAGATAAAGGCGCTCTAATACCCTCTGGTTAATAACAGCCACAGTTATAAATATAGATACATAGTTTTACATGCATTTTCGGCCAATTACATACAGTAAACCACGGATTTTACAGTAATGTTTGTTATGTGCCCTAAATATGTCGTTAAGTTAAGTTAAGACAAGTTTAATTTTAAAAAGGCAGAAGAAAAAGATATTTTGAATAAATCTGTTATAATTTTCACAATAACTTTTATTTATACTTCCTTGAACTCATTGCTTAATGCTTATGTAAACGACTTGAGGTTTTCACCACAAATTAACGTTGACTGTATAACTAGGAAAGAAAACTGATATAGACTGTTGATACAAATGGTTAACGAATCGGCAAAAAAAAGTCGAAATGGCCCAGTGGATAAAGTACCTGAATCTTAGATACGAGGTAGTGAATTCGAATCCGGGCAAGTACCAATGTAATCTTTTAAAATCATAATTATGTACATGTACTTTCTAAGTTTATCTCGGACATTTCTGACTGACGGTGAAGGAAAACATCGTAAGGAAACCTGAACTTAAAACAACTAACACAAAAAAATTGCAAGAAGTTGCATCGAGTAACAGTGTGTCATGATGGGATTTTTTTGTCCCATCCAGTACCAGTGTTACACGTTTGAGAGTTAGTGGATGGCAATAAACCACCCTCTGCGTGGAAATAAATAAGTTTATATTATATTGAACCTACATCGTACTCGTGTCTGGAAGAGATCGCTCTTAGCGATAAGACCGCTTATTATACAACTTACTATTATAACTGAGTTTTTGTATCGACCAATGTTATGTAAACTTTTAAATAAAGTAATGTACAATAAAGAATAGTTTATCTATTCTATCTATCGTAATAATTGTGCTTCCTGTTAAATCCACCGAGTGCTTTCATAATTCTAATTGCTATAAACAAACAAGCAGCTTCATTTAAATGTCCTTTTTGGGATTTAAATATAATAAATCAACAGAGAATCCTTTATTGGTACAAAACACATTAAAATCATTATCATTAACAGCCCGTCATAATCCACCATTTGACTCCGCAACGACGGTATGCTATTAACAACAACAATAGGTAAACGCATTGATAATTACAATAAATCAAAATCAATGAAAAGCTTTTTGTTTATTACTAAAATCCATATAACATAGTGAATAGGAATTATAATTATATTTTGAAAAAGCCATCACCATTCAGAATATTCAGATGATAGCTGTTGTTGTATTTATCTTTTTGTAACTCGACCCTCTTAAAATTGGGATGCATTTAGATACAATGCCAGGGCCATTGTCTGCAAACTTAATAATTATATCATCGTTAGTAGGTAACTAGGTACCTATTTGTTCCTACATTGCCAAGAACGTTCTAACTGCCGTACAAAATCGATCCCTATAATGGATATACATCAAACTTTATTTACCTACCTAAGAGTACCTACAATTTTCTACAAAATATATAAATTAGGTACTATGTTATAGATACTTAATTTAGTAAGGAATAAATTTTACTTCTCATTGCTACGTTCTTTATTACATCAAGTTTCGATTAAGCGACCCTAGAAAGGGTCTGCGTTGGAAAAACTAAATTGCCAGCTAAACTGATCTATTTTTACTGTAATAAAACGCAGGGAGAGCGGATCATATTCTCTATAGGATTCTGTAAGAAATTTATAAAGCCTAATTTATATGCAAATCAACGTTATAAGGCACTAAGACGTAGATAATCTCTTTAAATCAAAACATATATTATTTAAACCATATACTGATTGCTAAGTAATTAATAATATTCTGTAATTGACATTGGAACTCGCACGAAGTTGTTGACGAACAATGACATGTACACGTCTATCTGGAACAAATTGCCTTATTAAGCAGGTAGATAATGTTATTCAACTTATTCAAAAACACATTAGCTCAAGCAATCACAAACTGCAAGTACTTATTTTAGTATAATTTTTGAAAAAACATGTTTTATTAGATCATTTAACGCATTGTAATTGTTAGCAATTATTTGAATACAATGTTTAATTTGAAGTCTACCTAGTAAATTTTTGTACTTATTTAAACACTAGGCATAATTTGGTACACTTTTGCTGTCACAAAACAATGCTATACTACCTATAACCACCCAGCACCAGAAATAATAAAAAGTATCTGCCAAAATTAAGTAAAAATATTTATGGACAGGCAAGTTCGAAGAAATGTTTTATCCCAACGTCCGCTCATAGGTCAATTTTATTTGAATTATAGTTTCAATTCGCACATTAAGTATATATTTATCAAAGGTAGATCTTAGAGTGGATATTACCTACTACTATATCGTAGGTGTGTAAAAAAGAGACTATGATAACTTCAAATAGAAATTTAGCTAGAAATTTCTAATAAGACAGATTAAGATTAGTAGGTAGAGCTTGTAAGTATAACCTATAGGTACCTACCTATAATCAAAGTTGTCATTATATTACAATTAATGTAAGTTTAAGAATACACACTAGTTATTTGTTGATATTTGTTCACGTTATAATAGCGACTAGATACAAATGGGCACGATTTATCGTAGCGATTTATCTATGCAGTCCATTTGTGCAGTTTATCGAACTTGCGTAGAGTAGATATAATATATCGTTGCACATAATTTAATTTACACATTTGGTCGGTATCAGCTGCATTTCCTATTTAGTTAAATCATTGTCGATTGGCGTCATCGTCGTGGTATCGGTAAATACCTACCTATGTTAAGAAAGTAGGTATCTAGCATAGTTAGTTGTCTCTTAGAGTTAAAAAATCGGCCAAGTGCGTGTCGGTATCTTTGTTTATACATTGATGATTTTCCATACAAAATTTTCCCTATTTCAACCCTTTTAAGTCATTTTTGCGATAAAAGCCTATGTTGTTCTCCGAAGTCTAATCTATCTCTAAACCAAATTTCATCAAAATCAGTTCACTAGTTTAGGCGTGAAAGGGCAACAGATAGACAGACAGACAGAGTTACATTCGCATTTTTATCAGTATATGGATTAACTAGGTATCACTCGTTAACCTGGAAATTCTGCTTAGCCATTATAGTTACCTTTTAAATTAATCATATAGACTAGTAACATATATATATATATTTTTTTTTTACTTTTCGTAATATAACAGTTAGAAGCGGTAGGTATATTTGACTCTAACAAAAACGAGCATCTTAAAGTTAAATGTTTCGCAAATGGTTCCCTGAATTGCAAAATGGTCTTCACAATCCTCAATATTTTTCAAAAACCTATATAACGGCACCTCTTATGATAGGGTAAACGAAAAAAAAATACGTCTCCATCTTAAGTGTTCCCCCTAAACATTTCTTTTTTTTTATTGTACTTACTTCATTGACGGCGTGATTTATGTGTGCCAATGCTTAGCTTACTAGTACCGACTCTGCGCTAGGCTACGAACGGACAAACAGACAGACAGACAGACAGACAGACGGACGGATGGCCATGGCGAAACTATAGGGGTTCCTTGTTGACTACGGCACCCTAAAAAGGATAAGTAACCGCTCGGCTTTCAATCTATTCGGTTGTGTTGTGATCTGACCAGGGTTGTTGCTAAATACTTTATTATGTACTTAAATAGCTATTATCTTCTGGACCTCTTTACGACTACCGAAAGTGTTACAAATAAGTAAATAAATAGAAATTACTTTCATTAACAACATGAACATGTAGACTATTTCAATTACTTACCTTTATTTTTATTTATGGTACCTACTTACTATTTGTTTGGATCCAAAACAAGTGGAACGGTCTAGTTATGACAACTTTACGAAATACTTACTAAGTTGACTATTAATTATTATTATTATTATAAAAAAAAGTATTAAAGTATGCTAGAACCCATAACACAAGCACATAATATGCTTACTTTAGGTCTAGATGGCGTTGTGTGTAGTTGTTGAAATATTATTATTATTATTTTTATTGTATATTTTGCTAAAACTGTTGTCTACCTATTGCGTTTTTTGTAGATCTACGTTGTTATATAGAAGTGTAGAATACCCGTTCATAATATTATTATGGTACTAGCTTTCCGAGGCGTCTTTGCTTACTGCTCTGCTTCCGTCACCAGTAGCGTGATGTTACATAGCCTCTAACTCACCTTCCTCAAGAACTGGCCTATCATACGTAATACTTCTTAGATTAGCGCGTTCAAACAAACAAACTCTTACCCTTTATAATTACTTAATAAGTATAGACAAAAGACTGGGAATATGCGAAACGTTTGTTAACTTTTACAGACATCATAAAATCTTTCGGCTCGTCTGTGAGTGCTTATCTTCCCAGTTAATTATTGTTCAAGCAAATTGACACTAGTAATCTCACTACATTGCCGGTATTATGACCCCTCCGTGTGCAACCATCTCATAAACAGCTTTCAGAGAACGGGCATAGTGGTATAAAGGTCCGCAAGTTTAATAACCAAAGTTACTTTGACCTTACGCAACAAACTCATATAGCTGGAAATATCTTTACAGCTAAGATCCACAAAAATAACTTATAGGTATAAAACAGAAAATTTATTTTATTAATGATATTTCAATCCATTGGTCGCCAATAGAAAATCTGTACAAAGTGTGTATAAAATCAGCACAGTATTGACTCTTATGTGAATGAGTTAAGGGTGGTATTCGTTTGCTGCGATACCTCACCCCTCAGTGAAGTAATTTCAAGCGGCTAGGACCCAGTAAAACCCGGCTTAGTAGAGCACAATATATCGTGTCCAAAAATCTTTAAATGGGTACCCACTGTTAACTTTATCGGCACACTATATAAATGACATGGGTTTAAATTAGATTCTGTTCCGTATCTATTCAGGAAAGTGAATGTTAACTTTTTATACCAAATAAGTAGGTAGGTATATGAACCTTCCAATACTTATTATTTATTATTATTATAGTTGTACTAGAAGCCGTCAGTGGCATCTTTGCTACTTCGACCAGAATTGATCTATTGTAGCGCCCTTGTTATTTATAATTCTCTACTTAGTCCTATAGTCTAGGAACTTCCAGATTGTCTGAGCAGAAAGAGACTGTATCTCATATGGTTACGCCTGGTGTTGTCCTAAATGGATGCTTCTTTTGTGCATGAGTGGTCTACAAGAGCAGAGGACATGCATTGCAGTCTCCTCAGAATCTGGGCAGAATCTGCCCATTTTGAACCGGTTTAGGTTGAGTTTAAACCTATGGTAGTTTAATTTACAGTGGCCGGTGAGTATTCTTATCACCACCGACGTTTTGCAACTTCTGAGTTGGAACAAATCTTTGGTACATATATTGTCACGGTCTTTGATAAGCGCTTTGGAGTGGCTCTGTCTTGGGGGAGATTACCACGCTCTTTGCGCTTTTATTTGGCACAGGTCGTTGAGGAGGCTCTTTGTTGAAAGATACCACAGAAAGGTTCTGGCCCTCTCATTAGGTTCTTAGCGTCGTTTCTGGCCAGTGCATCCACCTTTTCATTCCCCTGTTTATGAGTGTCCCGAGACCCATCGAATTATAACCTTGTTAGATTTCCCTAGGTCATTTAAATTTCTTACGCAATCTTTTGTTTCGAGTTGACCTCGAAAGAGTTTACAGCCAGTAGCGCTGCTTGGCTATCAGAGTTGATGTAGATTGTTTGGTTTTTTAGTCATCGTTCTAGGCTGATCTCAGTACATTTGGTTATGGCATAGATCTCCGTCTGAAAAATCGAGACTTTATTGCCCATGCACCATGCTACCGGCTTCAGTTTCATTACTGATATCAGTAGGTACGTAAGCTTTTTGATTCAATTACCTTGTTTACCTTTGCTATATCTCCTGACTGGCGATTACATAACGAGCATATTGTAAGGTAGGTAAGTAGGAATGTGTTATGCGCCATACCCCATAATAAGGTAAATGTTTTATACTGAGGCATGTCAAGGCTGGAAGTTGTGATTTTAAGATTTTTAATATATTACTAAACGTGATATCAGTTTGATTTATTGTATTGGCTTAGATTTGAAGAGATTAGCTATATATTTTGCCAGTAATTTAATGCATGAATTGCGAACTTTTAGTTCGATTTCTTTTTATTACTTAGGTAACGTTTTTGTGAACCTCTCGTTTGAACCCTATTCCGTGATAAAATTTGACTATGCTTCTAAGTTTTTGATTTTCTGAGTTCATTTATTGCAATTTTAAAGGAATTCCATGGTTGCTTGTAACTGTTTTATAAATTAAATCAAATGTTAAAGAACACAAAAAAAAGCACTATTGAAAATTTTATTTAATTGAACTTGGGTAGAACTTGGGTTGAACCTTTTCATTTCCATAAGCTTAAGAAGGACGAGCGCTAACCTTACGATGAAAAGGAGTAGGTACACGCACACCTCACAGCTATTCGTGGCCGGCAGCATAATCGCGAAAATGTTAGGACTTGATTTTTTAGATAGTTTCAAAATGATAGAGATTTTGTATTAGGTACCTAATGTACAATTTAAATAAATAATATTTAAATTTCTTATTTGTTGCCCCAGAAACGAAACTAACGAAATAACGTACTAACACGAATTATGGGCCCTTTACCTTAAGTGGGCACATTTACTTAAATAAAATTACTCCTATAATACACGCCCGAGAACAAATTCTTGCTAAAACAGCTTATATAGATTTTGTATATTTTTATTAAAACGTTTTTATCTATCTCATAAAACGAACATTTAACTTAACGCCTAAAATGGAATAATAGACAATTATATTTCAGTAGGTATGTGCTTACCCTTCAGCGCTCTACTGTTAGGTATAAAAAAACATGTTGCCGTTGGCCCGCATTGTTGAAGCTCTTAGGAGAACACGAGATGAATAAAAATGTAGGCATTATTTATTCTACCTCTGTTGACTTGGCAGTTATGGGAGAACTACCATTAAACCTTACCGCGTCAAAACTCGTCAGCAAATAGAAAATATTGACGTTCGTGGAACGTTACGTACGTAACGTTACTATAATCGGCCTTTAGGTATTTATTTCGGCATTTTGCAGCTAGTCGCGTATCCAATTAAATATTCTATTACACAACAATATTGTTAAATTGGTTACCTACTATACCTAAATGTACCTACATTTCTCACCAAATATTTTGAAACAGCTCTTTACGTTTATTAGAAAATTGCCTTCATGTTTCTGAAGGGTATGAGGGTTGACATGAAAGGCTTCGCTGTAATTGCTATTTGCGTGTAAACTCCATTATTGTAGCTCGCATCGCATGTAACAAAGGACTATTATGTTGGAGCATTCCGGCTCCGCTGTTAGATCTAAAGGGATCAGTTCAACATTATCATATCATCCTCCACAAATTGATTTAGATTTTTAATAAACTCGACCGCCGCCGCGCTGTTCCCATATGATATAGGTACCTACTGATTCCAATAGATATCCCTCGCTATACCCGGATTTATTGTTTACTATGACTCTCATACAAATGTACCTACTTATATTTTGTTGTTTTAGGTACCTACTGGGTATAGTGGCTAAAGTAGGTACTATTTGTGGATATCTATCTGTAGAAAGCAGTAGTACTTCGTTCAAATCCAATGTTTGCAACAAGATTCAACAACAAAAATCGGAATAAATTCAAATTCCACTGACTGCTTACCATCAGGCGGGGTGGAGTCACTTTGGTAGGCTAAAATATAAAATGAAATGAGAATGAAAAAAAAATGAAAATAACTTCAGGACCATTCATAGAGAGAAGGTTAGCAAGATATGGAGAATCTAGACCTTTCTGCTTATTTGCTCTGGAAAGGAGCAATTGGTTTACCTACAGGCAAATAAAAAAATACGAATTGTGCTATAGCTTATATTTTAATAAATAAGTGGTAACAATTCAAAAAGTAGGAAAATAATTTCACAGCACGTATAACATGTTATCACGTGAAAACATCAGGTGTTCAATATTGATTACGGCACAGTTGGCACACTCACAGTTCACAAGTCTTTACAAGACTGCATCACATAAGTGCTGAATTATCAAACAACACACTAAACACAGGTATTTGTGTATCAATAAAACGGTTAATTAAATATTGGTGGGTAATAATAAATTAAACACTTAACTGCACTAAAAGCTAAGTTTAACAATTGAAAGAAGCATCGAATTATCTCACCGACCAGATCCAATAAACCTAGACTAGTGTCTAGCGACTGGTTTATTAGATCTAATTAGTATCTAATTAGTTAGTGATATTGTAATTGGTTACAATATTTCACAATATTGAGATTGTTCACAATGTTACTAACTAATTAGATACTCAAAATTAACCTGCTCTTTTGTATGTATTTGTTTGGAATCACCAGTAAACTAACTCGACGCTAGATGGCGTTCAAAGGTAAAGTCCAAATTTTCGTTAGTAGATAAGATGAGCACAATTTATAGCTACAAAATGAGAGATGCTCTGCCGTAGTTGTAGCACAACAGAAAAATCGATAGACACAAGAAAAACGCACAGTCCACATATTTTGTTCATGTGCCTGTTTCTTAGTCCATGCATAAATGTACCTGACTACCAAGGTATAAATTGAAAACGTGTAACAGTGTATGTTGAGCATAACTAATTTTACACTTCATCATAGCCTTTTAGTAAATAGGCCAGCTAGAAAAACTCTCTATTACTGTGTGTCAATTATTACTATTGCTTTATACAGTGATAAAGTACTTAGTAGGTATCTAAACAAACAAAAATGCTTTTATCCGACGCATATCTGAATTCATATGAGCGTTCACACAGAGTGGTAATGTCGCAATTTAGTGTCATATTTTCTTGGTTTTCAATTTTTATTATTTAATCGGAGCTATATTTTATAAATGTTTTCAGAACAACACTTTTTAGAATTACGTGAAAGCTGTATAAAAAGTAAGCAATCATATTGCTTACAGTTTTATTTATATGCAAATAATACATTGGAAACATCCATTAACTGTAAGGATTATGGTTTCTTTATAAATAGTTTTCACGTAATTCTTAAAAGTGTTCTGAAAACATTTTTAAATTAATATAGCTCCAATTGAATGATAAAAATTGAAAACCACGAAAATATGTCACTAAATTGCGACGTTGCCACTCTTGTGTGAACGCTCCTAAGTTACAATATTTCTAGAATTTAGCATTACATTCATTAGTAGACAAATGAACAACAGAACTGTCAATAAGATTTTGGGAAAGTTGACCTTATTTGAAACACTTTTTTCTATGGATTACGTCAGGCGTTCTTTCCTACTGAGTCAGTTATAACCTACGTTTTGACAATTGTCTAATAATTAGTGCAGTCATTTGGTTCGAAAAATAGTGGTTACCTGGAAAGCTAATCGGGAGTTTGAAAATTGGTAATTTTATAGATTTTGATGTACTTTTTCCGAAGTTAGACTTTGCCACCTCGATTTTTTGCCACTCGCGCCACCATATTGGAAAAATCTTCCAATAAACTCATTTTACGATAAAAACATGTAAGTATAACAAAATAAAACTAAAAAAATTTCCTACAATTTTATTCCCAATTACTTTCCAGGTAAAACTAATAAATGTCTGTACTAAATGGCCTGCTTCTATTTAAATGCATTATAAGACAATAAAAATAAAAGAAGTTCTTCACATCTCGGTTTACTCATACGAGTAGATACCGTATGGGCGAAACAGACAGTGCAGGCGAAGCGGGACGGCAAGACGAAGTGAGCAGGTGTAAATATATTATTTGACATAATGAGCGTTAACACAATAGAGTGGCAACGTCGCAATTTAGTGTCATATTTTCGTGTTTTTAATTTCAGAACACTTTTTAGAATTACGTAACAGCTGTAAAAAAAGTAAGTCACAGTAATGCTTACAGTTATTTTAATGTGAAAATAGCGCAATGGAAGTTTTCAATGTAATATTTGCATATAAATAGAACTGTAAGCATTATGGATACTTACGTTATATACAGTTTTCATGTAATTCTAAAGAGTATTCTGAAAACATTTTTGAAATATAGCTTTGATTAAATGATAAAAATTTAAAACCACGAAAATATGACACTAAATTGCGACGTTGCCACTCTTTTGTGTAAACGTTCTTAGAAGACGTCGCGCGGCGCAGAGCGAGACGGTGCTGTGTGACGTTTTCTATTTTGGCTAGTACCTACACTAAACTACTCCACGTCGCGTCGCCGTTCCATTCCACCCTGTCCACTTTCTGTCCCGACCTTTATTTCATTTACGTCTGATGTGCATTATAAACTTATCCTAAAGTTATTGCTATATTATATACTTATTCATGAACATCTTTTAGCTTATATTAGCTAAAATAGGTTTCAATTTCGTTTATATTTATCTGTCACCTTGACATTTGTACTAGTAAGAAAGAGAATCCATTTTTTAAATAAAAGATTTTTGAGAGGTTAGTTTTCAACTTGTTTTAATGTTTAGTCAATACCAATACCAGTAAATGTATACTGTAGTAGAAAAGCTTCATTGGGTTTATTAAAAACACCAAAACATAAACACTTTGTAAAGCAAGTTACAAAAAACCTTCTTTACTCAAATGTGCGTGTGTATACCTATATGACAATTTTTGTAAAGAAATTTATTTAACGTAGGTATCCTTAGTTAAAAGACCGTGTGGTGTCCAACCTAGAATATTACTGCGGTTATCAATTTTCCTAATAAGCGTGGTAACTATCTATGGCAAACTCCTTTTAGGAGCGGTCTGTCCTGCGGCAGTTTTTAAGCTACTAAAATTAAAAATAAGAATACTTCGTTTAAGATACAATATTACAGTATGTTGACTTTACAAAAGTTGCATTACATTATCGCACTTTACCACTGTAGTATACCCAGTCGGGCTAGCATATCAGACGAATCATTTTTAAACATAATTTTACTTTAGCTATTTAAATAAATGAAAATGCATATACAGTGCGGGGATAAGAATAATTACTGATAAAAACACACAGCAAAGTAAAGCACACACTCAAACCATGTAACTCAGACACACTAAAAATGGCACGACACTGGCAGAAGCCTCACCATTTCAGATTTGTCAATGAAATTTGAGCCTAGAGTGGTGTACTCGACAACACATTTTACAATGTATTCTATCACATGCAACTCAGAGTTCTAACTACCTATAATGTGTTTCGAAGTGATGATTTTTTATATGTGGGAACACAACTTGAATAGCAAAATATGATATCAAAGAAAAGCTTAGTTCACACGTTTCAAACAAAGTGTTCTCCATAAGGCTGTAAGTACCTAGCAATACAAGACTTCATAACTTAACGCAGTCTACAGTGCACTGCATTACTCTACTGATTATAATATTCAATATATTACTTCGGCTTTTTCTTATGCTTACATAATGATTAAAGTAACATAGTCTTTATCACTTATTGGAAGATTTTAATTATATCTACTTGAATTAAAATAGCATAATGTTATTTATAAAATAACTAAGTTAAAATTATTAACTCTGACTAATTTCTTAAACCACTTATAACCACTTATAAACCAACTAATAAATTTTACATTCCTGTAGATTATACGAATGTAACAAGCATAATGCACTAAAAGATAAAATGTGCTTTGGCAAAATATAATAAAATATGTACTTAAATAACTAGTCAAACAACATAATTTCAAAACATGCTTAAAACTACAAACTATAGATACGTAATATGAATGTAGGTACTAATGTAAATATATGAGCGTTTTTGGACAACGACACTTCCGAAAAAGTATTATTATTTATTACTTACAAGATTCTTAAAATAACAGAAAATATGTTCCTTCCGCGTGACACCACCAAATGACACCCAAATGGTGTCACGGAGAATCTACTACAAATTCACCCTATTCTATTGTTTTGTGATTTGTCAGAACAGTATCAGAACTTCTGACAAAAATATTTATTATGTTTGATTAGATTTAACACGACACAACATGTCAGTCATACAATAGCGTAAATCTTGTAGAGATGTAAATGTTAAAAACTATAGATACTGCTAGATTGACAATACTGTAATACCGACATACGCAATTATGTTATGGCTGGCGCTGGGTAACATCAGGCGAATTATTTAGGTGCATGCTTTGACAGTCTCTCATAACAGAGTGCCCATTACACGTCCCATGCTAAAACATCGACCTTATGACAATCGGCCGTCGGCTTAGCAATACTCGACTTCATACGCTTACGTCAGCTTAATTTAGTTTAACAAGATCACTGTTCTGTTCTTCTATTCAGGATTACCATACGGCAACATCAAACTAGAAGGCACAATCTTTCAGATTGACTCTTTATATTATAAATATAATACAAGTCACAGCTAGTTATGTTTTACATAAGAACATCCGTTAAACATTTTCAATACTATCTACCTACTAACATTTTAAACAACACAAGACCGAACATAGTGACTAGTGTGTATGTAGGTATTTACTTACCTAACAATTTGTAATCTTTCCTAGTTATGATATAGATAACCAGTCTTCTTTTTATGAAAAGCTATTCATTAATTGTATACAGTCGATATCATTACTTTTTACCATTTAAGAGTTGCAAGTTACAAAGAATAAATCTCAAATATTGAGTCCCATATATTTTTCCATGCTATGTTCTGACTTTTATTAGCCTATAATTTTGTGTAACTTCGTAATAATTTGGGACGTGCATAACTTTTGATTTTAACTTATAAAACTTGCATTTTTTAAAGGGTTGCTTTAGGCTTACAATGAAAAATGATAACTTACATCTTTATGAATTAAGTAAATCCCGAGAATATGGCATACCTCAGTGCAAAATAAGTAGGATCATCTGAAAATGCCTGCAATAACTTTTAGATGATACCTAGTCAATGCATAATTTAATGTTACAGGGCTCTCTTACACAATGTCATATTTATGTCACACTTCTTTACCTGACCTATTTGTATCAAATATGTGCTTTGGCATGACCGTTTTTTCATAGTGGGACTAGAAACGCAAATAATGATAATACGGTACTTAATTGACTTGTAGGCTTCCATTTAAGTCGCTAATAGTCGCTATATATAATTTATATCACCACCAATAGCAAATAACCCGAAACTCAGTCACTACTTAATTAAATCTGGTCAATTTTTGTAATCCTCTTTCGTACACTTAATTTGTTTTATTGTAGAAAATTTTAATATGTTCACTTTGATTTAAATAAACAAAAATATAAGCAGCAATGTGTAATAAAAAGGCAATTATAGATTCCAATCAGTCATCATTAAGAAAGGTAGGTACTCATTGAAAAAACGATTTCCACAAACAATTTTTTGTAGTAGGTAACCCTAGATATATTTAATTAACGTGAATATTTAATATTTACTTGAAAATCACATGATAATGATTCTTTAATTAATTATTACTCATGACCACAGAAAACTGCGTTCTAAACCTGTTAGATCTAAAGAAAAATATACGATTAATTTTACCTCGTTATTCTTAAGGAAAAATTAAATTCTCGTAAAGAATAGCATGAGCAGTACTGTTCATTTAATCTTACTAATAAACCCAGAATAGCGAATAAAAAATAACTATTTATTGTTGTTATTTTAGTTTCAAAATCGACAAAAAGGAAAAGGGACAAACACGTAGTAGCTAATCCGTCGCTATTTTGCATTTATTAGTAAGAAGGATAACGTAAACACAATAACATAAACTCAGTTTAATATATATAGACAGTTATAGCTCATTGACATCTGTAATACCTTATCTGAATTCTGAACAGTTACCAGATCAACCAAACAAATAAATAAGTAATTTATATTTTTTATACATGATGTGCAATTATGACTCAGAATAATAGAATGTAAAGTAGAATTGATTTAAACCTTCTAAGGTAGATTCATTTCTTAATACAAATCAAAGTATTAAGTATTAAGGCTCCATCGAAATAATCTTGTTCAGTTCTGTTGCATTCTGAAATTTTTAAAGATAATAATTAATTTTAATATTGACAGATAACTAATAAATTTAATCAAGGCGTACAATCGCAAGGAGACATATCGCCGAACTTGAAACCTAGGACAGTAGTGAGACCTGAAATAGTAGTTGTTATATTTCTTAGACAAAATAATTTTAGGTTTTGTGCCCTTTAAACTCCAAAATAGTACCTTCTATCTAATTTAAATGTAATGTGTACTACCTGGATACTCTTGACAACCTCTTGGACTCTTGGTTCTAATGTAAAATATATTTATTTCATTAAATATGTAAAAGTATTAAAAACTCTTTTAATATATTTTCTTGGTTTTTTTTTATTTAATGATAGACTAAAATGTTTTTGATAGCTGCAATGAATTTCTAGGATATTAGGGTATAGCTATACACACCTTCATATTGTCATTAGTTATCATGCAATAATAACTTTAATTTTCCTCTCTATATCACTCCTGCACATGGGACAACTGTCCATTTCTTTATTTGAACATGGATAACAGCAGCACATATGGCCACATGGTACAAATACTACTTCACTCTTAGCATCCATGCAAATTACACATTCTGCCTCTGTTACAAAATCATCAGTTTGATTTGTAGGGACTACTCCAGTGCAGTTCTGTTCTTCAAACAATTCAGTAGGAGCACTAGGTTCTATAGAAGTGGATGCTTCAAAGTTATGATTTTGACTATTTGCTGCCACATAAGAGTTTATTGCCCTGATAATAGCTTCTCTATCTGTAGATAGGATGACTCCATTTGATCTTAGTTCCTCTACAGTGATGTTTATTAATGGTTCACCGGAAAATAAGAATTTTACTAAGAATGGCAGGCAGTGTATAACACCTTCGTGCAATAGGTAGTTAGCAAGTGCTGGGTCCAGACACTTTCCAATGTCTAGTAAACTTTTTGGAGCTGATTCCATTAGTTTCTGATAATTTTTCAACCAGAAATCATTTGATTTATTTGATTCTTTTTCCATTTCCTTTAATGTCTCTATTAGTTGTTGCCTCCTTTTGTTTTGTTGATGAAAAAGATCATCTAATAGATTAATTAAATGTACTCTCTGTTGAAGTAGTTCATTATAATTGTATGCTATGTGCAATTTCTTCTTTTCTTGCTCAATAACACTAAGTCGGGCCAAATGCAAGGAAATTAAAGAGATTTCCTGATTAAGACTCCAACTTTTTGCATCAACTTTTTCAAGTAAAGATGCAACCATTGCCATTTGTACATCTTGATCTTCTAGAAGTTGTTCTACCAGTGCTGTCCGTGACTGATCCTTGGCAGACAAGAATTCTGATAATTTTTCACTAACTTCTAATTCTTGTAGCAGCATGCTCTGCTTCATATTGTTTAAAGAATCTTCATAATATTTCTTGGAATGTCTCATATTATACTCTTCTTCTATTAGCATTTCCATAGCTCTTAATACATCAGCCTTTTTGATGTTATCATAGTTTTGTCTAGTGATCTCTAGTAGCCTATCATGTTCTGCCTGTTCATATGCTAGCTGCTGTTGTATAATTTCTGGATTCAAATTATCAGTCTGAATGAAATTCTTCACTAAACATTCAATTTCCTGCTCATCTTTTTGTATTGCTTTAATTAATTTTTGTCTGTCCTGCTCTTTGACCATGTGAATTTTTGCTATCTCATTGTCTAGTTCCATCTGTTCTTGTATAACTTTATTTAAGAATTTCTCTCTTTGTTCCTTGGCTGCTTTATGTAATCTATTTTCTTGTTCTATAATGGCAGCCTCCTGTTCCTCCCAGGTTAATGTGTTACGTCTAACAAATGGATCCACAATTGCAGTGGGGCTATGGATTATTGAAATGTCACTCTCAGTGGGTACTGGTGGACAATATTCCACATTCATTTTTGCACATAAATATTTCATTATTTCTACAGTAGCTAGTGTGGCAACCTCAGGTGGAGGAAATACAAACTGTTCACCATCTATCTCAAGTTTAGTGATATTAGTAGCAAAACATAATTCTGGACAAAGTTCATTCAAATCTACATTAGCAGTCAGTTTTAATGTTCTTAGACATTGCAACTTGCCTAACAATGGTGTAAGATATCTAAGTTTGTTATTTGATACATCAAGAATCTGTAATGACTGCATAAAGTGAATAGATTCAGGTAACTTTTTAAGAAGGTTATCTTGAAGATATAGTTCGGTCAAATTGACTAAATACCTGATACCGTTGGAAAGTTGGGCAAATCTATTGCTACTTAAATTGATAATTTTAATGAGATATAAGTCAGACAACTGACCTCCCTCTTCCAGTGACTGTAAGCTGTTAATATGCAAATATAATCGTTCTTTTCTGTATACTTTACATATTGAATATGTACCTGAAGGTACATGACGAAGCTGGCACTCAGACAGATCAAAATCTGGTTCAGGAGACTCCTTAGCGATGTACAGCTTCCTCTCCAGTTTTGCCCGTGCGTCGTTATCACTATTTGTTTTACCAAACAACGACATTGTCGCTCGGTTGACGCACGACACAGCACAACCCATTAAACAAATATTTTAATTGATAAATCCGCATGTACAGTCGTCACCTTCTTTGGATAATCATTGCAAATGGACTGTTAATACGTTTTTAAAGCGAATATATTACCACTACCTTACATCATGATAAGTAATTATCATACAAAATAATAACAAAAATAAGCGACTGAGCAAAAAATACAACGTAGTGATGGACATCGGACTGACGGTCATGACATTGATAAACATGACAGCTGACTGCAATACGTTTCGTTGTACGCTACATTCGTTAAATTGGTAAATTGCATAAAATAAAAAGATCTAAAACAACACGGTACGTCTTATTTTTATTTTAACCAGTCTTAACAAAGGAATACATTTATTTAATAAAAATAATCGTATTTATAAAATACCTTTATACTTATATAAATTTTTACAAGGTTCTTTGACTGTAGTAACCGTAGGGCAAGATTCACAGACCGCACTTTGACTTTACTTTGATGCAAAGATCTACTTTGTACCAAAAATATGTTTGAATATGAAGTTGAAAGTAATCTTCGGCAATACAAAGCTTACTTTGCGAAGGTGCCTTTGCTGTAAAGTAAAGTCACGATTGTGAATCTGGGCCTAAGAAACATATTTTTGGTACAAAGTAGATCTTTGCATCAAAGTAAAGTCAAAGTGCGGTCTGTGAATCTTGCCCTTAGAGGTAGTAACATACCCAAATAAAAAAATACATAAGTACCTAGAAAAATACAATTTTGCTCATCATTGTATACCATAAAACATTGATCTAAAGATATTAATAGATAAATTACAAACGAGCATTCCATACTTATTAATAATATCCTTTAGTCCAAGCGAGAACTGTCCTAGCAGCCATCAGGTTTAGTTAGTTATGTAGGTACCGGTACACATTATTTTGTCAACACATTGAATTTGAGTTACAATCAACAATCAATTTGCAGATTTTCGGATTAATTACGAGTTACCGGAACAGTTACAGGTGAACTAAAGAAGAATAGGTAACTAATGTTTTAACACATATTTGTGTTAAAACATTAGGTATTTTTCTACATAAACATAGCTGATAAACTATAGTGTAGCTGTATGACGTAAGTAATATGAAGATCGAAGGAAGGTAAGTACAGTGCACACATATCAAATTTATTTGATATGTGTAAGACATTTTTTATTCAACAATTGTTTCCATAAAATTAATTAAATATAGGATAAAATACCCACGTCATCTATATTTTATACAAACTTCAAAGACGTCGATATCAATATGACTTAGGTAAAAGATGACTTCCTACGTTCTAAAATTTCCATTATTATCGCAAAATATGGGTAAGTACTTAGCTACCTACCTAAATAATACTAAAATTTACAAAGTTGAAGCTGTAGTAGATTTGTTTTAGTCTTTAATCAGGCTGCCTAGTGCCTACCACATCAGGCTAGCAAGTCTATAAGCGCCTGGGCTTGCATTACCTACCCAAAAAAAAACTAAATAGTTAGCTCTCCCAAAATACCTTTAGCAACAAGTAGAGGTCGCGTCTCGGGTCTCGGCTAAAATGATGATAATATCAAAACGTAAACTACTTACTTCCTAAAAATGCAGTAAAAAATAGTTTATAGGTATACACCTTAACCTTCCGCGTCTAATTTTTGATTCTGACAATTCAAATGCATAGAAATATTGTAATTTAAATTGATTTATTTAAGATCGATTACTAGAAGTTGTTGCCCTTTTCCTGCTAGATTTACTTGCTATTAAAGTTACTGCTCGACTTCTTTAAGTGAAAGGTTAATTAATAGTATTATATAAAGCAGAAGAGTTTGTTTGTTTGTATAAACGCGCTAATCTGAAACTGAAACTACAAAAAAATATTTTTGCGTAAGTATGATAGTCCAGAACATCACGCTACTGGCGACGGGAGCTGAGCAGTAAGCAAAGACGCGGATGAAATCGCACCGCGGCAAGCTAGTGTATTATATACCTAAACCATCCTAGATATACCTATCTATAATAGAACAGTAAAAACCGCATCCAAATCCATAGGATGGTTCTCGAGATCACGTTCAAACAGACAGACGCTTTCATGCGAGACTACAACAAAATTTTTAATATTCGGTATTCGTGCAAATATCACAAAAGCAGCTTAATGAATAGGCCAAATACTGAATAGTTACTGAATATTCATTGCAAGTCTAATATTTGCATGTTTCAACAGAAACTTTGCGGGCCATTAGTTAATTATTTAAAATTGGCTCTATGTACAAAAGTATGCAGGTTAAGTATCTCTGCATAAAATTATAAATATGTAGGTACATCGCTGATAACGGAAACAATGCTTGTTACAAAAAGCCACTTTTAACAACACATAGCGCAGATGTGTCAATTATTATTTACTTATCTCAGTAAACAGAGCGAGGTCGAGCGAAGCCACAGATGTAAGTAGTAGTGGTATTATAGACATTTTTATCCCACAGCCATACCTGCAGGTAAGGTACGTACATAGTAGTACCTATACTATTAAATTTATTAGGTATAGGTACAAGTATACCTGATAAATTTAACCATAAGAAATTATAAATGTACAACGAATAAAGAAAAAAGTCGCCCCACTGCGCTTCAATTCTCCGAGAAGTTTCTGTTAATTATCATCATCATCATATCAGCCTTGATGTCCACTGCTGTACAAATTCCAATTTTCGCCACCTTAGCCGGTCGTGATGCATCGGTTGCACGCCATCCTTATCAGGTCGTCAGTTCACCATGTGAGGGATCGCTACTCTAGAACCTTTCTGCCCCACCGCCCATTAGTTCTGCGAGCTATGTGACCTGCCCATTGCCACTTAAGTGAAGCATTTCTGCGAATCACATCAGTTACCTTGGTTCGCCTGCGGATTTTTCGGTTCTTAAACAATTGCGCAGGGATACAGCCAACATAGCCCGCTCCATCGCCCTCTGAGCGACTTTTAACCTTGGTAAATTTTAATACACACTGTTCTCTAATTAAATATGCCTAGGTACCTATCTACAATAAAAAAGTAAAACTAAACTATTTATGTAAGTAAGTATAATGTTCTTAATCCTTCAAGTCATTATACCTATATCTAATGGACGTTTGTCAGCTAAATATAAATATCTAAGTGGTCGATGTTGGCCGTCTGCTGAAGTACGCGGAGCATGGTCGAGGCTGACACCTTTATACTTATTTTGATGATAGTTATCATGATTTCCAAGTGGTCTTTCCCCATCGATAATCATTGAAGTAAGTTTTCCATACTCATCTTGTCCTCCATATCGCACCGTCGATAAGGTAGGAGAGTCTTCATAATCATCCGAGAATGACGTGTATGAGGGATCTACATATTTAATAATCTTTTCTTTCTGAGGAACTACTTTTGTTCTATGCTTTTTATAATAATCGTATTCAATTTTTGGAAGATACTCATCCTCTAATCTTTTATAGGACTGATTCATGTCATAAAGTTTGTTGATAAAATGCATGGCGGCATTCATTTTCTCTACTTGTGACATCGGTTTTTTATTTGGTGAAATAATGACTAAATCAACGTGATCTTTCTTAATCTTATCTCTGTCATCCCGATCTGTAAGTCTTTCGTTTATTTTGTAAATACTAAGATCCGGAGTTTGAGATGGATAAACATGAGATTTAATGATTTTTGACAGTCTGTCAAATGCCTCTATTAAAGAAGGTTCTTGGGTTTCATCATGGTTATGTAATAGTTCTTCCGGTGAATCTGCACGATATGGCTTTTTAATGTCTTTAGCTTGATTTATAGTTATGACTGATTCTACTTTATTAGGATTTTCATATTGATTCGACTCCTCTGGTTCATCTCTATTGTAAAGTTCTTGATCTTCTTTCATATAATATATAGGTTCTTCGTATTCATCAATTTCCTTAGAATTATAAGAATATATCATTTCTTTACCAGCCCCATACTCTTCGTTTTCCGATGACGGCAGGATTTGCGGCTTTTTACTAAAATAATTAAATGGATAATCACTATGTTGCTGAGGTAATTTATGAGGTATGGCTGTTGGTACTTTGAAAACCACAGCTTTACCTTGATGATATCCGAGACCCTGAATTTGTTTAGGTTTTTTCCTAATGACCTTCTTTTTATTTTTATTATTATTTGCTTCTTCTTCTTCGTCTGAGTCAGCATCACAATACATTTTGTTTAATTTTTGCGTATCCTTTTCAGATAATCCGACTCTCTGGCCGATTGTAACGCCTTTCTGAAATATTAGCAAATATTTTCATTAATATTTTTTGTGAAATAAATAATCTTTTTTTAACACTTAGAAACTTTAAACGATAAAAATATTAGGTAGGTACCTATACCCACTATTCATATGTCATCGACCACCTGATAGAGGCCTAGTAGACATAACATAACTTGTGTGTAGTTGTTGAAATATTATTATTATTATTATTACCTGATATAGGTATAGATAAGAAACGCAATAATAACACGGTGTTACCTTTTTTGGTACAATTGTGTCCTGGCCATTGACGGAGAAAGCACGTTTACTATAATGCAGGACGCTGTCGTAGTCGTAACTGACGCCAAAGTTCGACACCGAGAACGAGTTGTATTTACGAAAGTTATGTCTTGCAGCTGGAAACAAATAATTTTATACTAGTTAGCGAAACTTTAATAAGCATCGACGGTTGCTTTAAAAACATATCATGACATGACTTTTGTTCACATACAAAGACACACAACTTTCAATAGAAATCGAAATTTTGCTTACAGCAACGTTTATTGCCTAGATAGTCAATTGGTTAATTTATATTCGCATTGTGTAGCGTTCACGTCAGGTAGCGGTCGCTGAACTAACCACTTGCTTGGTATATACATAACTATAAAATTAATTAATCCTTACAACTTTAGAAAGTGAAACCGATTGAATAATGAAATGACTTATCAACAAAAAAAATATTCACATAAGAACAGAATAATTACGTAATTATCGAAAGTCACACTACAAAAATATCTTAAACGAATTGACCTTTCGATTGTATTAAAATATGCCTTTTGTATGGAAACTCGTCTCCGACCGGTTCATTTAAATATGAATTCGCGGAGAGTAGGTAAATTAAGGGAATATACATCCATGTAAGTATTAATAAGTTTTCCTGCTTACATTATTTGCTTAATGTGTTCCTGTGCCTATTCCTTATGTCATTTTGGATTAAATGAGGCAGACTTTACTCTTAGCTAGTAATCACAGACGTGATGCATTTGTTAGTAAACGAAAGCTACTAAGGGTCATTAACTTTCGAATAGGTATGTAATAATAAGAAAGCTTACCTTGCACAATATTATCCCAAATAATGTCAACATAATCATCTCTAACAGGACTACTCTGCATGTGGTAGAACCCAAGAGTGTGGAGCAATTCGTGCACAATGGTGCCGTGTCGAAAACAACCACGTCCGGTGGGGTGGCGGCCTGACAAGTTCAATACTTGGTAACCGCCCTGATAGCCCACCTGAGAGAAACAACCCCTTCGGCTACCCTAAAGTAATAAAATAAGTTTCTTTTAAACACAGTTACTTGCCTGTATATTCATAAACAAAAATCTATTTGCAATTCAAACAAATTCAGGGTTTTTTAAAATATCAATAAAGTTAGGTCTATATCGAGGATATAGACCTAACTTTATATCAGGATATCATAAATGAGTCATAAAAATGGTCATAAAGAAATTAGCTTTTTGGTTTTTGTAGTTGAACTTTAAACCTGTTGTCATCAAGCGTGCTTTATCAGATTTACATTTCATCAACGTCAGACGAGGTTGTCGTCAATTATGAATAAAAAAGATGTCCTTCCTTCTAATTTATCACAGTTTCAGTCGATTCAAAACTAAGTAGGTAGGTACGTATTACGCCATCCTAGGTATGAAGAGCAAATATGCAAGTAAACCCACCTGTATAACGACCGCATCAGGATCTCCCTTTTTGTACCGACGAAACTTGATACATGATGCACGTTGCAAGTCTTCTATAGCACTATGTATAGCTTGCACTTGATCATGTCCTGAAATATACATAGCACATAATATATAGGCTTTTTTTTTTAATTCATAATATATAGGATTTTAGATCTGAGTTTACTTATTTTGCGCTATCTTATCACGTCATATACTAGACGTGACACTAAATATTTCTCTATTACAAATACTTGAAACATGCAAAATATTGAAACATTAAGCTTAGATCTAGACTCATTTCAAGTAGCAAAAACCATCTTCTGTGACATAGAAAGTGCTAAAAATCACATATTTAAAAATAAATTCACTCTAAATATCTTGTCTCAAAACATTCGTAGCATTAATCACAACTTGCCTAACTTTTCTACCTTACTCCAAAGATCAGAAATTGCCTGGGACGTTTTAGTCCTTACTGAATGCTGGCTGCCATGTGTAAATAGGATTCCTATACTTGATAATTATAATTATACATCGACTACGTTAAATACAACCCAAAACGAGGGAGTCGTCATCTATTATAGTACAGACTTGAAAGTCAACTGCGAAGAACAAACAGTCACTGATGCCAACTGTCTCGTACTTAAAATGGGGCGAGACACTTGTATTATTGGAATATATCGCCCTCCTTCCCAGTATGACATTAATAAATTCTTAGACTCATTAGACCTTCTTCTGACAAAATTGAAAACATTCAAAAACATCTTTTTATGCGGCGATATTAATATAGATATAGTTTCAAACAGTCCCGATACTCGCTCATTTAAATATCTAAACATCCTAGCTAGCCACGGTATGCTACCAGGTCATTCGCTCCCTACTCGCTGTGGATTAACATGCCTGGACCACATGATCATCAAAACTAAAATGGATGCTGTATGCTTTGTGTTCGAGTCTTCTATCACTGACCACGAATGCGTGGGCGCGAGTTTCCGACGAAAATCACGTCTAGATCACTTAAACAAGACATCCAGCAAAGTTAACTATGAAGGACTAGATAACGCTGTCCTGAGTATTAACTTTCAACCAATATTAGATTGCTTGGATGTGAATATCTCCACCGATCTCTTAACAGCATCCCTTTCAACAGCTTTTAAAAAGAACTCCCAAGTTATTAAAACCTCCAAAAGAAAGCTGATTACTAAGCCGTGGATAACGATTGGACTACTTCGCTGTATGAGGAACCGTGATAACTTGTATAAAAAACTAAAACGAAATCCGGATGATAGTATAACTAAAACTACTTACAGGCGTTATCGAAATTTTTGTAATTACCAGCTTAAAAAGGCTAAAAGAAATTATGAAAAGCAGGAAATTAAAAATGCCAGGGGTAACAAACAGCAGCTTTGGAACGCTATCAAGGATATTTGCGGTTCAAATAAAAAATTAGACGACACATCTCACCTTTTGTTGTCTACTAGTCCTCAAACAGATGTAAATAAGGTTAACGAGTTTTTTGCAAATGTTGGAGCTAATTTAGCTCAAAAGATCTCCCTACTGGAACATAACCCTCCCTATACTAGCCCTCACCCTTCAACAAACCCCATCAATTCATTTGCCATTCTCCCTACTGACGAGACAGAAATTCTCAACCTGATCATGGGCTTAAAAGAAAAGTGTGCCGTGGGAATTGATCAACTAAGTAGCAAGTTGATTAAAAGATATGCTTACGTTCTCACTCCTGCCATTACGCATATCTGCAATCTGGCAATCTCGACTGGTGTTTTCCCAAGGGCTTTTAAAATTGCGGTCATAAAGCCTATTCATAAGGGCGGTGATGGGGACTGCGTAAACAACTACCGACCGATCTCAATCCTTCCAACTCTCTCCAAGGTCATGGAGCGCCTCATAAACCAGCGTCTCACTAAATTCCTAGAGTCTAATGCACTCTTGTCTCCTGCTCAATTCGGGTTTCGAATTGGAAAAAGCACTAACGATGCAGTACATGAGCTAGTCAAATCAGTGGTTGCCAATCTGGATGTTAGAAAGAAGTGCTTAACTGTGTTCCTTGACCTTGCGAAAGCGTTCGACGCGGTCTCTATTCCGCACCTTCTGGAAAAGCTTTTTAGGCTGGGCATCAGAGGAACTCCGCTTAAATTATTGGAGGATTATCTAAGTGGCAGGAAACAAAGAGTCAAGATCAATGACACAATAAGTGATGAATTATCTATCAACTTTGGTGTACCGCAAGGTAGTATACTGGGTCCGACTCTCTTTTTGGCGTATATCAACGACCTCTGCCAACTTCCTCTCCACCAAGGTAAGACCATCACCTTTGCCGACGACAGCGCCCTGTTCTTCAGTGGCGATAGTTGGGAGGAGGTTTTTGATAATGCTCAAACGGGCCTAAACCTGGTTTGTGATTGGTTACAGCAGAATATACTGACTCTTAATACAACCAAAACCAAATTTATAACCTTTGCAATTAGAACAGACCTATTACCACCACCAACTCTTACTATTACTGCCCACACCTGTAGAGACTATTCAAAAAACAACTGCAATTGTCCAACCCTTGAAAGAATCAAACATTTTAAATATCTTGGCATAATTATTGACCAACATCTTTCCTTCAAACCTCACATACAGACCCTAGTTCCCAGACTTCGTAAACTTATATATATATTTAAAATACTCCGACATTCCGCCGATAAAACGACAATCAAAATGACCTACTACGCCTTATGCCATTCTTTAATCGACTATTGCATAACTTCTTGGGGAGGAGCTGCCAAAACGAACTTGATTGAAGTGGAGAGGGCTCAGCGTGCCATCCTTAAGGTTAGTGCTGGGCTTCCTTTTCAATATCCGACTACTGGTCTGTACAGAGAATGGGATGTTTTGACTGTTCGGCAGACGTTTATCCTACGTATTATATTAAAAAAGCATTGTGAGCTGCACTTTGACCCAAACCTCCTAAAACAACGTAGAGCCAATATCTGCCCCTGCAAACGGGTTAATACAAAGTTCTCTCAAAAATTCTTTGATTTCCTTGGTGCCTACTTATATAATAAATTAAATACTATTCTTAATATATACCCAAAAAATAGATTAAATTGTAGTAAAACAACTCAAACATATTTAAAAACATGTGATTATGATCATACAGAAAAACTATTAGCAATACTTTCATAGACTTTCTATCCATCTTACTACATTCCACTCGCATCCTCCATCACACAAACATTCTTACATCCACAATCACTCACACATACACACATCATAAATCATATTCACAGTAATTCTGCATTTTACTTTTATTGTCTTATTCTTGCTTTTTCTACTTTTTTATCTTTTTGTTTGTCTTATTTCTCACACAGGATAATATCTAATAAAATGCTGTCAAAATTATAACCGAGGTTGGGGCACTGGTGACCTGTGACACAGGTTTTTATACAAAACCTACTTCAGGCACCAGTCTCTCACTTAGGTAAAATTTTTGTAATACCTGTCTGCATACTCTTTTTGTAAAACCTTTGTGAAGAGAAAATAAATGATTTATTATTATTATTATTATTATAGGCTTAAGTCGTGACGTACCTGGACTATGTTCCTACCTATTTGGGGGCATTACTGTGCCCTCGCCAAGTCGAGCACAAGGCGACACGGCCGTATTATCCTTTTCCAATTTTTTTATATAATTTTTGATATAAGCCAGCTCAAATACTTGTTTAGTAAGAGTCAATATAAAATATAATACGTTCATTTGTTTTGCTCTTCATTTGTTCTGATCTTCATTTTTTTTACAACTGGGTGTAATTACTTTAGTAATTGTTACTTATCTACTTATCCAGTACACTTCGACCCCTTTCTTTGGATTATTTCATTGGTTTAAATAACTGTCAAACAGTCATGGTTTTGCTTAGTTGTGCCATTAGGAACACGAAATCTGGTTGCACAACCAGTTGTGGTATTTGAGTTGGTCCATGAGTAAAACGCGGCTATAGAATAGGTAAGTATACCCTTGGATAAAATACACATCATTGGTCCCATCACTATGATTCGATGGTGCGATGATAGATTGACTTGGCAATCGCATGAGATACATTGTGTTATCAATCACATAATACGCACGCATATCACATAATTACGTAATTAGCTAATCTAACAACATCTTAAATAGTATCCATATCAATGCATGAAAACACAATGTATCTCGTTGTAACTAAGCTCTTTAAATAAAGATTTAAAAAAAACATAAAAGATTTCATTATTGTCACTATAAGATGTTGTTAGGTTAGCTAATTACGTAATAACTTAAGACAAGAAGGAAGACTTGATATTACTTAGATGGATCAAATAATTATTACATTGAAACTTAATATAATACGAATGCTTAAAGACATTATCGTTGTAGGTTGTGCAATTCCAGCTATAAGCAATAGTAAAAGTCAAAACGTAATAATTGTAATAAAACACAGACTATAAATAAGTTATCAAGATACAGACGAATAGGTTCTAAGGAACTAAAGCAATAGACAGTTATAATGAGATAATAAAATAATAAGAATACAGTTACAAAGTACACTTACTGAAATGTTCCACTTGGATGAAGTAAATAACTTCATTATTAGGCCACCTCTTGGTGCCATCTCTTATACCATTCCGTGAGAGTCCTTCAGCGACATTTTCTATTATTAGCCGTCGTTGGCGCTCGTTCAATATAAGATCACCTTCGAATTTACCGCTCTCTTCCCAAGCATCATCGGAGACTTCTTCACTGTCATCTGGATCATCAGCTTCGACGCCTTCTAATAAATTATTCACAACAAATCCAATTCAGTTTAGGTGTTAGTTTATTTTAATTAGGCATTTTAGACCAAACAAGACGTTTGTCATAATAAGCAGATACAGTAACTTAAAACTAATGTTTACCATGACGTAAGTTGTATTTGCAAAGAAACGCAGTGTTACTATATTTTTCTTCTGGAAACCTTGGCTGGACTTTCATAGTCATTGCACAATAATCATGCATTTAATTATAATTCTAACGGATTTTTGACTGTTTGTTTTTGAAGTTGATTCTACAATGCATTTAGAATATAAAAGAAATTCATCAATTAAGGTAAGTAGTAGGTATCTAAAGACCGTCGTCGCTAGATACTTTTTTCTCATTAACATAGGGAATGGACATTCAAAAACAATTAACCCATAATTTCAATTGCTATCTACCTACTGTAAAGGGCCTGTAATTTCTGGGAAAAATAAGAAATTTTAATATTATTATTTATTTAAATTATACATCAATACAAATACTATCTGAAAAATTAAGTACCAACATTTTTGCGATTAAAGTGACAGCAGTGCGACGCTCAAAAATCTCAGCCGGCCACGAATAGCTGTGCGGTGTGCGTGTAATCCTTTTCACTGTAAGATTAGTGTTCGTGCTTCTTAAGCTTACGGAAAGGAAAAGGTAAGTTCAATTGAATAAAACTTTCAATAGTGCTTTTTTGTGTTCTTTAACGATTGATTTGATTTATGAAACAGGTATATTAAAGCAAAGTTTCAAAATTGCAATAACTGGACTCACGAAATAGCGGTCATTTTATTTTTCGTGTGTCCTCTAGTTCATGACACTACCGAATCAAAGATATTCTAGATACATTTTTCTTGCTTGTGTATTTGTATATTATTTAATAATAAATATAGTTCAAGGGTGCAATTGATGCTTACACCCGAGCTAACTACTCTGCTTTACATCTCGATTGTGAGGTAAGTAGAAAAAAACCGGCATTACAAGAATAAGTTTTCTATACCCGCCTATATCCATATTTTTTTAAATTTTTTTTCAAGAACGAAATTGAGCTTCGCTGTTCGATATTTAAAATTGATGACTATTATACTCTGAGGACAAGGCTGAATAGCGAAGCGACTTCTTTCGTCATTGGGCTGAATGCATGATGTCTATTGCCAGTATGTAGTTAGATGTACGCGAACTTTTTGAAAGAATGAAGTATTATTTTTTTAATTACTTACCGCCCTAGGGCTTTTCTAGCTACATTATTACCCTAGAGCGCTTATTTAGTCACCTACAAGCCCCATTTGGGGGTAATAAGGACCTACTTACCGAATATGAGAGATGTAAAATAATTTAAATGACAATTAAAAAACAAATAAGGTATTTAATTAAGTTTATAATGTATGTGTTTTGTTCACTATTAATTCTTTTATTACGAAATTCTAAGAATCAATAACACGAAACAACAGACTCTATTTTCTTACTAAGTATTTTCCAAGTTCGTGATATATCAATTAATACGATGCACACATTAAACCCCACCTTAGTTTATTAATAATTTAAGAAAAGATTAGTTGTCTTCATTTTCTAGGAACATGCAACAACGTACTTACAAAATACCGTACAAAAGTATAGTCAGTACCTACTGAAAACTTTGACCAAGCTTTGGCATTAATTAAGAATGGCGAAATGATGGTTCACAAGACTTCAAAGGTGTATAAAGTGTCAAATTCTTCTGGCATGCAACAGTTCTCACGACGAAGAAGAATTATTCGTCAGACGGATTCACCACATAGTAGAGATTGGGTTGAATCCTGTTAATATACCTTTATCCTATTCCTATTTATTAAATTCTATATATATATTATATTTTTTATTAATAAATTATCATAAGCATAACTCACAATAAAAAACTTAATCACGAGAGGCCACGAACACACGAACGTACAAGCAGAGCCAAATTTTATCACGGAATAGGGTTAAAACGAGAGATTCACAAAAAAATAAAGAAGTAATATAAAGAAATCGAACTAAAAGTTCGCAATTTATGCATTAACTTACTGGCAAAATACCAGAATTTATCATACAAACGCTATCAAACTGACATCACGTTTAGTAATTTTTTTAAAAAATCATAAGAGCCAGAGCCAGAGAAAGTCATATCAGCCTTGGGACATTTACCTTCTATCTCTCTAGTCTTTGACGATATAAATACCTATTATCAAGGTATTAAACTTATAAACGAGCTGAATCGGTGTTTTTTATTATGTGAGAATATAGTGACGACGACACAAAACTAATGAAGGTCTTGTGCAAAATAAAGATTGTAATATGACGAATTTTGTCTAAACAATCATCTACTATGGGCACAAAGGAAGAGTTGTTGCGGGCACAATCGTTAAATGAGTTCTGATCAACAATAGTCATAGATAGAACAATGAAATTTAAAATTGCAGCGCGTGTTTCCTTCTAATTTTGGCTATAAAAGTACCGGTATTTTAATAGGGACTGGAAAAGCATCGTCATGCTATCTATTTGTCGCGAAAGTCCTTGAGTCACACCTGGACTCCACTGACTGCTTACTTTCAGTCTAATTAGAGCTATTTTGATAAGCAAATATATAATTAAATCATAGGTGCATCATGCAAACCTACCAAGTGATTTAATCTCTTGATTTAGTCTCAGACTTTAATAGTAATAACTGTTCTACTTGGAGCTAGGAGCTACACAGATATTCGTATGTAGAGGTAGTGTTTCGAAAATTATAGTTCAATTCAAAACTATTTCTATAAAATAGGTTCACGAATAAGTAAGTACCTTATTAGTTATCAGAAGAAAGTAGGTACTTATCACAAAAAAATAATCACAGCTATATAGAAAATAGATTTTAATTTGCATAATGTTCGAACGTGCTGATTTCTGTTTTATTATTTTGTAAAAGTTGTAAGTTTTTAAGCAGCCAGCTCTAAAATTTTAATGGATTAAATGCAGACAGCAATCGCAAATTTTAATTTGCACACTAAGTATTACTTATCTATAGGCAGTAAACTTTTGGTGCTTAATAAACTAAAAATACTACTAACAAGTAGAACACTTACTTTTTAATATTGGACTGAGTTGAGATGTCCTTTGGAGATAATCCGCAAAATCCTCCAATTCATCGTACGACATCGCCAAACACTTGACTGCACAGATGATCATTAGAGCCACCGGTAACTGTATCCGTCCCATTGCAACTTATAAAATGTTTCGCTGTTTCTGAATACTTCATATAAACGCATGCAATATTTTATCGATTCTTTCGATATTCTCAACTCACACGGTGTCTTGGAAAAAAGTATGCCATATTATCGGTATTGCAATTTTATAAACATTTTGAATACTATTGGTAGCTATCTAAGTTATAATGTTTAGTGTAGTGTCTCGTGATTTTTTGCGTAGGATAAACGCCACCGGAGTGGGGCGAAGTTTAATATAGCTTCGGATACGACCATTTCACAAGGTGTTAGGCCGCAACTGCGCCTGCGCCGCTTGCGACAGCGCTGGCTGCTGGTGACGGACCACGTAGCGCCACCTCCTATAAACTCGTGCAACACAGTATTGCTAAATTTACTGGCTCCAGTTAATTTTCTTTCGTCGTTTGTGTCCGACAATAACACAAACTTGTCATTTTTGTAATTGAATGAGTGAAATACTAAATGGAAAGCAATGTTGTCCATGAAGGCGAAACTATTGCAATTGTAGAAACAATACAACATTGTACCAACAATTTCTATCTACTAGGTTACAAATGATTTACTTACCTACACTTGTCGGTCGGAGGGAGTGCGTCGGGTTCATTGTCACTCAATTTAGGTAGGTAGGTACTTCAGCCGGGCACTAAGCTAAAGGTAGGTATTACTTACATTACACAACAAAAAAAAATTATTTTTTTTATTTAATTATTAATTAGTGTTTCCAATTTCGGTAAGTGTAATAGAAATAGTTTTTCAAATACTTATAAGTACGAAAGTAACATTATTTAAAACAGAAATATTCAAAACAGTTGCTACAACGATAAAATTCACGCCACATATTCATCATCTAGTAATTTAAACATCTTCATTTTTAGGGTTCCGTAATCAAAACCGTCCGTCTGTCTGTCGGCGGCCTAGTTTTCTGCACTAGGCCGCCGACTGTTGGTGCTAGCTAAGCTAAGCTAAAAATTAGCATGGATATATCATATTTTTAGGGTACCTCCCGTACATCTATGGGGATGCTATTTTTTTCTCGTTTACCCCATAATAAGGGATGTGGTTAGATAGATTTTTAAAAAAATATTGAGGGTTTCTGAAGAATATTTTACGATTCAGGGATCCGTTTGCAAAATATTTAGCTTATGACGCTCGTTTTTGTTAAAGTCGGGTCACCTCTCCTATCAGCGCAACCGTTACATTTGGAAATGTGAAAAAAAATTTAATAAATAATATATCATCAATTTATTATATGATATATTTATTATATGATATATTTATTTATTATATGACTGGCCTGTTGGTCTAGTGGTTCGTGACCCTGACTGCTAAGCCGGAGGTCGTGGGTTCGATTCCCACCCAGGACAAACCTTTGTGTGATATGATGAGCATGATTGTTTGTTCTGTGTCTGGGTGTAATTTATCTATAATATGTATGTATTTACAAAAAAAAAATTGTATATAAGTAACATATCAGTTGTTTAGTACCCATATCACAAGCAAATATAATTGCTTAATTTGGGGCTATATGGCGCTGTTCTGTGCTACAGTCAGCCGACTGATGTACTTGCGCGGGGCAACGATGAAGGGGACAAGGGGAAGCGAGCGCCAGGGTCGACGAGCTCGAATCTCACTTAGCTTGCGTTCTCTAATCTGAAGGGGTGTACTACGTGTAACGATTATAATACTAGCTGTCCATAATGGTCTATAGGATTTGATCTGTGTTTAACTGTAAATCTACATCAAGGTTTAATAAAGATTTAAAATTCCATCGATTTCCACGGGACGAGTGGTAAGTTATTTTGAGTAAATTAATAAACCTAATGTAGACGTAATATTAGATGTTTACGAGTCGACTGATTCATTGTACATTAAAGCCAATTCTAGAAATTCGACGTTAGAAAATTACAAACAAAGTTACTATTTAATTAGACCGTGAGACGTGGACCATCGAATCGAAGTTGCCGCGTCGATCCTGTCTGATCCTGTTCGAGTCTCCTCGTGTTGAGAATAGTTGAGATGGGCAAAATGTATTCGAACGACGAATAATAAATAAATAAATTGTTTTATTTGTTATTCACAGATAATAAATAATTTCCTTTATTCAAAGAAAAATCATTCGAATGAGGAATAAATTCTTTCATTCGTTATTCGATTAATGAAAAAAAAAAATACAAGGAATTAGGCATTGTATATTTACTATTATTAAAATAAAATAATGCAAGGAATTAGGTAAATAGTGTATATTTTCCGCGCAAATGTGTTGTAGTGTGGATTTGGGACACTTGCGTGAACAGACACTTGTGCGATATTTTGCTGTTATTGAACCGATTTCTTTCAAAATCGTTAACTAAGTATCCCAGCGATAACCAAATACAATCCGTTAAATTTAATAAAAGCAGCCGCCATTTTGAATTTTGCTGATAATGAACCGATTTCCTTCAAAATTGATATCTGAGTATCCCAGGGATGACCAAACACGAATCATGAGTCAAATTTCATATAAGCAGTCGCCATTTTAAACTTTGCTATTTTTAAACCGATTGCTTTTAAAATCGATATCTGAGTGTCCCAGCGATCACCGAACACGAATCTTAAGTTAAATTGAATTAAAGAATATTATATTTGACTTAAGATTCGTGTTTGGTCATCGCTGGGATAGGTACCCAGATGTCGATTTTGAAAGATGTACAAAACAGCAAAGAGTCGCGCAAATATCCACTCGCGTAAAAGTCTTTATTTATTTATTTATTTATATTTAAGGAACTCCAACAAAGGATGTACACAATTGTAACTTAGAAGTAAATAGGACACAAATATATTTCAATGTACTCCTTCAATTATAGGAGACCACATCATGAAAATACTGATAACAATAATTAATAATTAATTAAATCTATGTATTACATAAAATATTACTAACAGAAATTGAACATATTTGAATAAATAAAACTTATAAAAAAAAACATATAATTAGATAACTAACTACTAAAGGAAACTATATAAGTAATTAAAATAAATAAAAATTAAGTTTTGAGTTTAGTTGATAGCAATTTTGAGTGTGGTTTAAAATTTTGATAGTGGTATGCTGAAATCAAGTTCTTTTGTTTTTGACAGGAGGTTGTATTGTCTGCAAAGTCTGGGTATAGTGGCAAAGTGTCCAAGGTTTGATCTGGCGAAGGGTACCAAAAAGAGGTTATAGGAACTCTTCCTAGGCAGACGTGAAGGAATGGTTATTGATAAGCTGCTTGTGAGCTCATTGCAGTCTAAGAGGCCGTTATATAACTTGTACATAAAAACTAGGTCAAGATACTTCCTGCGATTCTGTAGTGAGCACATGTTGTAGTGTTTGAGCCTGTCAGTGTAATTTGAAAGTTGCCTTGCTAGGTGATCATTGTAGGACAGATGGTATAAAAACGTTTTTGAACGCTTTCTAGGCGCTTGTTGTACACTTCATAATGGGGATTCCAAATGATAGTGTTATATTCTAAGGTTGGCCTTACTGCCTTTCGCGCAAATGACGACTGGCACAAGTGCCTTTCGCGCAGATGTCTATTCGCGCAAGTGGATTCGCGCAAGTGTCCTGATACCTTGTAGTGTTAGTCGGTATTTATACTTCTTATATAAATAATATATGTAACGAACGCTATGGCTAGCATTGCTTTTTATAGGGATGATGTTGGATGTGACAGTAAAAGTTGATGTACTAGATGTATAATAGGATACTACTTAACTGTAAAAACACTTTGTCAAAATTCACACTTAAAAATTAATTATGTGTTACTCAGAAATGGCAAAATCGATTTTTTGAAAGTTTCTGCATCGATTCTACATGTATATTCGCATAAGAATTCACTATTTAGTAAAATTTAACAACAGTACCTACTCTAAAAACATCTAAAAATAAAATAAGTAGAAAATATTTATTGATTACACATTTATAATTTTGTATATTACGTATAATTATGAGTATAATTTTGTATATTACGTATATGAGTTTATACCTTCGTTCTTTATCGTTCTTTATTTCTAATTAAAAGTTATGTAAAATATTTAAGTAGTTTTTGTTGTGACAACCCTGACCCTTTACTGAGTTTCTGTGTGTAGTTATACACATTGGCGGCATGTAATCAACAACAAAGGAGTCGGACTACTGGTAGGTACATTATAATACTGTGATGTGGGTGTGGATCTATGTAGTTATTAGCTGTTTTTCGCACGGTGAGCTTTATGTGGCTCTGTCACGTGTTAGTATTCCTAGCTACCTGTATGCTTTCATCCCCGATGGCTATACGTCTAATCCATACATAGTATAAAAGGCTTTGTCTTTGACTGACAACGTACAGCCTGAACTGCTGGTCGTAGTGACTTGAAATTTAGAGGTTGTGTTTGTCTTAATGTCTAGAGGTGTACTAGAAAACGGTTTTTAAAATTCAACCACTAAGTAAGTGAAAAGGGATGAAAACGACTGTATGCAACTTGGGAAGGAAAGGATAAACGAGGGGGAAGTGGAGGAGAGGGCATGAGGTGCTGAAGTAGCTCGAGGGGAGAAGGGGAGGGGAGGGGAGAAGCGAAAAGGGAGGAGTGGGAAAGAAAGTGGAGGGGAAAGAGGGATGTTATTGTAGTGAAAGTTTGCTTTTGTGTACTGTATATTTTTTACGGAGGAAATCTTTAGGTAGGTGAAAGAGCGTTTGTATGAATGGGAGATTAGAATTAGTATGCAAAACAGTATATAATAATATAAAAAATGTCTATTGGAAAAACTATATTCACGCGAGCGAAGCCGCGGGCAAAAGCTAGTTCTAAATAAGTGCTTTCATTTTGCGATTACAGTAGGTGCCATGGGTACCGAACTATTCACAGATGGAGGACATAGGCACATCAGTTAGTGTTGTAGGTTAATAGGTTTGTATGTAACTCCATGGGTAGTATTACCTACATGACGATTGCCAATAAATGTTCTCTTTGCAGTCACAGATTTTATATTTTTTTCTTTTTAATAGACTATTGAACAC
Organism: Parascotia fuliginaria; assembly: GCA_963082885.1. Taxonomy (NCBI): domain Eukaryota; kingdom Metazoa; phylum Arthropoda; class Insecta; order Lepidoptera; family Erebidae; genus Parascotia; species Parascotia fuliginaria. The sequence continues at coordinate 9,166,400 of OY720173.1, read as the reverse complement.
CAAATTTATTGTTTAAAGAATTTTAAATATCTTAATTTTTTAATGGTCGTGTGTGAAGAAATAACAAATCTCTGATGATATGAATAAATGCTTCATAAATTCTCCAAGGACAAGTATCAAATTAAATCATTGTTCAATCAAGTTAGAAATAATTGATCATGTACTAAGACGATAATATTAGAAGTAGAGTAAGCGGTGTTTTATATTCAAGCAGACAGTTTCAACTTTTGTACAGTCGCTATCAGAGATATGGTATCGGTCAAGGTCCTCAAATATTTCGAAGCAGCATTGAATTTCAATATATTCGTTACGCTAGATAAGGGCTATAATATCGGTCCATGTAATTCGTCATAAATATCAGAGCAGCTGCTACTTTTCAATAAATTAGTAACAAACAATCAGGTAAAGATATCGGAACGAACAGATCGACAAAGGTATCTATCTAAGCAATCAGGATGATCATAAGGATCACACATATAACACAAGGCACATATAACATATTATTATACTATATGGAACATATAAAGTTCCTTAAGTCTGTGTCGTATCACCTTGTTTAAATTGATATAAATTTCTTTTTTTCTTTAAACCTATTGGTATAGTATATTGTCTTTTAAGTTGTCAACAATGATTTTAAAGACGATACTGTGGTTGTTGATCCTTCTAATATTATAAATGCGAATGTTTGTTTAAGTGTGTTTGTTACTACTCAGTGGCTGAACCGATTTCGATGCAAATTGATATGTACATAAATACGGTGCCGGAGACAGACATACTTTGACAGAAAACTTTTAATGCCGAAAATCGGTCTGGTTTGCGAGCTAAAGACATAGGTACTATTTTCCACACGGGCGAAGTCGCAGGGCGGAGCTAGTGATAAATAAAGTGAGTTTCTTGGATACACGAGAAGTTTTTAAATTCAACTTGTAGTCAGACTTTGATAGATTTTCATATTAATATGAGTAAGGTGAATAATAAGAATAACATAGTAATGAAGCAGTAAATACTTTTTATTTTAAAATTTTATATAATATAATACTAACTTCTATCTTTACCTGATTGTTTGTTACGAATTGTAAATATTATAATTGAAAAGTAGCTGCTCTGATATTTATGACGAATTACATGGACCGATATTATAGCCCGTAACTAGCGTAACGAATATATTGAAATTCAATGCTGCTTCGAAATATTTGAGGACCTCGCATTGAAACATTTTAGTACAAATAATATAATAAACATTTAATCATGGAGGAAGTCATGAGTATGCTTCGTAAAATTCAAAGTGAACTAGACGAACAAAAATTGACTATTGTACAATCAGCAGAAAAAGTCACAGAACAAGTCACACTATAATAAACACGATATTAGAGGAAAAGTTTCAAGTTTTGAATGAAAAATACGACAACCTAAAAGAAAAGTTGGAAAATCAAGAAAAGAGGTTACATTTCCTAGAAAAACAGTCACGACAAAGAAACATTGTAATTTTTGGCTTAGAGGAAGCAGAAAAATCGTATTCAGACTTAGAAAAAATCGTACTGAACTTTATATTAATACGCTACCATATCATATTTGATGGCGACTGTACAGCGCGCGCCCACTAAATTGATGCACGTGTAGAAAAGCCGCCTATCAACTACGCTCGGTACTAGGTACTAGGTATGAATTGTTACTTTTAGTAGGTAAGCCTGCATTACAGCCTGTATTTAAGTATTGCCATCAAATTACCTAAGAAGCTAAAATAAATCGAATAAAATATTTATTTAATCTTAATGTAAATTAACGACAACTTAGAAGTAAGTAATCGCTAACTAAATATTATACGGTTCAGAAATTTTCTTTGGTTGTTTTTCTTTTGTCGGTGCAATTACACGCAAGGCTTGCGTTATAAAAGCTAAAAGTGGTTTTCATCCACCCACTTTTTATTATACAATACAAATAAACTATTACCTATTGTTGCCAGATGTGCTGCTTCAATGCCATTGCCAGATACCAAAAATGTGTACAATTTAAGAATGCAAAAAGAAAACTGATTTTATTGGCCTTGTTTTAAATGAGGTCGATGTCGATAGGGAAATTAAGCATAAATTTAACGTGCCATTACGATTACTAGACATAGAACAATTTGTATTAGGTATTAACGATAAATTACTTATGTCAACTAACTACTTAGGTGGAAACACATTGCACTTATCTATAGGTACTATTATAAAAAGCGGAAGAGTTTGTTTGTTTGATTGAACGCCCTAATCTCTGGAACTACCAGTAGGATTTGGATAATACTTTTTGCATTTGATAGCCCAGTTCCTGAGGAAGGTTATCGGCAATGTAACATCACTGCGGGAGGCACAAGGCGCGTGAAACCAATATAATATAGTACTAGATATAAAACAATATATAATAGTATAAGGAGACGGATCTCCAAATTCTTAACAAGCGACCTTCGCCAATTTAACACGCAACGTGTTAAGAGAGGTTCTACGGACAATTATAAACCACACAACAGGCACCTGTTAGCTTGCTAGCATCAGATCCTAGAGCTAGGGGAACTCGACATTACACCGCAGACGTTCCGGGCGTCCTGTGCGAGGTTGGTATGGCACTTAGACAGCTCAAAAACAACAAGGCGCCAAGTTGGGACGAAATCACAGAAAATCCTGTCCCGAAGGCCTTTCAAATGCTCTTTAGTGCCGTCCTCTTCGAGAGAGAAACGCCACAGGCATGGCACAGGGGTGAGATGGAGGTGTTCTTCAAGAAAGGTGACAATATACCCATCTGAAGAACTACAGTCCCATCACACTCCTGAGTCTCGTCTACAAGCTGTTCTCGAGAGTCATAACTAGGCGTCTCGCAAACAGGGTTGACGACTTCCAGCGCGAACAAGCCGGTTACCGAAAAGGTTTTAGTAGCTGCGGCAGGTTAAACATAATTCCGCAGAGTTTTACCGGCCCCTATGCGTTTGTGGGTGCTGCAGTCTCTCCAATGGTGCCATATTGACTATCGATACATCGAAGTGCTGAAGGGTTTGTATGAAGACCCCACCTGTCAGTACAAATTAATGGTCAGAGCTCAAGACCTATCCAGTTGCAGCGAGGACTACGACGAGATGTTATATCACATAAACTGTTCACAGCTGCACTAAAGGACGTGTTTAAGCTTCTGACCTGGAATGGACTTTTCATCAACATAAACTGCGAGTACATCACTCACCTTCGATTCGCTGACGATATCGTGACCATGGCTGAGACCGTGGCGAACCTCAGTACAATGCTCAATGTCCTCAGTAGAGTCTCTCGACAAGTGGGCCTAGAAATATACATGGACAAGACTAAAGTCATAACTAATGTCCATGTTACACTCACTCACTCAGTTGGAGGCTCAATGCTCGAATTCGTTGACGAGTACGTACACCTGGGACAAACAGTTCGATTAGGTAAGCCCGATTTCGAGAAAGAGGTCACTCGTCGAATCCAACTCAGCTGGGGCCCAGCTGCTGGGCAACGTTAAGGAAGCTAACATAATTAACTTCTCGTCCGCACTATCGCAGTGTCTTTGACCAGTGTGCTGCCAGTGATAGAATCATAATGATATACTTATCTAAGATAGGTGCATTCTAGACTTCGCTCTCCCTGATGAAATCAAGCTATAATAATTAAGCAATCTTACTTATAAAATGACTTTACACGATAGGCGGCTTATGTCGTAATTTTATAAATTATTATATGAGTGAAAGTTATGTAATATAACTACAACGAGAACTACCGTATTGTATGCAGTAAAAGAAGCCTAAGTATAAAACAGTTACATAACCAAATATTTTTGCAAGTTGTTCAGTAGAGCCCACACAAAGACTTGAACATGAAATAAATAATGAAATTAGTTTTAGATTAAATCAAATTAGTTCAGCCTTCACAGTTTAACACCAAATGAATCGCTTGACTGAAACTAATACATTGCGAGTGATAGGTAAGTACAGTTAATACTGAGAATTCTTAAAAAGGATGTTACAGCATAATTTTGTGTCCAAACCTTAGGGTGGAATGAAACAACAACTATAAAACACGAAATGATATCTTTATTGAACAGATCTGTCGTATATATATAACATATATTTTAATTGTTTTCGGCCGTCCGAATAATAATAATTCAGACGATATAGTGAATGTTCACTCTTTAAATTAAAAAGTATTTTTTTTATTTTTTATTTTATCACTATCACAGAGTTCTCTTCTATAGATCTAATAATAGTATATTTTCTTATATTTTGGTGTCCCAGTACATAAAAGCCACTGCAGTGTAAAATCCTCTTTTCCAATCCATAGTTTGCCTGCCGCTTTCGTCTGCCCTTCTTGTAAAGGATCTGCCAACGCTTGCATCTTTTACTGTGCCGGACGGGCGGTAATCGAACCCAACACGAATGTGTTGTGTAGATCTATGAACGACCCGCTGTCGTCCTACACCTATAGGTTCCGGATACAGCGCTGATCTTCGAAGACGTCGTGTAGGGCTTCACTATAGGGGCATACTGAAGTAAAACAAACGGTCTTGGTTCAATGCTTGAGGTGTTCTGCTTAGGCCATTAGGTGTTGAGGCTTGAAGAGTCTTCTATGGGTTACTGATTAACAGTGAACGTTCTGTGTCCGCGCGCGCGCGCTTATATACCATTCGCCTCGGTTAGTGCCGTGTGCAAAACACCTCGTACAAACTTTATTTTCATTATCAATACATTACATTTCTGGTTATAACTACGTCATTTTTAACAATACAACAATCATCTAGGTACCGTTAGATAGGTATCGATGTTACCTAACATGAAATATCTATACTATGATTCTAAACTCTACGATTACCTAGATATCGTAGTATAAACCTAGAATTTTAGTGCCTCCTAGACGTACTTTGAACTTTATCTGCTTATATTTTCTAAACTATTGAATCTATTTTAATAAGATTTCACGTACATCTAGGGGACACCATTCTCTAAAATAAAACACCAAAGTAACTATTTTTTATTGATTGAAACCTAAGTTACAGACCAAATTATGACCTAAACATAAAAATAACTTTGTTTCTGCTATAACTTATAAACTATTTGTTTTATCTAAAAGGCAAATACATATTCGTGAATAGAACACTAAGGAGCACAATAAAAAGTGATTCTAAACATTATAAATCTAGATTTTAGATTAACACTAAATGGTTTCACCATAAGGTAAACAAAAAATAGTTCGCTATTAACTTTTACTAATGGCGGTAGACGAACGACGTTTTCGTTCTCGCTCTCAATATAAACGTGTGGCACTCAAAATCACTGTTCATTAAATGTTATGCTAGCACACGCGTGCGATGATTTTTAGTTTTTTGGTCTATCTAGGTTCTGTCTATCACTGTATGCACTATTTTAACACTATTTAACACTGTTTTCACAGGTGTCGCGAACATTTACCTTAAGCAATATTATGTGATATACACAATATGCTACTTATGTCATAGCCGCGAAGCCTCTGCCTACCGTGATATTAATGCTCTCTTTAAACCTCGTTTGAAGAAGGACATGTCATAGCGCTCGGGAAACACCGTAGCTGGTAGTTCGTTCCAGAGCCTGCACGTACATGGGAGAAATTAACGCTGAAAACGAACCGTGCTAGACGAGATCGTGTCCAGGTAGTATGGGTAAACTTTGCTGCGATGTCGAGTGGTGCGATGATAGAAAGGAGACGATGGCACCAAGTCAAACAGTTCCTCAGAGCACCCCCCGTTAAACATACGATAGAGCACACATAGAGAGCCAAAGTCCCTCCGCTGCTCCAGTGACTCCAATTTGTCTGTGAGATTGGGATCGTATACGATTCGAACAGCTCGCCGTTGGAGGGAGTCAAGTGGGTCGAGCTGGTATTTGGGGGCTCCTGCCCAGAGGTGAGAACAGTACTCCACGTGCGGTCGGACTTGTGCTTTGTATAGCACAAGCCGTTGAGATGACGTAAAGTACCGTCTGGCTCTGTTCAGGACGCCCAGCTTTTTGCTCGCCAGTTTGGCTTTGTCTTCCAAATGACTCCCAAATTGGACCTTGCTGGATATTTGAACGCCGAGGATCCCAATGTCATCGGAGATACGGAGAAAAACTCCTTGGAACTGAGGCGCTATAACAAAAGGGTCCTTCTTCGCAGTTAACGCGCATACTTGTGTCTTCGTGGGGTTGAAATGAACTAAGTTCTTCTCACCCCATTCGAGAGCCCGCCCGAGAGAGCCCTCAACTTCAGACACAAGTTGTAACCGTCTCTCATGCACGGAGCTCCAAGGGACATTCAGTTGGCTAGTGTACCGCGCGTCACCCGTGCTGTCATTTGCATAGCAATGCATGTTCTCAATGGTTAACATGTCATTACCGCGCGTCACCCTGTCAAACGCCTTGGCAATATCAAGGCTGACAGCCTTGTGGGTACTAAGATCGATCTGACATCAGTGACGTGACTGTTATTCCCAATGCTTGTAAAAAAAAGTGATGATAGAATAGAATGGCTTGCAATACCTAGTCGTAGATATCGCCATTCCTCATGACAAGAACTGTTTTTTTTTTTTTTTTTTTTTTATTTATTTATTTATTGCACACAAAAAGATACATAACAAGGAAAATATATAAATAAAAATTATGTACAAAGGCGAGCTTAACTCAGAACTATGTTTTTTTTTTTATACGAATAATATTCTACCACATGCAAACAGCGCCATTTAGCCCCAAATTAAGCAATTATATTTGCTTGTGTTATGGGTACTAAACAACTGATATACTACCTATATACATTTTTTTTTGTAAATACATACATATTTTAGATAAATTACACCCAGACACAGAACAAACAATCATGCTCATCACACAAAGGTTTGTCCTGAGTGGGAATCGAACCCACGACCTTCGGCTTAGCAGTCAGGGTCACTAACCACTAGACCAACAGGCCAGCCAAATATGTTGGCCGGAAGGATAAATACTTAGGTCAAATGCTTGAAACCTCAAGAGCTAACTTGAGGTTGATGAAAAGTGAGATGTAGATTTGGCTCCGATAGTTATTTTAGTGAATACTTAATATGATTACCAGTTGTCTCCATCAATTGTATTGTGTAATCGTGTAATTATTAGTCTCTTGGTATTAATATAATTGAGTTGTTTCGTCTTTTTTTTTTTATTGTTTGCACCCAGTTTGCTAACAGTATATTAATGCGATAAACATGTTTTGATTCAACCTTTCTGAACCAATTTATTTGTCAAGTAACTGAAGTAACACGACTGTATCCTGAACCTGCATTATTTACTTAGTAGGTATGCATGCACTAGGATTACCTACACAACATACCTAGTATATTGTAGGAAGGCAAATGCATTCATGTTTGCATTATAACAAGGGTTTAAGTAAATCAGCAAGATAATTGTCAATAACATCATGATATGACTGAATTACACACCAAAGTCCACTTCTTTGATAATAATATCATAAAAACAACTGACAGTCCCGTTTTGGGCAGCGCCTTTGAGATGTCACGTACTTAATCCATTACGATTTTCAGCACTATCCGACATCATAGCTTCAATCGCTTCACGATGTGCTATATTTAACAACATATCGCCTTCCAAATGGTCTCCGTATTCACTTATATAGAAAATAATTCACATAATACCTACACAGGTGTCAAAAAATAAGAAGAGTAAATACTTATTACATACATAAATACATACCCTCTAGCACGAACATTCAACCTTCTGGACCAACGTCCTCGATCGAATTTTGTAACAAGGGCGCCGCAATGCTACCTAGGACCTAAATATATGCTTAAAATTGCTCACACATCACTTCATAATAAGAATAGTTTCTTCATAGTTCTCGTGACACTAGGATGTCCTCCAGGAGTGCCATGGGTCCGGACTGGTAGTCACAATAATTGCACACACATAATTTGTTTAACTTCTTGACAAAACTTTTGCTTACAACAGCATGTTTATTTCAAACTAGCTGCGACCTGCGGCTTCGCCCGCGCGAAAATTGCGTGTTTAATTAATGTAACTCGGGAATCAGAGCGATTTTCGGGATAAAAAGTAGCTATGTCCCGAAACCCAATCTTACATACCAATATTCACTGAAATCGGTTTAGCGGTTTAAATTTAATATGGTGGATAAGTATTCTTAAACGTCCTAAATCACCACAATTTTCTTAGCTTTTCTTTCTGAACCTTCTCCTGACAATAACAAACACAACAAAAAAAGAATTAACGAAATTGATCTAGCCGTTCACGCGTGATGCCATGACCAAGGAAAATAGGGATTCATTTTTGAAGTTATACTTCTTTTGGCGCGATTGGGAAAAATGATGAGTGAATTTTTACGATGCGCGCGCACACCGAAAGAAAAAAGCAACACCCTGAAGTTAGTTGCGAACCTTTTACACCCTGAAGTTAGTTGCGAACCTTTGTGTGTCGTATCAGTACAAATAATCAGTGTGAATAAATAAAAAATATATTGGCGTTTAGGTATATCAATTCAATTATATTTATGACGGTGATAGATATTTTTTATTGATCATTTATCAGTAAAAATATTTATTTTGAATATTAGTGGTAAAAGTGGTTTTAATATACTGTTTTATGTGCATTTATAGATTTGAGGTTATCTGTCGGTATGTATAGCTTATTATAAATTATTTGCAAATTATAAATTATTACATTATTATCTAATAAATATTTTTTTTTGTTTTCTTTTATTTTAATTATATTTTATGATTTTTCATTATTGTTGCATGCTATTTATGTACTGGGTGGCGCAAAAGTAAAGACCCTATTTGGTTCAGCTATAACATTTTTTCTAAATTAGAAAACTAGATTTAGATTTTTTTAAATGTATATTTGTGCCATTAAATTTCGTACCATTAGGATTTAAAGATGATGTCTTTTAAATGGTGACCTCCAGAGTTGATACACATTTGAGCCCTATTTATGACATTTTGCATAACTTGCCGTAACACTTCCTGCGATATGTTCGTTATTTCTTGACGAATGTTTTCTTTTAGAGCTGCGAGAGTCTGTGGCTTGTTCACATACACCCGAGATTTCAAAAAACCCCAAAGAAAGAAGTCTGGACTGGTCAGATCGGGTGATCTTGCAGGCCAAGGCAAATCGCCAAAACGAGAGATAACTCGGCCTGGAAAAGCGTCCCTCACTAAGTCCATAGTGTCGCGCGCTGTGTGTGCCGTAGCGCCGTCTTGTTGAAACCAGATGTGCTCCAGCCCCAATTCGTCCAAACTGGGTATCAAAAACTCACGTAACATGGTTCTGTAGCGTTCTCCAGTGACAGTAATCGCATTGCCTCCAGCGTCTTCGAAAAAATAGGGTCCGATCACTCTGTCAACACAGATGCCACACCATACAGTAACTTTTAGTGGGTGTAGAGGTGTTTCTTGAATAATGCGCGGATTATCAGTGCCCCAGAACCGAGTATTCTGCTTATTGACATGCCCTGAGAGATGGAAATGGAAACGCAGGAAGTGTTACGGCAAGTTATGCAAAATGTCATAAATAGGGCTCAAATGTGTATCAACTCTGGAGGTCACCATTTAAAAGACATCATCTTTAAATCCTAATGGTACGAAATTTAATGGCACAAATATACATTTAAAAAAATCTAAATCTAGTTTTCTAATTTAGAAAAAATGTTATAGCTGAACCAAATAGGGTCTTTACTTTTGCGCCACCCGTTATGTATGCGTTGTGTTATTATTTGGTATTTTTGGATTGTTACGCCAAAGAAGTATAACTTCTTACGTGCGTACATGAGTACACACACTCTTTTATATATATAGATTGTCAGAAAAAAGTAAAATATAAAAGTCATATTGTTGAAGCGCAAGAAATAAAATTCTGAAGAATTACTTGTAGGAGCTGCTTGAAGAAGAAGTTACCATCACCAGAAACATCAGCTTTTTTCAGAAGTTTATGGCTTTGGGATGTGAGGAAAAAAAGGCCTCACTGCGACGCATGCCGGAAACAGATGGACTCGGTAACGCAAGAGCCCTGAGGCCTTAGACAAGTGGCGTAGATGTCTATATTTCTATTCTGTTCATAGAATAGATCATAAAATGTATAGAATTGACATAAGCTATTGTCGTTACTTTATGTCAATTTCATACATTTTTAATACGCACGCACGCACGCACGCACGCACGCACGCACGCACGCACGCACGCACGCATACACACACAATCAATCATCACAATTCAATTCGTGCTCGCTTGCAATATAATTAATTATTTCTTATTATTTTTATTAAAAAAAACATTTTGAGTCAATGCTCATGCATTAGGACTCACTTTCTCAGTTTGACAGTTAAAAAGACTAAAGGCTAGCGCCTAGAGCGTAAATTACGGCGGACCGCACCGCATCGCATAACAAAAATCCTCGACATCACTTTAGTACATTTTGTATGAACTATTGCATACTGCAGACGGGCTGTATTGCACAAACACTACGAGTACTACGACTACTATGTGCTTTGACGCAATTTAGCAATGTGGTGCGCTGCGGCCGTAGTATGCGCTAGCCTTTAAAAAGTTCAGTTGGTAAGTGGAATTCAATTAAAAATAAGCCGTTGTAAATAAAGTGCTATATTTATTTTACAAAATAGTTACAAAAACAAGTTGACACACAAAATTTTACTGTACACACCTGCAGGTCTGATTATTGTAAGAAAATTATTTAACTCAATAAACATAATGTACAATAATAATAATAATATATATAAAAACTTTACCTATAAGTAATATTTAAACTTAAACAAACGGTCCCAAAATAAAGAAACATAGATCCTAATATTTAATTCCATTCATAAGATTATGGCATTTGTTTAATGTAATACTGAACTTGCTAATACAACAAAAATATGTACGCTGTTCACTGTGTGATCTATATACTTTTTATGAATATGTTTATTATGTATGTTACAAATTAAAACGTTTTGTAGTGTAAAATTAAGCCAAGACTACCGAGATTACAAATCTTCTTACACACGAGTGGTTGCATCAAAGTTAAAATCAAATGACTTTATAGATAAAGCACTTAATTATTCTGGATGGTAAAACTGTTTTATAAATCTCTAATCATCAGTCAACTTCAATGCAACTCCATCATCGTAAGACGACATCCTTTGGTGACATACATGGGACATTTTAAATATTTCACTAAAGTGAATAATTAATTTATGCAGTCTTTAATATACTTTAGAAAATAATCATATTAACCGCTCCATATTTTCATAATAGGCTAAATAAATAATAATACCAGACGATTAATGGTAACATACCCTACCAACTTAATTAACAATAAAAAATTTATACATACAAAATACAATATCAGCACATAATTCTGTAAAGAACTTTAAAACATTCTAAATATTGGTCTAGTTATTTATTGCGTGGAACATTACAGTTCCATTTGAATACACAAACTACCTGATCGATGCAAACACTTTAGTAAATCTAAACTATGTAAGGATTAGTGATATTGCTTGTGTTCATAGTTTATATGGTAAAAAACGAATGCATTCATGTGGTCTACACACGACAGCGGGCCGCAAGCGACAGCGACAACGACCATCACGTGAGTAACATTACGCTTCCGCCTGTTTATTTTGGGGTTTATTAGGCTTACTACTAATATTCGTCTAATACATTTGCCTACGCATACAGGACGTCAATAAGACTGAGTAGTAAGCGGCACACTACATGATTAGTATCACAAATTGTGCAGCAACTCTAACAACAATTAAAATTTATTGCTATTTCACTGAAGACTCGAACGTCTTAAGGCAAATTAAATAATGATTACACTATTATATTTAAATTTGACCTATAATTATTTTTTTAATGTGATTATTATTAACATGAGACTATCGAATTATTTTAATATTTTTCAAAGTTCATACAATATCTAGCTACAGTTCAAATCAGCAGCGCTGATTTTAAGTCCCACATGAGCGTACAGAGGTACAGTTACGCAAACAATGAAGAGTAATATAAATAAGTATAGGTACATATCAAAAGTATGTAATTTGTTGGCTTCCTTGAAGGTAAGCAAACCTATAGGAAAAATATAATTCTTGAATATCAAAAATAAAATATGCATTGGTTTTTCTATATTAAAGAGCATGCACATCAATATTGCATTAACAATAAATACACGAATGAAATGGCATAGGACGCTTACTATTTAACTGCGCCATTAAAATTCGTCTTTCATAAAATATAAGAGACCGGTCTCCTATTAAGTAGATACTAGTTATTTATAATTAGTAATATTTAAAATAGTATAGTATCATTATATGTGCTTAGAAACACATTAGTAATGGACTGAAACATGAGTGTTTCATATCGACGATTCATTACCACCAGCTCATATGACAAGTTATTCAATTTATGCTTAGTTTCTCCCTTATAACGGCTTTAAATGTAAAAAAAAAGTATTAATAACTGTTTTCTTCCTTTTTTGGGTACCTTGGTAGCATATTTTAATTTAACGTAACTCTCATTGTGATACTTATAGAGTAATTCATTACTTGTACTATGTATAGAAATGGGACACTTCTCTTGTTTTCAAAGCTTGGCACACGATTTATAAATGATATGTTTATGTTGTAATGCTCTGCTGAGTGGAGATGCACGTAATATTTGTGTATAAAAATATAGTGTAGTGCCAAATTGAGGGTTGTCATAATCAGGGCTATTAATAATTTCTCACTCAATTTTAAATTTTGGAAGCCCATTTTTGTTTATTATGTTTGGAGGAATGCACATAAACGGTTTACTTGAATTTAAAAGAACTGTCCTATTTCATATAGGTACTACTTACGCGTAATTGTTATTGAAACACACGGTGTACAATATACTCGAATGACTTTAAAAATATTATACTCGAAATGCTTAACAACCGACTAAGTCACTATGGTCAAACAGTAGTTCGTCTACCTTCCCTACGACTTCAAAAAGTTTTCGCTAATTCGATGTATAGAAAGTTAGTTAACTTTCGAAGCTGGCTTACACAATAATGTATATAATGACATCAATGGCAATTACAACAACGACAAAATTCAAGGATATTATTCTAAACACCCAAGGCGTCGCTCGTTTTATTAGTACACTACGCAAGTCACATGCTGATATGTAATAGACAGTAAATCGATTCAAATACTGATAGAAAGAATAATTACTCGATTATTATTTTTTGTTGTACATAAAAAGCGTTGAAATATTAATTAAGCGCACAAACTGTAATACTCGTCGCATCGACTCGTCCACGCATCACACTCGCTCTCGGTACGATCACAGTCGAGAAAATCGCACGTTTAATAAATACACTAATATTAATTAGGCCGTCTTAAGACAGATAATCACAATTTCGCTAAATTAATATTTTTTTCGACGTTCAATTCAAGCGAATCGGTCAAACTCGTTTCTACTCTTTGGATTCAAATTTACCTGTAACAAAAAATGTCTCTTAAGGTCACACTTCAGGGTATCACTAAAATATGTAACGTTGGACAGAGTTCGTACTAAATTGCCATATTCACCAAACTCGGCAAGTGAATCGATGACTACAGTATGATGAAATTTAATACGCAGGCAATACTGCTGTTCGTTACCTGGTATTCCCTTATTGGCTCTTTACGGCACCAACGGAAAGAAACGGGGCATATCGATATGGTAGACCCCAGACCACATTTATGAGTTTACTAGGAAGAAAAAGTCTAACTGAACATAGTAGCACAGTTTCTACACCGTTAGATGAACATACAGTCGTGGTCAACTAATTAGGGACAATCTCTAGTTAAGCCAAATTGAGACTTCATTTTTTATTTTCCAACGACTCTTAACAATATTCCATATCTTCTACATATAAGTATATAGTGATTGATGTGCCCGATTATACAAATAATAACAACTTCTTAAACATTAAACCTTTTTACAGTATAGCTTATAAATTATCGTAGTGTTATTTGTTCAAAGAATGCTGGCTGGCCATTTAATTAGGGACACTGAGATATTGCGTTCTATTTTCAAAATTTGAATCTCAATACTTTTTAATTTCTTCTCTTCCCCAAGTAGTGCAACACTGGAAAAAAAATTTCTCTTATTGATTCGTGGTAGTTTTAGGGGCAATCCAGTTTTTCAATTTTAAGTTTTAAGAAATTTTCCTTCTAAAGGTTGCCTGGAAAAAATCGCTTTAGCGATGAGGCCGCCCATTGTACTATGTATTGTACTGTGAGATCTATAACATATTTGTAAGTTTGGTGTATGTAAACAAAACTATTTTGAAAAAAGAAATGGGCAAAAATAAAAGTTGCGATCCAACACTACGAAAAATTATCGTGAAGTTTGTTTGTCGAGCGTGGTTGGTCATACCGAAGGATAGCAAACATTTAAATTGTTCGAAAACTATGGTATGCAATGCAGTGCAACATTTCAGGCGCAATAACACAGCTTTAAATATGCCCAGAAAAAAAAAAAAAACGAAAAAAACAACTCCGCATGAAAATAGAATGATAACCAGGCTAGCTAAGAAAGATCCGTTTCTAGGCTCTATTTTAATTAAACACGAAGTGTTTGGGGGAGACGAAAGAGCCGGTGTATCAGCAAGAACCGTTCGACGACGTCTGGTAAAAGCAGGGTTGTTCGGAAGAGTGGCTCGCAAAGTACATTTGTTGAAGAAAGAATATAGAAATGCTCGTTTAGCGTTTGCACATAAATATGGACATTGGACCTACGCCCAATGGCAACATTATCTGACGAGACCAAGATTAATTTGATTTCTTCAGATGGAAGGCAATACGTACGACGTCCTGTTAAAGCGGAAATGAATCCAAGATTCACAAAAAAGAAAGTGAAACATAACGGTAGAAACATTAGAATGTGGGGTTCATTTTCTGGAAGTGGAGTGGGACCTGTGAGGAAAGTTCAGGGTAACTTAGACCAACATCAATACAAAACAATATTAGAGGCAACTATGCTTTCCTATGCTGAGGAGCATCTCCCTACTATATGGACGTATCAGCATGATAACGACCCGAAACATACCGCCCGTTCAGTCAAGTCGTTTCTTACCAGTCAGTCAGTATCGGTGCTAGATTGGCCAGCAAATAGCCCGGACCTCAACCCAATCGAGCAGTTTTGGCACGAAATCAAGAAAAAAGTTGACCACGACTGTGTATGTCAAGAACCATTCTAAAAGCCAGACTACTGGTATGGTGGCCTCCAGTATGGCGGCTTAGTGAGATGCTTTTTCACACCCTGCTGAATAGTGTTTACGCGTCATGAGTGCCAACGTCGCATTTTAGTGTCATATTTCGTGGTTTTAATTTTTTATAATTTAATCGGGGCTATATTAGACATTGACATTACATAGGCTTTAATTGAGGGACATCAGTATGAAGTGCTCAACCGTTTGGTACGAGAACCTTTAGATTCTACTATGAAAGGGTGGCACTTCAGCCCCACACGTGTCGTTCTGGATAAAAAGAAAGAGGGTGGGATTAATTCAAAGAGCTCTTTAGAACATTCTCCGTGGTAAAGGCGATAGAAGACGGCCATTGAGGCGATGTCTTAGTGGCTTCTGGGTTTCCGATGATACGGATTGCTCGCCGCTGCAACCTATCGAGTGCATCCAGTAAGTACTATGCGGAGCCATCCCAAAGATGACAGCAGTACTCCACGCAGGAACGAACATGTGTCTTATAAAGAAGACAAAGCTGCTCGGACGTTTAGTACCGCCTCACCCTGTTTAGGACACCGAGTTTACAGGAGTCGGTTTTAATGACGCACTCGATGCAATTCTTGGGGTTGAGATTTGGGCTGACGTCCATACCCAGGATACTAGGCCTTAGTATCCTGGGTATGGACATCATGACTTACTATCCTGTAGTGGTAACGCTGTGTTTCGAAGAGAGGGAGGAGGAAGGAACGGAGATCTTTTGACAGAGAACGCGCACACCTGTTTTCTTGGCATTGAACTCGACCAAGTTGTCACAACCCCACTTAGAAATGCGATATAAGACCTGGTCCAGCTCAGCAACAAGTTCTAGACGTTTAGCCTCGATGTCAGTCTGTTTAGCCGCAGGGTGTCCGTGATATCGCCCATGCACTGTACTATCATCTTCATAGCAATGAATGTTGCCAAGGGACAACATGTCATTGACATGCAGAAGATACAGGGTGGGCGAAAAGACGGACCCCTGGAGCACCTCAGCATTTACCTGCAAAAAATTGGATGCCTAGCCGTCACAAAGGACTCTAATGCGGCGCTCATGCAGGAATACGGCGAACCAGTTGCACAGCTGGGGTGGCAGACACTATCGAAGGCTTTGGTTATGTATTGTGATGGCCAAGGACTCTCCATGCCTGTCTATAGCTTCATCCCATTTATGCGTGATATACGCTAGAAGGTCAACCGTAGACCGTTTCCACCCTGTGACTGGTAGTTCGACATAGTGGCCCTCTTAGGTAGCGGACTAGTTGGGAGTTTATTATCCGCTCAAGCACCTTGCAGATAACTGAGGTGATAGCTATGGGTCGATAGTTGCCTGGCTCAGACCTATCCCCTTTTTTGGGAATCGGTTGAACATTCGCCTCTCTCCAAGCCTCCGGCACAATTCCCCAGGAATAGGACAGGCGGTACAGGCGCGTCAATGCAGGAGACAACTCCGCTGCGCATTTCTTGAGAACCACCGCTGGAATACCACCACTCGGTCCGCTGGCTTTCCGGACATCGAGCGAGCTTAATTCCGGACGGAAATCACGATGCCTAATACGGATATTAGGCGTAACGGAGTCGCGGCCAGGTATACTCGGTGGGTGCAAGCCACGATCGTCGATTCTGGATTTAGCCGCAAAGAGTTCAACAAGCAATGCTTTCTCTTCTCTGTGGGCCAGCGATTCATCAGGATATTACAAGGAGGGCAGCGAAGGCTTGCAGAAGTTGAATTGCACGGCCTTGGCTAGTCGCCAGTAACTACGGTTACCCGTAGTATGGAAAATTAGTTCTTGCCCAATCCGTGCAATGCGCTGGGCATCTGATGTAAGCTCTTTTTGCAACGGCTCCCTTTTTTTTAGCCTACCAAAGTGACTCCACCCCGCCTGATCGTAATCAGCAAAAGCCATAGTCCAAAACTGCTGGTATGATGGCCTCCACTATGGCGGCGAGGGAGGTGAGGAAAGGAGAAAGGGGAAAATTAGGACTCCGGCGCTCTTAATCACCAAACGAAACGCAGTAGTACGGATACTACTACTCTTACATCGATGTTCTATGAGAGGGTAGTAATTTCACGGACGATCCGGCCCATTCATGCTGAAACCAGCGTGGATCTACTACCGTAAAAACTGTTCCCTGTCTAAAGCTGCATGATGCCCATGGGACGGAAGCGAAGTAATCCCGCATACCGTCTCAGTTTGCAGGCAGACGTCTCAGACTGGGACTGTCGTCGCTTTAGTACTAGTAGAAAACATGCTTTTTTGACCTCGTGATCTCTGGTCTACACATTATGTAAATATAACCTTTAATAAAACTATCAACTTGAGGGTATTCTAATATCAACTAAATATGAGGGTAGTCTAATAAGGATACGTACGTAAAACAACGACATAACAAGACTCATACAGGTTGCGCAGGCGCGGGGGCAGCAGGGACGGGGGCGGGGGCGGCGTGCGCGCGCGCTCGTCCGCCGCGCGGCTTGATGCTCTCCGACACCTGCCACATGGCCTCCTCGCTCAGCACGTCGTCGAACTCGTTGAACATCGCCATGATGCGTTCGTTCTTCTTGAACTTGTATTGCCTGCTATCCAAGTCAATATTAATTCATGTAGGTATACGATATAAAAGATCGTCGAAAACGACGTGCTCAATCAGAAATGAGGAAAGCCTCACATGCGTCTCTTTCAAAAGGGGACACTACAAACGAAAATATGTTTAAAATTGGACCATAAATATATTCTTTTAGGCGTTACGCACTCTTTGTGGAACCGCTTCATATTCTCCATGACGTGATACTGCTGCCACCTCTTTGTAAAATTAATGCTACCGTCCGGGAGATGGTCCGGATTGCCGATGTGGACGAAAGTCAAATCTTGGAGGACTAGACCTCTGTAAAAATTAATAGCATATGGTTATTAATTATTTTGAGTATGCACAGAAAATTATGTTAATTCCATTTGTTATTACTTAGTTTCATGAAATACATACATATAGGGTATACAAGGCGGTTGTGTTTCTGCAAGCGCCTGCCTATAAGTGCGGAAGGATGACGAAGAATCGATGATGGCACAGTAATCGTGCAGAGTGTCCAAAATTGAGCGCGGCCAGCCTAGCCGCCGCACGGGCGGGGAGTCGAGCGCCGATAGCAGAGCCAGGTAGGAATTAAAGTTGTTCATCTTGCGTAAAGCCTTCATCACTTTCAAGAACTTGCAGGCATATTTTTCTCTGTCACGGGCATCGTCCTGATAAAACATTTAAAAAGTTAGTGATATAGTATAATAACGACAGAAAATTCTAACCAGCAAGCAGTTAGCAATGTTACGTCCATAGCTAACTGCTTGCTGGTTAGAAATTTAGAATATATAGAATTTTTCTCGTCTAAAATAATAGATCTAAACGAACCTGTTCCAAGATCCTGGAGCGCGCCCAAAAACTCATTTTATTAAAATGTTCAGTAAACCGCGTAAGGTTAGGCGAGCTCTCTTCACACTGTTCTCGATGCCACAGTAGAACTTCAGCGGTGGTGAGTCGTATAAACAGTGCGGCATCCAACAGCGTCATCTGCTCGGCGAGCTCTGTCGCCTTGAAGTCCAGCAACGTATCGCGACGTAGCGATACTGTACCGTAGCAAGGCGTGTCGTACTCGTATCTGTTGTTAGTCTGCAATAAAAGTTGAGACGGACGTTTAGGAGTCTAAGGGTCTGTTTCACCACTAGCTGCTAAAGTGTCTGATATATATATCTTACAGATAAAACATCTTCTAGTTAAATCTGTCTTATATATTTTCAAAGAGTTTATTTGTTAGTTAAGGTTATAATAATAATAATAATATTCTACCACATTGCGTTCAGAATCGTTGAAATTGTTAGTGATGATTTTAATAATTATGTTATGTACCTAATAACTTACACAGAAAATTTTAACTTAAAAATCAGTTGTTGTAAAAACTTTGAATTTTCAATACTTACTTGTTGGAAGTGCAACTGTTTTTGTTTATCGACTAGAATTTGTCTAAGGGCCTTTGCTATAATCAGTTCCTCGGCATCCACGAGCCAATAAATGAATTCCATTATCTCCATCATCAACGGACAGTCCAAATCGGATATGCTGTGACAAACAAAATATCTTAGGTAAGGTAAGAATTTACAAACAAATTGAGACTGGCCACTGTTCTAAAGGCGGTTTTAAAACTAGTGTATTTTACTACGCGTATACAGTCGTTTAGGCATACGCGCTTACTACATTTGCGTTCGAAAACCGGTTCGCTCGTACACGAGCTAATTCATGTTTGCCCGAATTTGTAGTATTAGTGTCAGTGCGTCTTCGATTCGCGTTTATACGAGCCTATCGCATACGCCTTAAAATGTGCAAAACGTGATACTCGCTAAGGCAACATCGCCACTGCGTCGTCAAGTATGTTCCTGTAACGTCTCCTAGTACGTGAGCGGTAGTACATTACTTATTTGTAGGTGAGTTCTAGCATCGACAAGGTAAGAACAAGAAGCGGTAGTGTGGTACATACGTGAGGTCGGCGACAACGCGCGTAAGCAGCGACAGCGTGGAGCGCAGCTCGTGGGTTCGCGCGCGGTAGTGGTGCGCGCGTCGCACCAGCCGCGCAACGAGCCCACTCGGCGACACCCACGTGCGGTACGTCGCCAGGAACGCTTCCTGGTACGCGAAGTCTGTGCACACCACGTTATGTCATGTCATAAGTACGCGTCAATCGATAAAGTACTATAACTTGGCAAATTCGTACGTGACACTTCCATAGTCCGCGGGCGAATTGGGACGTGACGCAGCGGGGTAATAAGAGTAGCGCACGCAATAGAGACTGAGGGGGGTGGGGGTGGGGGGGGCGCAGCGTCAGTTGGTCGCCATAGCTGGTGGCGTTGATGTATATTGGTAGCATAGATTTTATCTTGATTGTTAGTTACGTCTGCCGCCATGCACGTGAACCATGAGAGTATCAAAAACGAATTTGCTTAGCTACAATTTAAGAGACCGCAATTTTTCGAAACTTGCAGCTCACACCAATAAAGCTGGGTTTGCAGTCAATAACATATTTTTTAAGTTGAGACTTTGAAGACTTTAGGTAACTCGTAATCTTCGGTCGGCATCAAGAAAAATCGATTTGAAAAATATGTTACTGTTGTTTTTCAAAAAGCCCAAGAAAGAAGCGAAGAAATTCGCTCACGCTGAACTAAATTTTACATGATTTTACAGTGCAAATACGCTAACTTTCAATTCTAATATTTTATTAAAAATTAAAAAACTGTTATAAACATAGTGATGATTATTAAACTAAAATAATTTAAACTGTTAAAATAATGCATTGACATTGCGATAGTAACAATAAGCAACACTCGACAAGCTTAAAACCGGCAAAAATGTTCCAGACCCAAAGTAAATAATGCTTGGACCACTTACACTCGTCCGATTCTGTAAAGTGAAAGCATGAGTTCAGAAGTTAGAAGCGATTATATGAGATGCTCATTTTGACTAACATGATAGATAGATAAGTATAGACCAAGACCAACATAAAATATTTATGATTTTACCAATGTGGGTGTTTAGGAAAATTTTCACCACCAGTTGGCTATACTTCAACTTTAACATTGGGCCAATCAGGGATTAACTTTCAAAAAGCGCTTGAGAGCTAGACCTGAGGCCCTAGACAAGTGTCAAAGTTTTCTATTCTATTCATAGAATAGATACAAAATGTTTGAGATTGACATAAGCGTTGGCGTTAGCATACGTCAATCCAATACATTTTTTTATCTATTCTATGAATAGAATAGAAATCTTTGACACTTGTCTAGAGCCTCTGACGCATCGGTTCTGCCACCACGTATGCGCCATTTTAGAAAACCCTCTCGGTAGTTTTCTTTTGTTCTTATGCACGTGAATTATCCATTTTGTGAATTAAACATTAAAATTGAAAATATTTGTTTTTATAGAGCTGCCAAAATAGAAGACCTTTTATCACAGTGGCGCCAAATGGTGGCGAAAATTTTCCTAAACACCCTCATTAATTAGAGTTCCTAATTTATTGAAATGTCGTAGAAACATACTCTAATTGTGAATAGTGAGATTAATGGGTTTTCTGCATTCAATTCAAATTATATCATTCAACATTAAGTTAATAACTCTTTATCCATGATCAGATTACACATATTCGAGTAATTTAATCAAACGTAATATAGCCACGGCACGGAACAAAGCCTGTGTTGCTTAGTAAATATTACAAACTTACAATTAACTAGTACAAATATTTACGGATCAGTTTTGTCACGTGTGTAAGTCGAACCCTCAACCGCTTAGTAGACGTAAACGTGCTCGCCACATAGACGTATTTAACCAGCCACGAAACTTTTAATACAATTACTCGATATGTGTGAATTAAACATAATATCCATAAAACGTATAGAATATACCTTTGGTAGCCTTGGTGGCTAGTACAACTAGCGCATCGGGATGTCCGCCACGCACTTCAGGCCCGTCTTTACTAGGCCCTTTGAGGACTAACCACGAGCTGATGTCTGTTTGAAGAATGATGTCGTTGGCGTCAGCCGGCGCTGGGGTACTGTTTCTGTTGCTTTCATTTGTGACCTGCACGGGTTCTGTACTGCCTTCGCTTCTCTGTAAGCCAATTAAAATGTATCACATGATCTTAGGTGACTTAGTTTCAATTCAAAAAATATTTTAATTTTGTTGAATGTAACGTCGGCCGACTTATGAATATAATCTGTTTATATACAGTCGTGGTCAACTAATTAGGGACAATCTCAAGTTAAGCCAAATTGAGACTTATTTTTTATTTTTCAACGAGTATTAACAATATTCCATATCTTTTACATGTAAGTATAATTATACTTACATTCACATCAATGACTAATTAGTCATTGATGTGCCCGATTATACAAACAATAACAACTTCTTAAACCTCTTTACAGTATAGCTGATAATTTATCATAGTGCTATTTGTTCAAAGAATGCTGGCTGGTCATTTAATTAGGGACACTGAGATATTGCGTTCTATTTTCAAAATTTGAATCCTAATACTTTTTTAGTTCTTCTCTTATTGTTTTGTATTAGTTTTGGCGGTATTCCAGATTTTTAATTTTAAGTTTTGAGAATTATTTTGAAGAAATATGGGCAAGAATAAAAGTTGCGAACCAACACTATGAAAAATTATCAAGAAGTTTGTCGAGCGTGGTTGGTCATACCGAAGGATAGCAGAACATTTAAATTGTTCAAAAACTATAGTATGCAATCCAGTGCAACATTTCAGGCGCAATAACACAGCTTTAAATATGCCCAGAACAAAAATATCGAGAAAAACAACTCCGCAAGAAGATAGAATGATAACCAGGTTAGCTAAGAAAGATCTGTTTCTAGACTCTATTTTAATTAAACACGAAGTGTTTGGGGCAGACGAAAGAGCCGGTGTATCAGCAAGAACCGTTCGACGACGTCTGGTAGAAGCAGGGTTGTTCGGAAGAGTGGCTCGCAAAGTACCGTTGTTGAAGAAAGAACATAGAAATGCTCGTTTGGCGTTTGCACGTAAATATGGATATTGGACCTACGCCCAATAGCAACATGTATTATTCTCTGACGAGACCAATGTTAATTTGATTTCATCAGATGGAAGGCAATACGTACGGGCGGCGTCCTGTAAAAGCGTAAATGAAACCAAGATTCACAAAAAAGCAGGTGAAACATGGCGGTGGAAACATTAAAATGTGGAGTTCATTTTCTGGACGTGGGCAAATAATAGGTGCTGAGAAATCAATAGGGTTTTATATTTATATGTACATAACCGTTTATTGCTCTTCACTATCTTGAATGTCCCTAAATAGTTGACCACGACTGTATATCCATCCTATTAGTATTATAAATGCAAAAGTTTGTGTATGTGTACGTGTGTGTGTTTGTTAAAACTCAGCGCCTAATCGGCTGAATCGATTTCGATGAAAATTGGTATGTAGATAGATTAGATGATAGACAGACATAGGTTACTTTTTATCTCGAAAATCGGTCTGGTTCCCGGGGAATCCAACGAACCATATTTTACGCGCGGGTGAAACAGCACCGCGGAAAGCTAGTATTATTATATTTTCGGATAGGAATACAATATTTACGCTGAACTAATTTCAGAGGATGATATTTCGCAAATACGTAAACAAAACAGGTTTGTAGCAAAAATTTTATATATTTTATTAGTTTCTTTATTAGTACTTTATAAATGAGATTGTTTTCATTTGTGTTTAGCTCTTATAACTTCTTTGTATGAAAAAAGTCTTTGGCTGTTGGGTTGATATTATTATTACTTATTAAGTACAATCGTTAATACATAGTAATAATGATCAACCAGCAACAGGTTTTTTCACGATTATTAACAGCATTTTTATTCATATTTAAAAAACGAGTACAAATTATTTATTTAAATTTCGACTGGACAACATCTGTCGGGTCAACTGATAGTAAATAAGAACGCATATATTTTTTCAGAATACTCTTTAAATACCTGCGACGGCACAGGGGATGGTGTCGGCTGTACGATCATTTCAAGTTCATCCTCCAGTGGAAACTTGCCGGGTACTGTTACACTGGTGAATGATTCGTCAGAATTCTGAAATAAGAATAATAATACTTCCTACTGAACTGAACACTAAGCAACTAGAGATGGGCTTATAAATTAATTTCAGTCACTAAATACAGTAGAGTGGCATGTGGCATACTATACTAATACAGATTATTTATACCTGTGTTAGTTCACGGGGACTCGTCCACGGGACTGAGCGAATGCCACGCGTACGAAATTCTCCTTCATTACTTGTCACGGGTATCCCAACGTATTATACTATCTGCACCTTTAGGATTCGCACATACACTATCATTACACTTTCGGGTCATCCTATCTTTCCAAACGTGTTGATTTATAAAATTAAGTATGATAAACTTACGTTATTTAATAATGTTTCATCGGCGCTGTGGTGAGAACTATTGTGTGATGATGGCCGAGGTGATGGAGGGGGCAACAGTTCGTTACTCATTTGTAACTGTTAACAAAGATAATAAATGTGTCATTCATATCACATTTTTAGGGTTCAATATTAAATGAAGTGATGCTTTAGTAAGCCAACATCTTCGACTGTCTGTATCTTACTTTTAAAATCTTCCTAGTGTTGTGAACGACAGAAACTTATTCCGAAACTGATATTTTACTTTAAAATAAATGTATTACCTGTTTATTCTTGCTCATCTTAGGCGGCAGAGCTGGAGGTGGCTCTAGAGGAATAGGACTAGTACCACTAGATGTAATCATATTGACACTGTCTTCAGAACCACTATAATAAAGCAAAGAATACAATATTTCAGTCTTCATTATAAAATATAGGTATCTAAGGGTTACACGCATAACGACTGATTTCACACATATATACTTAAACGCGTAATGACTTATACGCGTATTGACTTACACGCATATTGACTAGAGATGTGCCGACTAGTCGGTAAAGCTGACTATCCGTATTTAAAATACTTGTTTTCGATAGTACAACTGTGTAATTTATTCAACCGATATTGATACTTATTAGTAATTACGGTTACCGACGCTCTCTTAATAAAAAAAATTTTCTAAGTGTATGTTTTTTTTGTATACAATATTTACTCTTCACAACTAAGAAACGAAAGACGAAATATTATTAGCTTCTTTTACTCAGCAAAATGCCGTAGCGACTATCGCTGGAACTAGCAACTTACATACTAACTACATTTTATATTAACATTGTAGTATGTAAGTGTCTTTTTTTATATTAGCCTACCAAATTGACTCCACTCCGCCTGATGGTAAGCAGTCAGGGTAATCCAGAAGTGGTCTTCGTCTTATACTGCTGGTATTGTGCCCCCACTATGGCGGCTGGGAATGGGGTAGCGGAAGGGAATGAAGGAGGTGAAGAAAGAAGAAAGGGGGAAAATTGGGCCTCCGGCGCTCTCACTCACCGTAGTACAGTCACAGTAGGTACTTTAACATTGTGCTCCAGACAATATTCTCTCAATAATATAGATATAGTTATCAAGTAACTACTTATTGTGTGTATGTCTTATTATTTGAGCATATTCATTATTATCTAGTATATTTTTTTCATAATACTAGCGGCCCGCCCGCGCTTCGCATCGATGTCCATTTGACCTCTTAAGGCGTTCAATATAGGTACATTATCTCGCGTAAATTAATGCAACAAGATTTAAAACGATAATTTATCTAATATATCGATACAATTACATTGTTTATTCGTAAAGTTTTGTCTTTCTAGAATATTTATCAATGTTTTGGTTTTTATATGAATTACATTAAAAAGTATGAAATAGTCGTACCTCATTGGTGGGTTTCCAAAGTGTTGTACAGTAAACGATTGTGCTATAGAGCGTTGTACTTGTTGTCGTTGTACGCTCAAAGTACCATCACTAGTATGTTTCGCACTGAAAATAATTATATCAAGATAAAAGTTAACAAGTTTTGTTTATAATCATAGCATACTACGATAAATTATCAGCTAGCAGACAATAATTACCTATTAATATTAGTCATCGTGATTATGTTAAGCTTTTATTAGTTTTAATGATAGTTGCTAATCAAACAAAGGCACCTTTGCATGTTTTCATCATGTGCCAATAATTTAATGACTATTCATAGTGTACATGATAGTTTTTTTTATTTGTCTTTAAAATAACCTTTATTTTCAAAAAAGCTTAAGTACGCTTTGACGTCGTTACAAGAAAGGTAAAGTAGGTTGATTACTAAGTTTGTTTGATATTTATTATTGTTAACCATTATAAGTAGAGGATATTATTATTAATGTTAAAATAGGTAGGTAGACTTATTGTAGATTGTTTACCTGGCCAAGTTGTATGTATGTATGGAATGTCTAAACATGTCCGGCGGCGCGACGGCATTGTTCGGCGGATGACTGCAGTTGCCAAACATCTCCATGTACGCCATTACTACACACAAATGTGACACGTGAACGCTACATTCAACAAAACGGGTATATGCAAGGCGTACTAAAATTTATTGCTAGATATTATTTTTATAAAACATTTGTATGTGAGAAGTCTTTTAAATCGTATAACCTTCAAGGTTTCTGTAATTATTATATAGGTACCCACCTACATTGGACGGTTTTCCTGAACTTAATAAATACATAGTTCAAATGAGCAAACTATGTACATATTATTATATAAAGCAGAAGAGATTGTTTGTTTGTTTGAACGCGCTAATGTCTGGAACTACCAGTCAGATTTGAAAAATTCTTTTCTTTTTCTTTTGCGTGTGATAGCCCAACTCTCGAGGAAGGTTTTAGGTTATGTAACATCCCACTACAGGCGACGGGAGCAGAGCAGTAAGCAAATACGCGGGTGAAACCGCGCCGCGGAAAACTAGTATGTACATATACAACACACTGCTAAAGAGAGACTGTCTGAAGATACTACTGACTTAACTTTTTACTACTTTTAACACTACTTACATAAAATAATAAACATAGTCCAATTCACTTGCAATACGTCCAAATAAGGCAGATGACAGCACTGTATAATGGCAAGGATTTACCTATGATTTCTATTCAAATATTTGTACCTCGATCATCGATAGATATCTCAAGCTTAATACTAAGATGAAAAATTACTATGTAGTACTTAATATAATTTTAGTATAATAGATATAAATAGATAAAAAGATAATACACAATGTGCGATGAAGAAAATGAAAATCACTTTGAAAAATAATCTGTCAAACTATACCTCGTGCCTTATCGTCTGAGAATAAAGGTCATTCCCACCAAAAACAAACTTGAAGTGAAAGTGTGTACCCCCAAAAACAATTTTTCTACTATGTTACCTACCTAATATTTTATGACTTACCTATGTATCTGTATCTCTAGGTTATTCTCGACTAAGTACTGAAAGTATTTTTTAATAACGAAAATCGTGACAAAATTATTTAATCCTATAATTTATTTCTTTACAGTTAGCGAATTGTCTACTTTTATTATTGTTTTATCCCAAATAAATACATTTCTACAGTTATATTCAATAATTTGAGCAATCACAAAAATTTATTCTATAAAAATAAACAAATTTTTCCTCTTCCACTCTGAGGTTTGCTGGAAGAAAACTCACTTTTGAGTTAAGCTCGCCTTTGTACATTATATTTCTTACCAATTATGTAATATGTTCTATGTGTGTACAATAAAGAATAAACGAAACGAAAAAAATACATTGGTGTCATGTTAATTAAAAGAACCTGACGTCACGAACGGTTAGTTCCGCGGCACTATGGGTAGGTATGCAATGCATTTCCATCATCTTGTTCATTTATTCGTGTTGGAACAGCGCTTTTGTGCGTACGTTTTCGGAGAATTCTAACGATACAATCGATAGAGTTCAGATTTATAATAAATGTCACGGATTATACATCTGATAGCGAAAGCTTAGTGACAACAAGTGAATATAGTGAGGAAGAATTGTGTATTGACTCATCTTGAAATCCTAACACAGTACAATATGATTCTTCTATCCTGTAGTAGTAGTGAGTACTTGTATGCTATTTGTAAAGTATAAAAAATGTTTACAACCCAGAAAAAATCGTCCGATAGGTCAATGTACTTACTTTATTTTCAATCCATTTGGTACGAGATATAAGATGAAACAGCAATAACATTTAATGAAGCACTAAATACATCCATTATCAGTGATAATTAACTACGGCTTGAGTTCTGCTGTTGTTAACCAAAGTGAATAAGCGCTATAAGCCCATTCGTAAACAACGTCGTTGGCTTAGACGTGGATAGCAAGCGAGGCGTCTACCGTGACACGAACAAAATTATCAAAATCAAAATTCACATGAATGAATCATGTTAATAATTTTAATTAGTTTTATCAATGTTTATCGTCGACATTGAAAATGACATGGTACAAAAGTTGAGCTAATTCATTATTCTAAAAATAACATAATATATAAAATTCGTTATTCATGGTAGAATCCACGAACATTGACGGTGAGATCGACGCTATATTTTCTAAGTGAGTGACAAAAAGCGCTAAAGCACATCGGATGAGTCTCCAAACGTCCGTTTATGGAGTGGACCTTAACGTTCTAAAAGATAATGATCGCTATGCTTGCATGTTGGTAAAGGTCGTGTCGTCGGAGCTAAGTAGCGCTTGTCATGCATAGAACCACTCACCGCTGTACGCCACGCTTTGGAACACTGCCGCGCCGCACCGGCACAACAGACAAACATGTCGTTATTGCCCCACATTATACAATATATTATTCATGTATCAAGGCGCCCAGGGAATGAACAATGCTTTAGAAGATTTAGAGGAACATTAGTTGGATGACACACTAACACATGCCTAGAGACGGACCGCGAATTTTGCGCGTGTACTCGTTCAAACTGAGATACTCGCATATAATGCTAAAAACAGACTCGCGGCCGGTCGCAAAGCTCGTGGCGGAATGTTTTCCATCTAAAAGTATTCAAATGAAACATACTCATTCTCGTCGATCATGGAAATGAAAGTATTCGTCAAAAGAGTATACACAGAAACATGAAAGTGCATTGAACAGGGACGGTGCACAGATCAACGCACGGTGCTATTGACACATTCATCGCTCCCCGTCGACAAATTATATACATTCGACAATACTGCAGGGCCAATATTTGACCGAGCATTTATTCAGTTTTACCAACAAATTCAATAATCTATTTACAAAGATGCAAGTCGTTGCATTCCACCACCAAGTTCATCACCACGAACATCATCAGATCGCCCGACAAGAGTGATACGGTAATACATATTGGATGAAACAATCGTCGCGCAAGGAGTTTTAATTCTCGCGCAATAGAGATCAGGGCCCCTACCACAACCTCTTTTAACAATCTTATTATAACCTTACTTTGTCTCTTATCCTTGTAATAATGGTAAGTACAAAAGAAAAAACAAAACAAAGTGACATTAAAATAATTTATATTATTATATAAAGCGGAAGAGTTTGTTTGTTTGAACGCGCTAATCTCTGGAACTACCAGTCGGATTTGAAAAATTATTTTTGCGTAGATAGCCCAGTTCTTGAGGAAGGCTATCACGCACAACACATCATCACGCTACTGGGAACAGAGCAGTAAGCAAAGACGCGGGTAAAACCACGCTGCAGAAAGCTAGTACTGCTAAAAAAGGTGATGGTAGGCTAGTACTTTAGAGACATTTGAAAAATAATGCATTTTTTTTATAGATGTCTTTTTTTTTCAGAGAGAACTGCTGTTTAACAGCATCTGTATGTCGCCCAAAACAACAGATTGCAACGAGGCGCGCTGATACAATAAAGGCGGGTAAAAGATAAACAATACTGACTGTGTTTCTTCTTGAGCGGCAGCGGCGGCGGGCGCGGCGCCTGGTGTACGGCCAGCGTGTGCGGCCGCGCCTCGCGCGCCTCTCCGTCCCCGTGAAGCGAGCACAGCGCTGACGTCCTGCAAACACCACACACGTACGTTATACTTATTACACACGCACTGCAAACGGTATAACAGCAGCCGGCAAACAATTTGAACAATGACCTTGAATGCACAGAACTCATAAATTTATAATCATACGGGAATTAACGCGATCATGCATTAGGTATTTACATACCTTATTTTGCTTGACGTTTCGACCAGGTTACACCGGCCGTGGTCACAAGCAGACTGGTGTGGTGATGTGAATATAAGGTTCACATACGAAATGGAAACGGAAAGATCGTTTTCATTTTTAGATGTCAAATTGAGTGCGAGAACAGATCGGTCCTTATCACACTGTGTCTACCGCAAACCAACACACACGGACAGACATGCTACGTCGCATCACCACCCTCGTCACTTGCAGTCCGTTA
Organism: Parascotia fuliginaria; assembly: GCA_963082885.1. Lineage (NCBI taxonomy): Eukaryota > Metazoa > Arthropoda > Insecta > Lepidoptera > Erebidae > Parascotia > Parascotia fuliginaria. The sequence goes on along the minus strand of OY720173.1, from coordinate 9,136,194 downwards.
TGACTTCATTGAAGAACAGCCTACGATCTGTGTGACCCTGAGCATTTAGAGCAAGAACTAGATCATGTTCAGGAGGTACTTAGTCGTAATGGATATAAAGGGAATCGGCGACGCAGGCAGCCAACGAAAAGGGTTCAAACGTCCAGAGGTCAACAGCCTTTCTGCCCTACATTAAAGGTGTGACTGATAAGATAGGAGACCTGCTTAAACAATACTGTATAAACACAGTCTTTACACCTGGGGCCAAAGTTAACAGCATGGTAGGCACGCCAAAGGATGTTTTGCCCCTACAAACACAGGGCGTTTAGTTCGTACATAGGTCAGACTAAGCGGACTATTGCTGAAAGGGTCAAAGAACATATCGCCGCTGTAAAGAACCAAGACCAGCAAATCAGCGATTGCCGAACATATTCTTCAAACGGACATATAATAATATTATATTTACTAATACTCGATTTGCGTAATCGATTAATTCTATTTAATTTATTATTACTCCAAATATTTGTATTTATGTTAAATAAATATGGTACCTATTGTATTTTATTATATCCGTTGATATATAAACATTAAGATAATAAGACAAACAGCGTAGGTACCTAATCTAATATTTAAAAGTAATTTAAATTAAGCGCTGACCTCTAAAAGCAACAATTTGACCACGGACCCCACGGACTGAAATGGAATACTGAGATACTTTTGAATATTTTCCCACCTGATGTGAAATTGTGAAATATTGACTAAATGGAATTTGTATGTATGTTACGATTTTAATATGTATACTATATTACAATAAAACAAATGAACTCAGACCTGCGAGGGCAAACCCAAAATAAATAAAATTACAAAAAATTATGTACCTATGATATGTATTGGTTAAACTTATTTCTTCAAATAAATCACAACATTGGTTTTCAAAGACAATATAGAGTACAGAAAAAATAAAACTGTTAATCAATTTGACGTCTTTATTCGACCGCAAAAAAGAATTCGTTATTTTATTAAATAATCTAGATTTGATTATTAATCATTAGTAAAAATAGTTGCAAAATGAATTAAAAATAGTGAACAGAATGTGTATAAATCAATGTGTCATCGGTTATGCAGTTTTTTAATAGTAAAATATTGAAAATACTGTTTGTTTACATTGTCTGAAAATGGATTTGGTCGGGAGTATAGGTATTATGATAGCGAAGTACATTTTTGGGTAATATTGAATACTCATTACCTACTTATTAGTAACTAGCGGCCCGCCCCGGCTTCGCACGGGTGGACATTTTTTTAAACATTTTGCTCGCCGAGTTGCACACTGCGCTGCGTGGAGTCACACCGACGCGGAGGCGTGTATTTTTTGTTTATATTGACATTTTTAATTTTGAAGGTCATATCTTTTGAATGGAATGTCCGATTTCAATAATTCAAAAAGTAGTCAACAGGTATTGAAACAGTCTTGAATACGAAATAATTTATTTTGATAAGAAATATTAAAATGGTGGGGATAACATCGTCTGATTTTGATCGGCATCGGAATCGATTTGATGTATCGCTATTTTAAATCGTTTACAATTATAATGAAACAAAGCTTGTTTGCCTTGTTTGCCAGGTAATGTACACAGTGGTGCCATGTCATTGAAAACTTTATTTACACTATAGATAGAGATCGCAGCCGTAATTATTTTATCTTATATCAATCACCTGATTTCGACAGAGGGGAAGAGTTGTTGCACGTCGACGCGAATGTTGCGTCGCGTCTTGACCGGCAGCTTGGGCGGAGTCTCCGACTCGTCTGACGTGATGCTCGCCAGTCTGCCGCCAAAATACAACGTTACGAAATAGAGAAGCCAATACGCGCAATTTAATATGTATACGCATGTAACTAAATGTGATAAAGTTTACACGATTTGTTGAAATGTATGACGTGATATGATCTTATCTGTGATGCTTGCATTTAAGTACAATGTAATAAGTATGTCATCATTTATACCTACTTGAAACGCTTTTACAATGTAGTTTAACATTTTTAATTATTCTCAATTACCTTGTTAAATTGTAACATCATGTTATTACATATGTATTAAGACAGCAGATCCTAACGAGTAGTCGTTTACGGGTGTAGGAATGTGTGATAATAAAGAGGGAACACTCACTTTGAATGGTACGCGGTTATACTGTTGGTATTTGTTACATTCATGCGGCTCTCAAAGCTTTGGACTGTGCACTTCATTTCTGTCGCACAGTCTGTACTGTTAAAAATACTGCAAAAACAATAACAGGAAGCATGACACTCAAGAGGTTTAATATACTTTTCCATAGTAAATTAAATTTAAAATGTCTATGCATGTATTCCTATTTTAATGTAAGGTAATAAAAGTATATTAAATTTCTTTCACACACAGAAGACAGAACAAATGATGAAGACTAGATAAATAGTGTCGATTGAAATTTGAAAGAGTAAAGTGTTATAAAACTGTGCAAACAAACATCAGGGCAGTGTTTCAAACAAAAACAATAGAGTGTGATAAGAAGTACCTGTCTGTATGGCTAGAGTAGTGGTGTGATGAGAATGAGGACGTAAAACTATGTTCTGAAGACATCTCGGCGTGACCGACAGACACGAAACCAGACTCGTTGGAGAAACTTGCAAACATAATGAACAAAACAAATTATACCTATTAACTACTGTTCAAAAATAAAATTTTTATCATAACCAAATCACATTTCCACGTTACATGAAAATAGATAATAACATAAACATGCATTTTCCGATATATTCAAGACTATAAACAAAAAAACAACATCAACAGTACATAATTTCTGAAGGGAAGTAAAAGTCTGTTTATGGTCGAGAGATTTGTGTCAAGGAAATTAACCGACTATAAATAATAGACACTCGTAAGAACAAAATGGTATCCATTTAGTGGAATACATACCGATTGTGATTGGAGTGAGTGTGCGCGTGAGAGGAATTCATATTTGACTCGTGCGACTCTACCGAAGCGCGTAACTCGTTGACATTGTTGCAACTGCATACTCCTAAAACATTAAACAAATCTCATATTTAGTTTTTATTTTTTAGTCTGTGGTGAGTTTAGTCTGAGGCGCTCATATCTCGTTACGCTCACTGATTGATAAACGATTAGCGGATTTGGCAACAAAGAGTGCGGCTGGCCCATGTATGCGACAGCATAGTTGAATTTGGTCTGATCTGAGCGTCTCTTTGCTTCGAAAGGCACGTTGAAAGTCGGTCCCGGCTGTTACCATGTTGACAAAGTCGTTAAGTCAGGTCAGATGCCTCTATAATAAATTATGGGTGACCTGAACAAATCCTGACATTAGATTGACCACGCACCACTCAATAAGAAGTCTGTAGTAATGTAAAAAAAACACAGGCATACAATTTATTGTGTTTCCATCGTGATACATCGAAAACGATAGTAGCTCACGACATTGGCGCAACAGCAACAATATGACCTCCTTATCTACTAGACCATGTACAGCCAAAACACGATCGACTATTATTTGCGTCATAGACAGTTGCCGGCGCGGCGTGCAAACTTTCATCATGGGAAATTAACACACTGATCCGTAAGAAGACAAATAGCAACAGCGCACGAAAGTTTGATGAGACCACTCTCATCAAACTATTGTGCGCTGTTGTTATATATGTGTCGCAGGCAAATTGAATAAATCCACCGTTTACATACTGCCTCGGCATTTTGTAAACGCTTGTTGTCATCGGCGTTATGTAATATGCCGAAGGCAGATTGGGTTAGGTTAGAACTGAGAGCCACCCCCCAAACGGGGTTCTCGCCTTGTCGCGGCGGGGGGGCCTAGTAGCCGTGGTTGCCCGGAACCACGGTGAACCAAGAGGAACCCCCAAGGAGGCGCCGCTCTTCTGGGCTTTGGTGGTAAGCCCACGATGGAGCAGCTCAGGTGGGTTGCGGTGCTGTATGGGCGGCACCGCAACTGGGTCGGGCTGCGGTGTTGCTTCGGCGACACTGTAGCTGAGGGAGAGGAGTGCCGGTATAACGGTGCGCCGCTCTCCCTACCTTCCGCGGCCTCAGCGGGGCAGCAACCGCCAGATTGCGGACGCGGTGGGGCCGCAGGGGAAGAGGAGTGTCGGTATTGCGATGCGCCGCTCTCCCTATCCTCTGCGGCCGGGTTGGGAGGTGGCCTACGGGCGGCGATCGGGCAGTCGCCGCCCGAACAGCACGGGCTCGAGATGGCAGTGCGCGTGTTCCGCACGCACCTCTCGAGGGAGGGGGGGCTAGGTCCCCCAAATCGGACGGGGCTCGCTCGCGTGTGGTGAGCGGGCCGTGGCCCGTCGGGATCGCGGATAAATGCGCGAGCGTTTCCCGTGACCCCGACACTCTGGCCGTCTGGAGGAACACCGTGGGTTTTAGTCGGTATGCCGGCCGCTGTCTCATTGTGACCGGAGAGTCCGACATAACTCCCGCCTCGTCCAGGCGGGTGCGTACGCGTAATGCGTTTCGCACGAAAAAAAAAAATTAACTGTGAGCCGGCGCCGCGACCTAGTTGCGGCGCTCGCGACGGCTTAACTCTCGCTGCCGGCCATGGTTCTGTTCATGGTCCACAGCGAGAGGGCTTGGGAGGGAGTCACCTCCTTTTAAGAGGTGATGCTCGCCAAGGAGGCGGCCGAGCGGGAGAGGGAGATGACCACCTTGCTCCCCGCCCGTCGCGCACGCACTGGGCGTCGCCGTGGGGCGCGCCGGGATCTCCACCCACCGTAGGAGGAAGCCTGCGGGCGGCGATTAGGCAATCGCCGTTCGAACAGCACAGGCCCCAGAAGGCGGCGTACGTGTTCCACAAACGCCTCTCGATGGAGGAAGGGGGGCTAGGCCCCCTCAAATCAGACGGGGCCCACTGGCGGTGAGCGGGCCGTGACCCTTCGGGGTCGCGGGTGAATGCGCGAGCCTCTCCCGTGACACTCTGGCCGTCTGGAGGAACACCTTGAGTTTTAGTCGGTATGACGGCCACGTTCGCATTGCGGTCGGAGAGTCCGACATAAGCCCTGCCTCGCCTAGGCAGGTGCGTACGCGTAACGCGTTTCCCACGAAAAAAAAAACCCCCGCGCACGAACTGAGCGAGCGAAGCGATCGTACCGCGCAGCGGCCGGCTAGTGCTATAAACGACTTTTGTTTGTTGTGAAATGAGTTAAAACATTCCAAATTAGATATACACATTGCTGACCTATCAACATATCCGGCGTTATGTAAATTGCCGAGACAGATTGTAAACGGCCGATTAATACAATTTGCCTGCGACTTATGTATAAAGAACCAAATTAGCATTTAGAAGATATCGCAATCGAAATATTTTTTGAAATTTTGCCAATATCCGTGCACAGTGCATTTAGGGAAACAAACAGAAACTATGTCACGACTCTGTGTTCCCTGATTACCACTGTTACAAACGAATATTGTTATTAATGTAGTAAGTTTATTTCTCTTGAAAATTATTTATTTATTTACATAATTTATTTATTATTGTTAAAAATCATATTTTCGGTTTCCGTATTATTCATATCTACGTAAGTTAAATTCTTATTTGTTGTTATCATCATAATCATCATCATCATCAGCCTACGGCAGTCCACTGCTGGACACAGGCCTCTCCCAAGGCGCGCCATCTTGCCCGATTTACGCCTGTTTGCATCCAGTTTCTGCCATCCGCCCTTTGTAAATCGCCGCTCCATCTAGCGGTGGGCGGGCATCCCACTCTACGTTTTCCTGTACGCGGTCTCCACTCCAGAATCTTTCGGCTCCAGAATTGTCGGATATGCGACAAATATGACCAGCTCACTTCAGAGTGCTTATTCTCAGAGCTGTATCAGTAACTTTGGTTCGCCGTTGAATCTCGTCGTTACGGATTTTGTCGATCAGACGAACGTCAAGCATAGCTCTTTCCATAGCCCTCTGAGCGACTTTCAACTTATGGACTAGTTCATTTGTGAGTGTCCACCTTTCAGCACCACAGGTCATTGTAGGTATTGGTCAAACACCTTAGTCTTTAGGGTTTGCGGTATGGGCGACGTAAATAAAGACTTGACGGAGTTTGTGGGACGCTGCATAACCCAACTGAATAATCCTCCTGTCGATTTCCCTCTCGATGTCGTTTTTACCTAGTTTTAGTGTTTGTCCAAGGTAGTAATAGAATTTACCATTTCGAGAGGTACATCATCAACGATAATTGATTGCGGCGTAACGTGATTATTGAACATATAAGTCGTTCAGCATCCCTTGGAGCTCCTCTGGGGTCTCAGCCATTATGACAATATCATCGGCAAATCTCAGGTGCGAAATGTGTTCCCCGTTTATGTTTATGCCACGTCCTTTCCAGTCTATTGTCTTAAAAGCATCTTCCAACACAGCAGTGAACAGTTTCGGAGATATGACATCCCTCTGTCTCACGCCTTCGTGTAGTTGGATAGGCTTTGTCGGACGACCCTGTATTTGGACGGTCATTGTGGCGTTGCTGTATAAGCATTTCAGTACACTGATATATCGCCAGTCAACTTGGCAGCTCTGCAAGGACTCCATGACAGACCAGATCTCGACAGAGACAAAGGCTTTTTCATAGTTTGTATTTCTCTGTCTTTTGTTTGACTTCCCTGATAGTGTGGATGTGATCTAATGTGCCAAATCGTCCGCGAAATCCGGCCTGTTTCGAAGGATGAAACTCGTCAAGTCTTCTTTTAAGCCGATTCGTGATGAACCTTGACAACAGTTTATAGACATGGCTCAGGAATGAGATGAGCCTGTAGTTTTTCAAAAGAGTGTGATCTCCTTTTTTGAAAAATAGTACTACGATACTCCCCTCCCATGTGCTTGGAGTCCCCGCTATGAAAATCAGAATTAAATAAGCGTCGGAGCTCTTGCACAGGTTTGCCGCCTGACTTCAAGAGCTCCGTCGTAACACCATCCACACCAGGGGCTTGCCCATGTTTCAACTGTCCAAGGGCCAACTCGATCTTCTCTGGGTTGATATCTGGCAATTCATCTGTAAAGTGGCGGATCAGCCTGGCTCTCGGATCTTGTTGGGATGGCAAGTGTTGCAGCGTTAGAGGCGTACAGTTTGCCGTAGAATTTTTCGACTTCAGCGAGGACTTGAGGTTGAGACGTGAGGATTGCTTCATTCTCGGTTTTTATCTGTCTTAAGTGGCTTGTGCCGTAGCCTTAAGTAGCTTTTGTTTGAACACTTTGGAACTTTTATTTCGATCGATTGTGTTCATAATGCGTTGCATGTTTGAGTGACTTAGTTCCCTCCGTATTGATTTTTTATGAACTTTGAGAGAGCCATTCGGTCCGAGGAATGATGTACCATTTCACGTCTCTTGCTTATGAGCTTTAAAGTCTCAGCTGATAGTCGAAGAATATCGGCCCATACTTTTTCGTTCGCAGAACCGTTTGCCCATATCTATATCTATGTCCTTGTAAATCTATGTCTAGGTCCTTGTCAATGTCCTGTGTTTTCAAGTTTTAGGGCATCAAAACTGTTCTTTAGCTCTAAACTGTTCGGAGCCTGTGTTGGTTTGTTTCAAAGTTGGTCTAAATACGGACCTCATCATGCGGTTTCTTTCAGCTATAAGGTATATATTCAGAGTGCCCTTTACCAATCGGTGATCGCTTCCCGTGTTAAACCTGTTGATCACAGAGACATTCCTAAATTTGCGCTTTTTGTCTGTCACGATGAAGTCAATTTTATTTTTAGTTATATTGTCGGGGCATTGCCAAGTCCACTTTTTGGGGTTTCTTCTGAAAGAAAGAATTCATCAGAAACAGCACTTTCTTCTCACGAAAATTATCTAGCATATGTCCTCTGTGATTTCTGCTACTATACCCATGTGGCCCCAAAACAGTTACAATGCCCTATGCTGCCCCTACTTTGGCGTTAAAATCCCCCATAACAACATTGAGGTGAGTCTTTGTGGTGTTGTGCAAGACTTTGGCTATGTCTTCATACGTAGCATCTATTTGATCATCCGGATATATCGACGTGGGTGCGTAAATTTGTATTATCTTCATCTTGTATCGCTCAAAGATACTCAAGACAAGATACGCAACCCTCGTCGACACACTGGAGATCTCCTCAATGTTATTAGTAAGGAATTTTTTTGACAAGGAAACGTACGCCGCCTTAAGAAGGCCTATCTCCTTCTCGGTAGTAAAACAGGTGGCCCAATTGGCGTGTTATTGTTTCCTTTCCCTCTCTTCAGACCTCACTATGACCCAAAACATGCCACCGGTTCTTTCCTAGTTCTACTTAGAGCTCCGCTAAGTACTCATGCTGTCGTAGACTGCGTCCATTATACGTTGCCAAGGTCATCGTTTTTAAAAATAGTACCGCCTCTCGGTGATTCTTAACACCCCTCACCCCACTAGATTTGAATGGCCGGGAAGTCGGGACCATGTTCCTGTTTACGCGCTCGTAGAAGGTTGTTTGCTATAATCGCTGTGCATGGCCTACATGTTGGCGATCCCAGTAGCTGGACAGTCGCAACTTTTTTTCTTTTAAGTAGATGCTGCTGCCCATCCGGCCGTTCCTATATATGGTTTAATCCATATTCTTTAAGCCGGGACGAGACGGCCATGTTTTTCGTCAGAGCCTCGTTCGCTGGTTGGCAGCAGGATTTATATTTTTCTCATTCAGCTTTACGTAATAGGCTATTTGACAACACTCAAAATATACTGTGGTCGTCCTCAAAAAACACAGCGCAAAAAAATATATTTCACATTGTTTTTGTAATAATAAAACAGTAAATATTTCGGAAATATTAATGTAGTGTAATTATTATGACATAAACAATAATATAAAACCGTTTTTAAAAATTAGTCAAGTAGCCTATTGTGCATAAACCAAATAATAATTAGGTACGTCGTTTGATGTATCTAGACAACCTATTTGCAATATAAACATCAAAGACTCACCAACAAGATCGGAGTTAGGCGGTGTTGTGAACACATGGTCATGATTAGCATCATGCGTGGTGCGTTCTTCGTCATTAGATACATTCAGCATCGAGTCCAGGGAACCACTGCTATGAGACTGTAGCGACAATCTGAAAACACACCACATAACTTTTAACTTATGAGTACATATTTTATACTCGTATAAAAGTCAAGTAATTTTCAACGATTTACTCGATAACTAGTCACAAAATGTATTTATAAAAGTACGGCAAACAAATTAAATAATAAAATATTGTAGTATAAATAAAATATTTTGTGTTCATAAAATATTCTGTATAAGAAAAATTACGATTCCATATTCGGAATATTTGGTATGTGTTATAGAAATTATGTATCAACGATGAAAGTGTCATCTCGCTTTCGAAGCAGGTACAACTAACCTATCGATGGAGAGAGCCAATAAGGAGTTGTCATTCGCTGACTTGCGCTTGGGCGGTAGAGGTGGGGCCAACTCGATTTTCCTGCAACATACATTGCACTCTCACTAACTGTACTAAACGTATAATACGCTTATAAGACTATATTATATTTACTACTACGATCGTGGCAAATTATACGCTGTCCAATATCAATAGGTACTGTAACTCTTACAATCTAGATATACAAAAAAGTATCAGTTTCGTTACCAGGAAAATAGTGCCACAACACAATTTGAAAGTTTTATAATAACGCCATTAATTTTTACGCTAAGCATCTATCAATACATACTGTATACGGTATTGTGATGAACAGAATGCCTTTCACATGAAAACTCGATATTTAGCAAGGCAGTTCTTTCTTTCAAGATCTTTTTTTGTTTGCAAACACGTCCAGGTTTTGAACTTTCGACAATGTTCTGTGGAAAAAGGGCAATAGGTACGACAGAAACGAAATTACATAGATAGATTTCACAAAATACAGTTTTAGACGACTATTTGGTATCTAGTCTAAGAATCTAATTTTCGGTAGCTTGCGTCAGGCAATTATTTCTTTTTTCCTTAGCTGGACAATTACCACTGTATGAAACGCAATTTGCGAGTAAATATATTATTTTAGTATTTTCTGACCTGTTTGGCCTGGCGGGCTTTGGTGGTGGTGAATCTGGTGCATCTAAGACTGACTCTGACGAATGGGAGGCGCGAACTCCCGCCGATTCGCTGCCTGGTTCACCCGTCAACAAGGAACGTTCCTTTGGCGTGAGCGGAATATCTAAAATAAACAACAAACACTCTTGAAAACTTTCATACGTAACATTGAGACAGCAAAACAAAGATGGTCTTAAATATTTGCTTTGCATAACGGCCGCGATTTCAAAATTGAAAGTCATATCCTTAATATAACACTAAAAGTAAAAGCTGTTTTCCCATTTGCATACGTGTTTCTATTATTATGGTTAAGTCAAAGTTTAAACAAGTAGTAATTGATCTGAGAGATCGTAATTAACGAAAACATTACCCTCCTTGACTTCGGTATCAGGCAAAAAAACATAGATAATAATTGAAAACAAAGGTACGATAATGGCGATATTAGACGAATTTATTATGACAAAGTAGGCCAAAGTGAAGACGTCGTGAGTGTTGTGTGTCGTCAAAACAGTGTAACAAAAGACAAAGTGAGGGTAGTTGCCGAATCCCGAGCTTCAAGGCGAAGACGACGCCTGGCTACATCAGTCAGCCCGTGACTATGGTCGGTGTAATTCGACCACAACGTCTGGTAAAGAGGTATGACACCTTATAATAATTTTCTAACACGTATAGACCTGTTTCATAAATATAGTTATGTGTACAAATCGTGTGAGTTTAAAATATTTAATTAGACGAATGTTGTTATTTAAGCATAATTTAATATTTATTTTTAAATTTATCATTTAACCCTATTGAATAAGCGTGTATGAGTCTAAGCCTTCAAAATTAAGAGCCATTTATTTAATAACAGATTGATGTCGCTCACATTGTTGCCCAATGGCACGTACGTATTTACACATAGTATGAGTAATGCTACTAACAAACAGTACGACTACATTACTTTTACTTAAGAATATTACGTAATTTTTTAATTACTGACAAGAACAATTAATGTTCCATTGCTCTTAAATAGACTTATTCCACAATGGTTTACCTTGGTGGCACAAAGATTAAATAGCGGAACAAAACAGATTGCCTACAAAATGTATTTACTTCACGACTTTACATGAAGTACAATCTCACACATCGATTACCACGGGTTTTTTAAAATACATACTTAAATCTAAACAGCTAGAACACAATTATTAGTGCTACATCAAATTTCAGTCTGAATAATGTTTCATGAGCTTGCCTGGTAATGAATTCCTCTGCGTTGACGCCCTTGGTGACACGAGTGCTGGGCGCGGTGACAGCGCTGGACGAGTCATGTGTTGCTGTGCCAACGCCGACACTTCTTCTACCGCGGCGGTAACTCCTTTCACCACCGAACTTACATGTCCCGGTGACAATGCCGCGGCTGATGTGTCCAATTCCTCGTTTCCAGCATCTGCCCTTAGGCTTACTGCCGTAATCTCATCGCAAAGACGTATCAGCATCGCCAATGCGGCACATAGCCGTTTTACTGCGCTTGTTAGTTGAGAAGACCGACTACAATATGGTTTAATAGCTGCAAATATAAATTTGTTAAATACAATACTGATGTTTCTAAGTTTATATTTTTTTTTTATTCTGAAGTCTATTAATTTAATTGAAAATTATGAATATCTAATCATATAACAACAACAAAGACACATTATTTTCACTGAAAGCATTACGGCAGATTCTGACTGTTACTCCAACAGTCAAAAACCTATTTGCTCTTAATTTCCATAACATAAAGCGATAGAAACGACTTATATACCTTTGTGTATATTTGCAATTGATTCAAAAACAATGGTGCCATTGTCGGGGAGCATTTCCAGTTTCCTCTTGGTAATAACATCCGAAAAGTGTTTTAAGCCGAATGTAACCTGTGAACAATAAACAACAATTAAAAAAAAAACAATTAAACAGGTAAGCGTGATCAACAGATAACCCCCTAATAGTTGCCGCATATAAGGCAACAGACAAGCACAACACAACTCAAACTGGCATTCGCTTACATAAGAACTCACTAGGGACACTATGATTGGTGCATTTTTGTACATTCAAATGATTGAACCTGAAATAGCCAATCACATTGTAGCTTATACGGCAGGCACATCCTGTTCCGGCCTCTTATTTTTCTGAGCCCGGCTCGGCCGGTTCAAAACAAATTAATGTTAATGCTGTATCTGATCTCTATTAGAGGGTAATCTAAGGTATGATCGATATGATCATAGAAATTTTGAATACAAACCTCTTTGACTAGGTGTTCGAGTTCTTTGGCAGGAGTAACTTCCCCCTCCTCGGCGGTGGGCTTCGTCGCCATGTTCCGAATTTTCGGACTAAGTGGCGAATGTGACCTGATGAAATGAAACACTAAGTAACACGTGCTAAATTGAGACAAACATAAAATAATTTTGAACAACAAAAAACGACTTTAAACAGGAAACTAAAAAGTAAAAAGAAATACTTAGCACAAAGTAATTCGTATTATGATTTAGTTAATTAGGAATGATTAAATAAGTATTTCATTTTATTTTTTCTCACAACCCAAGATAATATTAGTAGATAATTATCACGGAATATCTGTCCTGTACCACAGTATTAATAAGCACCTATCAGTAGTCCGACTCCTTTGTTGTTGATAACATGCCGACGCAATGGCGGCCTACCTACGCACAGAAACTCAGTCGAGGGTCAGGGTTGTCACAACAAAAACTACTTAAATATCCTATTAATATTATAAATGCGAAAGTTTGTGTGTATGTGTGTGTTTGTTACCACTCAGCGCCTACATGGCTGAACCGATTTCAATGTAAATTAGTTACTTTTTATCCCGAAAATCGGTCTGGTTTCCGAGAGATACAACAAATCATATTTTACGTGCGGGCGAAGACGTGGAGCGCAGCTTGTATTACATAAGTTTTAATTTGAAATAACGAACGAATATAGGTAGTCATATACGTAATATACAAAAAATATGAATGCGTAACCGATAAATATTTTCTACTTATTTTATTTCTAGATGTTTTTAGAGTTCTGTTATTAAATTTTACTATGTTATGGATTTTCATGCGAATACACAATTTCAATAAAAACTCTAATGTGTAACAAACCCAGGGTCGAGTTTTAACTCAACCTTTTTTAAAACATCATACAATTTTATATGAATCAAATTCGCTTCCAGTTTATTGCAATAGTCGACGAAATCAGCTGGAGGTACCTGCAATCCGCCAAACGTATCACGACTAGTGTATGAGACTCGTCCGCGCAAACTTAAAGTCGATTCATCGGAGTAGTTGAAACAGTACTTTTATTAAACTCGTTACACGTACACCCCTTCAGATTATAGAGCGCAAACTAAGTGAGATTGCGCTCGTCGACCCTGCCGCTCGCTTCCCCGTATCCCCCTAATCGTTGACCCGCGCAAGTACATAAGTCGGCTGACTGTTAGTAATATTAAGACTGTGCCTGTACTAATTATCTTCTAAGTATTCGGAGACCGCGCACGGCATAAAGTTCAGAAATACGGTGGATAGTCTGTTATTGTTTTGACATATTATCTAATAATACTGTGTGTACTTGGTAATTTGTTATTGTAGTACCTATTTACTTGGCACCGACTTCAAATTTATAAAATACTTATTGAATTATTTCTAATTAAGTAACTAAATCAATATACCAATTACTTTGCGATAAGTATTATTATTTTTTACTTTTTAGTTTTCAGTTTGAAGTCGATTTTCAGTGATAGGTAGAGCTATAAAATACTGTTATAGATCTAGGCAAGAAAGATTCGACAAAGGGCAGGTGTACATTACTTTGAGTCGTGTTAAAACCTAGGAAGAAATAGCATTGTTTGTCTTTGATTAAAACAAATTATTAAGGAGACCACACGATGAAAGAGCATTGCTAGGAATGACGCGATAACGCAACTTAAATTCAGTGTCAAATTGACGCATCAGCATCCTTTGCACGACTTATGTCTAAAAAGAAAAACGTCCATCACAGCAAAAAGGTCCAGTCCAATCAGTAATATGAACAGCTATAACGTCCAGCCATAAAAGTGACAAACTGTAGATATTACCAACCAGATACATGACCAGCTATAATAACGTCTAGGCAAAAAATGTCCAATTGTATTCGTTAAGATAAAGATATATTTATTTATCGTACTATTGTATAGACTCAAATCTAATTTCGTTATATATCAACTCTGTCTCGCAGTTTTTAAGTTTAGTTAGCTTATACCCTTGAACGTTTTTCACAGCTTAGAGCTAGACATTTTCAGGTGGTTTAGACCGGATTAAGAAAATTTTAGTTCAGTTGTTCATATTATTTTATAATGTACTAGCTTTCCGCGGCGCGGTTTCACCCGTCGCGTGATGTTACATAGCCTATATCCTTCCTTGAGAACTGAGCTATCATACGCAAAAAATATTCTAATTCAACTGGTAGTTCCAGAGATTAGCGCGTTTAAACAAACAAACAAACCAACAAACAAACTCTTCCGCTTTATATAATATAATTATAATGTATTTACAATTAAAGTCATGGACGTAATGGAAGTATTAAAGTTTTTTAGATGCCGTATTTTTAACATTTTTATTAGGTATTTTTTTAGTTAGGACAAGTTTATCATTGGACTTGAATTTTATCAATCGGTTCATAAACGACGAAGTTATATCCGCGAACACACATAAAAAATATATATAGCTATGGTAGAATTGAGAAACCTTTTTTTGAAGTCGGTTAAAAAGAAACTATACCTTTCTAATTAATAAAATCCAAGAGAAATTAACATTAATATTTCATTGCATATATTATTTATGATCTGATAGGTGATGTGTCGTATTCTATCAATATCATATATTATTAAAGCAAAAGGTCACTCACTCACTGACTCACTCATCACAAAATCTCAAAAACTACAAGTGCTAGGAGTCTAAAAAGACGTAGATGCTAACTAAGACGGGATTTTGCGAAATTCGCCTACTAAAGGGGTGAAAAGAGGGAGCAAAGTTTGTATGGAACAATATCATTCCTTGGTCCAATCTACTTAAAATTTTGCATAAACATTCTTTAACAGAATTGATGGAAGACGTGTTTCGTATTTTCTTGAAATTCATCCTTAGACGGCGTTGAAAAGGGACAAGAAAGTAATTTTGGGGAAGATTTGCTTCGAAGTTGAAATCAACTTCGTGGTTTTGATTTAAAAATATTTTATTTTGACACATTGTCATGTTTAAAAACTCAATCAAACTACGTCAAATGAAGTTGCTATAGTTACCTTATTGTTGGTACAGCATTTTTTAAGCGAGGAGAGCTATGATAACACAATCATTGCATCGATTATCTGAAACCCATCGCTCATACGATGCATTACAGTACCCACTTTTGTTTTGCTACGGCGAAGATGGATGCTTAATTTTTATACCCCAATAATAATAATATAATGGTATCTGCTGAAAGTTTTTATTCTTACCGTATTATTTTTATTTTTTTAGGAAAGGAGAAGATAGTCATCTGCCAATTTATCTTCTATACTTTCATTCGTTGTTTAGTCAGTTTTTAGTCGACATATTTGCGAAAACAAAATGAGACGGAAAGTTTGAGTTACATTAGGAACAATCAGGCGCAGCTTATATATATACTTGCAAGATGCGATGGGGACACAGGACGTTGACACTGATCAGCTGGGTCAAAAGGTGGTGCTGCCTACTTCTTTTACTGGGGGCACGCTATATGAATGAGCGGACACAAGACACTAAGTACGGCCAAATTGAGAGTTAGCGCGCCATTATATTCTTTAGCCATATACTGATCTAGGGGCACGGCAGTGATATTTATTACTGACACAATGTACGATTGCCGTAAAATCAGGCAGGCAATATTTTCATACATGATCTGTGCATCTGAATTTTCACGCGAAGTCGCGGGCAACAGCTAGTAATCTATATATATAAAAGCAAAAGGTCGCTCACTCATCACTAAATCTCAGAAACTACAAGTGCTAGAATTCTCAAATAAAAAATAATGAGTAATCCATTACTGAAATTTCAAATATTCTGGAGGCCTGCGAAGTTTCGTTTTGGAGAAACAGAGTGTTTCGCCAAAACAAAACTTCGTAAACGAACGAAATTTAAACGAAGTTTCGTTAGTGACCCTACTCTTATTCGTTTTCGTTCGCGAGCAAGAAGTTCGGATTCAAAGACAATTTTCGTGAACGAATGAAATGAACATTCTTACATAGACCTTTTCCGATGTCATATTGAGGTGATACCCGACTAATTTGTAGAGTACCTACTAATCTTATGCAAGCTCAAGCAGAGTGGACTTTGGTACGCTAATAAAAAAAATAAAAAAAAACTATCGTAGTATGTTGGTGTGCAAAAATGAATTCAAATACAATCTGTATTTGAATTCATTTTCAGACTATTAAAAATGTAAGTCTAATTTTTTAATTATAGAAACCGCGAAAGGAGACAGATACTCCTCCATACATGTTTGGGCCCAATATGTAAATGGATGAAAATTGTGTCAATTAATAACTAATGTATTAACACATTCTTTGAAAATTCTGAATAATTTGGCAGTCTATATTATATGAACATGTTTGTTTTCATTACCCGGGGTAATTCTAGCAAATATCGCCACTGTCATCATTTATCAGCATGACTTTAGGTTTCTTGACATTCTTGGTTGGGTTTTAATAAGTAATTGTGATATTTTGAGCCAATTTAATAATGGGTTCTTTTTATTTCGGTTTAATTTATATATTATTATCATAATTTACTATTGCTATAAAGTACAGATATTTAAATATTGCAAAAACCTATAAAAAGACAGGACGGGTACAAGGGCAGTTTACCCATACTGTCATTTCTGTCAACACAGATTTACAATACAGGTACAGACCTACAATAATTTAATTAAAAAATACATTTAAAAACCTGGAAACGTGTATTATATTTACTTTTAAACTTTCGCGTTGCATGATTTAATAGAACTAAATATACGGGAATTCACGCGATCATGCATTAGGTATTTACATACCTTATTTTGCTTGACGTTTCGACCAGGTTACACCGGCCGTGGTCACAAGCAGACTGATGTGGCGATGTCACGGCTCCGTATGCGAAGTAGATTCTAGATCTACCCTCACATTTTTGTCTTTCCACGTAGTATCACAAAACACACTGACAGTGTCCTTATTCTGTATGCCGTCCGTATTCCGAGCGTTAACCGACTGCGCAAAGCGAGGTTGTGTAATTTGAATCACTGGATTCCACGTAGCCGAGAGCTTAAAGCCGTCTTCCCTATTGAAGTTTGTATGTTTCTTAATTTCAATAGCTTCTCGTACCACCCGAGAGTAGTAGGTACGATCAGTGGAGAGGACTTGCGTATGATGAAATTCAATCCAATGATTGGTGTCCGTTTGCAGAATATGTTCGGCAATCGCTGATTTGCTGGTCTGTCGATTCTTTACAGCGGCGATATGTTCTTTGACCCTTTCAGCAATAGTCCGCTTAGTCTGGCCTATGTACGAACTACCGCAGCTGCAGCTGATCTTATAAACGCCCGGAGTTTGTAGGGGCAAAACATCCTTTGGCGTGCCTACCATGCTGTTTACTTTGGCCCCAGGTGTAAAGACTGTGCTGATGCTGTATTGTTTAAGCAGGTCTCCTATCTTATCAGTCACACCTTTAATGTAGGGCAAAAAGGCAGGTTGCCGGTTGACCTCTGGACGTTTATCCCTTTTTGTTGGTTGCTTCCGTCGCCTGTTCACTTTATATCCATTTTGACTAAGTACCTCCTGAACATGATCGAGTTCTTGCTCTAAATGCTCAGGGTCACACAGATCGTAGGCTCTGTTCTTCAATGAAGTCGTAACGGACTGCAAGTGACGAGGGTGGTGATGCGACGTAGCATGTAGGTATCTGTCCGTGTGTGTTGGTTTGCGGTAGACACAGTGTGATAAGGACCCATCAGTTCTCACGCTCAATTTGACATCTAAAAATGACAACGATCTTTCCGTTTCCATTTCATAAGTGAACCTTATATTTGGGTGAAAGGAATTTAAGTATATTATATATTGATCCACTTCCTGTTTACCGCCCGTTACTACACTAAATACGTCATCAACGTATCTTTTCCAAAATCTGATAATCTTCGGTCCACCACTCAATGCCTTCTCTTCAAAATGTTCCATCCAGAGATTAGCAAGTACCGGGGCCACTGGGCTCCCCATAGCGACGCCATCAATCTGGAGGTAGTATTGACCTTGGAAAAGAAAGTAATTGCCCTCTAGGCAGTGTTTCAGCAAATCAATATAGTTCAACGGCATCTCGTTGTCATTTAATTAGAAAATAAGATACCACCTAGCAACGCCGAAACGCTGAGACAAGATGTCGCGGTTGTATTACGTAAATCGAAACTTCCTATGAGCAATATCACTACAGAAGAGCGTCAAGCATTGAAGGACATTCGGGATAACCGGGATATATTAGTGCTTAAGGCCGACAAGGGAAACGCCACTGTTGTGATAAACACGGCTGACTATCAAAACAAAATACGTATACTGTTGTGTGATGACAAGGTATATAAACCGGTATCATACAACCCAACGGCCAGAGTAACACGAAGAATACGGGCTTTGATACAGGAACATCAGGACCTTTTCACTGAAGATGAGTACGATAAGCTTTATCAGCCAAAGCCACACCAGCCACCGAGATTATATGGTTTGCCAAAAATACACAAGTCCGACGTGCCACTGCGGCCTATCGTAAGTCAAATTGCATCCCCTACTTACGACCTTGCAAAGCACGTCGCGTCAGTATTGCAGCCATTAGTGGGTAAAACACTATCTTATGTGAAGGATTCTCGCCATTTCGTACAGATTGTAAAAACCCTAATATTGGAACCTGAGGACACCATGGTGAGTTTTGATGTGGAGTCGCTTTTCACCAACGTTCCAATTAAGGAGTGTCTGGACGTCGTGAGGGACAAATTAAATGACAACGAGATGCCGTTGAACTATATTGATTTGCTGAAACACTGCCTAGAGGGCAATTACTTTCTTTTCCAAGGTCAATACTACCTCCAGATTGATGGCGTCGCTATGGGGAGCCCAGTGGCCCCGGTACTTGCTAATCTCTGGATGGAACATTTTGAAGAGAAGGCATTGAGTGGTGGACCGAAGATTATCAGATTTTGGAAAAGATACGTTGATGACGTATTTAGTGTAGTAACGGGCGGTAAACAGGAAGTGGATCAATATATAATATACTTAAATTCCTTTCACCCAAATATAAGGTTCACTTATGAAATGGAAACGGAAAGATCGTTGTCATTTTTAGATGTCAAATTGAGCGTGAGAACTGATGGGTCCTTATCACACTGTGTCTACCGCAAACCAACACACACGGACAGATACCTACATGCTACGTCGCATCACCACCCTCGTCACTTGCAGTCCGTTACGACTTCATTGAAGAACAGAGCCTACGATCTGTGTGACCCTGAGCATTTAGAGCAAGAACTCGATCATGTTCAGGAGGTACTTAGTCAAAATGGATATAAAGTGAACAGGCGACGGAAGCAACCAACAAAAAGGGATAAACGTCCAGAGGTCAACCGGCAACCTGCCTTTTTGCCCTACATTAAAGGTGTGACTGATAAGATAGGAGACCTGCTTAAACAATACAGCATCAGCACAGTCTTTACACCTGGGGCCAAAGTAAACAGCATGGTAGGCACGCCAAAGGATGTTTTGCCCCTACAAACTCCGGGCGTTTATAAGATCAGCTGCAGCTGCGGTAGTTCGTACATAGGCCAGACTAAGCGGACTATTGCTGAAAGGGTCAAAGAACATATCGCCGCTGTAAAGAATCGACAGACCAGCAAATCAGCGATTGCCGAACATATTCTGCAAACGGACACCAATCATTGGATTGAATTTCATCATACGCAAGTCCTCTCCACTGATCGTACCTACTACTCTCGGGTGGTACGAGAAGCTATTGAAATTAAGAAACATACAAACTTCAATAGGGAAGACGGCTTTAAGCTCTCGGCTACGTGGAATCCAGTGATTCAAATTACACAACCTCGCTTTGCGCAGTCGGTTAACGCTCGGAATACGGACGGCATACAGAATAAGGACACTGTCAGTGTGTTTTGTGATACTACGTGGAAAGACAAAAATGTGAGGGTAGATCTAGAATCTACTTCGCATACGGAGCCGTGACATCGCCACATCAGTCTGCTTGTGACCACGGCCGGTGTAACCTGGTCGAAACGTCAAGCAAAATAAGGTATGTAAATACCTAATGCATGATCGCGTGAATTCCCGTATATTTAGTTCTATTAAACGTGTATTATGATTAGCAATTTGAAATCTCTGTTTCCTTTTCAATAATCATTTTTGTTTATAAAGCTTGAACCGCTAATAGCAAGAAGCCAAACTATATAACACCAAAGTATGGTTACGAAATCGTTTAGTAAAAGTAAGTCCAAGATTTCTATTCCAACGCCTAATTTCCATCAGCACTTGAAAATTTTAAATCGATAAGTACCTATTTTTTAGCTTTTTTAAACTTTGCTGTCGCGACAGGTACCTACCGAGAGTTTGGTAGTTTTAGTCTGCATCAGTCACAGGCATCACAACACAAGTTGGATTGAACTTGAAAACTCGCTAAGTAGGTAGTTGGAATGGTGTCCGCCACTTCTGGATTCCACTTACTGCTTACCATCAGGCAGAGTGGAGTCACTTTGGTAGGCTAATATAAAAAAAAAAAAAAAAAAAAAAAAAAAAAAAAAAAAAAAGGGGGGACGCTGGTTTCTTCTACGTTCTGCACGTTTATCACGCAGAACCCCTTCTATTAAAACCATTCTTGCAGCTATTTCAGTAAAATTTCAATAAAAATTCACACGTACGAAAGTTTTTAGGCAACTATTTTTGGTTTCGTCAATAATTCCGAACAACTATCTGTCAAAGACATATTTTCGTTCGGAGCGTTTATGAAGTAGAGTAGGTTTAGAAAATTTAAATGTCAATTAATTTTCGTTTGAAACGAAACTTCGGATGGAATAGAACCGGATTAGAAAAGTCACGAACATTCGATCTAAACTTCGTTTTTCTTTGAGTTAGAGTAGACCTCCTGTTCTCGTTATTCATTATCCGCTGTCCAATGGCACGCCGCCGTCTCCAATCGAACGATCGTTGCGTTGCCATGGTAACGCAACGATTGAGCAACTATTTATTTACGTTACAAGATTCTCGCAACATTACTCTTGCGGTTACTATAGTTTTTCGTACAAAGTAATAAAGAACATTGTTTTCAATGGAACAAACATTTAATAACATTTCTCGTCTTTGGAACTATTTTGAAATAAGTGACATTGCTGTTGCTGATGCAGCTGATACAGCTCCTTTTTTTTTATTAAGTACAGGATAACGACAGCAGTTTAGGACAACAGTTGTTCGGCAACAACACAACAGAATGACTCATTATCGTAATACAACCGTTATTGCCACCACTAGTCATTAGGTAAGCTACTGGCTACCCGACCGAGTTACGAGCAGTAACGTGATGACAAGCGTCGTTGTCGCATGTATCGAATATATGGGTTTCTTTGCTTTATACTACTTGATTGAAGTGCAGTTTCTCTGATTATTTTATTTCTGTGCGTTCAAAATTAAATGAATATGATTTTACTTTTAGAAATTCTGACACCAAATAACTATTAAATTAAATCTTATTTATTTATGCATAAAGGCAGATAAAATTTTATAAGATACTTAGTCCGATTGCTAAACTAAAGCTATATATAATAGGCGAATGTTTAAACGTATAAAAGGATGCCAGTATGGACTTTTGTTACTCAATCATGTCAAAATGGGTGAACGGATTTAAATGGGATTCGTCATGGTGACAGATTATACTGATTGTTACTGATGTAGTAGTTTGTATATTATGACTGTCCTTGTAAACATGGCTAAACACATAAATAGTTTCGAAACTTTCGATGAGAGGGTGGTCCGAGAAGGTGCACGGACATTATTGCTGAAAAACCAATTACAGAAAAAAATTAAATGTTGTTAGACATGGAGCAAGGTATCAGTCCGTAAAACTCTTTAATTGCTTACCAATTGACATAAAACAAAAGATCTATAAACCACGTGTATTTAAAAAAAAGCTACGAGCCTATCTCTAAGTAAATTGTTTTTATTCCATAAAAATGAAAAATAATAAATAACGTTTTTTTTTTATTAGACGTTATATTGTTTTTATTTCTTGAAATTTTGTTCTTATTTTTGACATTATATTCTTGACATTGCAATAAATTCTTCAATATGTATAATTGTATTCTATTGTATCTAGTATGCTGATGTGTTCATGAATTTTTGTAATATTGTATTTTAATAATTTGTTTTGGCTTAATTAATTCATATATTGTAACCCAGTTTATACTTTTAGTTATTTAATGTTGTACATTAATACACAATTTTCTATTGTTTTTTGAATAAATGAATTGAATTGAAATTGAATTGATGTGTATCTAATGTACTACGATTGCCGTAAGATGAGGCAATTTTCTACAATGCTTGTAGAAGCATTTATATTTTCACGCAAACGAAGTCGCGGGCAACAGCTAGTCTATACATATAATAAAATTGGAGTGTCTGTTTGTAATATTGAAATAACCGTTTTTTACTAAATGTTTATGATATATACGGTACATACACTAAAATAACATTTTTTTTTAATTTTTGTCTGTCTGTTTGTCTGTTTGTTCCGGCTAATCTCTGAAATGGCTGGACCAATTTTGTCGAGACTTTTATTGGCAGGTAGCTGATGTAATAAGGAGTAACTTAGGCTACGTTTATTTTAGAAAAATTATTTTATAAATAATAAAAATATGCGATGTAACCGACATTTACGCGGGCGGAGCTGCGGTCAACAGCTAGTCATCAATAAAAAGATAACCTGATGTTTATTCATTCAACAATTCATCACTATTGCACTCTTACATAAAAATAATCACTTGAAATTTTATTACATGGTAGACATGCGTTACGAAACAATCTTCTTTGCATGTAAGGCATGTAAGGCCACATTATTATTGGCGTAAATTCAAACAAAGCTTGTCTACAATTTTATATTTAAGTAGGAGGTCCCGATTCACTTTTATAAGCACCGACTTGTTGAACCTATTCAATATTGATATTATAAAATTATCAACCAAATTATCAATCACTGCTTCTAAAACGTTTTTATAATTACAAGTATAAATATTTAATACTAGTGGCCCGCCCTCACTTCGCTTCAGCATCATAAGATGAAATTTTTAATGGAACTATCTTAGCGTACGCTTACACTATTAATAAGGTACTACGTATTACATCTGATTTATTATAGTGTAAAATTAAATAAAAGCCATTTTTTATTTTCTATGTGAAATGGTTCCAATGATGATCTATATTTCTTTGATTAGAGTTAACGTTTTATTAGGTAAAAAATACTCTGAATGTAACCTATATTTATTATTCAAAATTATAAGTAAAATGCGTCTAATATAGTTTACCTGTTATAGATAAGAAGTATATGTAGCTATTTCGGACTTTTTTGTAGAACTTTTTATTCTACACAATTCTTTTATACATAAGAATGTTATATTTTTAACAGTTTTTACAGCAAACTTTTCACGGCTTGGTTTAATATTATCATTACTGGCTCGGCTCCTATTGGTGATAGGTTAATGTGTTATATTCGTAAACCTTCGTAACCCGAGTAATCCACAATATAACAGAGAAAACCGTATCCAAATCCATTGGGTGGTTCTCGAGATTAGCGCGTTCAAACAGACAGACGCTTTCTTCTTTGATTTCCTTTTGTACTATGTACCTTTATATAATGCCTAACTCATTTTATTAATAAAATATTTTTTACTAAAAAAACCGTGTTCAAACAGCTTTAGTGAATTTATTTTTTACGATTTTAGTGATGGGTAGACCTAAGGGACTACTCACACTTATTCAACTCTATTCAGCTTATGGCCCATAGAAGACATAAGCTGAGTTATGCATACACAATTACATATATAATTACTATGAGCTACTTAACGAGCACGTACTTATATTATGGATTAGGTTGTTTTCAACCCGTTTTTTTTTTATTCGTGGGAAACACATTACGCGTACGCACCCGCCTGGGCGAGGCGGGGTTATGTCGGACTCTCCGGCCACAATGAGACAGCGGCCGGCATATCGACTAAAACCTACGATGTTCCTCCAGACGGCCAGAGTGTCGGGATCACGGGAAACGCTCGCGCATTGATCCGTTACCCGTGAGCGGGCCCCGTTTGATTTGGGGGGCCTAGCCCCCCCATCCTCCATCGAGAGGCGTTCGTGGAACACGTACGCCGCCTTCTCGGGCCGGTGCTGTTCGAGCGGCGATTGCCCAATCGCCGACCGCAGGCATCCTCTTATGGTGGCTGGAGATTACGGAGCGCTCCGAGGCGACATCCGGTGCGTGCGCGACGGGCGGTGAGCTAGGTGGTCAGCTCCCTCTCCCGCTCAGCCACCTCCTTGGCGAGCATCAAATACTCGCAAAAGGAGGCGACTCCCTCCCAAGCCCTCTCGCTGCGGACTATGGACAGAACCACGGCCGGCAGCGAGAGTTGGGCCGTCGCGAGCGCCGCAACTAGGTCGGGACGCTGGTCCGCCCACGCTGGACACTCCACGAGCGTGTGGAGCGCCGTGTCGCGCGGGCAGACCCCGCAATGGTGGCAGACGGACGTCTGCTCCCGGCCTATGAGACACAGGTACGTGCCGAAGCACCCGTGACCGGTGAGTACCTGTGTCAGCCGGAACGTGAGGACGCCGTGCCTCCTCTCCAGCCACTCCTCGAGAATGGGACTTACCGCCACCACCGTGGCGTGCCCTAGGTTGTTTCCAACCCTTATTCCACTCCGACCAACAATGTATATATTATAATAATAATAATAATATAATAATCTATTTATTTCAGAAATTTATTCATATTTGTTAGTATACAAGAGACCTTATTTACTATGTTAGTACATGAAGCTTACATAGGTGTTTCAATATGGGGCTGTCATTTTTGCCCGCAATGACACTCAGGAGCCTATTAGGACTAGCACGTACCCGCTGCAACAGCGAAGCGGTTCGTTTACGCCTGATTGCTTCAAATCCGTTCATGTGTGCATCAACAAACATACCCGAGGCGCTGCACAGCCGTGGCAGTCCTAATAGCATAAACACGCCGACATATTTAGCGGAACACAAAAAAAGACCGAATATTCTTTTTGTGCCACATTGCTGGCAGGTTTTATTTAATTTAAATTTAGAACAACGTATTTTCAAATTAAAAAACAATTGAATGTCTACGACATCGAAGCAATTGTTTTTGTTTTATTTGAACGTGCACTAAATTGAGCAAATTTTCTATTATCGTTATTTTATGCTTTGGCTAGAAAATTTGTAAAATTTGCATTAAGATACAGTTTTGTTCGTTATTTTTTTAAGTTGTATTTCTTTGCGAACATCAAGGACATCATTAAGCCCGATTTGACCCCAACTGAGATTACCAGGGCACTTGAGATGAGAAGAAATGCTACAAAATGATCGACGGAATTCTTCGTCGACCTGTTTCCACTATTCATCGCAGTATTAAAAGATTCCAGAAATCCAATACTTATGTGAGGAGACCAGGACAGGACCGAAAAAGGTGTACTTCGGACAGAGATGATCGTTTCATACAGATTCGTATACGTAGGAACTCCCGCCTGACTGCTGTTCAAGCCAGAAATGAGCTTGAGGAAGTTCGAGGTGTAGTAAATGTAGTAAGTGAGCGTACAGTACGAAGAAGGCTCAAAGAAGCTGGATTTGGTTCGTTCTTGCCCGCCAAACCTCTAAGACATCAGGTACACCATCGTAGGAACAGACTGATTTTCGCCCGGGAACATCAACTTTGGAATGTCAAAAAAAAATCAATGGGGTAACGTATTGTTTACTGATGAGTGCAGAGTACAACTGTGGCATATGGAGGCGAATCATAATGGTGTGGGGAGGGATATGTTTGGGAGCTTGTACGGACTTGGTGGTGATAAATGGAAGGAATCTAACTGCAGATCGCTATATAAGAGATATTTTAGAAGAGAATGTTATGCCATTTGCTCCCTTTATTGGTGACGACTTCACTTTGATGCAAGATAATGCACGACCACATACTGCCCAATCAACTCATGCATACCTAAATGATGTAAATATCAAAGTCATAGTGTGGCCGGCGAGATCACCTGATATGAATCCGATCGAGCATGTATCAAACATCAATGATCTGCAAACCTGCAGACATGCCTAGGCGAGTCGATACTTTAATTAGGGCACGTGGAGGAAACACGCGTTATTAAAATTTAGTTATTTTACCTTAAAATAGTTTTGAAGTTACTTTTTCCATTTTCATTAATTATCTTCAGTAACCTTGAAATGTAAATTTTTACAGTATGATGATTTTAATTACAAAATGTGGACCACGTGTGATCAAATTTTAATTTTAAAAGGTGTAATTTTTAAACAATAAAATATTTATATATAAATGAATATAAATATATTCATTTTTGAATTATAGCTATAATTTAAAAAAAAATGGTTTTTTTTTTGTGTTCCGCTAAATATGTTTTGTTGCAGTTTATTTTGCTGTTAATCAGTTACATTTCAATTGTTGAAATGACAAGTCTGAAGTAGCCATGTAGGTACGTAATTTATGTTGATGCTCATTAAACATTTTTTATTTGTTAATTTGGTTGTTTTTCTTATGATGTGCGACATGAAGGATAAACATGTCAAGTTTACGTATACTTTCGAGCATTCAGCTGTTAACATCCGGCATACCAATCATATAACATTTCCCAATTCATACCGTTTTCCATTGTTAGCAAATCTCTGCTGGAGTTTATTTGTTCGTCGGTTAAACCAGTCGCCTACGGGCGAACGCATCACGTTCGACATTTAAAAGGAACTACCGACAGTCACCACGCCTGAACCGTAAATAACACTCGGTCACAGTACTTGCTTAGCGTCTTGCACACAGAAACTACTTTCGAACAACCTCACTGAGACATAATAAAAACTAGTGTCCAAAGCCTGCTCAATAAATAAAAAGTGATTCGTTCACACTGACAGCTCACGCGCAGACATTAAAATGTAATCACTTAACATTGCACGCACTAAACTAATGAGATTTCAGCGGACAATGTACTTATGAGTACGACAGTTGCGGGTCGCGTTCGTGACTCATAATTACTGCCACATTTACTGCGATGTCTACATTAATAATGGACCCGATAGTTCATCGTTAGTACTTCACAAATTCTAATACAAATTACTGTAAAGGTTTTGAGATAACATAACGCAGCGCTTTACGTGACTTATTTAATATTTTAATAAAAACTTAATCACAAAACTTAACACAATAACATTGTTCTTGCACCAGTGGCAGAGATAATACTGTTAATATGAGCGACACTTTCTTATACTGCTGTCAGTCTGTGCAGAGATAACAGAGTTATGTATGTAAATTTATCAATACAGATAAGAAACAATATACAGTTTAAAGATTTCATCGCAATGTAAATATGTTAATAGATAACGTCCGTGCGGAGAGAGATGTATGGTATAGTTTTTCAACAAAACATCTGCAGTTACAATGACAGTGGTAAATGTTACATGGAGATAAATAAACTAATCATCAAGAGAATACATCATAATAAAATTTAAATTTTCATTACCTATTTATCTTTAGGCACTCATGTGCAGGGATGCACATTATAGGTCTACGTTAGATATACATATTACTTATCTAACCTACATAATCTAGCATCCCTCAGTCGCGTATTTGAAGATTTTGAAGGCAAACAAAAATAAATAGGCAAGTAAATAGAAAGTACAAAGTCACATCAGCGTCATCAGCAAGAATATAATAACAGCATATTGACCTGATGTTTGAGGAGAGATGCGGCGGATGGTGTTGCTGTCCCGGTGAGCGCATATTTGAGATGCGCTCGAGCAGGTCGTCCTTGAACGAACGCGCACGCCTAGCCAACTTGTTGGCACCGCGGAGTGACCCACGGTGGCCCGAGCTCCCCTCGCTGCCCGATTCGTTCTCTGTAAATTGATTACGTCAATTACATACTACAACAACTAGAATAATTCAGCTATAGTCAAATTATGACTGCTCCAGTTAAGTTATATAAAAAAAAAACAAATAGGTAAACTAATCATAACTTGCTCACAATGTATGCTCATGCTCATACAATGTACAAAATTACTAAGATTTTTATTGCTTGTATCAGCTTGCAGCGAGTCATCGGTAAACATTAAAAACCCAGGTATATGCAAAATCGTAAGCAACCCAGGTAGGTAGATAACTAGATACCTAAACAATAATGTATTTATAAACAATTAATCCTTTATTGCATACCAAGTACCTAAATACAAAGAGAAAATACAACAGTAGTGTTTTTCTTTGTAACAGTATGGTCAGTACAGCCTGATAGATAAGGATGTAGGTAACTAGGTATACATAGATTGACAAGTACCAATGTGATTTTCAAATCATATGTACTTTCTAAGTTTATCTTAGACATTTCTGACTGACGGTGAAGAAAAATATCGTGAGGAAACCTGGAGTTTAAAAGTCTAAAATTGCCAATCCGCCTTGAGCAAGCATGGTGATTAATGCTCATTCCTTCTCTATATGAGAAGAGGCCTTTGAACTTCCGTGGGACAGTAAACAGGCTGGTATTATTTATATTTATTATTATCTCAAATTCTCCACCCGTGCAAAGCCAGGGCGGGCCGCTAGTCAATATATATTATGGGCAGGTGCTAATAAGGTCTTGCTGTCTTGCATAACAGTCGCAACTCGCTAATACTCTTACTGCACCACCAAGCAGTCAAAGTCAATAGCACCGATCTAAATGTATTTTGTTTGTAATAATCGCAACTCGCAATACACATTAATAACACAAGGCTTTGTGGCGTTGTATCGCTACGCTCTTAATATTAACTGGTAAATTAATAAATATCGTGTCGTACAATTTTTTTTAATAAATCTACTCTTTTTTAATACTGAATCGTCTTACTGTGTCTGCACCTGTAGACTGATAACACTATTGAAATTTGGATTAAATTTAAGACGAATGTAGGAAAGAACCTACATAATTTTTAAGCAGCGATGTATCGGCCTACATCGTATATTGCATCAATAACATACAAAACCTCGAAATATTTATAGGTAAGTACCATCACTAAATATCGTTACGAATCGAGCATCGTAAAAGCGGTAAAAGTGTTTAGTAAGACAGCAACAAGTACAATTATTATGATGTAAACAAATTCGTCGAATGTAAACACATTCCATCCTTTTTAAGATGACCTTATACGTGATACAAAATTGCGTCATCGCAACTGTGCGGTAAGGCCGATAAGTCATCAACATACTATAATAAAGGTCAAAATGGGCCAAAACATTCCTCCAAACAGCACATTAGTACTTGAATATCAAGAATGGTTTTAAAAACTACGTAGAAATCAATTGCTTTTCTAAATAATAAATTCTTAAACCAGCCGTAATTTTGCGTTTAGAAAAACGTTCAGACCATCAGGTTGAATTCGCATAAAGTTGAATTTCGTAAAAGATGATTTCCAAGAATGTTGAATTCCGTAAAGTTGAATTCCCATTAATTCCTAAAATACGTGTTGAATTATCATTGCCGGAAATGTAAAATTTGCAAGGAGAAAAACTAGTACAGGTAGCAAGCAAGGCATATACTTACTTACGCATACTTGAACGCCTTAAAATCGGGTAATAAAACTTATTTTTGAAATCTGCAGTTTTGTTAAAGTTGCACACACGGGGTATGTCCTTATCCACATACCAAACCGCACAAGTGAATGCAAATTGGAGCTGTGTTATTTAAATACTAATATTAAGCAGATATTCAATAGCAATCAGGTACTAGACTATTTATGTACATAAATGGTCAGGAACAGGGGCTCTACCACAACCTTTTATAGCAATCTTATTTCTTTGTCTCTATCCTTGTTATTAACGGTATAAAAGAAAAAGATGAAACACAAAGTAATATTAAAATAATACTGCTAGAAAAGGTGGTGGTAGGCCCCCAAGAATATGATGTCGGAAAATCGAAATGATAAATGTTGCAAACACAATACTTTTGAAGTGCAAGTATAGTTAATTCTTTGTAGTTAAGAGCTATCACATAAAGTTATTCCGCAAGAAACTGCCCAGGTAAGTTATTTTTGACGAACATACTATTCAAATATTTGAGTCATCATTAGACACATTAAAGCAATGGTGCATTCAAGGTTATATTAATAAATTTGTCTCATCCATCATACGCGTACCGGTTTGAAGGTACAAGCAATTATAACGACTAAAAGTAATTTGTTATGTTCCTTTAATAATACATAATATGAAATACAACAATGCAATGCAATACATACATTGCATAGTGTAGTCAATAAAATATTTTTTAACAAAAAGAAAACCGACTACAAACAGGAAGGAAACTAAAAGTAAAAAATAAATTAACATAGCACAAATAAATTCGTATTTTGATTTAGTTAATCAGAAATAATTAAATAAGTATTTTATAATTTTGAAGTTAGTGCCTTAAAACACTTAATAAAAATACGATTTTCGAATGTTCCCCTCGATTTCTCTGGGATGCCATCATCAGATCCCGGTTTCCTTATCATGGTACCACCCTTGGGATAACTCGTTTCCAACAAAAAAAAAATAACCAAAATCGCTTCATAAACGACGAAGTTATCCGTGATACCTATATATATATATATATATATATATACGGTCGAATTGAGAAAATTTCTCCTTTTATTGAAGTCGGTTAAAAGCATAAAATGGAAAAAACAAAAGCAAGGATCAAATTTAAAGCACAACAACAGAAGATAATTTCAAATACCTACACAAACAAGCTAAACTTAGATAGCTTAGAATAAATAAACTCTTACTATGATCTGTTTTAATATGTTACATGAGTGTTATTTTTATTTATCCTGTCAAGACTAGGCGAATACAAGTACCTCAACAAAGTATGCAGTCCAATGCCAATGATGCAAAAGATATTCTTGATTCACAACAACAAACGTAAAGAAAATTAATCTGGAGTTAACTAAAGTGTAGATATAGATTTAGTAAACATCAGTATATATTAATAATAATTATAATACAGATGACGCGTGAGTTTATAAATAATAAACACGAAGGCGACAGGAGGACGCGCCCAAAGTCACAGTGACGACTGGCAATGAGTGAACCAGTGAACCTCCGCTTACGCACCGAGTAGTACCGACGGCGACAGACGGACGCCCCGCTGTACATACTAGCGTCCCAAGTCTGCATGCGTCATACATATACATAACATAACACATCACAAACACACGCTATTAAGTCCTAATTATTATGCGGCTTCGGTATTACACGGCTGTCCTATCGTTGTCCAATATGCAGACCCGCTTTGAAATGTGTGAGACAGAGAAACGATTCTGTTCATATTGATAATATCTTTGACTTATTAATAAATAAAATAATAAATTAACAAATAAATTAGATATTGTCCGTAGGTAATTTATTTACTCGTACGTGTGACATAACGATGTAAGTACCTAATATAAAGTTTCAATATAGTATTTAATTATACTTATTAAAGCTGCACTTAATTTATTCACATTAGTGAGACCATACCCTCGTATACCATACATAGTGAGTGATACATTTAATATTGAAGGGTATCTATCGTATCTATTTATGGTAATCGTATAACAATAATTCGCATTTGACGAATTAAAGAAATATGTAGGTAAAAACGCATTAATTTAGTTGTCCGTAGTAGATCCACGCTGGTTTCAGCATGAATGGGCCGGAGCGTTCGGGGAAGTACTACCCTCTCATAGAAGATCGACGTCAGAGTAGTACGAGTAATATCCGTACTACTCCTGCGTTTCGTTTCGTTCGGTGAGTGAGAGCGCCGAAGGCCCAATTTCCCCCCTTTCCTCTTGCCTCACCTCCCTCATTCCCTTCCCCTAACCCCATTCTCAGCCGCCATAGTGGAGGCCACCATACCAGCAGTTTAAGAAGATGGCTTATCGTATGGTGGCCACCACTTCTGGATTCCACTGACTGCTTACCATCAGGCGGGGTGGAGTCATTTTGGTAGGCTAATTTATAGAAAAAGAAAGTAATACTGTGAGGTTACCATCTATACTTTATCTACCTATACTATTATATAAATCGGAAGTTTCTTTGAACGCCCTTACCTCTGGTACTACCAGTCTGATTTGAATAATTCTTTTACGTATGATAGCCCAGTTCTTGGGGAAGGTTATAACGTATGTAACATGAAGCCACCTGGCGACGGGAGCAGAACAGTAACCAAAGACGCGGGTATAACTGCGCTGCGGGAAGCTAGTACTTGATAAAGTCACAAGCTTTTTTTTATAAACACTCAGAAAAAGAAAGTTTTATTATTATGTAAATCTAATATATATGCAAATAAGCGAGATTCATTTTTATCAATCCGGAAACCTACTAAGCGTTAGATATATTTTGATAAAACGAAAGTACTTTTTGCAAATAGATTTTAAATTCAATATTTAAAAAAATTTACTAGACCAGGCAAGGTTCGTCAAATGGCGGACCGCGGGCCATTAAGTGGCCCACGCCCGACCTGTTTGTGCATGTGTTTGATCTTAAGTAAACAGTAATATCCTGCATCAACTTTACTTTAAACAGGTCATTGTAAAAATGGCCTTGTTCTCTTTAATCTATATAATGTATATAAAGCGAGAGGTCACTCACTCACTGACTCACTCATCACGAAATCTCAGAAACTACAAGAGTTCTCCAATTTTGCATGAGGTTCCTTTTAAGACGTAGGTGCTCACTAAGACGGGATTTTGTGAAATTCGACTCCTAAGGGGTCACCACTTTCTGCTAAGTAAACTTATTTTTAACTTTTTAGTTTCCTTCCCGTTTGAAGTCGATTTTTTTTTGTTTAAAATTATTTTATTTTACCATTTTCAGTGATGGGTAGACCTAAAGCTTAGGTATTATTTTTGTACGAATTAAACCTTTTGGAATATTGAACCGTATGAAGTAAGCCCGACATGACTGCTGTTAAGGAATTCCCTGGACTGACTATGGTCACCTGTAATGACACTTAAAACCCATATGAGTGCAAAGTTCTCATCGTTACAAATGAATTAAGTCAACACACCAAGTAATTGCTGTAAATCGTCGTCGAGTTCCCTCGACTGTCTTTCAGCTTCATCAACAGATCCGACTCCAAACCTTCACTAAATAGTAGTGCCTTAAAATACCTAATGAAGAAAATAACAAATGCACTAGTCGCCAGTACGATTTTCGAAAGTTTCCCCTTGATTTCCCTGGGATGCCATCATCAGATCCTAGGTTCCTTATCATGGTACCACACTTGGTATATGAACTTTCCAACAAAAAAAGAATCATCTAATCGGTTCATAAACGACGAAGTTATCCGCGTACACACATAAAAAAAATATATACGGTCGAATTGAGAAACCTCCTCCTTTTTTTGAAGTCGGTTAAAAACTATATCTATACAGTATCGACCAAATCCATTTTCGGACAATGTAAACAAACAGTTTTTTCAATATTTTTCTATCAAAAACTCCATAAACGATGACACATGGGTTTATACACATTCTGTTCACTATATACTTCATTTTGCAACTATTTCTACTAATGATTAATAATCAAATCTAGTTTATTTAATAAAATTACGAATTACTTTTTGCGGTCGAATTAAGACGTCAAAATGATTGACAGTTTTATTTTTTCTGTACTCTATATTATCTTTGAAAACCAATGTTGTAATTTATCAGAAGAAATAAGTTTAACCAATACATATCATAGGTACATAATATTTTGTCATTTGCCCTCGCAAGTCTGAGTTCATTTGTTTTATTGTAATATAGTATAATAAAATCGTAACATACATACAAATTCCATATAATCAATATTTCACAATTTTTTATCAGGCGGGAAAATATTCAAAAGTATCTCAGTATTCCATTTCAGTCCGTGGTCAAATAGTTGTAATTAGAGGTCAATGCTTAATTTAAATTACATTTATTTATACATTAGGTAAATTGTTTGTCTTATTATCTTATAGTTTATAAGTCAACGGTTACAATAAAATACAATACCATATTTAACATAAATACAAGTATTTGGAGTAATAAAAATAACAAATCAAATAGAATTAATCGATTACGCAAATAGAGTATTAGTATACGTAATATTATTTAAAAATGTTAGAAAAAAAGAATGAGAAATTATTATTTAATTATGTATGATGACATTAATTTTATTTTTATCATCCTTTACCCCATCACTAGTAAATTCATGAAACCATAGACAATGGCAATATGGAGGATTGTTTACATTGTCCGAAATTAGATTTGGAATGGACTGTATATATAAAGCGAAAGGTCACTCACTCACTACCTTATCACGAAATCTCAGAAACTACATGTGCTAGGCGTCTCAAATTTTAGACATAGGTGCTCTCTAGGACAGGATTTTGCAAAATTCATTTCTCAAACGGGAGTTTTGATAATTGGATTTCTAAATTACTAGAATATACTCATTGTTTTAATATTTACAAACTACACTTATTATGTGGGAAAATAGGAGTGGCAAGTTTCGTCAATATTCGCAAAATTTCGTCAGTTTTAGGGGTAGTGGGTAATAGATTTAAATGAAATTCGAGAGACGAATTATACTTTGTCTAAATATATATATAATAATAATAATAATAATAATAATAATCTTTATTGTTCCAAAAGCAATACAGGTATAGTTTTACATGGTCACTAGTCTCCACACTAGGAATAAATAAAGGTTTAGGACCGTTGGTTCCATTGGAAAGTTCCATTGATGGGTCCAATAGGTTTTTCAAGATTTCATGGTTCCATTGGTGGGTCCAACAGGATTTACAAATTCCGATGGTTCCATTTAGATGATGGAGTCAATAATCGATATTTTAACAGGTCCATATCCGGTCTCGTGGTTCCATTGTCAAAACTTACAACTTTTACTTAAAAGGTGTCAAAATTAAACTTAAAATAAAAAAATAAAATAAAAAATGCTTAAAATATTCTGTATAAAATACCATAACTCTCCGTCCGTCACAGTAATAATCTCCTTTTAAAAATGATTTAAATTTTGCCGGGATTTCCACTTCCTGGCTATTATTGTTGACCAATTTTTTAACTTCTTAAAAACGGAGATCTTGGTCCATTTTAGTAAATAAGTAATTACAAATAGAATAGAGTGAATAGTGAATTACTTACAATTAAAATAGATTACAGTAATCTACTAGATCAAATGTCAATCAATGTCATAATTGACATGACAGAAGATACTGGCCATGTAAGTGTAATCACTTACATGGCCAGTATCTTCAGGGTGGGGACAACCGTACTGAATAAATCCTAATAGCTCCACCTATTTCAAACAATGGAGACATGAGTACCGTCAAAATCCTGTTGGACCCACTCACCCTAAGTAGTGGGGACAAACAGATTCGAAAATCCTGTTGGACCCATCAATGGAACTTTTCAATGGAACCAACAGTCCTAAACCTAAATAAATTACTAGCTTTTGCCCGCGACTTCGTCCGCGCAGAAGTCGGAAATTGTTCTAACCTCGCTCTATGTGCCTCCGTGGTCAATGGGCCAGTACATTTAATAACTTTTGCGGCCCTTCAGTCTTTGACAATCATAAAAACAGATTAAAATAATAAAAATTAAAATGGCAATTCCTACATGTGTGAAAGAGTAAAAAAGACATTTAGAAACAATAGAGACCGCCGCATAAAGATCGGGTAATCCACTCAGACATATCCCCCGCGCGTGCCAATACCGCCCCGTGCATTTCAAAAATTTGTTGCAAGGCAGAATTAAAGATCCTTCTTGGCTGGCACCGACTCCAAAATAACTGGTTATAAATTGTAAATAGTAAAGTATTATAGGTATCAATGATTACGTCGATTCCCCTTTAATGTTGTCTTAACTATGAAGTAATTAAAATATTATTTTCTACTTTTTAGTTATGGATTACACACATAGGTACTGTTTTGAAGTCGATTTTCGTTTTTTTTAAAAATAATTTTATTTTAAATATTTTTGTGATGGTGTGATGGTAAGCAGTCAGTGGAACCCAGAAGTGGCGGCCACCATACCAAAAGCCATCGTCTTAAACTGCTGGTATGGTGGCCTCCACTATGGCGGCTGGGAATGGGGTTAGGGGAAGGGAATGAGGGCGGTGAGGAAAGAGGAAAGGAGGGAAATTGGGCCTCCGGCGCTCGCTAGCATTTCTTCCGATCATAAGGCCTCCAACTTGGCTTAACGACTACTAAATCACCAAACCTGAGTCCACTGCTTCTAAAGCATGAAGACGCTCAAAATGAAATGACACAAATGGTCACCCATCCACGGCTACGTTGTTTTAAACAAAAAAGGAGTTTTGGATTTTGGTACACAATTTTAGCATGGACATGTCAATGTTAGAAAATTCGTTGTAAAAGATAGCAACGCGTTGCTTTACACGTCTTCACTCCTTGCATACGAATATAAAATTAAAGCTAAACTACTGAACCATTTTTTTTTTTAAATATTGGACCCAATTCCAGAGTATACCCCTTCAAATAAAAAAATAAATTTCCAAATTGGTTCATAAATGACCGAGTTCTGTTGTAACAAACATACAACTACTGAACCATTTTTTATATCAAACATATGGGACCAATTTTAGAGCATGTATGCTCTGAAATTATTTTTTTATTTGAAAGGGTATATACCCTTTCAAATAAAAAAATAATTTTTCAAATCGCTTCATAAATGATCGAGATATGAGGTAACAAACAAACAAAAAAAGAAAAAAACATACGGCCCGAATTGATAACCTCCTCCTTTTTGAAGTCGGTTAAAAAGTAAAGAAGAAAACTACGAGTACTTAGAAAATTACGTAGTGTACAACTATTATTTTAGAAACCTAGATACTAAAATAATACATAAATAACTTAAGTAATTAATGACACGTAAATTTAAATAATTATCTATACATATAATAAAATTGAAGTGTCTGTTTGTGATATTGAAATAACCGTTTTTTACTACATGTTTATGAATATACATATATATACGGTACATACACCAAAATAACATTTTTTACGATTTTTGTCTGTCTGTTTGTTCCGGCTAATCTTTGAAATGGCTGGACCGATTTTGACGGGGCTTTTATTGGCAGGTAGCTGATGTAATAAGGATTATCTTAGGCTACGTTTATTTTAGATTTTATTTTTATAAATAATAATAATATGCGATGTAACCGACATTTACGCGGGCGGAGCTGCGGGCAACAGCTAGTTATACATACGTACAATTTAACTCCGTGTCTGTCACATACCTATGTCATGAGGGAGAGAACTGCATTGCATAGCACTACCAGCGCCCGCGCCGTGAAGAGTAATTTTTAGTAAAAGAAAAGAAGTGGAACGATAGTGTTTACCCCTAGGAACAAGTTTGTTGTAATTTACTTTTTCTCTCACTCTACTTATGCAACATTTCATAAAGTAATCCGAAACATGAAATCAAAAATAACATGAGACAAAACAAGAATTTATAGAAATGTTAAGACGAAAACTTGGGCCGAAACAGGAACAAATCGTTTAATTTATCTATTTAAAACATTTTAATTTGGCACAATTTTACTACGGAACCCTAAAAATTGAAATGTAATGTTTCAAATCAATAATTTGTAGATAAGTCCTGGGTTTTAATTGTCATATTTATGATTCCGGGATTTTAGAGGAGATATTATCAAGTCGTATGTCACTTTCTTTCTCGAACTTTAGGTAAATATACTCTTCCGATCTTTGGACATCAGAATTGAGTATTTCAAATTTCTAATAAATCAATAATAACAACGCAAATTCTTAAAATATTATAAACAGTTTCATTGAGTGACATTGTTAAAACATTAGTCAGTTTTTTATTAACGGCCTTAACATTATGATAACAATTAGACACAATGGTGTAGGTTCCCGCGTCTCTTACGTCTCGTTACACAAGATCAAGAATTATGCACTACCTGTTTATAAAGAGCAATCTTGTCAAGATATAAACAAGGAAGAAAAATCGAAAGCCTGCAACTTCTCTTCCGTTTGACATCGCTGCATCGTAGAAATGGCACACGGTATCTTGTTACGTCTTACTTTAAATTTTGTAACACGAATATGAAATACAGTATCGTGTTACTTCTAACACGCATTGTAATAATATTGGTTAATTTTATAGCAATAGTTATAACAACTATCGGTTACCTAAATTATTTTATTACTGTGTCTACAACTCTTCAAATATTTTTATGCAATCAAGTAGATATATTTATATACGTTTGCTAATACCTATGTGAATTTTACAATGATGATCAATTATGGCAATCACATCCAACGCTGTTGGAAGTGACTGTGTCAGCCGTAATATGATCCTTCCTATCCTTGACCAAATTCTACCTGTTATACGTCACATCCTCAACTTCTCCCTATCCAGTGGTGTTTTTCCAGCTATGTGGAAAAATGCCCAAATTACGCCTATACCAAAAAAGCCAAATCCTACAACTTTCTCTGATTACCGTCCTATCTCCATCTTACCATTCCTTTCCAAGGTCCTTGAGCGCCTGGTACATAACCAGCTAAACACATTCCTAATAACCTATAAGCTCCATAATCCTTTCCAGTCCGGTTTCCGCCCTGGTCACAGTACCGTCACATCCCTGGTGAATATTACGGACGACATAAGACTCGGCATGGAATGTGGAAATCTTACTGTCCTTACGCTCCTAGACTTTTCAAATGCCTTTAACACAGTGGATTTCGACATTCTTATCAACATACTGCGCTCGATTAACATATCTCCAACAGTTATTGATTGGTTTCGCAGTTACCTGAGTGGCCGCCGGCACTGTACACGCGTTGAGGATGCTGTTTCCTCGTGGTGCGGAACATATGTCGGAGTGCCCCAGGGTGGCGTTCTATCTCCTCTACTTTTCGCAATATTTATAAATTCCATTTCAAATAGACTTACTTCTTCCTACCACCTCTATGCAGATGATCTTCAAATATACTCACAAGGTCCACTAGACAAGCTGTCCGACACAATAGCCACCATAAATCAAGACTTAGTTTCTGTTAGTGACTGGAGCAGATCGTATGGCCTCAGAATAAATCCAGGGAAGACGCAGGTGATTATTGTCGGCAGCTCCAGGAAGCTCTCTAAAATTAATTACACACAACTACCACAGGTTGTCTTCGATGGTACCACAATACCCTTTAGTATCAAGGTCAAAGATTTAGGGTTATTTATTGACTCTGATTTATCATGGGACACACAGCTGCAGGAAGTAAGCCGCAAAATATTTGCTTCTGCAGGCTCATTGAGAAGATTGCGGAACTTTCTTCCCACTGCCACCAAAATTGTGCTTGCAAATTCCCTATTACTTCCTATCCTTGACTATGCGGATGCCAGCTATCCAGATCTTACCGAGGACCAATTAAACAAACTTGAGCGACTTCAAAATGTTTGTATTAGATTTATATTTGGTCTACGCAAGTATGATCATATCTCCGAATTTCGTAAAAAGCTCAAGTGGTTACCAATACGACTTCGCCGGAATGCTCATATCCTTTCGCTATTATATAACATACTGTTTAACCCTTCGACACCTTCCTATCTTAAGGAACGTTTGGAGTTCCTTTGTGATACACATCAGAGGATCTTACGATCATCAGAGAATCTGAAGTTAAAAATGCCAATTCATTCGACGGTATTTTTCGACCATTCATTCACCGTTGTGGCTATTCGATTGTGGAATGCATTGCCGCTGGAAGTAAGACAAGCTCAATCATTAAATATCTTCAAAAATATGGTCAAGCAACATTATTTGACGTTATAATGAATCATATACCTTATTTATATTTATTTATGTATTATTCATTATATTATGTTATTATATAGTAGGCATATATATATATATATATATATATATATATATATATATATATATGCCTACTATATATAATATAGATTATGTACTCGTTTATATATTTATTAATAACACTATTAACGTTAATTATAATTTGAATGTTGCCAAGTTCCTATTAATCCCATTTATTTACGTTACACCACAATTTACTGCTTTTCAACCGCAAAGTCCATCCAAAGGTTGTCTGGAAGAGATCGCTTTTAGCGATAAGACCGCCCATTGTACCACTACCATCTGTGTATTGCATTGTCTAATATTATGTAAACTTTACTTGGTGTACAATAAAGAATATTCTATCTATCTATCTATCTATCAATTCGGCCACATCAAGTCTTATGTAGGTATACTATACAATAAACTAAATATATGTAACTAACAAAGAAAACAAATAACAAATCTTTAAGATATTCCGCTTAACCCTTTCATCGACAGTTATGTAGACACAACAGATGTTTTATTGTCATTACGGACATAGGCGTTTACTGTCCCACAAAGTGGTAATAATATTAATACTATGTTCTGACCCGTACTCGACTAAGTTTCTGAAAGGCTGAGCAACGAAAAATTAACGTGTGCGTTACGATTGCTCCGCCAAGTTATCCAACCGGAAAAAAACTTTGACCATAATTTTGTCGAAATTTGTCGAAATCGAAGTGCACAAACGAAAAATTTGTCGAAGTAGAAATAAAGAAGTTAGGGTTTTAAGTTGGCCGCGCCAACGTAACATGTACGATTGCGCGGCCATGGAGATCTCAGCAACTGTTTGGGTTAGAGATCTAATTCTTTTTGCCAATTGAACACTGAATTTGTCGAAAATTTTCGAAAAAAGAATTAGAAGTCCTTGGTTAATATATTACGAAATATTTACGACTGAATGTTATGGCTGCGCAATCGAGTTATTCCGGTCTGATCCCCCAGATCTGATCCCCTGGGGGATCGGTTTATTTTAATTTAATTTTCTATTCCGGTCTGATCCCCCGAGCAGGGGATCAGAAACAAAAGAGAAAATTATATAAATATTTTATTCCGGTCTGATCCCCTAGATATCTTTGACAGATTTTTGAGACAGTTATCAACAAAATACATACAATAACTTCACGCCTGCTTTCCAATAATGGGGTAAGCAGAGACTATAGAACGCCATTTGCTGCGTTCCAAACATACCTCCTTTGCCTCACCTGTAGCAAATAGCACCAATTTACACTAAAGAGCGAATGAACGATTTCATTACGGAGTGCATAAGAATCCTCTGAAGAATCGTAGAGCATCCCTCTAATAGAAAGTGCTTTTCGATTCCCTGGAGTATGGAAATAGGGGATCAGTGGATCAATAGTACTAGGCTAGCAGAAGGTTGTAAGAGGTGTGTATTATCGAAATATTTTGTTATTTTTATTAAAAAGTCTTATTTCAATATTTTTCAGAAATAGTACTAGGCTAGCAGAATATTGTAGGAGGTTTGTGACGTTTATTCTCACAACAATTCTCTTTTTCATATTCCAATAAAATAATAACGGCCAGCTCGAATTTAATAACTTAATAAATTTAAGGTCAATTCAGCTGACCAAAAAATAGGTTCTATACAACAGAAACTAAGACTATTTTTAAAAAAAGTACTAGGTTTGCAGAAGTTTATAGAAGATAGAGGCATAAAAGTAGAACGTAATGCACCCAAAAAATGTAATAAGCTGTGATATGGCTTAAAAAAGCTAATGTAGGTATTTCAAATAAATATCGCTAAAAATAAGCGCAATTAGTAATCTAGAAATTTAGATATCTTAAAATTAAATTAATCAACACATGGTCAATGCTAATAATTCTTATGTATCGATTACAAAATATCGGTTGCCATATATGGCATAATTCAGCTATGAAATAACAAAAAAACAACGAATTAAATTAAAAATGTATAATTCTCTTATAATAATACACTTTTCCAA
This sequence comes from Parascotia fuliginaria, assembly GCA_963082885.1. Taxonomy (NCBI): domain Eukaryota; kingdom Metazoa; phylum Arthropoda; class Insecta; order Lepidoptera; family Erebidae; genus Parascotia; species Parascotia fuliginaria. The sequence goes on along the minus strand of OY720173.1, from coordinate 9,093,979 downwards.
ATTTTAGAAAACAAAATATCCATTTCATAAAGTTACAAAACTGACCATCGATTAGCTTTTAATGTTTTCTTCTTGTATTTTTCATCTAGATTCCTTCGCTTTTTCTCGTAGTTCTCGTCTTCTTTCGTTTACTCTTGTATTTCTTCTTAGATAATCTTCATAATGTTGTCGTCTTTTACTCTATCTTAAGCAATTAAATATTTACCTTCTTAATCTTAGTTTGTAAATACTCAACATATTCTGTTTATCAGTTCTTGCGTCTTTGCTAAATCAAAATGACCTCTCTCTCTCTTTTTGCTCTCAAAATTAAGCTTTAAGATTTCTTAAAAAAAAAATAAGGAGTTGGCTGTGAATGTAACTCCTTAAATCCACTACAATCCTCGTACCTTCTTGCGAAATTCCTTAATTTTAAAGGCACCATAAATAAAACCTTATTAAATTAATCGTCTTTGATTCCATCAATCACGTATTTTATCAGGCCTGCGTCTTTAACTTTTCCATGCAAAGCATTGCTTTTATTGCTAGAAAGTATTGTTGGTATGTTTATTCTTCCTCTATTTTTGATATGGCGACTGAACTGACGATTATATCATCTATTTCTGCCAGCGTCAAGTGTAATATAATCTTCTCGCTGGTGATTTTAATAGTATAATACAATTTTATAAATAGGAAAAATGTGGATGAAATTCTCCATTTTACGTCGTTCTCAATCTAATCAAAAATTAAAAGTCCATCTGACAACTCTTCTTTTTCATCTTCGAATAAAATGCTACCAGCCAGGTCGGTTTAATAACTAAAATCAATTAAAGGTCAACTAGAGCGTACTGGAAAATAGGTTAAATACAACTGAAACTACATGCACGCCCTACAAACCTATATATTTGATATATGCCTATTTTTAAAAATGTACTAGGCTAGTAGGAGGTAGAGGTGTAAAATTTTTAGAAGTTTAGTACCGGTAACTGCATAAAAGAATAGACATTATAGAAAAATTTTATCTATACATATAATAAAAATGTAACCGATCGCTGTCTGTAAATGGAAGATATATGAGAAAAAAAATTATTAGGACCTTTATCAACGCAAGTAGAACCCAAAACAATGATTGTTACAATTTTTGTCTGTTTGTCTGTTTGTCTGTTTGTCTGTGCGTTTGTTCACGCTAATCTCAGAAACGGCTTATCCGATTTAGATGTGGTTTTCACTAATACATTGTGGTAAGCTTCACTTATCATTTAGAGTTTGTTTCATGTCAATCGGTTCATAAATAAAAAAGTTATGCCAATTTAAAGGATCACGTCGAACATTTGGTAATTTACTAAGAAACCTGATAGAAACAGAGACTTTAACAGGTTACGGAATAGCAGATAGCGTTTTTATTTTTCGGATTCCTCTCATTCTAAACAATCTTCCGTTTAGTTTTAAATGAGTCCAGTTTCCTGTGAGCCATGTTTCGCGATGACAATTAATAAAGCCCAAGGTCAGACACAACTAAAAGTTGTGGGTGTGTCTAAGTATTAGCTGTTTTTCGCACGGTCAGCTTTATGTGGCTCTATCACGTGTTAGGAATATTAGCATTCCTAACAGCCTGTATGCTTTGATCCCCGATGGCTATACGTCTAATCCATACATCTATACACCCATACATATTATATAAGATTTTGTCGTGACTGACTGACTGACTAACAGACAACGCACAGCCTAAACTGCTGGTCGTAGTGATTTGAAATTTGGAGGGTGTGTTTGTCTAAAAGTCTAGAGGTTGTACTAAGAAAGGATTTTTTAAAATTTAATTCCTAAGTATGTGAAAAGGGATGAAAACGATTGTATGAATCTTCTTCATTTTTAACTTACAGTTTTGAAATTTTGTTTTGAAATACTTCTATTCAAATAAAAAATATCTGTATAATTTTATTTTAACAGGAGTGGATTTAGAGGGGTAAAATTAGGGATGAAATATTCTATACAAAGATCTTTAGCTTTTGAAGCTAGCGACTTGAAATTTGCAGGGAGGGGGAGGGAGGGAAAGGAGGGAGGAAATGGAGAAATTAAGGGGAAGGAGGAAGGGCGGGTAAAGTAAAAGGGAAGTGATGGGGAAATGAGAGGAAAGTGATGGGGAAGTGAGGGGGAAGTAAAAGGGAAGTGTGGGGGAAATGCGGGAGAAGTGAGAAGAAAGTCAAGGAGAAGTCAGGGGGAAGTCAGGGGAAAGCCAGGGAGAAGTGAGGGAAAAGTAAGGGGAAAGTGAGGAGAATGTTAGAGGAAAGTGAGGGGAAGTGACGGAGAAGTGACGGGGAAGTGAGGGGGAAGTGAGGGGAAAGTGAGGGGGAAGTGAGGGGGAGTGAGGGGGAAGTGAGAGGGAAGTGAGGGGGAAGTAAGGGGGAAGTAAGGGGATAGTGAGGGGGTAGTGAGGGGAAGTGTGAGGGAAATGTAGGGGAGAGTGAGGGGCAAGTGAGAGGGAGTGAGGGGGAGTGAGGGGGAGTGAGAGAGAAGTGAGGGGTGAGTGAGGGAAAAGTAAGAGGGAAGTGAGGGAGACGGGAGAAGAAGGGAGGGGGAAGGGACGCGGAAAGGATTTTTTGAATGGTGAAAAAAGGGAAGGGAAGGGATAGGAAGCGATAGGAAGGGAGAGGAAAGGAGGAAAAGGAAGGGGGAAGAGAGGGGAAAGCGAGGAGGCAAGGTAGAGGGAAGTGGAGGAAAGGGCAAGAGATGCTGGAGGAGGGGCAAGGGATGCTGAAGGAAGTGAAGAGCAGAAGGGGGAGGGGAGGAGAGGAAGGAGGAAACTGTGGAGAGTGGAGAAAAAGGGCGACAGGGAAGAAGGGCAAGGGGAAAGTTATTGTAGTGAAAATTTGTCTTTGTGTATTGTATATTGTTTTTACGAGGGATATCTTTAGGTAGGTGAAAGAGGATTTGTATGAATGGCAGATTAAAAATAGTATGAAAACAGTATTTAAACAATATAAAAATGTCTATTGGAAAAAACGATATTCACGCGAGCAAAGCCACGGGCAAAAGCTATCTAAATCTTATGTATATATACATAAAACCAAAAGGTCACTCACTCACTCATCACGAAATCTCAGAAATAACAAGTGCTAGGCATCTCAAACTTTGCATGGTCATCCCTATTAGGATATAGGTGCTCACTTAGACGGAATTTTGCGAAATCCATCCCCTAAGGGGAAATAAAGGGGTGGCAAAGTTTGTATGAAACTTCTATAGTTTTTATAGTAGAATTACCAAATTACTAGAAAATACTCATTTTTAATATTCAGAAACCACCCTTATTAAGTGGGCAAATAAGAGTCGCAAGTTTGTGTGAAAGTGGTTTGTCAGTTTTAGCGGTAGCGGGTGTAAACGGGATTCGCCACAGAGACGGATAATACTGATATTTATTACTGATACAATGTACGATTGCCATAAAATCAGGCACGCAATATTCTCATAGAGGCACCCATCTGAATTTTCACGCGAACGAAGTCGCGGGCAACAGCTAGTTCATAAATAAATGTCTATTCTACAAACTACTCCTAGAACCTTCTGCTAGCCTAGTACTATTTCTAAAAAATATTTAAATATGTATGTAACCTATTTTGCGGTATGCTATAGTTGACCTTTAATTGATGAGATATTCGAGCTGGCCGGTAGTATTTTATTCGAAGATGAAAAAGAAGAGTTGTCAGACGGACGTATGACTTTTGATTAACCCTCTAGTGGTAGCAACCTGGCGAGGAACACGAGTGGTCCAGTGTGGTCTGTGAGTCCGCAACTTTACGGGTCTAGTTTTGACAACAAACGCCCTTGTCTCACAACAAACGCCCTTGTCTCACAACAAACGCTTGCATAAAATATAAATGCAATATTACCCAAGTCTGCGAAATGTTATTGCGATACTGCAAATTTACTTTTGCTGTCTTCTGTATTGTAAATTTACAAATATTTGCTTCATTTATTGATTTCTAAAGGTGAAAGAATTTTCAAATCGGTAACGTAGATTTTTAGTTAAATCGTTGCAAACAAACAATCATAAAAAATTATTTTATAAATTATTATATTGTATAGTTTAGATTTATTTTTTAATAGCTGCGCCCCACGGCTTTGCCGGCACGTGAAATGAGTTTAGCCTCCCTCGGGAACCAGACCGACATTTCTACCGATTTTCAATTTTTTTTAGAAACTTTCGCATTTATAATATTAATAGGATTGATAAGAATTCTTTTTTTCATTTTTTTGTAATAACATAAAACAAAACAACAACAAAATATTTTGGAAAGTATTTTATCTAAATCTAAATTAATATTATAAAGAGAAAAGATTGTTTTTTTGTATGTTTGTTTGTACTGATTTAACTAAAAATCTATGTTACCAGTTTTAAAAATATTTTCAGTTTTAGAAATCAATAAATGGAGCGGGTATCATAGGCTATATTTTATTATATTTACCATATTTTTTCAATAATTTATTTCAGTATATGTAAATTTCCAATATGGAAGACAGCAAAAGTAAATTTGCAGTGTAGTAATGATATTTCGCAGACGCAGATAATATTGCAATAACATTTTATGCAGGCGTTTGATGTGAAACTGAACGAAACTATTGGTACCGAAGCGAAGCGAGAGACGGATGTCTACTAATATTATATTTGTCATCCTATTAATATTATAAATGCGAAAGTTTCTATGTGTGTGTGTGTGTGTGTGAGTTTGTTACCACTCAGCGCCTAAATGGCTGAACCGGTTTCGATGAAAATTGGTATGTAGGTAGATTCACCGAACTGAAACCGCGCCGCGGAAAGCTATTATATTGGAATTTTTAATTTTATTTTATTGATTGATTCAGTAAACGAGCGTGGTCTAACAATAATACAGCAAAGGCGCATACGATGAATGTCATAGGGCTACCAAGAGAGTGTCTCACGTCTTTGAGGATATAACGGGGGATTAATAAGTTTGCTGCGGTCTCAAGGACCGCGCGCGATCATCGGAAGGTTAAATTGAGAATAAACAACACAAACCTGCTACAACCTTCTGCTCGCCTAGTACTTTTATTGAAAAATAGTATTTATTACTAATATAGTAGTAGAGGTAATTAAATAAAAAATACCTGTTTCGATCATACAAGCCTCCTTCAATTTTCTGCTAGTCTAGTACTATTTTTTTTAACATATTCAATTATAATTAGACCTTGAAAAATAAATATTTATAAAAAAGAAATTTTTCGATCAAACAACCTCCTACAACTTTCTGCTAGCCTAGTACAATTTTTGTGAAAAAATTAAATTTTAGGGTAATATTTACTGCGATTACATACAACTTCATACCTGTCTCCCATTAATGGAGTAAGCAGAGATTGTCCAACAACTTTTTATTCTTATTTTTTAAATTAAGTAATACATAAACTGCTTTTCTCTTGACTGTACTTACCTGTCAAAAAGACTCAGGGGATCAGACCGGAATGACTAAATATGCAGGGGATCAGAACGGAATTAAAGAATAATAATAATCTCAGGGGATCAGATCTGGGGGATCAGACCGGAATAACTCGCGCAATCGTAACGTTGTTGATTCTTTATTGTTGATTATTTCTGTAAAACGTAAGATTTATACATTAAAACTATTACAAGAAAAAAGGTCTTAATTTGTCGAAACTAATATAAACAATAAATAATATGTCAGTTTAGTGAAACTGACGAAATAAGCCCAAAACAGAAAGTACGTGGCCGCGCAGTCAAAACGCTACTTTGCACGCTGATATCTCATTATATGTAATTGATAGGATTTCGGCGTGAACATCAAATTGTTCGGCATGTTAACCTCAGGAGAATGACATATCGCTTCATCCTCAGAATAGTTTACATTGCGTGTTATCTCAAAAATTATATTATCTCATACAATGTTCGAGTAGGGTAACCATACTTTCGATTTAATTTGGCAATACCTGTAACTGGAGATTAAACAACATTTAGCTTAATCTGCAGAAATGATATTGACTATTGCAGTAAAAGTTTGATGTGCAGTGAATGCATATCATGATCATTATGAACTCGTAAGACATAACATTTTATTATAGTTCTTTCTTCTTTACCATCCATGCCTTGCATTGTCATGCTCACTAAAATGTCATGACTTGTGGTGTCGTATTGGCCGGGGCATCACCTTCCCTCTAATATGGCGAAGGTGATGATGCTAGTCTGTACGTCATGCTCGTGAACGGGTGCTACCTGGGATGACAGGTCAATCTTGGCATGGCATACATTTTATACTTGATTCAGTATTACCTTGTAGTTCAATATGACTAGGCATTAATGCATTTACTTTTTTTTAATTTTAATTAAAATACGTAGTCAAATTACCATACTAGATGAAACTAAATAATTGAAATCCTCTATATTCGTTTTTTTTAATGTTAATAAATTAATTTACTTTGTGTGGTAGTTTTTTAATATTTACTTTGTATGGTTCTTTGGTTGCGTTGATGTGTTAAAATTGTTAACTCATACAAAAAATTGTAATTATCTGGCGATTGAAAAGAGTGGCGTGAGTTTCTTGCCAGTTCAAAGTCAAAGTCAAAGTCAAAGCATTTATTTCATTTAGATCATAAAGTATGATGCTTATGAAAAGTCAACATTACATTTTGTCAGCCAATTGACCTACAGCCAGTTCGCTGACGAGGTAGAGCTGTGAGAAGAACTGGCAAGAAACTCACGCCACTCTTTTCAATCGCCAGATAATTACAGTTATTTGAATGAGTTACAATTTAAACACTCAACGCAACCAAAGAACCATACAAAGTAATTATTACAAATTAACTAATTAATATAATACTAAGAAAGAAAACAAGGAATTCAATTATTTAGTTTCAACTAGTATGGTAATTTGACTACGTATTTTAATTAAACTGGTAAATGCACCCCCTGGTCACATTGAACGACAAGGTAATACTGGATTGAATATTAAATGTAAGCCATGCCAAGATTGACCAGTCATCCCAAGTAGCACCCGTTCACGAGCATGACGCACGGGCCAGCCATCATCACCCTCGCCATATTAGAGGGAAGGTGATGACCCGGCCAATACGACACCACAAGCAATGACATTTTAGTGAGCATGACAATGCAGGGCATGGGTGGTAAAAGAACCCTAATAAAATGTATTATGCCTTACGAACTCGTAATGATCATGATATGCATCCACTTCACATTAAACTTTTACTACAATAGTCAACATAATTACAATAATAGTCAATATAATTACTATAATAATAATCAATATACTGAATGATAATAATAGTCAATATAAGTACAATAATAAAAATATCAATATACTTAATGATAATAATAGTCAATAAAGCTACAACAATAATAATCAATATAACATTAATCTTGCATTAAACGAGCAACTATACCCATGCTGCTTTATCATTTAAATAATCATTAATAGTATAATAACCCTTTAAAATAAGGCGGTTTTTAACAGTTTGTTTGAATTTTTGTAGGGGTAGATTCATAATGTCAATGGGTAATTTGTTATAGAAACGTACACCTAGACCCGCAAATGAGTTGTTTACTTTATGTAGGCGATAATATGTACCAACTAATTTATGTTTACCTCGAGTATTCACAGAGTGCATGTCACAGTTTCTGGAATACAAGTCTATATTTTTCTTGATAAACATAATATTGGCGAAGATATACTGAGACGCCACCGTCAGAATACCTATTTCTTTAAAAATCTCTCTTAGTGAAACCCTAGGGCCCAAATTGTAAATAGATCGCACTGCTCGTTTTTGAATTATAAAAATTGACTCAATATCCGCAGACCTGCCCCAGAGCAGTATACCGTATGACATCACGCTATGGAAATAGCTGAAATAGACAAGTCTAGCTGTTTCTATGTCGGTAAACTGTCTTACCTTTCTTATCGCAAAGGCTGCGGAACTGAGTTTACCAGCAAGACACGATATTTGGGTACCCCATTGAAGCTTGTTATCTAAAGTTAAACCCAAAAAAACTGTAGACTCAACAAAGCTCAAAGTTTCATTATTTAAACTTATATTAATAGCTAGGCTTTTAGTATTGGGCATAGTAAATTTAACACATTTAGTTTTCTTTGAATTAAGCAGTAGGTTATTCGCACTAAACCAGTCCAGAACTTTCACTAGTGAGCTATTCACTTTATCAATGTTAGTTTCCTTACGATCCACTTTAAATAAAAGTGATGTGTCATCAGCGAACAGTACAATGTCGCAAAAATTCTGAATATGGTATGGCAAATCATTGATATAAATCAGAAAAAGAAAAGGGCCTAAAATGGAACCCTGTGGCACGCCCATAGCTACAGGTAATCCGGTAGACCTACTTCCGTTTATATCAACATATTGTATTCTATTGCTTAAGTAAGTGGCAACTAGATTGAGTGCAGCATCCCTAATACCATAATGACTGAGTTTTCGTAGAAGCGTATTGTGTTCGACGCAATCAAAGGCTTTTGAAAGGTCACAGAAGACACCAATAGCATCCATCGAATTTTCCCAGGCACTATAAATATGCTTAATCAATGTAATACCTGCATCTATTGTAGAACGACCTTTAGTAAAGCCATATTGCTCTTTGTGTAACAATTTATTTGAGACAAAGTGACTTTCTAATTGCTGCAAAATTATTTTCTCAAACACTTTGCTAATAGCTGGCAATATGGAAATCGGTCTAAAGTTAGTTGCGTCACTTTTTGATCCATTTTTGAATAAAGGTATTGCTTTACTGTGTTTCATCAGATCAGGAAACACGCCTGTGTCCACACATCTATTAAATATTGTGGCAAGGTGTGGAGCTATACTAGATATTATATTATTAATTAGATTCGTTGAAATACCCCATAAGTCAGCAGTTCTTTTTGAGTTAAGTGACTTAAACACTTTTATCACATCATTGGGGTTAATATACTTGAAACTAAATAAAACGCTGCACTCTCCCACGCTAACCCTAGCTAAAGTTTCGGCTTTGACTGGGCAAGAATCTAAGGACCTGGTTGCATTAACAGGTATGTTTATAAAGAAATTATTAAATGTTTGTGCTACATCTAAATTATCTGAAATAACTTTATTATTTACGTTAAGTTCAAAGTTAGTATCCCGCAATGTGGTTCGTCCAGTTTCATTGTTAATGATACTCCAAGTTGTTTTGATTTTATTGTCAGATTCTTTAATTTTATTACTTATGTATAAAGATTTGGCTGTGGTACAAGCCTTTTTAAAAATTTTTGAATAATTCCTAACGTAATCTACAAAGTTCGGATTTGTATTATATTTTTTCATACCATATAGTTCAAACAGTTTAGTTCTACTTTTATAGATGCCTGTTGTTGCCCAGTCACAAAATTTAATTTTAATATTTTTATTGAAAGTCTTGGGTTTAAAAATATTTTCATATTCTACCTTAATTAAATTAAACAAAGATAGGTAGAGGCTGTCAGGATCGTCGCGACTAAGATCTATATTGGTAACTTTAGTACTAATGTTCTCGCTAAAGTGTTTCAGGCGTTCAGAGGTCACTGGCCTACATGTGTTCTTCTCACAGCTCTACCTCGTCAGCGAACTGGCTGTAGGTTAATTAGCTGACTTCATGTAATTTTGACTTTTCATAAGCATCATACTTAATGATCAAAATGAAATAAATACGTTGACTTTGATTAATCTATACTATTATTAGGGGAAGAGTTTGTTTGTTTGTTTAATAAAAATATTCTTATGAGTTTTCATTACTTTGATTATATACTTTATGAATGAAATATTTTTTGGTATGATTTTGCATTGTACTTAGGACTAACCTTAAATGGATTAAACAAACAAACAAACTCTTCCCCTAGTAATGGTATAGATTAATCATTTCTGCAGATTAAGCTAAATGTTGTTTAATCTCCAGTTACAGGTATTGTCAAATCAAATCGAAAGTATGGTTACCCTACTCGAACATTGTATGAGATAATATAATTTTTGAGATAACACGCAATGTAAACTATTCTGAGGATAAAGCGATATGTCATTATCCTGAGGTTAATATGCTGAACAATTTGATGTTCACGCCGAAATCCTAGCATTTACAGATAATGAGATATCAGCGTGCAAAGTAGCGTTTCGACTGCGCGGCCACGTACTTTCTGTTTTGGGCTGATTTCGTCAGTTTCACTAAACTGACATAGTATTTATTGCTTTTATTAGTTTCGACAAATTAAGACCTTTCTTCTTGTAATAGTTTTAATGTATAAATCTTACGTTTTACAGAAATAATCAACAATAAAGAATCAACAACGTTACGATTGCGCGGCCATAACATTCAGTCGTAAATATTTCGTGATATATTAACCAAGGACTTCTAATTCTTTTTTCGACAATTTTTGACAAATTCAGTATTTAATTGGCAAAAAGAATTAGATCTCTAACCCAAACAGTTGCTGAGATCTCCATGGCCGCGCAATCGTACATGTTACGTTGGCGCGGTCAACTTAAAACCCTTATAACTTCTTTATTTCTACTTCGACAAATTTTTCGTTTGTGCACTTCGATTTCGACAAATTTCGACAAAATTATGGTCAAAGTTTTTTTCTGGTTGGTTAACTTGGCGGAGCAATCGTAACGCACACAAATTAACTAATCACTTGTTAAATCTCACGTGAAGTACCAATTAGGTTGCTAAAAGCATTGATAATTTAGTTTCGTTGATCAGCCTTTCAGAAACTGGAAGTTAAACAGTCGAGTACGTGTCGGAAAATATAATCGATTAAAGTTCTGCGATTCATCAATTTACATAATATTTTAAAATTACTGCTGACTGAGAATTAGAGTGATACACTTTTAACTTATTAGAGCATACTTAGCTTTAATTGATATAGAAATAACACTAAGATATAATCAGCTAACTTACTGACAGACTAAAAAAGTCGAAAAGGAATAAGACTTCAAAAACACGAGGTAGTGGGTTAAAATCCGGGCAAGTACCAATGTGATATTTCAAATCATATGTACTTTTTAAGTTTAATTTGGACATTTCTGACTGGACTGACTGTTTGGTGAAGGAAAACATCGTGAGGAAACCTGGACTTAAATGTCTGAATATGCCAACCCGCCTTAAGCAAGCGTGGTGATTAATGCTCATGCTTTCTGTATAATATGAGAAGCGGCCTTTGCCCTGCAGTGGGACAATAAAGAGGCTGGTATTAGAGTGACTATAACGGGACGTAAACAGAATCAATACAAACCCAATCTTATACACTGACTGACTCATAAACTGCATCATAGTAATAGACGACTTTGAAATAAATATTTTAACCAAGTATGCAAACTTTCTATACAGATTAAAATTGAAACCTCTAGATTGGTTCGTGAACTTTAAAACAGCGTAGGGTCATATCCTTAAGTTTAAGTTTGTGTACTGGAAAGGACCTTAAGACTTTTTTGAAGAAAAACAGAAATTTAAGGAAAATTGGTTTAATAAAAAAATGGTTTTAACAATAGACACAAACTTTATGCAAGGGTTTATTTATGTTTTAATAAGGTGTATTACCTCCACGTGCCCTTATTGCGGATTCTAATCGGTTCCGCATAGATTTTATTAGAGTTATTAAAAGATCTTGCGGAATATTGTCCCATTCTTCTGAAAGTGCTGTTCTTAGTGCTGCTTAAATTGTCCCAAACATGCTCAATGGGATTAAGATCCGGGCTGCGTGCTGGCCAATTCATTGTACGTATCCCAACCTCTTCGCAATATTGTCGAACTTGTGCAGCAGCGTGCGGCCGGGCATTATCCTGCATTAAAGTAAAATTTTCGCCTATGAATCCCATGTAAGGCACCACGTGATCTTCAAAGATCTCTGTTATGTAGCGATGTGCAGTCAAACCCCCTCTATTACCGTTTTGACGGACCATGTCTATGAACACAAGTTCTGTTCGCACGTTCATCGATATGCCACTCCAGACCATACACGAACCGCCTCCAAAAGGAACACGCTCCTCAATGCAACTTTGAGCATATCGCTCCCCAGGTCGACGATAGACTCTTCTGCGACCATCTGCATCATATAAACATGTCCTACACTCGTCCGTGAACAATACGGAGGCCCATTGCTCTTCTGTCCAATTTAGGTGATCACGCGCAAATCTTAAGCGAGCTTGTCTGAGCTACAGACAATTTTGGACCATTTGCTGGTCTAAAAGGGGTGATATCCGCTTCCTTTAACCTTCTTCTTATTGTTGGTGCACTCACATTTACTCCACGCACTTCATTAAGCTCTGTTTTGATGTTAACTGACGTGAGAAAACGATTTCGCAGGGAAGTTGTAACAATAAATCGGTCATCACGACTGGTGGTTGCTCGAGTCTTGCCTGTACCACGTCTCCTTCTGTAAGAACCTGTCTCCACAAACCTTCTGTATATTCTAGAAACCGTAGACTGGTTTAAACTTAAATTTCTACCAATCGTTCGTTGATCCAAGCCCTTCCGCACCAGTGCTACAATTTGAGCCGCTTGTTCGGACGAAGTATCCATATTATGGTTCAAAAACTCTCGATGAGTTAAAAAACTAACCCAACAATTCTGCTGGTAACAATAATTCAATTGACAAAAGAATAAAAAATCAATGCGAATCAATTTAAAACTTTGCTTTAAATAACACGCAAATCTGATACTACGAGTAAATTTTCTTTTCCCGGCTATATTTATTTGTTTTACTGCAGTTCTATTTTAAAATTTTGCTTTTTTTTAAGATTAAGAGTCAGTCTCTCCATATTTTATAATTTAATCTAAAAAGTTTGCATACTTATTAAAAAAAATCATTTCAAAGTAATCCTGAACTTTGATGCAGTTTATGAGTCCGTCAGTTTATATGTCGATACGATGCGGTAACTTATTAGAATAATGTGAAATTTATATATATAAAAAAGAATCCCTATTTCCCTTGGTCATGGCCTCACGCGTGAACGGCTAGATCAATTTCGTTAATTATTTTTTTGTTGTGTTTGTTATTGTCAGGAGAAGGTTCTTATGCAAGTAAAACTAAGAAAATTGCGCGGTGATTTAGAAAGTTTAAGATACTTAACATCCATATCATCACTACATAGTATAAAACAAAGTCGGTTCCCGCTGTCTGTCCCTATGTATGCTTAGATCTTTAAAACTACGCAACGGATTTTGATGCGGGTTTTTTTAATAGATAGAGTGATTCAAGAGGAAGGTTTATATGTATATAACATGCATAATATAGTAGATAAACATTGATAAATTTAGATGTTTTTAATGTGATGTCGTAAATAAACAAATTTTATGCGCTTACATTGCAACGCTGGCTAAACCCTACAAGATAGATCAAAATAATGTACTACAGTATTGTACACCTTAAAAAGGTCTACAAAAGAGTCCGCGATAGTATATGTCTATCTCTAACAGATAACCCACAATAACCATTTTTATCCTTTACATTTTATGAGAAATAATGGCTTATTTTCGAAGCGATTTTAAGCAATACAGCATTTATCCTTATCAAATTAATTACCTTAAATACATTGTGCATTTAATATAAATCAATAATGCACTTTCGAGCATGTATTTTAAATAAATATTTTCAAAGATATTACAGATTAAAAATGCAGGCATGGATATAGCGGCAGGGGGCCGGCATTCTGTAGTAAAATTAAATATACTACAGAATGTGTAAATACAACGTTCACAGCATTTGTTTTTCTTCGCACGGGCAATGCTGTTACTAAATATAGTATAAACATTGCACCCGTGCGAAGCCAGGGCGGGTCGCTAGTTATATATGTATATCCACGTAGTGCAAAAATGTTTTATCATGTATAAATTATATTAAAGATAATTAAGTTTGTAATCATACCAGTTATTCCGGCGAATTCTTCGTTATTTATTTGGCGGTACACTCCGGCTCCAGGGACCAGTGTACCATATGAAGTTCGACGATGTGCTGGTTTACTTTGAGCATCAATGACTGAATATGAGTTCTTGGTATCATCTTTATGCAAGCAATCGCCACGATCTTCCAATGGAGACGTATAGTACTTCATATCGCCTTCGTTCACTAAGTTTTGAAGACTACTGCTATACCTTATTGTGTCTTTATACAGCTGATTCTTTTTAAATGGTTTCAGTGTTAGATTATCAAAACTTTTACAAGGAGTGAGTGCATATACATTATTATTTTTTATGTCATAATATTTAATAGGATCAAACACAGTCATTTCTGGAGTATGATCGACAATAATGTCTGGTGTTTTGTATTTTATAGGACTTATAATACATGGTGCTTTTTGGATCTCTGGTTTAAGGCGATTACCACGGTACTTAATATTCCTGATGTTGCGTTTAATGACCGACGATCCTCTCTCTTCAAGATTGTGTATCACATCAGTCTTCTCTAACAAACTTATGGGTGTCAACCCATTTTTATAAACTTGATAGCTCCGTTTATTCCTTCTTTGGTTAAGATTATCATGGTGAATGAAACTTTCGTCGTAATGAGGCATTTTCTTTTCTTCAGTTTCAATTCATTAGATAGAATATATTTAAATGTAAACGGTATATAATAAGACACGTATTGTGTCTAGGTCTTTATTACGACTACTTCAATACTTAGTTGAGGTCACGTGCAGGTATTTCCATAGTAAACGGTGATCGCGACAAGGCGGATGTGCAGTGAAAAGGAGGGCCCTCTAGAAATCTATGAAAGTGGGCAATGCACCACGACAAGTTTCACTGTTTTACTAAAATATGGACTGTATCTGTGACTGAGTTATAACATGTCAGTATCAGGATAAGGTCACACACAGAAATAGCGAATTTGTAGCCAGATACAATTAGATCATTATTTATTTGCAGTGTGTGTCGTCGGTGTACCTACACCGTGACGTCTGCATAAATGAGTATCACGCGCCTCTGCTTCACAGTGACCGATATCCAGAAAAGCTGTCAACCTTGGCAGTATAATTCGAGCGAGATGAAACAACACACCCTACGCTGTAAGTTAGTTTCGATTGTATATTCATATTAAATACGAATTTTAATCACAACAATCGTATAGACAAAACCTACAAGCACTATAGAGTACCTCAATTACACTCAACACATTACTCCACCTCTACATTGGTTATGTACAATTGTACCTACGTACTTATTTTGAGAAAGTTCAAAAAACCAAAACATAAGTAAGTACAAATATTTACACTGAGGGCAATTAGCGGCGGAATTTATTTAAGTACTTTCTCTACGTGCTGGCCACCTGTTTTTGACACTGATTACAATTTTAAGTCAATTTTTGAGAGAAACACACAAACAACTAATATCCACATGTTAGTAATAAAAAAAAATTGTAACATAATTGTTTTATGCCACATAATTTCAAGGAAGAACACACGACCGAACAAACGCCTAATCTAAAAATATCTGCGTTTTTCACAACACGATCTCGATATTCAGCAGAGCAACAAGTGAGCGAGCTCATGCGCAGCGGACCATAGTATTGACACAGGGTGTCGATCGGTCGCGAGAGTTGGGCGGCACGGCCGGCGGCGGCGAGCAACGGCGCGGCACCACTGCCAGCCTGCGGTCGTCGCTGTCACACCGGCGAGAGTGAAAGTGCAGGCACCGCCGCACATCTCCACCGACTAATCATACACCTGTACTAAAAACACATACCATTTCTACGCTAATGCCTACTTGCATAACAACCGTAACTTCGTCATTTTCTTCTTTTCGTACTTAATTTCAAAATGAGATGATTTGTACACAAATAAATCAATCAAGAGTTAGTGTAGTGTTACGTACACTGTAGGCGTTAGTGTTATGAACACGCCTTTAACGCTTTAAAATGTACCTACTTAATAAGTTTACATTATAGATAGATAGTAGATATTTACTACCTATGTTATGTAGACAATTAGTTCGAATAATGTGTGGCGTTTGGTTACACTGTTTGGCGTGTGGTCTATGGTAAGAATTTATTTCATTCATTAACAAATTTACTACAAATACATATTAGACATTATGTAATTGCGTAGTTTTAAATAAATACCTAGGTACTTTATGTAAATTCACCAAATAATTTTACAAATTTTAATTTTAATAAAACCAAACAGTAGTTCTGTGCCTCAGTTGTGGAAAAATTCACTCTAGAACTCTAGACAATGAGAAAGTAACAAATTATAAAACATCTAATATTATGTAATATCATAGATTCCCAACGCGTTTCCAACTAGGGGGCGCTGGCTGAAGATTTCGCGGGGGCGGTATAGAGAGAATTAGTTTTTGATTATTTATATATCTAGTTGCGCGCCACGGCTTCGCTCTCGATAAAATATATTGTTTATATCCCTCGGGAACCAGACCGATTTTAGGGATAAAAAGTAGCCTATGTCCGTCGCGGCACCGAATCTATCTACATAACAATTTTCATTGAAATCGGTTCAGCCATTTAGGCGCTCAGTGGTGGTAACAAACACAACAAACTTTCGCATATATAAAATTACCCATTGTGTCCACGAATATAGATTCCTTCTTCTTGTCTCGTCACTCCGACCTGTTAATGTTGTATGTCGAGGCATAATAAAAGTATCTTTGAATCAGCAAAAAATATTTTATTTACCTATACGATATTGTTAATTCAGATTACTGCTACACAACCTTCTTTTTATATTGAGATTTATATTACATTTAATATTAGATATATTGAGCGAGCGGTATTTCACTATTAACTAATATAGACAAACAATAATTATTATCTATTGCCAATTTGACTACTAACTTTAGAAACCTCCTCGTATTTTTGAAATCGGTTAAAAAATAAAGAAAAGAGTAAAAGAAATTGCGCACAGAGGATTATCAAAGTAACATGCTTAAATACTCTTTTGTTTATTTTTAAAGTCTATAATTTTTTTGTCGTATAGTATAGTCTTACTGAATGTCAAACATAATCCGTGTGTGTCAATATGGTAATATGTGTGTCAAATACATGGTAGTGTGTGTAATATTTTTTTATTTATTTAATAATTTATAATTTACACATAATTGTAAAAAAAATATGGGCAATGTGATTTTTCAAATCATATGTACTTTCTAAGTTTATCTTGGACATTTCTGACTGATGGTGAAGGAAAACATATTGAGGAACATGGACTTCAAAGTCTGAAATTGTCAATCCGCCTTGAGCAAGCGGTTTTTTTTTTATTTATTGCCTACAGTGGCAGACGAGCCAACAGCCCACCTGATGGTAAGTGGTAACTGTCGCTCATAGACTTCTGCAATGCCAGGGGCTCTGCGAAGCCGCTGCCTACCGTGATATTAATGCTCTCTTTAAACCTCGTTTGAAGAAGGACATGTCACAGCGCTCGGGAAACACCGCAGCTGGTAGTTCGTTCCAGAGCCTGCACGTACGTGGGAGAAATGAACGCTGAAAACGAACCGTGCTAGACGAGATCGTGTCCAGGTAGTATGGATGAACTTTGCTGCGATGTCGAGTGGTGCGATGATAGAAAGGAGACGATGGCACCAAGTCAAACAGTTCCTCAGAGCACTCCCCGTTGAACATACGATAGAACATAGGGGCTCTGCGAAGCCGCTGCCTACCGTGATATTAATGCTCTCTTTAAACCTCGTTTGAAGAAGGACATGTCATAGCGCTCGGGAAACACCGCAGCTGGTAGTTCGTTCCAGAGCCTGCACGTACGTGGGAGAAATGAACGCTGAAAACGAACCGTGCTAGACGAGATCGTGTCCAGGTAGTATGGATGAACTTTGCTGCGATGTCGAGTGGTGCGATGATAGAAAGGAGACGATGGCACCAAGTCAAACAGTTCCTCAGAGCACTCCCCGTTGAACATACGATAGAGCACGCATAGAGAGCCAAAGTCCCTCCGCTGCTCCAGTGACTCCAATTTGTCTGTGAGATTGGGATCGTCGACGATTCGAACAGCTCGCCGTTGGAGGGAGTCAAGTGGGTCGAGCTGGTATTTGGGGGCTCCTGCCCACAGGTGAGAACAGTACTCCACGTGCGGTCGGACTTGTGCTTTGTATAGCACAAGCCGTTGAGATGACGTAAAGTACCGTCTGGCTCTGTTCAGGACGCCCAGCTTTTTGCTCGCCAGTTTGGCTTTGTCTTCCAAATGACTCCCAAATTGGACCTTGCTGGATATTTGAACGCCGAGGATCCCAATGTCATCGGAGATACGGAGAGAAACTCCTTGGAACTGAGGCGCTATAACAAAAGGGTCCTTCTTCGCAGTGAACGCGCATACTTGTGTCTTCCTGTGGTTGAAATGAACTAAGTTCTTCTCACCCCATTCGAGAGCCCGCCCGAGAGAGCCCTTAACTTCAGACACAAGTTGTAACCGTCTCTCATGCACGGAGCTCCGAGGGACATTCTGTTGGCTAGTGTACCGCGCGTCACCCGTGCTGTCATCTGCATAGCAATGCATGTTCTCAATGGTTAACATGTCATTGATATGCAGAATAAACAGCGTTGGGGAGAGCACTGAGCCTTGTGGTACGCCAGCATTAACCATCATGGTATCGGAGCAAGCACCATCAACAACGACCTTACTGCTCCGACCATCCAGAAAGCTGGCGATCCATCAATGGCGTGGTGATTAATATCTTCTTTATATAAGAAGAGGCCTTTGCCCTGCAGTGGAACAGTAAAACAAGCTGGTTATTATTGTTGGCATTTTGCACTTCTTTTCTATAAGTATAAATAAACTATAAGTGTGCGAAATTTCATACTCTTCCATCCGTGCAATTTTCGTAAAAAGGGGTGCAAAGTTTTCCTTCAGGAATCAATATATACATACAGTCGTAGTCAACTAATTAGGGACAACATCTAGTTAAGCCAAATTGAGACTTTATTTTTTTATTTTCCAACGAGTCTTAACAATATTCCATATCTTTTACATGTTAGTATAATTAATCATTTATGTGCCCTATTATACAAATACAAACAATAACAACTTCTTAAACATTAAAGCTCTTTACAGTATAGCTGATAGATTATCATAGTGCTATTTGTTCAAAGAATGCTGGCTGGCCATTTAATTAGGGACACTAAGATATAGCGTCCTATTTTCAAAATTTGAATTTCGTGGTAGTTTTGGCGGCAATCCAGATTTTTAATTTTAGGTTTTGAGAATTATTTTAAAGAAAAATGGGCAAGAATAAAAGTTGCGATCCAACACTACGAAAAATTATCATGAAGTTTGTCGAGCGTGGTTGGTTATACCGAAGTATAGCAGAACATTTAAATTGTTCAAAAACTACGGTATGCAATGCAGTGCAACATTCCAAGCGCAATAACGTAGCTTTAAATGTGCCCAGAACAAAAAGATCGAGAAAAACAACTCCGCGAGATGATAAATAACCAGGTTAGCTAAGAAAGATCCGTTTCTAGGCTCTATTTTAATTAAACACGAAGTGTTTGGGGCAGAGGAAAGAGCCGGTGTATCAGCAAGGACCGTTCGACGACGTCTGGTAAAAGCAGGGTTGTTCGGAAGAGTGGCTCGCAAAGTACATTTGTTGAAGAAAGAATATAGAAATGCTCGTTTGGAGTTTGCACATAAATATGGACATTGGACGTACGCCCAATGGCAACATGTATTATTATCTGACGAGACCAAGATTAATTTGATTTCTTCAGATGGAAGGCAATACGTACGACGTCCTGTAAAAGCGGAAATGAATCCAAGATTCACAAAAAAGCAAGTGAAACATGGCGGTGGAAACATTAAAATGTGGGGTTCATTTTCGTGGAGTGGAACTTGTGAGAAAAGTTTAGGGTAATTTAGACGAACATCAATACAAGGCAATATTAGAGGAAACTACGCTTCCCTATGCTGACGAGCATCTCCCTATTACATGGACGTTTCAGCATGATAACGACCCGAAACATACCGCCCGTTCAGTCAAGTCGTTTCTTACCAGTCAGTCAGAATCGGTGCTAGATTGGCCAGCAAATAGCCCGGACCTCAACTCAATCGAGCACCTTTGGCACGAAATCAAGAAAAAACTTGCCACTTATCATTATTACAACTTTAGACGAACTTATTGAAGCTTTTTGTGAGGCATGGGCAAACATTCCTGTCGAAACATGTCAGAAACTGATAATGTCTATGCCACATCGGTGTCAAGCGGTAATAATTACTAACAAAGGTTTTGCTACTGGGTACTGATTTTACACGTAATAAAATGAAGCTGTTTAAGATATAATAATACTGCAGATTATTAGTTTTGTTTAACTCTATTTTCCATTACACTTTACTGTCCTTAATTAAATGTCCAACTACAGAATTATACCTTAAAATTGAATACATGGTAACCTTTGATATTAAATATATTTTTCTATTTATTTAATCTTTGATTTACAGCCATTTATAGCATAATAATCGGACCAAATTTGTAAATAATAGGTGCTGAGAAATCAATAGGGTTTCATATTTATATGAACATAACCGGTTATTGCTCTTCACTATCTTGACTGTCCCTAATTAGTTGACCACGACTGTATATAATAAATAGTTAAACCTAAGTAGATTTTAAAACCAAAAGAAAAAATCACAGTTTGCACTTAATTGCAACATGTATCCATTGTCTCGAAAAATATTCTAATAAATATTATGGTTTTGCCCAATAACCTCCGAAGAGAAGTTGTTGTTTTGATTTAAATGAATGATTCAATGCAATTGAATTTAAAACATACGAAGTTTTCCGAATGGTATTTATGTTAGAAAATACCACCTATCTTCGAACCAAATGCAAAATTCGTGAAAACTCATTCAGAGACCATTACGTACATGACTTTCGTGGCTTAATTAATAAAAATAAATGAAAATGGAGTTGTCTTTCATGAGTTCATGACACAGATAAACGAACGACAACATGGACTGTCACGCCAACCACTACAAATAAAAAAATTAAAGTCACGGAACTAATTTAACGACTATTCTACTTTTTTAGAGTTTTTATGAGAACAAAATAGAATTTAATTTTTTTATATGCACTATAACTTTTAGTTTATACCATACACTAATTCTAGTGATTGTATCAAACTTCAGAAATATTTATTGCTTTAACCGTTGGATTAGGGTTGTCTTCCGACAGCAGTAAACGGGGCAAACGGAGGCACGCGCACACGGCCACTGGCCACGGTCCATGTAACTCACTTTCCAATAAACTAGGCGCGGTCGTGATACCTAGCTAACGGGATCATATACTTCTAGGTACCTACATTGCAGCATGATCATTACACTCAAGATAGTGTAAGGTACACGGTCGCCCATTACCAATAAATTATTGCGTGCTCAAATTCATTATGTCTTGGATACATAAGTAACTTGTACGTCGTGAATTTTGCATTTGACCGTCACATTAATGACAGCACTTTGTTAGCAATATTTTTATCTCGATTTACTATTGTATCAACATTAATGATATTCTCAAATGTAATTTCGTTACAAAATCTGCGCTCACTTCGCTGCATCATGATGGCAATTTTATTTATTATTGCGATGACGATCATCACGAGTTTGTGCAATAAGAAACGGTTATGGTAAGGGAAATTGTACCTGCGTTTCAAGGTGGCAACACTTCTTTGTAGTGATCGCAAATAAAGAAAATGATTTCCGGCGATAGTCCCGTATTTCGGTCTGCTGCTTATAAAGACGGATTAAACTAAACGCTTTAGTATTACTATCTGTAGTAGTTATAAATATCATATAATCAATATTGCTAAATATTGAAGGTCGAAAACCTTTCAGCATCAATTTGTCATTTCGTGTATACGTATAATAGTCCATAAATGGCGTATAGTAATTGACACGCAACTATTCTCTCGTTTCCACTGCACTACTGCAACCTTTCGGAAACATTCATTCCAAAGAACTTTCTATAGCCATTGTTAATTTAATACTTCGCATTGCATATTTTCTTATTCAATATTAATAAGCATAAAATGATGTACGGAGAAAACCCAGTTATATTTTACCATAGAACAAAACAGATTTATCGCTAAATTAGCGAATTGCAAAAGAATTTCGGCTAGGCTGTCGGCAATATCTGGCTCTTATAAATGAATACTTAGGTTGTGTTCCTGTTGATAAGTAGTCATCAGAGCAATTTAGTACATGTAGCGTTTTTTTTTGTTTGACAGGTGAATTTGTTTGTGTCTTCGGATGGGTTTGGTTATTAGAGAAGCAGTAGTTAATGATGCAATAATAAAAATAAAACAATAATAAATGTTACAAAATAATTATATGCCTAATGTATAAATAAATATACATAATATCAAATAAGTATAATATAAATAATTCCTAGAATAAATAGCTATACCTTGTGCCAAATCGTTTGAGAATAAAGGTCACTGCCACCTTGGTAGCGGACGAGATGAAGCTGCAGCAAACGACGTGTCGCAGCGACACTACTGCTTTCTATGTATTTCTATGAAATTTCCTCCGTAGTTAGCGAAATGAAGCTAGCGACGCGACGTCGAGCGACACACGGCAGTGTCGTCAGACCACAGATCAGTAGTGCCACTGACGCCGGAGCAACAAACTACACGTCGCGCGAGTTTCTATTCAAAAGGATTTTTTCCCGATTCTGAAGAAGATAAACTCATAAATCAGGTGGTCCTACATCCCGCACTGTACGATGCATCTCACAAAAACTATGTGATCATTTAAGCATAGGACGTGCGGCTTCTCGTCTTTTTCTGTATAATAAAAACAAGTCATCATCGTCTCCGATCGAAGAATCGGAAGTAACAGTAAGTTTCCAAGCGCAGTTTTGGTGGCAATTGACAGAAAATTAAGTAAAAAGAACCGCCATTGCAAAAACTTTTGGCTTACTTCCTGTAGTTGTGGTCTTCAGGTTATCTCAGAATCAACCAAGACACCTAGATCCTTGACTTTTTTGCTAAAAGGTACAACAGTACCGTCAAGCACAATTTGTGGCGGTTGCGTCATAGAATTTATCTTAGAGCCTAGAGCTGCGAACAATAATAACTTGAGTCTATAAAGGGTTTAGTTGAATGAAGCCTATGCGATCTACTATAATGACTTATTGAAACTAAATCTTTGTATGGATTAGATAGCTTCAGACAATATGTCCAAAGGAGCAGTCGATTTGAAAAATGTTTTTTTTTTTTAATTAGAAATAATGCACCTAATGGGAAATTATTTAATTGTCCGCCGAAAAATGCGTAGGCTGCAAAAGAGAGTTCGGACTGGAAATATGTCGAAATTAAAAGTATGAACCTACAAAGCTACAAATTTCACTAGGTAAAATTAAAAATATTGCTTTAACAAATTTTAAGGCCCCTCACATGTATATGCATGGAATAGATACTATTAACACTATTAAACGCCGATTTATACATTATAGAACTAGTCCGTCCTTGTTATTTTGTTTAGGTATGTGTATGCCACAAATTTAAATCAACATTTTTAGTTTCAAAGATTACCTTGTAGCAGAAATCAAGGTCTTTTTCAATAACGGATTCATAATTCGAAGTGAATAAATTTGCAGTCAATGGAATTATACTATTTTATATGCACAGGTGCCCTTTAAATTTACAAGATTCTATGCCGCTAAATTCGGTTCTGTCAAACGCAGCCGGTTTAAACATATTCTACATATCAGAATAAAAAACTACTTGAATCGTTGAATTGCTAAAATTTTGTTTATCACTAGTTCAATCTTAATTACTAGTCAGAAAAATGCCCGCGTATCACAGTCTTCGTGTTCTACGATATGAACATGTCCAAACTTTAGTTATTCTTTCGATCGAAGTAGCATTATCTCACAACTGTACTTGCGCCTGTATGACCTTGCCCCATCACGTATACCACTACACCATAATCAAACCGTTACTTAAGATAATTATATAAAAATGTAACGGAGGCCAGTATTTTAGAGCAGGTACCGTAACTATTTGTGCGATACATTATAAAACATTTTCTTTGCAATAAATACGCTGTAAATATATATTTCCGTTCGCCGTCTCGTCATCCGTACCTACTTAGAATTGCGATGATTAAGGTAAATGTTTAATATTGTACTGACAACTCCGGTACTAACAATTTAACATTAAGTAGGTATTTCAGTTTTCAGTACACAAGCCAGACCAAACCAGTTACTTACGTGTTCTACTATTGAACAAAATGTATTTTTTTTTTTTATTTTTTATTTTTTTTTTTATTTTTTATATTAGCCTACCAAAGTGACTCCACTTTGCCTGATGGTAAGCAGTAAGTAATTATTATACTAATATTTACTTATTAGTTATGAACTATATTTTTCAATATTATTATACTTATTCTAAGCATAAGCTTGCTTAGAATAAGTATAATAATATTGAAAAAATAGTAGAACACGTAAGTAACTGGTTTGGTCTGGCTTGTGTACTGAAAACTGAAATACCTACGCGTTACACAATTCTATCAAAAATAACCCCTTTTTCGGTTCATTTTGCGGCAAAACGATAAACAATTTTATATATCTAGCATATACTACAAATAGAATGGTTCTTTATCTTGTGATGGAACGTGTTTTTTTCTAATAATATTTATTTTCAACGTAGTAAAAACCGTTGTTCTTTGACTCTCAATGCAGAATTTACGAAATCGTGTTGATTTCGAGACCTGTTTTTTTCTTTTTATATTCAAAATATTCTAAATGTAAAAGTACCAAAAGTTAGCAAATATCTTCAATTCATAAAATACACGTCTATTTTTTTCATATTTTACAAATTAACACGAAAATCAATGAAAAATAATATCGTCGTTTTCCATACATTTTGCTATGCAGCGTGAATCTTGATGCATTGTAATAAGACTTATTTTGTTAGGTAGTTGTTTTCATCGCATTGAACAGAGCTTTGTGAACAAGAATCAGTCCGCGCTCGGCGCCCGTCGTGAGTGGACCTGTGTCGCTTATCGGACGCTGCTCGACTCGTAAATTTCGTTGTATAAACACAATGTAGTTGACAATACTAGACTTGATACTTACAAGAGTTGCAAGCATTTTATACGAAATATTTGTCAAGGTATTATTGTTTTTGCTATAAGTACCTAAGTAGCTATTAATATTAGTTGAGTTCGGACATGCTGAGAAATCTGAATGTCTACTTCGGTGACTGCTATTGGGACTAGCTAACGAGTAGAGCTAGGTGTACCGAGTATGAGCTCGTTTTGTTAGTTATGATGAGACCTTACCACCGAATATGATTAAGTGACCTGAAGGTCTACTTCGGTGACTGCTACTGGAACTAGCTAACGAGTTGAGCTGGGTGTACCGAGTATGGGCTCGTTTTGTTAGTTATGATGAGACCTTACCACCGGACAAGGTGGAGTGACCTAAAAGTCTACTTTAGTAACTGCTACTGGAACTAGCTGATTAGTAAAGCTGGGTGTACTGAGTATGGGCTCGTTTTGTTAGTTATGATGAGACCTTACCACCGGACAAGGTGGATTGACCTGAAGGTCTACTTTGGTGACTGCTACTGGAACTAGCTAACAAGTAGAGCTAGGCGTACCGAGTATGGGCTTGTTTAATTAGTTATGATGAGACTTTCCCACCCGACAAGATGGATTGACCTGAAGGTCTACATTGGTGACTGCTACTGGAACTAGCTAACGAGTAGAGTTAGGCGTACCGAGTATGGGCTCGTTTTGTTAGTTATGATGAGACCTTACCACCGGACAAGGTGGATTGACCTGAAGGTCTACTTTGGTGACTGCTACTGGAACTGGCTAACAAGTAGAGCTAGGCGTACCGAGTATGGGCTTGTTTAATTAGTTATGATGAGACTTTACCACCGGACAAGGTGGAGTGACCTGAAGGTCTACTACAGTGACTGCTACTGGAACTAGCTGATTAGTAGAGCTGGGTGTACCGAGTATGGGCTTGTTTAATTAGTTATGATGAGACCTTACCACCGGACATGATAGTAGCAGTCACCGAAGTAGACCTTCAGGTCACTTCATCATATTCGGTGGTAAGGTCTCATCATAACTAATAAGCTTTTTGTGGGTAGACACAGTAAACACACATAAATTTTGTACTCCAAGTTTTAATTAATTTTCAATAAGTATTAATTGCATTTTAATGTGGTAAATAATATTATTGTGTTATTAACCACCCTATACTCACTATCTATTATTTTCAAGTCTCTTTGATACCTTTTCTACCACTTATCAACTTTTTCTCATCTTCATCATGGACACCAAACTAGCTAACAATCTAGAAGATCTGGAACAACTGTTCAACTCTAGGATGTTGGAGTATGATAGCAAACTTGAAAAAGTTACCTCTGGTACTGCACCATCACTGGATATCACATCACTTACACGTGAGTTCACTGAATTTAAGACCTTTGTTTGGCAAGCTCTCTCTAAATTTAAGACTCAAATAGAGATGCTATCACTTGGATTTGACAGACATGAAACTCTAATGCGGAAAAAGGTACTGCTATTTCATGGGGTTAGTGAACATCCGGGTGAGAAGTTGCACGATGTTGTACATAAAATATTAACCAACCAAATGAACTTGGCTGAGATTAGAAAGGATAATATTCATGTATGCCACAGATTGGGTTCCTCTCAGCGCAAAGGCCGGCCTATCCTAGTTAGGTTGTACACCACTGAGCACCGCCACTTAATTTGGGACAGCACAGTAAAGTTATTCAAAATGGCGGCTGTTTATATAAAATTTTACTAAAGATTCGTGTTCAGTCATCGCTGGGACACTCAGATATCGATTTTGAAAACAATCGGTTCAAAGACAACTTAGTTCAAAATGGCGACTGCTTTAATTAAATTTGACTTAAAATTCTTGTTTGGTCATCGCTAGCATACTGCGATATCGATTTTGAAAGCAATCGGCTGCTTTTATTAAATTTGAATTAGGATTCTTATTTAGTCATCGCTGGGACACCCAGATGACGATTTTGAAAGCAATCGGTTCAAAAACAGCAAAAGTTAAAAATGGCGGCTGCTTCAACAAAATTTGACTTAATATTCTTGTTTGGTCATCGCTGGACAGTCAGATATCGATTTTGTAAGCAATCTGTTCAAAAACAGCAAAGTTCAAAATGGCGGCTGCTTTTATTAAATTTGACTTAAGATTCATGTTCGGTCATCGCTGGGACACTCAGGTATCGATTTTGAAAGCTATAGGTACAAAAACAGCAAAGTTCAAAATGGCGGCTGCTTTTATTAAATTTGACTAATGACTCGTGTTCGGTCATCGCTGGGACACTCAGGTATCGTTTTTGAAAGCAATAGGTACAAAAACAGCAAACTTCAAAATGGCGGCTGCTTTTATTAAATTTGACTTAAGATTCGTGTTCAGTCATCGCTGGGACACTCAGATATCGATTTTGAAAACAATCGGTTCAAAGACAACTTAGTTCAAAATGGCGACTGCTTTAATTAAATTTGACTTAAAATTCTTGTTTGGTCATCGCTAGCATACTGCGATATCGATTTTGAAAGCAATCGGCTGCTTTTATTAAATTTGAATTAGGATTCTTATTTAGTCATCGCTGGGACACCCAGATGACGATTTTGAAAGCAATCGGTTCAAAAACAGCAAAAGTTAAAAATGGCGGCTGCTTCAACAAAATTTGACTTAATATTCTTGTTTGGTCATCGCTGGACAGTCAGATATCGATTTTGTAAGCAATCTGTTCAAAAACAGCAAAGTTCAAAATGGCGGCTGCTTTCATTAAATTTGACTTAAGATTCATGTTCGGTCATCGCTGGGACACTCAGGTATCGATTTTGAAAGCTTTAGGTACAAAAACAGCAAAGTTCAAAATGGCGGCTGCTTTTATTAAATTTGACTAATGACTCGTGTTCGGTCATCGCTGGGACACTCAGGTATCGTTTTTGAAAGCAATAGGTACAAAAACAGCAAACTTCAAAATGGCGGCTGCTTTTATTAAATTTGACTTAAGATTCGTATTTCGTCATCACTGGGACACTCAGGTATCGATTTTGAAAGCAATAGATACAAAAACAGCAACGTTCACAATGGCAGCTGCTTTAATAAAATTTGACTTAAAAATCTTGTTTTATCATATTTCACGCAAAAGTTTTCGCGCCAGTTTCTTTCTCGCAAATGTCCATTCACGCAAAAGTCTTTCGCGCAATGCGCAAATGTCTTTTGCGCAAGTGGATTCGCGTAAGTGTCCTGATACCACTTTGGTGACTTCTATTTATTTATTTATTTATATGCACACACAAAACTTATAAAGATAGTACATAAAATAACAAGAGCACAAAGGTACTGCTTATTTCATCAGAAATTTCTTCCAGCAGACCTGCGACAGGAAAATTGATAAGAAACATAGACACAGTGTGTAGATACATTAAATAAAGATAACTAAACTAAAACAAAAACCGCAAAAATAAAATTAAATATAAATACACATACATATAAACAATATATTAAATGAACGTACTTAAATAATATATATATAATATATATACATACATAAATATAAATGTAGATAATCACTGTAGTGTTAAAAGGTAATGTTCTTTAACCCGTTTTTTAAAGATAGAGATGGTGTTGGAATCTCGTATGTTAGGCGGAAGTAAATTCCACAACCGAACTGCATGAACAGAAAAGGAATAGGAATAAAAAGCAGTTTTATGGGAAGGGATATTAAGAAGAGTTCTAAGATGGGATCTGCAAGGAGCAAGGAGAAAAGGTGATTGTTGAGCCGTTGACAGTTAATGGTGTCAGAGATGATAAGTCAAGCGCATTGCGAAAGTATCTGCTGCCTATAATCATAGCCTGGGACTTAGTTGGATTAATTTGCAAGCCGAAAGACTTAGCCCAATTACTGATATTATCCAGGTCTAAAAATTCGTGTTCAGTCATCGCTGGGCCACTCAGATATCGATTTTGAAAGCAATCGGTTTAAAAACAACAAAGTTCAAAATGACGACTGCTTTATATAAATTTGACTTAAGATTCGTATTCCGTCATCCTTGGGACACTCAGATATCGGTTTTGAAAGAAATAGGTTAAAAAACAGTAAAGTTATTCAAAATGGCGGCTGTTTATATAAAATTTGACTAAAGATTCGTGTTCAGTCATCGCTGGGACACTCAGATATCGATTTTGAAAACAATCGGTTCAAAGACAACTTAGTTCAAAATGGCGACTGCTTTAATTAAATTTGACTTAAAATTTTTGTTTGGTCATCGCTAGCATACTGCGATATCGATTTTGAAAGCAATCGGCTGCTTTTATTAAATTTGGATTCTTATTTAGTCATCGCTGGGACACTCAGATATCGATTTTGAAAACAATAGGTTCAAAAACAGCAAAGTCCAACGCAAAAGTCTTTCGCGCGAGTGTCTTTCTCGCAAATGTCCATTCACGCAAAAGTCTTTCGCGCAACGTGCAAATGTCCATTTGCGCAAATGTTTTTCGCCTAGCTCCAGTAGAAGTCTCCGAAGTAGACCTGCAGGGTACTCCATCATGTCCGATGGTAAGTTCTCATCTTATCTGGTAAAAGGAGCCCATAGTCAGTACACCAAGCTTTACTCGTCAACTTGTTCCAGTTGCAGTCATCTAGGTAAACCTAAGAGTGACTCCATGCCCACCAAAACTAATTCTAAGTACAAATAAAAAACATACTACTAGAAATTTCAAAATACAAGTCATTCCGATTAAACAAAATAAAAATTTATTTCTAAAGTATCAACGTGAGTTTATTTTCATATAATTGCCTTAGTTAGGCTGACCTATGTATGTGTGTGTGAAATTTGTTTATGTATTGGTGCGATTCGATACCTATGATTTTTGAGAACGCGTCCTTAATGTTAAATTGTTAGTACCGGAGTTGTCAAAAACTTAATGCTATATGCTTATATAGCTTTAAGTTTTAGTGGTTTTATACTGGACTCAAGGCGAAGACCTATCTCGTTTTAGGTTTTTTAAGTTATCCTTCTTGCTTGTCTACTGGGTTAGAGACCGAGTCCCTAGATATTTGAGACCATCAAATATATCTTTATTCCCTTTTTTTTATTTTATCAGTGGAAAAAATTCACCGTTGACGAATCCTTTGAAAAGGTGACATTAAAAATTATGAAAAACTACACCGTACAGGTATGTACACTAAAAAAAAATGGTTAACAGTGATATGTTAATTGGTACCGATATGCTGTCCCCCTATTTAATTGAGAGCAGCTAAGTAAATTTCTTTTTTACACATCAATTAAGTCTGAGTAAGTATTTTGAGAACTGTCATCGACTAGTATCAAAACTCATTGAAGAGGATTGAATTGGCTGGAAACAAACATTTTCATAGAAGACGTTATGTGAATAGCTTCGTTATCGATGTATGTATGGCAAGTGCAAATGAGTTGTATATAACGGGTCTCTATATTCAGAGGGGCATTATGAAATATCTGGGGTAACTGTACTGCAAACACACATACGGAATCAAAATTGACGTCAACGTAATAGATATTTGATAGCGCACATGTAATATACCTAACGTGTGTTAAAATGATGGATAATAAATGTTACTTTACATGTTACCTTATTATGAAAGGTTAAGTTGAACATTGCGAAAGTTGTTTATCTAGGTGGAAACTATATTAACCTAATGAGAAAATTATATGGGGATATAAATGCACGTTTTACGATGAGTAAGTAAATTATATTATTTAATAACCTAAAATGTATTACATGGTTACTTATTATAGAAGAATAAATCAGATCTCAAATATTTGACTATGGTTAAGTTATTTTATTATAGATACTTGTTAGCTTAGCACATAATGGCTTTGGAAGAACCGTACAAGATTCAAGAGAGGTAATCCATACTAATATTATAAATGCCGCCTGGTGTCTATTGATTTATTTGTACCATCAATAGTACTAGTGACTACTATGTGTCTTTAGTACCATCAATAGTACTAGACATATGATACTAGTGACACCACGACACAATACGAAAGCAAGTCTGTATTTGTGTCTGCTTTCACGCCTAAACCACTGAACCGATTTAAATGAAATTTAGTATAGAATAAGATTAGACCTCGGTGAACCACGCGCAAAAATGGCTCAAAAGGGATTAAAATAAGGTTAAAAGTTATTTATTTAAATAGAAAAACACTATAATACCACAGAGTAGCCGTACAGAGGCAAAGCTTCCTAAAAAAGTGCAAAATTGTTACCTATTCTGGTAGGGTTGTCACAAGTGTAGGTTGTTGTCACAGTTGTAGGTTAAGACAAACAAAATATTTGTTAAATAGTTTATATATGGAGTTATTCCGTTCCGATCCCCCAGATCTCATCCCCTAGGTTTATAATTATTCTTTAAATCCGTTCTGATTCTCTGCAAATTTAGTAATACCGGTCTGATCCCCTCAAGAGTTTTTGATAGGTAAGTACATTCAAGAGAAAAGCAGTTTATGTAACAATGAATTAAAAACATAAAAATAAAAAACGCAATTGTATAGTCTCTGCTTACCCCATCAATGGAAGGCAGGCGTGAAGCTATTGTACGTATTTTCTCGAAAATCTGTCAAAGATAACTAGGGGATACGACTGGAATAAAATATTTAAATATATTTAGGTTTTGTTTCTGATCACCTACGCAAACAGCACTGAATAGAAAATAACAAAAAGTAAAGCAATCCCCAGTGTATGAGATTCAGGGGATCAGACCGGAATAACTCTATATATGTACCTACTGATTTTGATATCTCATTAAAACGAATAGGATTAACATAGTGAATAGGAAAACATCTGTCGTTTTGCCTTTATAAGTAGCTAAATTCGATATATTTTAGTGTTTTAAGCTGATAATATTATAAAAGTTTTGTTGCCAATGTGAATTTTTCATTCGTGATTGTTGAACATTGTCATTCGTGTATATTTCAATTAAGTAGGTACAAATCTAAACCTACCTACAAACTTCGAAAGAATTTGATAAACCTGTTAAATATGAAGGTAAGTTCACAGAGGTAAACTTTTATCGCGTTATAATAAACAATCATTCTTATTAAATATCATTAACATTATTTAATTTTAATCAAACTTTTCATGAATATAAATATTAACATATTTATTATAGTTTCAACGATTAAAAATAACCGATAAAATAATTAACGATAAAATAAAATAACTTTAACGTGCGTCGCACTGACCCTGAGATTGTCAACTGGCTGTGCCGGCGTCAACCGGTTTTTTCCAGTCTCGCCGTGTACGCGACAAGCGGCCCGTGGACACGCACACATGCCCCGCGTGCTTGTAGTAGTGCCACCGATTTGCGCGTTTGTAGGAAGCTTTCTCTCTGTATGTATCTACTTTGTGATAATACGTCCTAACACTTTGAATAAGAGCTCTAAAGACTTATTTTAAACGTTCGTTATTTTGTTTGATGAGAAAAGGTCTCTTATCGAATAAAACGAGCCCATACTAGGTACACACAGCTCTACTAATCAGTTAGTTCCAGTAGCAGTCACCAAAGTAGACCTTTAGGTCACTCCATCATGTCCGATGGTAAGGTTTCATCATAACTAACAAATCGCCTATTCTCGGTGCACTTAGCTCTACTTATCAGCTAGTTCCAGCAGCAGTCACTGAAGTAGACCTTCAGGTCACACCATCTTTTCCGGTGGTAAGGTCTGATCATAACTAATAAAACAAGTCCATACTCGGTGTACCCAAGTTCTACTAGTCAGCAGGTTTCAATAGCAGTCACTGAAGTAGACCTTCATATCACTTCAGCATGTGCGAGACGCATATTAATCAATAATTTTCAATCGTGATTAACAATTACGATTGTTAATCATAATCAGAAAAATTATTATAAGTTAATTTTAATCGATAATGCTACGATTGAATTTTTAATCGTAATTGTTAATCAGATTAAGAGTCGTATTTATAAACGAAGCTCAGGTATTGAGTACGAGTACTTAATACCGTCTCTTTCTAACTACGGTCTCGGGCCCTTAGTTAGATAGAGACAGGGGTATGATTCAAGTGCGTGTACTCAACTCAATACCTGAGATGCGTTTATAAATACGAGCCTAAGTTTTTGCCAACACTGCCTGTTTGTCTGTCCCGATGAATGCATAGATCTTTAAAACTACGCAACGGATTTTGATGCGGGTTTTATTAATAGATAGAGTGATTCAAGAGGATGGTTTATAATGTATATAACATGCGTAATATAGTAGAGGAACACTGATAATTTTAGAGGTTTCTAATGTGATGTCGAAAACACATTTTTTGCGCTTACATTGCAAACGCTGGCTTAAACCCTACAAGATAGATCAAAATAATGAACTACAGTATTGTACACCTTAAAAAGGTCTACAAAAAAGTCCACGATGGTATAATGTCTATCTCTTAGAGATAACCTACAATAACCATTTTATATCCTTTACTTTTTTTTTATTTACAAAACGATTTTAAGCAATACAGCATTAATTCTTATCCAATTGAGTATAATGTTCCTTGTCCACAAATACATTGTGCATTTAATATAGATCAATATAGCCCTATACAGCATGTATTTTAAATGAATATTTGCGAAGATGCTACAGTTTTAAAATGCAGGGACATAGCGATTGCTGCGGCATTCCGTAGTAAATATACTACAGAATGTCTTTAAAAAATGTTCACATCACAGCTTTTTTCTTCGCACGGGTGCAATACTGATACTAAATATAGTATTAGCATTGCACCCGTGCGAAGCCGGGTCGGGTCGCTAGTTTACAATATAAAAGTATTTAAGTATATCCGCATTCTGGAACCCATAACACAAGCTATATAAATATACTTACTTTGGGTCTAGATAGCGTTTGTGTAGTTGTTGAGATATTATTATTATTGTTTTACATTTTAATTTATCTAAACTAATATTATAAACAGAAAAGATTTGGTATTTTGTATGTTTGTAACAAAAATCTACGTTACCGATTTGAAAATTTCTTTCACCTTTAGTAATCAATAAATGAAGCTGGTAACATATATTTTATTATGTTTAACATATTTTTGAATTCATTCTCAGAATTTCAATATTTTAAGCGCCTTTGAAAATCTGAATGATGCAATACGACACTATTGCAATGATATTTTTAAGTTAAAATTTAGGTATATAATTAAAGAAAAAGTGTATCTATCATTGTTTTTAAGTTAAATTAATACACTTGTGTACGCATCAGTACTAAATTCGTAACACTATCCTACATATTTTAGAAGATAGCAAAATGTAGTACGCGGTCGCTTTTTGGCTACCACCTAAACATGGTCGGGTTACCACAGACTTGCACTTACTAATGAGTTTTATTTAATAATATCGTTAATTATTTTTACAGGTATAAACCTGAACTAACTAACTAAAAACTGATATATTATTTAGTTTAAATAAGCACATACAGATTTATCGGTGGCCAAATCGTCAACGCGGAGAACTGAATTTCATCATAATTTGTTAATTACTAACAGGATAATAATGAGTTATTAGTCGTTTGGCCCGCCATTTGTTCGCCCGAACGGGCCAAACGACTTAATCACAATATTTATAATATTTGATTGGGCGTTTCGCCCGATGGAATTTTTCTTTCAATTTAAACACCAAGTAACATCAGCAACATAATCTGAGACTGTTTTATGTTAAAACAAATATGAAACATTTAAGACATATTTCGCTTTCATTACAAATTGTGTACCGAATTACCTGCTATTGAGCCTGCATTGGGTCAGTTAATATAATAATGCTTAGGATCCCAGACACATTTTGTGATTGGTTAATATTTATTTCTTTTATTTTTTTCGTATAACGCGTAAACAAAAAAAAATCGCAATATTATATGAACATACAATATATACATTAAACAGTTTATCTAATTGTGACATCTACACTGTTTACCACAGATACCTTAAAATCATTGCCTCTCGGTTATAAGCTTTTTATAAGCACTAGCTAGCACTATTAGCATTAATATCAATATCATTAAAGTAATAATGGCCTGCATTAGTGCGGGATGATAATAGATCCTTCTATCAAAAAGAAAATTGTTGCATATTAATATATTCTCGTCTAGAAAGTGTCACTTTACTAGAAAATTCATAGCTCGTAATATAAAACGTTTTTATTTTTATAATTAATTAATTATAATATTGACAATTGTACTATAGAACCAAGTGAAATATGTCCCACCATAAACTCATTTTGGCAATCCAAAATGCAAGTAGGTCGAAATTTGTCTAAAGACGGATTTCCCTGGCAACGAGCTTGTTATCATTTTATTAGACACTGACATTTTACCAAGTACACTGTTGTTTTGTTGAAATTAAAAATGATCTAAGTGCATTAAACACGAAAGATCTTAAAAGTTTGACAGTTTTAAGCGACATATCAATAAAATAGGTCATGATTCAGTTAGTTCGATTGTACAACAACAACTAGGCTGTTTTAATAGTGGTTTGTTGATTATTGTGATATATAAACATACTTACCTGTGGTTATCTAAACTCATAAGAAGTAAATATTTAGATTTTTTTGTGTTCGTTTGTTTTTTATGAATAAACTCAAAATCTACTAAACTATTTAAATAATTCTTTCACATACAAAGCTACAATACTAGCGAGTAACATGGGCTATATTTTTTGTGGTATGCCACGCGGGCGAAGCCGCTGGCAACAGCTGGTCTTATATATTTTTGTTGATTATTGCTATATGAACCTTTTTTGTAGATTATTGTAATTGATGTAAATATTGCTGTAATACTCTAATAAATGTTTTGTTGATTACTGTAATTGATATTAATGTGAATGTGATTATAAGTGCTTATATTATTGTTAATTGTTGAAATAATATTTATGCAACATTCTAAGGTTTTTAGATATCCTAAGAAATTACTCAGAAAACCCACAGATTGGTACTTATATTTGTTATTTTGATAAGCTTATAATTTTAAAATTTTGATGTTTTGATTATTATTTTAAATAACTGTGATAATTAGAGACATATTTTGTGATATCAATAATATTGATCTTATATTATGTTTTTCGTAGACAATTATTGTCATAACCATGCTTTGAGTGGGATACAAGCAATCCCTAAGTAAGTGTTGTAATTTTTAGTGTAATTTATTATATATGACTTCGAAGTTGATTGAATTGATTATCTTTATTATAACCTATGAAGCAATACAACTTGGTTTTAGTAACATAATCTATTTTGATGCTGTCTGTACATGAAAAGCAATAAAAATTCCATCGGGCGAAACGCCCAATCAAAAATTATAAATATTGTGATTTAGTTGTTTGGCCCGTTCGGGCGAACAAATGGCGGGCCAAACGATCAATAACTCATAATAATGAAACTTTACATAAATTTAAAGACAGTTACAAGCTACGAAACAATGTTTAAAATAAGACTTTAGAGCTCGTATTCAAAATGTTAGAACGTATATGTATAGTGTTTTTCGTACGTATATGTAAGTCATTTACAAAAGATGATAAGAATCCGCTTAACCATTTCGAAGATTCAGCAAAACCACAAACGTTACTGCAGCAGAATCTCGAATAACAGCCGAAGACAGAACAAATATAAAAAAAAGTTGCAACATTTACCTCGTCTAGAGAACTAATTATATAGCTAACATTTCAATATGCCCTTTAAAAAAGAAAATGTCTGGCTGCAGTAACGTTACCCCAGCAAAATCTGTTTTTGTGAAATAACTAAAAAACAAGTGCAACAAATTAAAAAATGTGCACAACTATTACAGAACTAAAAACTAAAAATCTATAACATTCACATGACTATTTTCAACAATATTTTGCTGGGATAACGCACACCCGACATTTACGCGGACGGAACTGCGTGAAACAGCTAGTTACATTCAATAAAACTATGTGTACTACTAAGTTCCGTTAGCGACTAATAAAATGTTTGAGACCAGATCTGATCTTTACGAACAGTGGAATAGGGATAAATCAAATGTCTTGGCATCCCACATGACGTGCACATGCGCAATAATCAACTGTGAAGGCTGGCAACCAAAACATTTGTTCTAATTACGATTGTAAAAAATAACACTAGCACTACATTATTTTCGTAAGACTGGAACGAGCTAACGAACGATTTTTTATAACCGCAATCGCGTCGATACTGCAACAGTATCCTACACCAAATATTGTTGAGAAGAAAGATCAGAATAAGTATCATTTACGTTCGTTTGCCTATTATATTTTTTTACGGCAATGATATTTTATTTAATAGAATATCATTGCTTTACGGTCTTTGTATCGCATGCCGTTACCGCAATACCCGATAAATGCGTTTTGTTAACTTTAGCTTTACTATGTCAACCGTTAACACTTGTGTTAGCAAATTATTTCGGCTATTAATTAGAAACAATGAGATTAAATAAGGTAGATATTGAACAAATCACTCCGGTAAAGTTATAATTATTTCATGTACTATCTACTACTATCTAGTAAATATTACTTTGACCAATTCTCATTCTCTTATAGATTCAATGCAAACAAATCAGCGAATATGATATTTATTATGACCTTGACTTGTTCTTGTCGCGTTGGCACAAATTATTAAACGGTACATATGTGAATCTTAGAGGTCAATCATACCAATAAAATAAGTTAGCTTTTGGCATAAGACAGAACCAATGGCACATAATAATTGCGCGTCTCTGTCAGTCCCGACTGAGGAATGTCTAATTCAAATAGCCCTATTGAGAGTACGCGGTCCCGTTACCAATGCCAAACCACAGTTCTCGCTTGCCGGATTCCGTATTCAATAATAAAGTTAATGTAGGTAAGTGCATCATAATAAAATCACTGTTTTTAAAAGAATACTATTTATGAAAGAGACGAAGTGAATCCTATTTGTGGATACGTCCACAAATAAGCGCATCGTAAAATATAAAAACATATTATATTATGTTACAAAAAAAGTATTGCTTATTGTAATTATTTCGTTTGTCGTTAATTATTATGCCACGCTTTTCTCTTCGCATGTAATGCAAGTGGGCAATAAGACAAAAGAACTTTCTCAATAAACTTAAATTAAACTACACTTGCATATTAAATGCGGGAATAACAACAACATGAACCTTTTAGAATTTATGTAGGTACTTACCTCACAAATTGCGCAAATGCTTCTCGGTCACGTATTATTGTAGAATACCAAGACTGCAGAAAACCGATTATACCGAAGAACATTTCCTTTTTCTTTATGCATTATGCATTATAATAATATATTTCTACACTATGTAAGACACATTTGCAATTCTTATAGTTTCCCAACTAAAAAGTTATTAGGCGTATGTAATGTAAAAATTACAAAATGCTTTCCTTATCTTCTCTGACTTCTCTGGTACCTACGTATTTTTAGTTATTAGATAGTGATTAGATCAAACCAATGTACTACAGTATTGTACACCTTAAAAAGGTCTCCAAAAAGTCCGCGATGGCATATGTCTATCTCTTAGGGATAACCATTTTTTTTATCCTTTACTTTTTACAAGAAGTAATGGCTTATTTACGAAGCGATTTTAAGCAATACAGCATTAATCCTTATCCAATAAGGTACGGTAAATACATTGTGCATTTATGCATTATGGTTGTGGCAGTACCGGTCGGCACCGGTGCGTGGTGCAAAAAAGAAAATGTTTGTATTTTCTAATGATAAAAAAGCAATGAAAGGGTAGTTGAGGACTCTCTCAGATGGGAATCTCGAATGGGGTGAGAAGAACTTAGTTCATTTTAACCCAACGAGGACATAAGTATGCGCGTTCGCTGTGAAGAAGGACCCTTCTGTTATAGCGCCTCAGTTCCAAGGAGTTCCTCTTCGTGTCTCCCATGAGATTGAGATCCTCGGCGTTCAAATATTTAGCAAGATTGAATTTGGGAGTCATTTCGATGCCAAACTGGCAAGCAAAAAGATGGGCGTCCTCAACAGAGCCAGACGGTACTTCACATCGTCCCAATGCTTTATGCGGTATAAAGCACAAGTGTAACCGCACGTGGAGTACTGCATTCG
Source organism: Parascotia fuliginaria (assembly GCA_963082885.1). Lineage (NCBI taxonomy): Eukaryota > Metazoa > Arthropoda > Insecta > Lepidoptera > Erebidae > Parascotia > Parascotia fuliginaria. Next base: position 9,054,899 of record OY720173.1, on the reverse strand, counting down.
TCTTCGGGCGGAAATCCTCAAATGCCAGCTCGATCCACTGACTCCCTCCAACGGCGAGCTGTTGGAATCGTCGGTGATCCCAATCTCACGGAGTGACTAGAGCAGCGGAGGGACTTTGGCTCTTTATGCGTGCTCTATCGTATGTTTCACGGAGAGTGCTCTGAGGAACTGTTTGACTTGGTGCCATCGTCTCCTTTCTATTATCGCACCACTCGACATCGTAGCAAAGTTCATCCATACTACCTGGACACGATCTCGTCGAGCACGGTTAGTTTCCAGCGTTCATTTCTCCCACGTACATGCAGGCTCTGGAACGAACTGCCAGCTGCGGTGTTTCCCGAGCGCTATGACATGTCCTTCTTCAAACGAGGTTTAAAAAGAGCATTAATATCACGATATACAGCGACTTCGTAGAGCCCCTGGCATTTAAAAAGTCTATGAGCGACAGCTGCCACTTAGCATTAGCTGGGCACTGTCGGCAATATAAAAAAATATATATTTCGATCATCTTTCGAGGGAATTGAAAATTATAAAATAATTTTTCTTTAAAAATAATAGATTTAACTAAAAAGTTTGCAACGCGGAGCACGATTTTCACCCAAGCAGTTTGCATTTAGTGAAGATGTGTCGGTAGCTTTCGTTCTGCTACTGTACTTCCCGATCTCGTAGAGACGCCGAACATAGCACTTTCCATTTATGACCCCTATAGTAAGAGACCACGTTTGAGTGCTGATGTCATCACTGCTAATAATCATATTAAAAGTACCTAATACAAATGTAAAATACATCTACATACATATTTTGTTTTATTTTCATTTTATTATCATTATAGGTATTTCATTTATTATTTTGCACCTATCGACAGCTTATTGCTATTGCCTTAAGCACTCGGGTGGAATCAAACACAACGTGCCATTTCGTAACGGTAGAGGCGAGGCGACCATCATCGTCACCGCTAGACCAGACGTGCAGTGACATTATAATCTATAATAGTATTATAAATGCGAACTTTCGCATTTATAATACTAGTATAGATTATAATGCCACTTAACTTTGTCTGTCTGTCTGTTACGCTTTCACGCCTAAACCACTAAACCGATTTGATGAAATTTGGTATGAAAATAGATTAGACCTCGGAAAACAACATAGGCTATCGCATATCGCGAAAAATGGCTTAAAGGTGTTAAAATAGGAGATGAAAGTTTGTATGAAAAATCGTCAATATAAACGGATATATATAACCGATTCACGCGGGCGGAGCTGCGGGCAACAGCTAGTACATTTAAATGGGTAGGTAGTCAATGTCACATCAAAACAAAAATGTTTAGACATGTCGATGAGTCGATAAGCGAATGAATTCTAGTTATGTAGGTCGGAACAAGAATTGACGCGCCGGATGCTGATCTCGGGTCGCACAGCCAATACTCATTGAGTAACACATTGCGAACTGGACTGCGGAAAACATAATTTTTGTTATTAACTGGGCCACGACATTTCTAATAGCTGCTTATGTGACATAATATACCGATTAATAATATTTAAAAAAAAATTATGTGAAGTGTTGTTTGTTTATCATTTTTTCACGCGCGTCGGTCTGTTATAATGTGGTTTTATGATTGAAGATAGTAGAGCTCGAAATAATCGCTTCATCTGTTTACCATAATAAGGTTGATACCTCCACTTTGATCATGGGGAAGAATCTGCAGATAACAAGCTATTGTCTAATACAAAAATGTTAATAACTATAAATCGGAATAGGTAGTGTTACCTAAGCTTCGTGGTAATTGGGATACTGGATTTTAATTATGGTTTCAATTAAATGTTTCTCTTTTCTGACAAAATTTAATATTAACTTGGTTACTATACTTTGAAGTTCTTTATTATCTTTCAATTCTTTATTATAAAACTATTTTGGCACCTTTACACAAGTAAACTATTATTTTACTATGATTTTCTTAGTATTTTCCTTATATATTATGTAGTATAAATTATAAAACCTTATGCTTTAATATTTTGTAATATGTTGGTAAACAAGTGATATTACACTGCCTAAAACTGAACCCCACTCTAAATAAGATAATTTTTTTTCAAGAATTGACAACTACCTGGTACCTTAATATCAAATTGGCATGGCCTGATGTTGGAGCCCTCACAGGAAGTTACATTTGTGTGACTATGTGATGAGACTAACAATATTTTATTTATTTTTCTATAATTATTTTAATATGTTACTAAGTCAATACTTTGCCTCTAGTGCAGTTCAAAATTTGAACACAAAATGTCTGATGTTATTATATTTATTACAAGATTAACATTATCATCTCCATCATTTCCACTGAAAGACATCTACTGATGGACATAAACCTCACCCCGGTAATTATTATTGACTGATTGTAAGCTAATATAGGCAGCATATTAATAATAATAATATTTTTTTATATTTTTAAATGTGTATGTTTTGTTTTGCATAAATATGTAGGTACCTATTTAAAAATATAATTCATAAAAAATATAATTAAAGAGAATAATAGTATTAATAATAATTTTTTTTGAGCAATAGTACACAGTTACAGTTGGTGTTTACAATGGTATAAAATTAGATAGGTTTGTTGATTTTAAAGCAACTATGTTACAAAAGTTGATGAGTCCTCTTACTTAAACTAGGTAACACCTTAAGCAATGAGTAAGGGAACAGAGACTGTGTCAAACGCCTTTGAGAGATCCAAATCCAAATCCAATATTCTTTGGTTGTTAAACCATATACCTAAGATTAATTTTGCAGTTGAATACCTATATTATATGCTATTGTATTTGTCTCTATATTATTCTTAAATGAAAATATTTAAGTATTGTGTAATTTACAACAACCTTTTTCAATCTTTTCCACCTTCAGTGAATTTTAACACAAGAAAGAACTGTACCTCTTTACACAGAAATAAAACTGCCTGATTAGTACACAATAATAGATATACCTATTGTTAGAAACTAAAAATAAAGCTCTTAATGTGTCTTCATTATGCCAGTAGGTGAAGCATTGCATTTTTGTATAAAAGCAGAATTTTGTTACCACATTACTGTATGGTGCTAGTTCACCAAAACTACCTATTTAGTCCCGGGTAGTGCTGTGTTATCGTCTGCTAGTAGGTTTATATTATTGTCTAATAATTGGGCTGCTTTATTTCAAGCGACAAATGTCGCAAAACTTATAAGTGAGGTGGCGCCAAATGGTAACAGGGCAGACAGAATTGATACTGTATTTATATATTAATCTTCAAACTTCCAATCAAAGAACTGTACAATAATATTATTGATACTTCATCTTTAGCTTTATAGTACCTACCTACCTTTAGTAAAAATGTGATCCAGTCAAAAAAAAATTATTTTGTAGATACAAAATTAAGTGTTTGAATTTAATTTCCGGCATATAAATAATACCTATGCTTTCTTTACGACCTTATCTTGAAATCTTGGAATTCAGTAGTTCCTAAGCTTGAAAGAATTTATGGATTCCGTCTGGAAATTCAGCTAGACGTAAAAAGAACACTTGCGGCAAATGATTTTACTAGTGAATATAAATAATAATAAGATAATAATTATAAAATTATGTAACATTCACAGAAATACTATCTAAGTTTATTGAATGAGAAATTGTAAATGAACAGATGAGCAAAAACTTTACTAAATTACTATAATAAAGAATGAAAAGCGTAATGTTAAGCATAACTTACCTTGTCCGCATTTCTCAGTCTTTGGAGTGGAATTGGAAGTCATTTTAATGGAACTAAAACCACTATGTCATATTATCACAATTGTCGAACTTTCTATTAGTTAAAATGTAGTTAAATTTAAGAGAATCCACAAAGATATCACTAGACTCGACCGGCAGCCATGTTTAGAAAACAATTTACAAATTATTGCAGTTACAGTTACGCCATCTACCGATAATGTAAGAAAATTAATGAGTAAAATCTGGAAAACACATTTAAAAATTAATTCATAGCAATTTTTTTTCGTATGATCTGGGTATTTTTGTCAAAACTAAAATAACAATTTACTATATTATTTGTAATGAATAATTTAAATTTGTTGCATTTAATTTGTCTACCAAAAATATAAACGTAGTGTTTTCTCGTTCTTTACTTCTTGACAAACTAAAAAAATAGTGATTTTGAACTGCTCGAGGGAATGCAGCTATTTAGAAAATATTGAACATTGATAAACAAAAAAAAGGTTTTTTGTATATCAATGCACACAAATAATTAATTTCTGACATACATAAATCCTGCATTTCTGATTCGGCAACATAATGAGGAAACCGTTCGTTTGTGTACAGGTTTAAAAATATTTTATGTGATTTCTATGGCATCCACACTCTAAACAAGGACAGCAAGACTAAAAATCATGGACTTATTAGTTACTCAAACCAACTCAAACAAGTAATATCTGTAGTTTAGTCAACTTGTATGTTGGCTATTGACGATCGATTTTTTTTCGTCAGTATAACTGACGTAAAACCAATATTTGATCGTCAGTTTCGAATCACTCCAGAATTTTGCCGTGGGGCGCAGCTAGTATACTTAAATCAATGCTCCAAAGGAATAAACCTATTACTACTATAATATACTATACTACTACTACTACTATACTATTACTGGTATATTACTGATATAGCATATAATAGTATATTAAGGGTCGGTATACATATATTTTTTTTATATAACCCTACCAAAGTGACTCCACCCCGCCTGATGTTAAGCAGTCAGTGGAATCCAGAAGTGGCGGCCTAAAAGCTATACTAAAAGCCATCGTCTTAAACTGCTGGTATGGTGGTCTCCACTATGACGGCTGGGAATGGGGTTAGGGGAAGGGAATGAGGGAGGTGGGGAAAAAGGAAAGGGGGGAAATTGGGCCTCCGGTGCTCTCACTTACCGAACGAAACGCAGTAGTACGGATACGTCGATCTTCTATGAGAGGGTAGTACGTCCCCGGACGATCCGATCCATTCATGCTGAAACCAGCGTGGATCTACTACCATACAAATACCGTAATATGCAATTTATTTCAGATTTTTACTGCGATAATTATATTATTTCGTTTCTTATAATATTTTAGTTCTTTGGAAAACTGCTGTGGCAACGTTTTAGTAAAATAATATTACTTCCGTGTAAAACATTTCAGTAAAACTTCTGGTTTTGGTATGCGATTACAGATTTATCATCGTGAATTTTGGCGTAAACATTTAAGGTAATACTGTAACAATTATTTAGCAAAGCAAGTTTTGACAATGATTTTTAAGAAATTTCCAAGAATAATTCCGTAAGTAAATAATACCAGAGTTAAACTTGTAAGTCAGGATCGTAAGATATTAGTCTCCTAAAAATAGTATTATTATGTCTTCATACTATTTTTAGGGTACTGATACGGTAATATGTATTTTGGTAACAATAGTTATAATCGGATAAAAAATTTGCTATCCCGTCATGTAACAATGTTGTCTTAAAACACGAAATCATTTTTCCTGTAAAATTTGATTTTTGCGAGCACCGGTTTATTCCTCGGGTGCGTCGTTAAAATTTTATTTGGCGTGACGCCACAGATATATGTCTCGACTGACGCGAAAAACCGATCGTCAATGCCTAGCTTATATTTGTTTTCTATTCGACGAACGCCATTTTATTTGTTGTAAATCATATTTTGTTCATTTCTCTATACTTTGCATTATCTGTGGTCTATGGTGGTTGTGTCACAATGTGTGTTGATGTGTATTGCTTTTGGAGTGTGAAAAAATGAACGCACTGCTGAATATTATATTACTTGTATAGTTGTGATACATTGTGTACACACTATTACTTGTTTTATGGAGACTAACTTCTAGTTAGTATTTCATAATTTTGCAAGTGCTGTCTACAGTGTACAAGTAGATAATCATGGCGGACCCGTTGAGTTTACTTCGACAGTACAACGTAAATAAAAAAGAAATAATTGAGCGTGATAATCAAATCATATTTGGAGAATTTTCTTGGCCGAAAAATGTCAAAACTAACTATCTTATGTGGGGGTAAGTATTAATTTCAATTCAAAAATTTAGACGACTGATGGTAAGTACACATCAATATGTCTGATTTCCTATTAAACAAAATCTATTTTCAGCTCTGGTAAAGAAGGCAATGATAAGGAATACTACACACTGGAATGCCTTCTTTTTATTCTTAAAAATATACTCCTGACCCATCCAGTTTATGTCAGGCAGGCAGCTGTAAGTAGACTTTCAGCAAAATTGGATTATGTGGTATGACATGAATATGTAGAATAATAGTTATATTTCAACAGGCTGCAAATATTCCTGCTGTACGTCGCCCAGACCGTAAAGAGTTGCTAGCATACTTGAATGGTGAAACTGCTACATGTCCGTCTATTGACAAAAGTGCACCATTAGAAATACCGACGCAGGTAATATTTTTGTAAAACCAGATTTATTTACAGAACAAACATGTAATAATTAAATTGGAATTGTAAATGATATTGATTCAGGTCAAGCGATCGCATGACAATGATGGAGGGGAATCGGCAGCGAAGAAACCTCGAATTGAGGAAACTCATGTGCAAAAAGTACGTGAGCAACTTGCTGCTCGTCTTGATGCACCTAAAGAAGCCTCTGTCACAGTGGATAATATTAAGTAAGATATTTATAATTGTGTGTCCTGAATACTTGTAAGAATATTATGCATTAAAGTACTAATTTGCTAACAATTAACATCTTTCATTGAACTCTTTAATTTATTTTAAAAAGGTCCTTGTCAGAGGCTATGTCAGTGGAGAAGATTGCTGCAATCAAAGCAAAACGTCTAGCTAAGAAAAGAACTACTATCAAGAGCAATGATTACTCTGATACACTTGGAGTTGTTGGATCAGACTTCAGAGCTATTCTTGACTATGATGTAGATCTTACAAAAGATATTATCAGTCGAGAAAGGCAATGGAGAACTAGAACAACAGTATTACAAAGTAATGGAAAAGTAAGTAGAATTAACTACCCAATTTGGTAATCACCTCACATTCCTTTTGTTTCCAAGGTAGGTTAAAATTCAACTCTGTTTTCATGTTCAACTATTTAAACCATGTTGTTGCTGTGCTTGTAAAATCCTATTCACTGTAAAAATCATCGCCGGTATTAAAACACTGAGGTTTGGGTTTGCTACTAATGTTGTGTTAAGGCTATTGATTTATTTATAATGCAAATAACAATAAGAGCTGGTTATAACAGAGTATAGTGAGTGCTCTGTACCTGTAATGCGCTTTGATAGTTTTACAAAACAGTATAATATTAATAATAGTTTTTTAATTATATCTTTAACTGCCACCTCTGATGAAAAATTAGACAATTTACATTTTGTTTAGTAGAAAAGTTAAAAGTGAAAATTCTGAGAAATGGTAGGCATGTACTATTTAAATTTTGCAAGTGTTATGAGGTTGTCTAACAATAGATGTGAAGTGAGGCTGCAGAGCAAAGAAACAGACAAATAATTACCATTTGTGCCTGTTTACTGTAGCGGTCCAGAGATTTAATGCAATCCCATTGGTTAATATTTCTCCATTTATTTGCTCTACAGCCTCTGCCTGTTTGTCCGCTCAGCCTCATTCTATTTCTGAGAATGGGTAACATCTCTTCATGATAAAAAGCTGATATTCTCTCCACAAAAGCTTTTCTTAAATTAAATACTATCTGCACTTTTTCTAAAAATTTAATGAAGCTTTATACTAACATTGCACAAGCATGTAGTGCACAATTGTACAATATTAATATGGCCAAGTGAGTCAACATTTTACCATTGTTATAAATATGTTATATTGGTGTTGGGGTTGGATATTTAGATACATAATAATAATAATAATAATTCCACAACAACCGCACAATGCTATCTAGACCCAAAGCAAGCATATATTAATAGCTTGTAATATGGGTTCTAGAATGCGGATAAACATACTTATATACTTTTTTTTTTTAAATGCATACATATTATACATATATTAGATATTAGATCTTCTCATTTCCATTAAATTATAAAAATATGTAACATAATAAATAGTGCATTTAGGTCTTTCAATTAATTCATCTGGTTTAATAAAATTCATTGAAATGGACATGGACACATCAATTCTTAATTCAGATTTCTGGTACATATAGCGTCGTATTATCATTTCATGAAATTTATATAAATGATATATCAAAGTTAAAACATGACATACCAAACTTGAGTATTTAAGATTGGTATGTTGTGTACGAAAATTATGTGTATATTTAAATATTGCAGATGTTTGCGAAGAGTATAATTGCTCTGCTAGGCAGTATACGTGCGCGTGAAGAAGGCCGGCCGGGTGCGCCACGACCACAACCTGTGGTAATGCCACAACCCACCACACTGCCTACACAACAAACACAGTACAACAGATACGATCAGGAAAGGTTTATTAGGCAAAAAGAAGGTTTGTATTTATTCAGCGTAATAAGATCTACTATCCATACTAATACGAAAAATGCGAAAGTAACTCTGTCTGTTACGCTTTCACGCCTAAGCCACTGAACCGATTTTGATGAAATTTGGTATAGAGATAGATTAGACCTCGGGGAACAACATAGGCTATCTTTTATCGCGAAAAAATTGCTTAAAGGGGTTGAAATAGGGGATGAAAGTTTGTATGAAAATCGTCAATATAATCTCGCGGGCGGAGCTGCAGGCAACAGCTGCTAGTCTAGCATAAATCTGACAAAAGAAATGTTTGAAAATGTGCACACTATTTACTTAACACTATAGATTAAAGACTATGGAGGTTATATGAGAAAGCCTTTGCACAGCAGTGGTATAGGCCAGCAGTAACAGTATAATTAAGACACCCTGTCTAGGGTGTCTTAATTATGGGTCTCTAGTGGTAGGCAATAAGGTTTTACAAAACCAGATTATAAAAGAATGGTGGGTAGCAGCTATGAATCTGGCAAAATTGGCTATTCATAGATTGCAGTATCTACTTTGTCAGAAATTAGCGAAACTTAGGGTGGGAAACTTTATAAAATTCAATGAACTTGAGAGTCAGGACATATTGGAAAATGGAATACATAATAATATTTATTTTATTCCACGCATCTTGCTAGGGATTCAAGACGGATAATATTTGATATAAAAAATTTTAAGCTGCACAACATGATGTTGTAAGTTATGTGTAAACTAAAAAACTCGAGTTTCTTTCTCAACATATTTTCATGCTGTCTTTTCCATATAATTGGGATTACCATTTAAAACAAAAAAGAAGGTAATTTTTGATAATGCTGTGAATACTTGTTTGTGGAAACACTTAACAATTACATAGCTTATAGATAGGTAATTAATATTAATGGTCGCATATTTTAGAAGATCAATTAATCTGTTACAGAAACGGAGGGTTTTAAAATCGATACTATGGGTACATATCACGGCATGACGTTGAAGTCAGTGACGGAAGGTCCAAGCGTTCCTGCCGCGGCGCGTGCACCTCAGACGCCAAATCATCCACGACAGATGCCACGTAAGTATTTAAACCTTTATATATATAACTTTTTGAGAGACTTGTTCATAATGCAATTTATCCCATCTTGCATAGTATCATAATCCCGGAACAACATGGTTTTGTTCAACGGCGGTCAACAGTTTCTAACCTTCTAATTTTTTCTAACCATCTCTTCCAAAACGTTGACAAACAATTGCAAGTTGACGTAGTTTATACGGACTTCAAAAAGGCTTTTGACAAGGTGGATCATGACATTATTTTAAATAAAATAGCATTTAATGGTATAAGAGGGAATTTGCTCCGTTGGTTCTCATCCTATATTAAAAATAGAACACAAAAGGTTGTCGTGAATGGCCATCAGTCTTTCACGGTAATTATTACGTCTGGAGTCCAGGACCATTACTATTTAACTTGTACATTAATGATATAAGCAAATGCTTCATACACACAAAATTTCTTTTATACGCTGATGATCTCAAGGCTTATAAAACAATAAAAACCGTGGAGGACTGTTGTTTGTTTCAAGAAGACCATAGGCTCGTGGAGTACTGTAGCGAAAATAAATTGCATTTGAGCTTCCCTAAGTGTCATTATGTAAGCTTTACCAAAAATAAGTCTGTTATCAGGTACAATTACAGACTTCATAATGCACCACTAAGTAATGCTACATTAGTTAAGGATCTGGGAATTTTATTTGATAACAAATTGTCCCTAAATGAACATGTCGAGAAAATTGTAAATAATGTACGGATTCGTAATGAGATCATCCACTGAATTTAAACGGCCTTCCACCTACCTTTACTTATTTAAAACGCTTATACTTTCTCAGTTGGAATATGCCGTACCAATTTGGAATCTATATTATAGAAAGTATGTAGATGAGATAGAGAGAGTCCAGCGCAAGTTCCTACGAGCCATGCATTACAGGTGTTACAGAAATTATACATCCTATTCTGATGATTTGCTGTGCAAATTTAATTTGCTTCCGCTCGAATCGAGACGTGAGTTACTTGAGGCCAATATTTTACACGGCATTGTAAACAATGTATTTGACTCGATTGATCTCACGAGCAAGCTCTGTTATACTGTCCCCCGCACTGTTCACAAGCGGAGCGTTCGCGCCGGTACTCTGTTTGCTCTCGATTCGTGCCGTACCAATTCTGGATTACGTTGCCCTATTCGTCGAATGGTGGAATCATATAATCGCGATTTTATTGACATTGATATCTTTGCATGCTCTAAATCAAGATTCAGACAGAATGTATTTGAAAAAATAAAAACTAAAGTGAATGGTAAGATAAAGGAGACAAATGAAATTATTAATAATAGTTGAAAATGAAATAAAGTATTTATAAGAATAAGAATAATAATAAAAATTGTTGGCAATGAATAATTTGAAATTATAACAATTATTGATTATTCTTCTAAATGACTTGAATTGTATAACTTAGTATAATATTATTTTATGTTGTTAATTTATTATTTAATTATTATATCTTTTTTTTCTCTCAATATCAATTATTATGTATCAATTAGCCGTCAATGAAATTATATGTAGGTATCTATTGCATGTATAATTCCTCTTAGTGGCACTATTTGTCTAAATTATAATTGTAATCTGCGGATAACGTAGTAGGCTATAATATTATCAACTAGTTGTATCTATACCTAATGTCTTTGTAAGCATTTTATATTGTAACTGTTTGCTGTCCCTTAATAAATAAAATAAATAAAAATATAAATAATAATACATCATCAGCCTTACGAAGTCCACTCCTAATGGAAGGAGTTTGCCATATATTTGTCACGGCATCGGCAGGTGGTTAATAAAAGTTATTTAGTGTAAAATTAATAAGTTATTGATTCATCGTCAAGACGCACAATGGTCTAAGTGGTTTGAGTGTGAGCAACCAACCGAATAATAAGTATTGTCATTATCGTTCATCGCCAATTCGTCTACCAAATTGGCGATTATGCGGCTTATGGTAAAAGTCCCCAAATATAATGTTAGCGATGACCAATGTTTAATAATGGACCTTATTTTTTTACCTTTATGTGGATTGTTTTGACGTGATTACGTCTTATAAATCGATGAACGTCGGCTGTATGCACGAAAAATGTCACGTTTCGCGTGCAAGCGAGAGCGCGGATCAAGCAATAGAGAGGCACGATCGGCCTAAGCGTTCGGCTTGTGATGCAAGATGCTAACACATAAAATTATCGTTCGTAAACCGACTTAACAAACAACAAACATTTTTTATACACAGAAAATGGCCATATGGGTGCCGGAACGCCAGGTCGCCGCGAACTTCTCCCGGTTGCAGCGGCACGGCCGCCACCCGGCTCTGGTGGCAAGCGACCTTCTCGCACACCCATCATCATCATACCCGCGGCCACTACCACGCTTATCACCATGTATAATGTTAAGGACATACTGCAGGATCTAAAGTAAGATCTTATTAATTGTAGGTCTTTTGAGATATTTACTACGTAGCAAAATTCATCAAATTTACCTATCGCCATATAAGCACATGATACGCGCGCTTGGCATTGTGCACACCTTATGAATGGCAATGCCGAAAATTAGTGTCATATTGCGTGCTTTTCAACTTTTATCCTTTATTCGGCTATGTTTAAAAATATGTTCTGCTAACATATTAGAATTAGGTGAAAGCTGTATAAATAGTAAGTAGCCATAATGCTTACAGTTATTTTACTATAAAAATAACGCAAAACAAGTTTCCAATGTATTATTTGCCTATAAATAAAACTGTAAACGCAATGATTTCATACTTTTATACAGCTTTCACTTAATTCTAAAATGTTAGCAGAACATATTTTTTTAATATAACTGCTAACACAGTACTACTAAATAATGCTCAACTGCTAACTGATCTATTTTTCTACTTATTCTTATACATAAACATTCTATATTTTATTTATTTATATGATATTTATAATTATTTTCATAGATTTGTCACTGTGGAACAAAAGAAGGCGGAGGGAGGAGCACGCGAGAATGAAGTGTTACTACAAAGAAGAAAGGGACCCTCCGGAGATCTACCTAATAACGCTACCACTATGACGGTGCGTGTTTAAATATACGTTTTTTCATAACACATAATTTATTAGACGATTCACACACTGCCCTGCATCACGGAGAGTAGTGCGGGCGTGCGTGATCTTGCGTTGTTTGTAAGTATCTCTCTTTGTATACAAATCACTTGTGGTGCAACTCTGAAAACCTATTCATGCGCGGTGTAGATGTTCCTTCGCTACGCACCAATGCGGGGCAGTGTGTGAATAGTCTTACTACAAAATAAAATAGTAGTTAAGTGACACTGTACGGACTGATAGGCAAGGTCTCACGTTCGATCCCTGTGTTAGTTAAGTAATATTGGTTGGATCCTGACTAGAAAATCTCAGTATTAGCCTAGTGTCTGGAATAGTGTCAGTAAATGGCAACAGCCTCCTGTTACATAGGTCCGGCGCCGCCGCCGCAACGCATCGTATGCCCCGGCCCTTATGCACATGATTTTATTCAAACAAGGCTAATGACAAATTTTATAGGTACCTTATCGCGTGGTGGACAACCCTAGCAGACTATCTGCGGCCGAGTGGGACCGCGTGGTCGGTGTGTTCGTTCAGGGACCAGCTTGGCAGTTCAAAGGTTGGCCATGGGACGGTAACCCGGTACAGATATTTGCTAACAGTAAGTTATTTCATATTTCTACCATATAATTTTTGCGGTAGTAGTTGCTTGCTGGTTGTAGCATAAAAGGGCTCTTATAGAACATCGACGTAAAGTAATAGTTTCCAAACTAGTCCTCTTCCTTCTACACGGTCGACATTGTTTCTTGTTCTTGTTTGTACGCTTAGAGAACTTAACCATGCCCATAGGTTACGGTTACACTTACCATTAGCTAGATCATATCCTTGTTAGCCAAACTAGTAGGTACAAAAAATGTTCAAGCCATCAACTATTAGACAAATAAATAATTATGTTCTAGTTTCTAATACAGTTATTATATTTCAGTATGCGCGTTCCATTTGAAGTTCGACGAGATGAAATTGGACGCGAACGTCGCTCGCTGGGCGGTCACTGTTCTAAACCTAAGTCGCACTAAACACCATCTTGACCGCGCTGTATTACTAGGATTTTGGGAAACACTTGACAAGTACGTATCATATTTGTGGAACATTAATTTTGAATGCAAATCGCCATTTTTATGTTTTTTTTTCTCAAAGGAACAGGTGTTTTAAGCTCAAATTTTAATTAGCTATGTGGCAAACAAGCATTCTTTACTACCTGATTCTAACCAGTACGACTAGATTGCCAATGCTCGCACTCTGTTCATACTCACTCATTGTTGTACTTTATTAAATGTTTGTACAGCTTTACCCTTTAATATCGTGAATTAAGTGTCCATACAGAATTTCGGGCAAAATTATTAATTTCTTGTTATTTGTTTCAGGCACATGATGAAAAATAAACCTCACCTTAGGTTTTAAGTTCGTTATAGCTATATAATTTTATCTATTAATTAATATGTACCATGTGAATATCAGATTGCCTTTAAAAGCAAACCGAATCTAAGTCAATTCATACCGTTCAAGAAATATTTTGGCTTTGAATATAGAGCTGATATAAAGTATTAAATAACAATTTGATATAATACATTTTATATTACAACATTAGAGTGGACTGTGTGGTTAATGGACCATGTAATATTATTTTATTGTCAGCTCTTAACATGACTATTATTGTGTGCAATATTTGTTTGCGATGGAACCTTTGCGTTTGTTGCGTTACCGAAGTTTTATGTATAGTCACTTATTGATAGCGCAGTCCAAGAGTTGTACCACATCTAGTTCTGTCACTGAGACGTGTCATTTACTAGAGCGAGAAAGAGCGATGAAACGCGTATACTCTAGTGCTATCGAACCAATTGAATCATGACCCATTTTGCTAATATTTCGCTTGAAACTGTCAAACTTGTAAGATCTATTGTATTTAATGCACTTAGGACGTTTTTAATCCTAACTTATCAACAGTGTATTCAGTAAAATGACAGTGTTTTATAAAATAATAACAAGCTCGTTGCCAAGGAAATCTGTCTTCAGGAGAATTTCGACCTACTTGCGTTTAGATGAATTTTTTTTTTTTTTTTTATATTGTAGCCTACCAAAGTGACTCCACCCCGCCTGATGGTAAGCAGTCAGTGGAATCCAGAAGTGGTGGCCACTATACCAATAGCCATACTCTTAAACTGCTGGTATGGTGGCCTCCACTATGGCGGCTGGGAATGGGGTTAGAGGAAGGGAATGAGGGAGGTGAGGAAAGAGGAAAGGGGGGAAATTGGGCCTCCGGCGCTCTCACTCACCGAACGAAACGCAGTAGTACGGATACTACTACTCTTAAGTCGATCTTCTATGAGAGGGTAGTACTTCCCCGGACGATCCGGCCCATTCATGCTGAAATCAGCGTGGATCTACTACCGTATAAAATTGACAAAATGATCATAAGGTGGGCCATGATTCACTTGGTTCTATAGTACATGACAATTCCGAGTAACAGAAAAGGATAGAAGCATAGTAAAATGCAATTCCGTGCCGCCAGAAGTGGGCCAACCCCAACTATTCGATAGTTATACGAATGCGCTCGTAGCTTGGCTGTACATTTGTCTACATAGAAATTTGTGCGTTATGTAGTGAAAATAGGGTTCAATAATCTATGAAATTTAACCTAGTTCAACTCTGTGGTCAACTTAGGTACCAAACCTAACACTAATTCTGCTGTCATTCTGCTGTCGCTCTCCAGTCGATATCGTTCTCATCTCAGTAGCTAAATTATAAAACAGTTATTCTAAATTACTCACAAATAAGTTTTAAGACCCGTTTAAGCCTACCCCTTTCATGCTCCACATTACTTACTGTATAAACGACGCATTAGGTTCCATCATTAATCAATTACGGCTGAAGAATTAATCAAGAAAACTGACTGCATGTCCAATGTCTTAATTTTCCAAGTTCTATTTTCAACCTTTTTATTGTGAGATTGGTTTTATATAAAATACATAGAAGACAATAATTTGAAGTAAGTTTTTTAATTTTACTTGCTACAAGATATACAATTATTATTGTGCTTACATCACTTCAGTTAACTTGCCAAAATATTTCAAATGGTATAGAACTGTTGAAAGATCTGTGGATCTTTAGTTATTGACAACAATAAATTGTTGAACATTATTTGGCTTTTTACTTATACCTTGTTTTGAAAGACGAATTAAGTGGGTTATTGAATTAATCATGCTCTAAGTTGTATATTATGCACTCAAGCCTACCAAAGTGATTGAGTGTAGTCAATAGTGACAAAAGATGAAGTACTAGTAGTGGAATCTAAATAACAAAAAAACCTGTGGCACTCGGGGACTGCCGCAGTAAAGCTATTGCATAGCATTTTTTATCAACTTATGCAATTATAATTGTTTATTTATTTATGCAGTATTTTTTCTTTGATATTAATTCAAGTTAGACTTTTTGAGCGTGGTGACCGATAAGAAAACAATTTTTTTTTCTATTATTGAATATATAAGAAGTTAGTATCGTTTAAAATATTTTATTATCTTACAATACATGTAGGTTATTTAGGATTTTTCATCATCGTACTACAGTCCATTCCAAATCTAATTTCGGACAATGTAAACAATCCTCCATATTGCCATTGTCTATGGTTTCATGAATTTACTAGTGATGGGGAAAAGGATGATAAAAATAAAATTAATGTCATCATACATAATTTAATAATAATTTCTCATTCTTTTTTTCTAACATTTTTAAATAATATTACGTTTACTAATACTCTATTTGCGTAATCGATTAATTCTATTTGATTTGTTATTTTTATTACTCCAAATACTTGTATTTATGTTAAATATTGTATTGTATTTTATTGTAACCGTTGACTTATAAACTATAAGATAATAAGACAAACAATTTACCTAATGTATAAATAAATGTAATTTAAATTAAGCATTGACCTCTAATTACAACTATTTATTTGACCACGGACTGAAATGGAATACTGGGATACTTTTGAATATTTTCCCGCTTGATAAAAAATTGTGAAATATTGATTATATGGAATTTGTATGTATGTTACGATTTTATTATACTATATTACAATAAAACAAATGAACTCAGACTTGCGAGGGCAAATGACAAAATATTATGTACCTATGATATGTATTGGTTAAACTTATTTCTTCTGATAAATTACAACATTGGTTTTCAAAGACAATACAGAGTACAGAAAAAATAAAACTGTCAATAATTTTGACGTCTTATTTCGACCGCAAAAAGTAATTCGTAATTTTATTAAATAAACTAGATTTGATTATTAATCATTAGTAGAAATAGTTGCAAAATGAAGTATATAGTGAACAGAATGTGTATAAACCCATGTGTCATCGTTTATGGAGTTTTTGATAGAAAAATATTGAAAAAACTGTTTGTTTACATTGTCCGAAAATGGATTTGGTCGATACTGTAAGTATTTTTACTACAAAAAAATAAAACTGGGACATCATTTACATTGATGCATTATTACACGTTATTAATATCTTAGTTTCATTTGTATAGTTGTACCAGATAAAATTTATCGCAAAGGTGACAAAATATTTGGTTTATGTTTGGTAAAAATTAGCGCCACTAGTGTTTATCCTCAGAAATAAATTTTATGGTAGGCGGAGTGGGAGATGGTAGGTTTTATTTTCGTTACGGAATTTATTGATTCGGACGGCGCGTTCAAAGCCCGCGATAAAAGCTATGCAATAGCTTAAAGAAATTAAAAGTACCGATTGAACGATTGGACATAAATAAGACTATTCTTATTTATGTCCAATCGTTCAATCGGTACTTTTAAGTTCTTTTGTTGTTTTAACTGAAATAAATGTAAAAGATTTTTGTTGCATGCACTCTGCTAAGTGGCCACAGATCGCAACGTAGTGGATTTATGGCCGGTGGTATGGTCGGTCTGCAGAATAAAAGTCTACCGAGGCAGCATCGAAGCTCAATGTTTGGTGGAAATATAGGTATTAAACATTTATAGATAATAATTGAACAGTATAAGCAAATTAAAAATATCAAATCCTCTAAACCTGGTAATAGGTATAGCTAACACAGCTAAAAAAAGAAAATAAAGTATAGGGCTAGCACTTATTATGGCAGAACGCAGCGCAGAGATTTTACACTGCCAAAGCTTAATCGTCTTTGTGTGCGGGTAGCGCGCATGCTCACGCAACCGTTTTGCTGCAGCAATGGTAGCGCCATTCTGCTGCAGTAGCTTTGATGCTTTTCGAGATGATTTGTGTTAATAATTTTCGATCTTATTTGGTAGTTCTCAAAGATGATTATAGTTTGGCAATGAAATTGCTTTGCACTGCACTTTGCCTTTGTGCGCTAACCCATAGTGTTGCTACACTACTAATTTTTATAACGCATTTTATGCTTCGTATTATTTTATATCATTTTGTCTTCTAATTTGTTTTACTTTTTATTTGCAGTATATAATGATTTGAGATATTAATCGATCTGTAGACGTAATATACTAAACAGGACTGAGTACTCGCAGTTAAAAAAAGGAACCGAGCGAGTGAAGATGAGGCCATGTGTCACTTTGTAATAGGATACATTAATTTTTACTAGTAATACAAATATATAATAGTCTATGTTATAGTTTACAGTGGTCTGGGTGTTTCTATGACATGTAAGTATTATGTATGTATTTTATATCCGCACCCTTAGCAAGCTATAATAATGTTAATACGCTTATTTGAGTCTAGATAGCGTTGTGTAGTTGTTGTGGTAATAACATGTTATTAAAATGCGATTAAAGTTTTGTGAGTTTAAATTTCTTATTAAAAACATTTTTTGAGGTTGGCAAGATGAAACAGGTGGGATTGGACGAAGAACGAGACACACGGCGTCGGTTGTTGATACCCGTCTCCTACCAGATTTGCCTCTGTATAAGGTGCAACCAAAAATGTACTTTAATAACTGGCAATACAGTTAATTTTCGTAAATACAAATTCTAAGAGATATCGATCCTGTTTAGTATAATAGAGGTATATTACGTCCATCCATGATTCGAACCAATATGAAGAAGTGTTCGTCAGGTGTGTTTAGGTGACTGCATTCGCCTGATATACTTATATTTGTAAACTTAAACTTGATACCCGCTGGCAACAATAGTCGACATTCATCTCTACCGATTCATCACCATCTTGTATGCCTACCTACTTGTGCCTAATGGGTTTGCAAATGATTTTAACTTACTCATGCCAAAAAATAGGAGGAAGTAAAAAATGGTATTGTTTATTTGTCTTTATTTAAAATTTCATTTCAATGGTAGTATATAACAATAAATAATTCTCATCTCTTTCAGAGATAAGTACACACATATTTAATATTATGTAAGTATAGGTATGTTTTTATGATATTTTCTGTACACAAAATAAAACCATTAATTTTTACCCATAACCATATCACATCGTTAAGTGTGTACTTTCTATGTGCCCGTTTTTGCTTAATATAGTAACTATAAAATTATATATACTCTTTAAAACGTCCAAACGGTTAGATACCTACATAGTACAAAACATTAGGCATAATATCGAATTAAATATACTGAGTAGGATGGCATTAGAACTCGAAAACGAAAACAAGTAAGAATGCAAATGATTCACGGCAATTTAAAGGTGAACCTATGACACAGTCTGTATACTTAGTAGAGCATTCAAATTCGCTAAGCTGTGTCCGAATTCAACCAGTGGATATGACTCAGGTCTTTATATCTACGATCATAGAATTTGACAGATATGAAACCATATTTTTATGTTATTGTAATACCGCTTTAACTAGGTAATTTATTAGCGTTGAATATGTGACTAAAAAACTAAATATATATATAGGTGGAATTCGAATTATTACAAGTAGAAATGTACCTAGTAGTTGGTGTCATTATTATTTCAGCGATCATCAACACTGCACGCCCACTAGTTATCGTTTTCGAGAGCATTTTCTTACCAACCAGTTAAGTTCTCACAAATTATTTAATGAGGGTGTTTAGGAAAATTTTCGTCACCAGTTGGTGCCAATTTCACTTTTACATTGGGCCAATCTGGGTTTAACTTTCTAAAAGCGCCTCGACAGCTAGACCTGACGAATCAGTGCTGCTACCTCTTGGGCACCATTTTACAAAACCCTCTCAGCAATATTCTTTTGTCCATAAACACGTGAATTATTTATTTTGTAAATTAAGGATTAAAATTTCCGAAATGAACACTAAAAAATATTTATTTTGATAGCGCTGTCAAATGGAAGACCTTTTATTTATAGTGACGCCAACTGGTGGCGAATATTTTCCTAAGCACCCACATTGTATTCTACCTAAAAATAAGTTTCAAAAACGAATAAAATCCAAATAACATTATAACCGTCAATAATAATAAATAAATTAAAAACAAATTTATTGTTTGCCCCGGTAAGGAATGATAGGACCAAATTTTACCGATCGCAAACATCAACCTTCAAAACTATGTCAACCCTTGTGTGAGAGAACTTTAAAAATTAAAACATAACTCAACAATTATTTGTTGAGTTAATTACGTATTTACGCATAGCGTAGTTATCTACGCTATGCGTAAATACTACAGAACTAAGAGGTCTATGGACGCCGGGCGTCATTATTATTATCATGATAATGAACGAAAATCTAAAGGCTCTTCATAGCTTCTTGAGATTGAATGAGATTCTTAGCATGAGAGGCTTTAAATAAAAACAATGATATTTTATTAGTCTTTTTTTTTATGGAGTTGTTGTTTGTCATGTTTTTCAGAGGCAACTCGACTATCTTGTTAACCGACATTAAAAAAACGAGGTTGTAAATCACATTGGTAGGAAGGTAACTACTTTCCTTTCGATTCGAATTGGAGTCGAACCCTGAACCTTTAGGTACCATAATCGAAAGAGTAATTTCGATAACTATGAAATGAAGGCCAATAGTATGTATTTTTATAGTATGTATCGATAAATTTAAGAAAGATTAAATTTTTTGTTATCTAGAAAGGTACTATATAACCTACACACATCACTCTATTTAAACGTATAAACGAAACGTGAGATACGTCTGACTATTCGCCTTCACATTGACATTGCACTTAATGTATTGTAATGTTAATGAATTTATTGATGCAAAAATGTCTGAAGATACTTCTTTTATTAGCTCAAGTACCTCGTCAATTCATTGAACAATATTGTCACTCACACAAGGGTTAATAACTATATAATGTTAAACACACACTTTAGTCTTTGAAAAGGGACATAATATACGTCCAACATTAATTAGAATATGTA
Organism: Parascotia fuliginaria; assembly: GCA_963082885.1. Lineage (NCBI taxonomy): Eukaryota > Metazoa > Arthropoda > Insecta > Lepidoptera > Erebidae > Parascotia > Parascotia fuliginaria. Next base: position 9,033,944 of record OY720173.1, on the reverse strand, counting down.
CTAACAATAAATTGAAATGATTTTATTATATTTTATATTTTTAATTAGACTATTTTATATAATAAAAGTAAAATTAGCAGTTCATGTTGTGGCATTATATAGATTAATAGTTTTTTTGTTTTGCCGGTTAAATACTAGCGAATCAGCACCGTAAACGGAACTATCCCCTGTAACTATTATATTTAATGCAAACCCAATATTATAAGTATGTATATTATAAAGTATATCAAAATAAAACACATTGCTATTATCTACTGTTTAACTTCTAAGGCTTTCTAATGATGAGTCGATGAGCTACAAACTATGAGTTTAGCACAATCACTCATAGTGATGCGTACAGGGCTCAAGTCTTATCGAGAACAAGTGAATACCACGTAGGTATGTTATTACTACAACAATCTTACTACCCATTGTGTAAGGTGAGACTTAAGGATAACATACGCAGAGTAACTGGGTTTCAATTGTAACCTGTTTAGGTTCAACTACATTATAACGTTGTGCAAAGCTACCTAAACCACAACAGTTAAATAAAGATCAGAATACACGCACAACTTGAGACAATATGCAATATGCTACCGTTAAACTGGTATTAGTGGGTAAATTATTCAGGTCGGTTATGCCAATGTAAGAGAACGTGACATGCTGCAACTAACTGGGTCGTTTGTAGTCGTTAAATAATATTAGATAATCTGAATGATGTTTAGAACAAACTTAATCATAACTTTAACCCTCACCTTGCACATTGGAGTTGTAATCATTAGAGGATACTTACGTGGGTTACTGGTTTACTTGGTACTCCAACACCTCGAAATGCATTACCCCATGGGAATGATTCGTGCAAACTAATGAAATGAACGATGTCTTTACTATCTAAGTTATAGCAAAAAATATAGCCTATTGGCTTTCACATTTTAAAACGCTACTTTACCAAACAGTTTTTATAAGTACAACAATATTCTTTATAAATTTCAAAACATAAGTAAAAAGCTTTACGCTTCAACAACATCAAAATACCATGTAATTTTTATACAATGATTATAATAAGTATATCTGCATAGGTAACCTACAGTAATTTATTGCAATAACACAATATCGACAACAATAATTTTGGGTAAGGAGCATACCTATCAGTCAAAAAATTATATCAAATTTAAATAAGGAACTATATCAACATCCCAAAAATGTATACTCAAACAAGTTAAGAAATTCAAGTGATACTAAGTAGTTACAATGTTTGTAGCTTTGGTAACATGGTATTGATAAATGGTTACCAATGCCGAAATCCAAAGAATACTTACTAGGATAATTTTATGGTACAACATATCGACATTAAATTAACACAATATTGTTTTAGAGTTCGATTCAGACTGCTTCAATATTCAAACGTAGTTGACGTTGGCACCACTTCTAGAACCATTTGCAGGAAAACTGTTATTTTATCTGGAACAAGTACAATAATTTAAAAACTGCTTAAAGGTGTAGGTATGCATCTACGCATGTGTTCGCAGATCGAATACATGCGTAGATTCAATATTAGGTAGCATTTCAATATTAGGTACACATGCCCATTTACTAATACTAATACATAATAATTATTTTCTGCTATTACTTTTAAGTGACTGAAAGCATGTATCGCTTAAGACCTAGGTTTAAGTGGCAATGAAATATAACGATTATAGGCTCACAAATATCCCCATTATCTTGAAGGTCTTACCCATAAACGGCAGGGAATATCCCCACTTGACAAACGGCACGTAAACCAGCAGGCCGGCGAATATGAACGCAGCCGCGTACAAGTACTCCCATTGGGGTTTGTCCACTATTGGAGCGACCACCAAGTATGTTGATACGACCAATACCACTATCGGAATTATTATCGGCACCTGGATATAAAAGTCATTGATTAAAATTCTTGTTTTATGATTTTTTTTTAATTTGTTTTAGCTGATGATTTTTGAACATAAAGGTATCTTACTGATTGTTTTATCATCATCACCACTTCAGTCGAAACAAGTTCACTGCTGGACATACATAGGCCTCCCTGAAGTGTCTGATAGTATGGGCCACTTTGAACGGTCATGAGCTACCCTAATCCATCTCGGTAGCCCATCACCTTTATATACCTACATTTATTTCTATCGAGCTGCGACCTGCGGCTTTGCTCAGGCGTAAAATGAACTCGGTCTCCTTTGAGAACCAGCCCGATTTTGGAGATAAATAGTAGCCATTTCCATTTCCGGCACCGATTCTATCGACATACCAATTTTCATTGAAATCGGTTCAGGCGCTTAGGCGCTGAGTGGTAACAAACACCCACACAAACTTTCGCATTTATAGATAATATTAGTAGGATTGCCCACTAAAGTGTAGGTACAATTCAGCTAACACGGCATATTCGTATACTCAGTATTTATTAGAAACATACCTTATAAGGTCGAGGCGCATGTGGCTTAGTATATCTCATAACAATCAACGCGAGCATTGAGCCGCCATAGAAAATCCACGCGGTAAAGGAGAAGAAATCGATCAGCGAGTCTATCGTCCCATACAACACCATCGCTACCGCTATCAGAGACTGGAAGAACAAGAAATATATAATATGATCAAACAGGCTATAATATTTGCATACCTATCGCATACATAATTAATAAATTAAATGTTTACATTTATATCCGAACTTTGATTTCAGGTTTAATTTATTTGATTTTATTGTCATTTGGCAAAAATAACTGTTCCGAGAGTTTCGTTGTTTGTTTTGAGAAACACAGTGTTTATGAAGTGATCTTCTAGGAGACTATGAAGCTAGGCTATAGTCAATAGTCAGTCTCAACTTTTTCTGCGCGCTATTTTAGTTCTGCATAAATTTGTTACTTATTTATTTATTTATTTAAGGTCAGCCAACGACTACTTACGCTATTACATTAAAAGACATACGTATCAGCTATTCTATACATAAGCGTAGTAACCACTTAAAGGCTAACACCACATGCAAGACGGAGCAAGACCGTAGAGTTTTATTTCGTTTTCTTTTTCATCTAGCAATCCAATTGTGTCATAGTAAGTAGGTAGGTGCCATAAGTGATTTCAAGTTTAGAATACGTTAAAACATCGCGCGTACTTATGTCATTATGTTATGTCTTGTCGGAGTGCCATTACTCCTATAACGAGACTCTACCATTGTAATATTTGAAAGATCGTTAGATATAGACGGACCATAATGACAATAGCTGTTATCAAAATGATTCGCCTCTCATTACAAGCCACTGGTTGGTTTCACTTCAATACATAAAAGTCTGCTTAGTAAAATTGTCGTTCATGTAATGTGAACTCACTAGCCACATTTTTTGAATTGCTTGTAGAGTCGTGTTACATTTGTGATTGCATATTCCACGGCTATCATGATGGTATCTCGCATAGGCTATAGGTACATACGTGGAATATCAATCCAGGCGCAGGAGTGAACCGGCGCACATGGACATACGATAAGATGTCTAGTAAGTGTCCTTCTCGAGATGCAGCGAAGCACAACCTATAAAACAAAAGTTACATTAAACTTACGTACTTAGTATTAGCGAAGATTAAAAATGTTAAGGATGTTTTAAAATTATTATTCATTAAGTATACCCAAAATATAGATCATAATGGAGTTCATGGTCATGTTAACATTTCCCTTGTGTAAATTTAATTTTCTTTGTTGTAGAGGTAGAGCTCTACCTATTCTCGGAACTCGTAATTACGAAGCTATTTCGCAGAATGTATCCGAAAGGGAAACAGGAAACATTTTATAGAACACAATTTTTTTTCTTATTTATAAAGTGTATTATGATTTAATCTCATACCTTCCAGCCACAAACAGCGTTCCATTAGCTGACCCAAATGTTGAAATAGTCACAGCTAGTGGCATGAGCCAGGCCATAGATCCCAGTAGTCTGTTACCGAACGTGACGGCCACGGCTTCGCTGTCCGCCATCTCGCTCACTGACATTACGGCCAAGTATGACACGTTCACCAGCGCATAGCATAACGTCACAAGAGGAATGCCGATTATTATACTCAGTGGAAGATTTCTAAAAGATAAGAAGGACATAGTAGAAGCTGAAATCTTTTAAAAATGGAAATGTGATATACATTAAATAGCATGATCCATTGACAAACAATCACCAAGTGGGTGGTTACTAAAAATCTATAAGAGTTACGCTACCTACTCGTATGCATGACTATCGGAGTTGTCATTTAGACAGGTACTTAGCACATTAATTCAATAATTTTCGCAAAGTGCATCAGTTCCTATAATTAGAAATCATTACCAGTACTTACACGTAATAAAATATTTTCTCTTGTTCGTCTGTGGATCACCCACGTATAACCAGAAACGAAACATGAAACTAAGACGTGATGATTCAACATACTTTAAATAGTAAAGTCATGACTTTTATAATAGTGGAGTTGATATGATCTAGTGCAGAGAAATAAAAAGTGGGTAATAAATGTATCTAAATATGTATCAATTTCGCAAAATATAGGTAGGTACAAAAATCAAGACATTCAAGAGTATTTAAAAATGATTAAATTTTGGTTTCATGAAACTATTTTAGACCGTATCATCGTGAAGACATCGCATTGGATGAGATTAATAGGTAGGTATATTTTCTATTTACCTTCATAGTTTATTGTTCGATTTCATTCCAACTATTTTTGTACTTGGCATCCATATATTTCGGGTGCAACGAAAATGCTATAGTAATTTGAGTATCGTCTCTATTATCACCTTTTCATTCATAATCTTTAAGAAAAAAATGAGAACGTACAAAGAAAAGCCCGGTACGTCACGTGTCGTCGTCAGCCACGTCACGGACGTGTGTCGAGCAGGAGTTCATATATTATTAAATTTACACACTAATATTTTAGGAGGACAGTCAGTTCATGTCCAGAGTACGTGATATGTGTGGATAGAACTTTAGGATGAAATCTTAAAGTAAAGGCGTATTATATACCTACCTACATGCAAAGGTACTTTACCAAAGAGTTGCGTTGTCGTAGTATCAAATCCTGTCTGCACTCTAGGCGTTATAATATCATAATAATAAACATTTTACATAAAAAATAAAAGGATTACTTACTTGGATGGATTTTTAATTTCCTCAGTGACATAATTGAGGTTATTCCAACCGTCATAGGCCCACAGACCTGTGTAGAAGGCTGTCGCAATGTTACCCAGTGTGGCCGTGCTACTGCCGAAATTTGGCTCCTGTAAATGTCGCGTATTACCTGCACCATACCGAATACCAACAGTCAGTGTTTGTACAACATATTTACAACCCATTACTATGATTAACATTCGATATAATGGTGAACTTCGCTCACAATGCATCTGATGACGGGTAGTTTCTATCAATTACTTGATTTGTTGATGAATAATGATAAAAATTCAGTAAATCTACGTGTTTATTACCTAATATTAACTTATAAGCTCCTCCGCACACGATGATAGCAATAGCCACTAATTTAGCTGCCGTGAAGATGTTCTGAACGTTTGTTGCCAGGTTCACGCTATAGCAATTCACTGCTAATATCATCACTGCGAAAGAAATGTTTTAGATTAGAATAAAATTGTATAAGGCTTCAATGAACGTCGTCGTCTTATTGACCTTAATCAATTCCACAGATGTATGTATATCAATTGAAATTAGTATATACGATTCTGATCATGAGGAGTAATAGATTGTGCGACATACCAATACATATGACAGCGACCAGTTTGACGAGACTGTATGGTGGTTCGCATTCAGATACGAACGGTTCCACCGCGTACTTTGCGAAGCTCAGACATATTATAGCCATCTGTGATGGCTTCAGTACTAATGTCGAGACCTGAGAACATAAGCAGACTGTTAGAACATGGTTAGAATGTTTAGTAGGTATTTTATATAAACTATTTGTAGTTTTTAGGGTCCGTACCCAAAGGGTAAAACGAGAGCTTATTACTGAGACGCCGCTGTCTGTCTGTCTGCCCGTCTGTCACCAGGCTGTATCTCATGAATCGTGATAGTTAGACAGTTGACATTTTTACAGATGATGTATTTCTGTTGCCGCTATAACAACAAATACTAAAACACATATACAATAAAATAAATATTTAAGGGGGCTCCCATACAACAAACGTGATTTTTTTGCTAGTTTTTGATAACGACAACAGGTCTACCTGTAGCCGTTATCAATATTTACAGAATATAAATTTATTTCAGTTAGATAATTCACTTTAAAAATAATGAACTTAATTGAAAGAATACAAATATTTAAGGTGGGCTCCCACACAACAGACATGATTATTTTGCCGTTTTTATAGATAATGGTACGAACTACGGAACGGATTATTGCTCTACATAGCTCTACATCAAGAAGATATACCGCAAATGGTGGATAGAGCACGGTTATAAGTTTATAACTATTGTTCGAATTGGAATGACCCAATGATAATTCTCATACGGCTTTAGGTAGGAATACTACTATAGTGTAGTGTTTCAGGGGAACCGTTTGGCAGGCTTAACTTAAGTTTTGCAAAGTAACGGCTTGTCGTGCTACGAACGGTATGTGGTCCTATGTGTACATCGTACATCGTGGTCTTCTAACTTTTTATCAGGTTCATAAGTCAAATCTCTAGGTATAAAATTACACAATTTATCGTAGCCATGACGCCATCGCTCTCAATGTTGTTTATTAATATTTGATGTAGGTAAATATTTACCCATGAGAATAGAAACGCGGGAGGTCCTCCGAACGCGTCCATGAAGTAGGCGTACTCAGCCCCTGATGACGTGTTCATTGTTCCCAGCTCCGCGTATGCGAGCGCTCCTGTGTAGTGAATATACAATGTAGAATATCATGATGATCCAGCTGATGAGAAAATAACCTTCGATTCTTTAGATTCTCAATATATCTAGGACTTAATTGGCGCGTCTTTTTTATTTTTTTTATTCAATTTAAATGTGTTACAGAGTAAGTAATATTTTAAATGCCAGTCCTTAAGCTATGAATGAATGAAACAGTGTACGTTTAACAAAAATAGAAAATCGACGCACGCGGCGCGTTCGTAACGCTAAAAACAAACAGTTTGCGTAATTCTCGTCATTAAAGACGAAAGTATAAAAATGAAGATTTATACCCACTATTTATTTCATCATTCATACATTCTTGTACCACGTGACTGTATGCAGTAGGTAATATAAGCTTAATCACTAACCAAGCAGCGAGAGCAGCCCACATGCCATCCATATGATGAAGCTGATGCCCACTGAGCCCGTGCGCTCTAAGAGCCCAGAGGGCGAGACGAATATTCCTGAACCTGAAACAACCCAACACTAAATTAGCAATAAGTAATGTGTATTATATTGTTTATGAAGCGGATTAGCTCACATTTCAATTTCGAGGACGCGACGGTCGGCCATTGTAATTTACCTAATATCAAAGAGAGGTAAGATATTAGATTTCTCGGCCTAATTTTAGCACTCACCATATAAGAGCTTCTAGCTACAACTAAGTAGGTACCTACTTATTGTATTTCTGCTGGTGACTACTCAAAGTGGTTTGTAATAGAAGCACTATACTATCTATGACTGGCCTGTTGGTCTAGTGGTTAGTGACCCTGACTGCTAAGCCGGAGGTCGTGGGTTCGATTCCCACCCAGGACAAACCTTTGTGTGATGAGCATGATTGTTTGTTCTGTGTCTGGGTGTAATTTATCTATAATATGTATGTATTTACAAAAAAAAATGTATATAAGTAGTATATCAGTTGTTTAGTTCCCATAACACAAGCAAATATAATTGCTTAATTTGGGGCTAGATGGCGCTGTGTGAATGTGGTAGAATATTATTATTATTATTATTATTATTATTATCAGCATAGTGTTTTTGTTTTAGGCAGAATTACTTCGGTAAATTAAATGTCAAAAACATTGTATCACGTACAAGAATTAAGTTAGACAATTTTTCTACATAACTAATTTTAAAAAGAGATTAATGATCCACTCTTCATAACTTTTATAAAGAAGGACAAATACATTTATTTTTCAGCTAACTTTGAATTGGACGTTGTATAACGAGACTCAATTAAGAATACTGATGTTATGAAGACTGTTCATTATATACCTAATAATTATATCTAATCTATCTATACTTCTATACTTTTACATAAAGCAGCAGCGTTTGTTTGTTTGTTCGAACGCGATAATCTCTGACTGAACTACCAGTCGGATTTGAAATATTGTTTTTGCGTATAATAGCCCAATTCTCAAGAAAGGTTATGTAACATCACGCCACTGGCGTCGGGAGCAGAGCAGTAAGCAAAGACGCGAGTGAAACCACGCCGCGGAAAGCTAGTAAGTAATAATATAATTGGGTCAACTGTATAAATATCGCTGATGAGAGTTTAAACTCCTAGTCATCATAAAAATTCGTGGCTGTTGTTGGTACTTAATTCCATTTTTAAATAAGTTGCACTATATTTAAATTTTTATAGATGTGTCCTCTATCGTTTTGATTAACCATCGCTGAGGTGAAACTAACCACGTGCCCTAGTGCCCTCAATCTTGACCAATATCATTAGACGCTCGATGGACACCTGTCCACGTCAGTATACGTTTTCATATAAGGTCAGGGAACGGTAATGTATCACGTTACTCAAGCGTGGTTTCAAGGAATATTCCAAATCCATTCATTCTGTAGTTTCGCATTCCGTACTTCGCGTATGTCATTATTTTTAGTTGGGTGAATTTTTCATATTAACACCCAGTTTCTAAAAGGCCTGTCAAATCATTGTTCAACTAACACGACTGTTAATTTAACATGGCTGTTAAATCAATTCGAGTTTCTGAAACGTTAATCAGTGCTAAATTAACTAATCTATGGTTATTTTGATTTGACATTAGGTTTGTATGAAAACAAACCGAATGTCAAATCAATTGGCACTTGACTTATGATTGTTAAGTTAATTTATGTGTTGATCAGCCTTTCGGAAACTGTATATCATTCTCGTCGTAAAAGTTCGCGTCCTTTGGTCTTCATCACCGCTAGATGTTTTGATACTCATGCTAATATCCGAAACGGACATGATTGTGATCTAAACAGGAACAATGTTCATTTATCAGGATGTGCAAAATATACACTTTTTTAAAGGAAAACAAATAATACAAATAATATTGCATTAGAAATATGTTTTAACATAACCCTAATAAGATAAATTCGAAGACAAAACTGAGTTTTCATATAAAAAATCAATTGTATTCACAAGTTAATTCGCCGACGAGCACCGATTAGTTGACAAAGCTTTTGACCGACGTATGATCTATTATTACTACTTAACTAGCGTTTTAGTTTCGTTACCCAATTGGCATTTGACATGAGATTTAACAGGCTATTAGTTACCTAATTTTTGCGTTGATCAGCCTTCAGAAACTGGGTGTAAGTATGTTAGATTTTCTGATAGAGATCTCTACATAGATTAGATGGATAGTAGAAAACAATAACGTTTTTCAAAGTATAATTAAATATAAATTTTCATAATACCGGTCTACTATCTTAACTATTAAGTAGGTGCAGCAGCTGTAAAAATGTTTCTATATTTCGTTTCCCAGTGCAACCGTATTGTCAGGTCCGTACAATCGTTGAACGCCTTTACGACATAAATCTTAGATATTACGGAGCTTTTTATTAATAACAATTAGTTCGATGCATATTCAACCGCAATCAACATTTATGTAGATTATCTATGCCGTGCCCAGTAAGTAAACAACAATAGGAATCTTTAAACATATCTATCGTACTCGTAGATGCTGATACGACGCGCGACGAACTGCAGATATACTCGTACAAACAAGAGATGATCAAACACACGAACTGTTTGTTTTGACATCCCACTACTATTCAAATACCTACCATTTGTACTTTATTTCTTCATCACAAATGGACTTCGGGACTTCTACTTTAGGAAGAAAATTGAGAGACGTATGTTAAAGGGAAATAAGTGCACAGTGTTTGTACGAGTTACAGCAAAAGAGCATTTTTTTAAAACAGTTCTTATTAGAATGTACTTTACCTATCTATTGGTATCGTAACTTGCTAACCAACAGATGGCTTAAGTTTGTTTGTCACGAGTACCTATAAGTACGATATTATGCGTTCAACAGTACAAGCCAAATAATTTTTTAAGAAAAGTAAAGTAAGTTTAAAACTTTCATTGTCAGTTAGTTTTAAATCTCGTTTAGTATCATATAGGTACGACCTATATAAAACTGCATGTCGATAAAAAGAATGCTGATGCGTGCCATTGGCACTGTCTGAAAATACGCCTGGTGGTATCTAATGACGTTCAGGGTTCAAATATTATTATTGTTTTGAGTAATGGATGACTAACCGATGGCTGGCTTTTAGCTCTTACATCCAGTTTCTGAAAGGCTGATCAACGCAAAAATTAACTAATAGCCTGTTAAATCTCATGTCAAGTGCCAATTGGGTTGCTAATAGCATGGTTATTTAGTTTAATTTGATCATCCTGTCAGTTGACATAGCTGTTAAATTTGGTTCGAGAATCGTATGTTAACCTCCATATTGGGTTTCTGAAACGCTAGTTATGTATTAATCATAGATCATACGTCGGTCAAAAGCTTTGTCAACTAATCGGTGCTCGTCGGCAAATTAACTTGTGAATACCATTGATTTTTTATGTGAAACTCAGTTTTTTCTTCGAATTTATCTTATTAGGGTATGTCAAAACATATTTCTAATGCAGTATTATTTATAATATTTGATTTTCTTTAAAAAAAGTATATATTTTGCAAATCTTGATAAATAAACATTGTTCCTGTTTGGATCACAATCATGTCCGTTTCGTATATTACCATGAGTATCAAACATTTAGCGGTGATGGTGATCAAAGGACGCGAATTTTTACGACGAGAATGATATCCAGTTTCTGAAAGGCTGATCAACACAAAAATTAACTTAACAATCGTATGTCAAGTGCCAATTGATTTGACATTCGGTTTGTTTTCATACAAACCTAATGTCAAATCAAAATAATCGTAGATTAGTTAATTTTGCACTGATTAACGTTTCAGAAACTCGAATTGATTTAACAGCCATGTTAAATTAACAGTCGTGTTAGTTGAACAATGATTTGACAGGCCTTTCAGAAACTGGGTGTTAGTGTTTAGTAGAGAAGAGAACTTTAAATCCAGTGTACAATTTCTGGTCTTAGTTTTTTAATTTAATCTGATTTTAGGATATTTTTATTTAATGAACGAATTGTGACGTAGAATTTGTAGATTTTGTCTAGTGGTACAGAAATGTTTATAAAAGCTATAGGTAAGTACTATAGTTGTATAATCACAATGTTGTGTGTTGTGTTTTAACTTGGTTTAGCTACTGCAGAATTTAATTTTCTCTCTAAAGAGGGAAAATAAAATGCAAACACGCTGTTTGTTAGCTACTTAATTAGCATCCTCATTTATTGTAAAATTTATTTCAGCCCCAAAGTAATGTGGTAGCAATTCGATGAAAGATGTCTAAAGAAAATTGATTACATTATTTACTACATATAATATACAAATAATATTAGACAGCAGACGACATTAAAAAGGGAGCAAGTGTGAACTGGATGCGTAAGGCCTGAGGACCGATTGTTATGGCTTAAAATTAGGAGAGAACAATGTCCTGCAATGGACTGCGATAGTCTGACTTACAACAAACTTTACAACAGCCATGCCTTTAGGCGCCTGGAAAAGATTGTATTTAAAGCGTTTCGAGTGTTTAGTTTAGCTTTAGATAAAATTTTATTTGAATTAAATATGATTAATTATAAACTGTAGTCAAGTCTATTTACTTAATGTTTATCTTCAGCCAGAATGTTAATATTTTTCGGGACGCTCAAATAACGATGACGCAGGAAACGACACGTGATGCGAATTTCATCACGTACTTATGTAAGTCACGAATTCCTTACTATTTAAAAAGTTTGGTTACATTATGTCTGTTTGTTAATTTGTTTAACATTTAACGATGTATTACCACGTTGTGTAACTAAAGATGTGGTTACGGGTAGTTTAATTATATACCTAGCTTATTTACACGTCTGTTGAATTCTAAATCAATTTAAATATCCGTTATGTACAAGTTAGATAAAGGCAGTCTTAAAAAAATTATACCCTGAAACTGGTCTATGCAGTTACGTCTTACTGGCGAGGCAGCATTAACAACAGCTTCAACCACACAAATAGTACAAACTAAATAGAAGGAAGAACTCTTACCGATCATAGTGCCGACGATTAGAGCCACCCCACTGAAGAGTCCCACCCGTCTCTTGAGGTGAACAGGGTCGTCCGCAGCTGCGTCCGACCCCTCCAACTGCACAAACAATAAATGTTAGGTATACCTTATGAAATGTTTTTAAAATAGACTAAACCAAACTTTAAAACTATAACTGATACTAGCGTCTCATTTGCGAATGTTCAAGTCACTTACGCTTTATATACCAATCTTCTTTACATTTTTATATTTTGCTTATTTAATTCTATGAAGAAATTTGTAACAATAAACATACATAGTATCGGTCGAACCAAACACCATAAGCTACATTTCTTTAACCTCTCGTGTGCTATCGTGTAGATCTGCTCCAACGCACGCGATAAATTGAAATAAAAATATACATATTGCCATTTTTCTGTAAAATAAACTTATTTACAGAACTTGCAAAATAAATATCGTAACTAGATTGTAAAGTAGGTTAACTAGCAGAAATACAAATATCTTGGGTGAGTTGGAAAGCTTTATTCAATTTGCCATTCCTTTTAGCATTGCATTCAGTATACGAGCGAGAAGACATTACAAATAAGATTTTCTTTTCAAATAATGCTGGCAAGTGGCGTTCTAAATCATTTTTAACCAGAACTACAAATAATGTGAAGTGCCTACTCTGGACGTAGACTACTTGAAGCAATATTGATTATTTAATATGTTTGCGACAGAAATCAATAACATTTAAAGAGCTCTTTGGAAAATTATTACTTTTCCTCAACCCGAGGACAAAATTAATATTAGCATTAAATTACATTTTGCTATAGGTACCTTAAAATCCTCTCAGAAGTAATATCATTCCTTTGAGAGGCTCGTAGTATAGTAATAGTAATACTGACGATAATGTTTATATAATCTGCGACAGTAAAGTAGCCTGACGCAGTCAGTCCGTGGATCAATGAACATTTTCTAAAATTCATTGAGTCGGGTTGTCATCTGAACTTCAGATCTGTGGCAATCATTACGGGTAGCCTAAGAAATCGGATGATTGAGATATGAAGGAGGGTTGTGGACAGAAGACGGCTTTATAAAGAAAACTAGACAATATTCAGTCGCAACTTACTAGACTGGAAGCCCACCACAATATAGTAGAAAAAGGCGTAGCGGAGTCAAATCAATTTACTTCATTGGCCGAGTGTTTCTAGATTCTGGAGTAGATTCTATATAGTACTAAAGAGGACGTATCAACTAAAGCAAGTCCTAAATAAATTCGTGAAAAATGACTGTTGCTTAATATAAGAGATAAGATCAAAGTAATGTCCTTAATGAGTTGTTGGTAGCGTTACCTTGTCTCCTGCGTTGGCGTTGCCGTCGGTGAGCGTACCCGCCGCGCCGTCTTCTGCGTCGCACTCGGCTGAGCACCCGCGCCATACCAGTCCGCCTTCGCGTGCGCTCCCTGCATCAAAGACACATCTATATAATATAAATTCTGCCGTCGAAAAATAAGCCTAAATTGTAATACTAATAGGTGTTTTGTCTCCTGTGTATTAGTTACGTCTTTCATTTTTAGATAACTAACTAGCTAAATACGTAGCTCTCAAAACTATTAACATGGAGCGGTCTTCACAGCTCATGGTCAAAGTCAAACTCATTTATTCATTTAGATCATAATTAACGACGATTATGAACGTCATAATAAACAAAAGAAGATGGTAGCCAATTTGCCTAGCACATTAAAAATTACAAGTAACAGCAACTGGCAAAAATTGTAGTTACAAATTGGTATAAAAAATGCTATTTGATATATTTATAACGCAACGAATGATACGAGTCTTCAAAGTAAAATTTAGTTAAAATATCATTCAGCTGTAATCGTTGTTATATACATTAAGTACCTACATGACGTCTTCCTATTACAGGCACTGTCTTAAAAAATTTTTAAAGTCTTAACTTTAAACACATTCATTTGCTTTAGATGACACACTGTCAATTTAATAAATATTTAGTAATAGCAATTCACGCTTAGTTTTCCGCCGACCAAATTACAGCTTCAAAAATTTTAGTCGTGAATATAAATATGAGACATATTTATGATTTTCCTTAAACATATTAAACGACAATATTCACAGAGGTAATGCCCGTGACGAGGTTTTCCTTAAATAATACATCAACATAACTAATTACAATAACGGGTAAGCTGACGTTTTATCCCTAATAAACAAGTAGAAACCTATGTATAGCGTTCATGAGGTGCTGAATAAAACGTAAGACTCCTGATTTGAACACAATATCGTTTATTTCGCGGCTTTACAAAATAATGGCTACGCGCCATTAAGCGTTCCCCATTTAACTGTCGAACGTATTCCCATAAAAGGTATTCCCGCGAACTTCCGCCCGGTGTTACCACGTGCGAACGGGAGTTATGGGTAACCCTAGAGTTGCCATTCTTAATGTTAAGATGTGTCACACGTTATATATTATGTTATTTCTAATGATGTTCCTAGTATACATCAAAACCCTTGCCGAGAAAATGAATTTTACTTTATCTCATCTTTGTATACAATTTTTACATCAATATTTATGTGTTCTCAATTCTTACACTATAATAAATTAAATATCTATCATAATTTTTACTTCGTATAACCAGGCCCCATTGGGACAAAAAGCGTGATTCAACTTACAGTAGTAGCGGTAGAGCTACATGTCGTAGCCGTAGCGCGTCTGACAGCGTAATGTTTGCATATAAATTTAGTTCCCAGAGTATATACTAGGAGCGCTGTTAATTTTGCATGTACAGCATTTTTGTTTATAATTTTTTACTAAAGAAATTTTCATATAAACTTAAGGCGGTAATATGTACTGTTTATAAGTATAATATTATTAAAGAAATTTTTACACTGTAATCGGTAAGAAGAGCGCACGTTAACTCATGATAGAGTTAAGCTACTGTATGACTTGACTGACTGAAAAGGTTCTTTTTAGAAAAGACTAACGTCTAACGTCTAAGGTAAAAACGATTTAAGAAATTTTGGTAATATATCAAGCATACATAAAAGCAGTCCATACACAATAATATAAAATAGTTTTCTTGTTTCCGATAAAAAGGGTCAGAAATTAAATATGGAAGATATCTGGTAGTGTCAAAATACTTTTATATTTTCACGAATGATTCTAACAAACTTTCCTTAGTCAAAATATGTAGCTTCGCTATTTTACGTATTAATGTTTTTGGGTGGGATTTCATAAGTTGTTTTTATTTTATTCATTTTTGGCCAAGAATATTGACTTTTTCGCCTCTTGTCCGGCGTCGTCAGTTCTCCAGTCGGTAATCAGTATGCTAAATTCGTAGAGTATTAGTGAACTCTACTAAGTAATAGTGAGACCTAAATTATACGAGGGCCATTGAAATAATAACTACAATTAATTGAAATGGTAAACAATACTCTATGTGTTTTGTTGGAAAAGGTTTGTAATTGCAACTATATTTTCTTAGTAATTAAGCACATTACGTGAACGGAGGCGTGTGAGATTTGGCCACGATTTGTCATGCTAAAGTTCATACGTATGTAATGCAAAAAAGAATAAGATAATAATATAAAAAAAAACATGATAAAACATTGTAATAGCATTAAAAATACATGCAATTATTTATCAAATAATATTTATTAGGATCTTTAATAAAAGATCGTCCTATCATTCAAACGTTCAATATGGTCGAATTTCGAACATTAGGCGAACATTAGTTTATTACATAAAGATAAAAAAAATATTAACAATTTTGACTCAGTAAGCACTTTATTAGTAACTTTCAAATAAAAATATTGGTATCAGAATAATAATAATAATAATAATAAGTTAATCTGCTTTAGGAATGGAAATAGACGTCCGAGAGTTATGCGCTTTGTGAGCCAAGCATTCTCGGGGACGGGAGTTAGTCCCCACCATTATGTGTCTCGGGTCACAGAGCGCATCGACTTCCTAAAGCAGAAGGTATATGCATGGGCTAACCGAATTGGCAGATATAGAAAACGCGTGGATCGATATATGGTCAACCGCATATTTCAAAAGGACCAAAGGTGGGTATATAGGAGCTGGGAGCAATCAAATTCTGGGACCAGCGATGGTAAGCTGCCAGATGCTACTGCGACCAAAGAGTTTTGGAGTAGTATCTGGTCGGTACCAGTCAGCCACTCTGAAGGTGGCTGGATGCGAGATGTTGAGCGAGCATGTGAGCAAATTGCAGAAATGGATAGCGTAGTCATCACAGCTGAAGACGTAGCTAATGCAGTCCGTCCTATGGCTAATTGGAAGTCACCGGGAATGGACGGACTGCAAAACTTTTGGCTGAGGTGGCTACGCAGCTCACATGTTCGATTGGCATCTCAATTTCAGTCTGCCCTGGAGAGTGGATTGCTACCAGACTTCCTTACGACAGGTTATACTCACCTGCTCTATAAGACAGGTTGTACGGAACCTGGTAATTATAGACCGATTACGTGTTTACCATCGGTCTATAAACTTCTTACATCCATTCTGCGAACCAAAATTACGAAACATATTGAATTTAATTCGGTTATGTCTATCTCGCAGAATGGATGTAAGAAAGGGTCCCGTGGTACTAAGGAGCTCCTCCTTATCGATGCGACCATTAGCCAGCAGGTTCGCCGTAACCGAAAGGATTTGGCGACATGCTGGATAGATTATAAGAAGGCATTCGATTCCGTGCCGCACTCATGGCTCTTGAGGGTGCTGGAGTTATATAAAGTAGACCCTACAGTACGCACCTTCTTGGAGACATGCATGCGGCAATGGAGAACGGTCCTTACCTATCCAGAGTGTCGACAAACCCCAGGCATTAGCGAACCACTATGGATTAGGCGGGGTATCTTCCAGGGTGACATTCTGAGTCCCTTATGGTTTTGCCTGGCCCTGAACCCTCTTAGCTCAATGCTGGAGAGTTCAGGTTTAGGTTATAGGCTGCGTAGAGGTGGTCAGATAATATCCCACCTGCTATACATGGATGATCTTAAATTATTTGCACCAACTGAACCCCAGCTGAAAGAGTAACTGAAGTTAACTCAAAACTTCAGTAATTCTATCAACATGGCTTTCGGAGTGGACAAGTGTGCAGTCATGCATATAAAGCGAGGCAGGGTAGTGGAATCTGATGGAATTCAACTATCTGATTCTACTCATCTTAGTTCACTTCTAATCGCTGACACCTATAAATACTTGGGTATGTCGCAGTCGTTGGGCATCAAGGAGACAGATATGAAACAATCATTACAGGAGCGCTTTTTCAGCCGCCTAAAAAAAGTATTAAAAAGTCACTTATCAGGCGGCAACAAGGTGCGCGCCTGTAATGGTTGGGTCATGCCTCTTCTTACATACTCCTTCGGCATACTCAAGTGGACACAGACTGAATTAGATGCCCTGGATAGGCGAGTCCGCACATTGTTAACAGCATTCCGTATGCACCATCTGTCATGAGGTTGTATATCCCGCGAAAATGTGGGGGCCGGGGATTTCTAAATGCCAAAACCCTCCACAATCGCGAGATATGCAACCTTAGAGACTATTTTCACAAGATGGGCGAGGGTGTGCATCGTGATATGGTTGCAGTGGATAGTGGACTTACTCCGCTTGCCCTGGCTAAAGAGAACTGGCGCAGGCCTGTAGTACTCAGTGTGGATGACCGTAGAATGGTATGGCAGAGCAAGGAGCTTCACGAAAGGTTCTATCGGACCTTACATGGGCCCGATATAGACTATGTTGCCTCCGTTGCCTGGCTACGCTTCGGCGATCTCTTTGGAGAAACCGAAGGGTTTGTTTGCGCAATTGCTGACGAAGTTATCATGACGAACAACTACCGGCAATATATTTTGAGGGATGGCACCACTGGGATCGCTCCATTATCACAGACAGGACTATTATAGCTAACAAGCCTGATATTGTGGTAGTGGATCGATCCGAACGCCTTGCAATGATAGTTGATATTACCGTCCCTCATGACGAGAATCTCATGAACGCTGAGAAAGACAAGCAAATAAAATATCTTGATTTAGCCCATGAGATTGTTGACATGTGGGATGTGGATTCAGCTGTCATTGTACCGATAGTTGTTAGCGTCAATGGCTTAATAGCAAAGAGCGTCGACCAACACCTAAAGAGGCTTGCATTAGGTGGATGGGTCAAGGGCCAGATCCAGAAGGCAGTGCTTCTCGACACGGTACGTATTGTTAGGAGGTTCCTCTCTCTGGAACCCTAACAGCCGGTAGCTTGGACTCTAGTCTCGTTGCCGGTGGTAATCTATTTTTTTTATTTTTAAATGTGTATTTTTTGTTTTATATAAATATATACCTGTTTAAAAATGTAATTAATAAGAAAAAATATAAATAAAGAGAATAATAATAATATAATAATATATGGACACTATCACACACCGTCATCTAGTCCCAAGCTAAGCAGAGCTTGTGTTATGGGTACTAGGTAACTGAAATATAATACACATTCATACTTTTTTTTTTTGTAAATACATACTTAGAATACATAGGCAACACCCAGACTGAAGACAAATACAAATGTTCATCACACAAATATTTGCCTTCCGCGGGAATCGAACCCACGACACCCGGCGTCGCAGTCAGTTACACTAACCACTAGACCAACGGTGCAGTCATAAATGATCATAAATCCTCATAAATGATGACTGAATGGAAAAAGAATTGAAGAAAAATATTTGTCGCTAATTCGTCAAATCAGCTTAATCGTAGCACAAGTCTAAATCGGCAGATTTATCTTTGTTACTAAAAATTGTGGATCTTGTTGTGTGATTTTTTGTACATTAAATATATTGTATTATATAAGCTTTAACGTTTATTTAAAATGTTTGTTATAGCTATCTATGGTTTCCTAAGTTTTAACAGACCTTAGAGCAACGATATCATTTTCAAATATTTTTCTGTCAAAACTAATTTTAATGAAAGTTACTTAAGTAGTTATCTATTTAAAATTTGCTTCTATGGTTTGCGAACTTTATTGAAGTTTATTTTTATTAAATAACTATAGTAGTTATCATATCATTACAGCATTAATTTATTACAGTTACCAAAACTTCATTCATCGTCACTTCATCGTATCTAAACAAAATAAACTTTGTTCAATTTAAATATTTAATTGCAATGTTACGTTTATTGTAACGTTGTTATTTACATAGTTCATTATAAAAAACTTGTAAATATATAAATTAAAAATAAATAAATTCAAATTGAAATTACCTAATCAATGAGTTCATTGTTTAGGGCAACCTTCATGTGCCTAAATCCATAAAATAATCTTTTAAAAATTATCCAAAATGAACTAAAATTCTCATCCGTTAATATAAATAATACAAAATAAAAAAATATTTACCATTTTTACTTTTGGGTGCCATAAAACACGTAAATATTGATATTATTGTTTTTTTTTATTAATAGACACTATTTATGTACACCATTACACAGAAATGTTAATAATTGTCCACTACAACACTTTCATTAAATCTTGGACAAATTCTATAAAATATTTTTGCTGTTAGGTAAGTACATGACAAACGTCTGTATTAGTTAAAGGCTGACAAGCTACAGAAAGAATTCGTAGAATTCGTAAAGGAAAAGACGAATCAATGTATGAATGTAAATCCAAACCGAATAATAAATGTTACTTGTTTAGGTATATGCCGTTAAGTATTCAGTGGTAAACAGTATCAATCAAACTGTTGTATAAAACTTTATTTTATCGGATTGTAAAATGTCTTGCCCTTACTTGTTTTATGTTATAATATAATAGATATGAGAAAATCGTTATTTGTAATAACTTTATAATCATAAAAGATCTTTAAATCATAAACGTACTGCTGATAATACATGCATACTCGTGAAAACGGATTCTTGTTATGGAGCCCTATTCGCTACATGCTAGTCAATAGTTATACATTTACCGGCCTAAGAATTAAGATTCGTTTTCATCTTCTGGGGCCGGAAAGCTTGTTTTAGTGATATTTACAGTAGTAGATCCACGCTGTTTTCAGCATGAATGGGCCAGATCGTCCGGGGAAGTACTACCCTCTCATAGAAGATCGACTTAAGAGTAGTAGTATCCGTACTACTGCGTTTCGTTCGGTGAGTGAGAGCGCCAGAGGCCCAATTTCCCCCTTTCCTCTTTCCTCACCTCCCTCATTCCCTTTCCCTATCCCCATTCCCAGCAGCCATAGTGGAGGCCACCATACCAGCAATTTAAGACGATGGCTTTTGGTACAATGGCCGCCACTTCTGGATTCCACTGACTGCTTACCATCAGGCGGAGTGGAGTCACTTTGGTAGGCTATAATATAAAATATATATATATATATATATATATATATATATATATATATATATATATATATAGTTTTTCAAGCACTAAATATCGACACAAACATGATAATCAACAGCTGTAGACATAAAAAACTTTAGTAGCTCTTATAGTAACGCACAACACAAACATACTCTTTATCGTAACGCATGTTTGTCTTACAGGTGACAGTAGAAATTTTTAGTATGAGAAATGAATTAAATTATATACAGGGCACATGATATTAATTCTGAGAACTCTAATATGTGCAGTGATAAAAACGTACAAAACTCATGGTAAAGCCACTGGTTAAGAATTACATTTAGGTAAGTATAATCTTAACTACTTAATACTTTTAATACGTAGAGCAACATAACAGCAATATTTCGTATTGGTAATTAGTTATCATTTTAACTATGTTATACATAGCAAAGAATTCGCAAATCTTCTAAAATGTCTAGTACTAAAACCTAAAATAGTCACAGTCTATTGGTGCCACGGCGCGGTGCGGCAGTAGTATAAATTATGTCTAAACACACCCACAGCTAGATACCAGACACAATTACAAGAATACTTGCCAAAATGCCCACTTAATCAGTGATAATGAGACTTCTGTATTGTTATGTACGTTAATCAAATAATGTGTTAAAATAATGTAAGCAACATTTAAGAACTATGATATTTTCACACGATTGAGCTATTTTAATTACAAAATTTGTATTATGAAGGTCGCACTGCAATGTTATTCTATCTCTATTATCTATAAACATAACCGTTCTCAGAAATAAACGGTGAAAGCCACAATCAAAGCTTGTTTGAGTAGATTGTTATATCTATAACACAAATATAAAGAACAAACATACTGACTACAATAACACGTGCTACTTATCATTTAAAATAGACACAAATTATCGATTAAAACTTTAGCACTGGAAACTTACCATGTGCATTAATTCAAAGGTCAAATAAAAATCGATTCAAGGACATCAATCAACTTTAGCTATATCGAATAGATCAACAATGCAAAAACTGCACAATCACCACACCTTGTATTTCAGAGGGTTTGTAATATAACCTATACCTAATTTACATTATCAAATAGGTAGGTACTTAGGTACCTACAAATTAATAAAACTGGTTACATAAAAAAGCATTTGCTTGCACCCTAAAATTGACAATAACTTTAAAAGTGAGCGTTTACCACGAACATTTCACACAAAAGGTGATAATAATATCTGTAAATAGCAAGATAACAACAAAGCAATAAAACTTAGACATTGTAATGAACACGCGGAACATGACAGGCTCTGCCAATTTTAACAATTATAATAAGTGAGTCTTGTGATGCCAAGACATTAATTGAGGACAGAAAAGTGTCCTCTAGAGAAGTTTTACAGGGTTCTACCGGATAAACACATAAAATAAATATACGCAAGAAAGCTGATATAGGTAAGAATACCACTAAGATAATGTTTACTTACATAAAACATGCTTTTAGTACCTACCAACTTTGTACAATGTTCTTACATTCATTGAAGTACATTATTCATACAGACTTATAGGTAAATCTCGTGATGTGTTAAAAAGTTACATGACTACTTAGAGCATTAAATGAATACGATACGTGAGTATATGAAAATTAATAGAATCGTAGCAGAAAAGCTCGTTTAATTTTTATGACATCGTTACACCGTTTCTCTTCTTGCTCACACTTCACCGCGTTGTCAGAATGAATAAGGTACTACTAACTTACTTATCCAATCCAATCTTTGTACCTATCAACTTATCAAAAAATTGATTTTTATTTACGAATAATCATGATCATATCAGCCGAAAAACGTCTACTGCTGGACATAGGCCACCCCTAACTTTTTAAGAATTGTACCGACCATAAGATAAGATAAAATTAGTACTTACTATGAATGGTGACACTGATGATTCATAATCTGATTGAAAAAATGAAACAATATGTGAATATATGTAGTTAGTTTCTTATCACATAAATCCATCAATATCTATACCTATATCCGTATAGATAATTATATATTTTATTTAAGCTGAGGTATCTTGTATATTTTTTTATAATTTACTTTTTGTAATATAGAATACCGTAGCCTATAACTTAGTAATGCTACGAGCTTCGCTAAAACCATCCACTAGACGACTTAATAGACCACACTATCTAGTCTTACTTAGATTGTTTACCCGTGCAGAAGATTTTCAGTAGTTAAAATAAGTCAATTTGCGTGAAATGGATGTGCTATATCTCTCTAAACAAAGTATTAAAAAGTATTTTATACAAATGCGTTTATGTGATTATCATGATGAGTAGCAGCCTGTGCTTAGATAGATAACTGATATGATTTAATCTAGTAAACCACTTTCATTATCAAGGCTAATGATAGAGCCCGTTGCATCAATAGCTTGAATCATAAACATGATACTAACTTGCAGTCATAAAATTAACATTTTATTCTTCTTCTTAATCCGGCGCTCTTGTCAGAGTGGTCGTGGTTGATAAGTGGATTCCACGGCGCGCGATGTCTCTCCAATTGTGGCGGCTTGTTGCATTGCGAGCACATTGCGTGAAGGAGGATTGCGTGGCTTTGGTGATGGAGTCTATCCAGCGAGTTGGTGACCTACCACGTGCTCGCCTGCCTTCTACATGACCCTGTACCACGAGCTTTTCCAGCGGGTCTTCTTTTCTCAAGATGTATCCAAAGTACTTCAGTATCTGCAGCTGCACAATCGACGAAAGTCTTTCTTAAATGTGATGTGTTTTGAGGATAGAATTGTTAGTGCCTCCTCCACTGCCGATCTAGTGATAGCACATCGACGTTTGATCTCGTCTTCGCATCCTCCAAAATTGGTGATTGTAGAGCTGAGGTGTACATAGCTTTGTACAACTTCGCATTTTCCTATACTCAGTACTCCTGCAGTATGGTGCCCAGCCCGATCTTCTACCATTACTTTCGTCTTGTCTGAATTGAGAGTCAATCCTAACTTGAGGCTAGTTGTTTCCAGACGATATATTTTATTACCCTTTGCATAAGTGTATGCTTAACTAGAATTGTAATCGATTAGGTATGTATATTAAGTATGTATCAATATGACTATTTGCTGTTGGTCATTATGCGTAGATATTAGTCGTTTTACGTGTTATTTTATCCAATCAAGAAGGGATAAATAAGACTTACGAGTCATATACGTATGTATGTATATGTATGTCTTTATGACAGTACGAGCAGTTTCAATTACACGGTTAAAATTTAATCCAAATCGTACAAAGTCATATGTTACTCGTAAATTACTCATAGAAAGGAAAGGAAAATGCCATGAAAGCTGCGCTATAACAAAATGCTAAAATAATGTTGTAAATTATTTGACAAGTCAGGTAGCTGTTATTTTCGCAATCGATGAGTTAATCGGCAGTTTATCATGAATGCAATAGGCATTTAAAAAATAAAGGACCTGCCAAATTTTTGGATGTATTTTGAATGAAAATGACATCGAAACCTTGAGTTTGTTGTACTTTCGTAATCGCAGTTTAAATAGAGCGTATGTAGCATGTAGTTCACGTGTCCGATTCAGCTACTTCAAGATCAAGTTTCCATTTTAACGACGCTTACAAGAGAATCAGATGACACACCGGAAACATTGTACTTGTAACCTAAGCAAATCATGTGCAGGAGCACGTATACTATCTAGTACATACCTATTGTAATATTTACTTCTGTGGACACGAGAATGTAAAACTTAGCGTTTGCTTTACATAAAATAACCGTTTGGTCATTTATAGGTAACAGCGATGAGTTTCATACTTGTTTTCTATAAAGTAATTTTTAAAGAAAATAATAAGTAGGTGCCGTTTATGTTTCCTACTAGTGCGTGTCATGTAATAATTTACGAGTTATTCCGGTCTTACGGCTTCATTGTTCTTTACATAGTACATATTTTTCAAACGCTAAGATTACAGAACAGTACCTATACTAGCACTTTATTAACTAAAAACTTGACTGTTACCCTTCTACTGTAAAATTTCATTATTGGGAATACATGCTGCAATTCTAATTTTTTTGTCTTATACAATATGTTTGTTTTAACATCTTAAAATTATAATTTTGATACTACAATAAAAAAATTAAATAAAAATAAAAATAAAAAAAATTATCACATATTTTAATCATATTAAACTTAAAAAGTGGTATTGCAAAACAACCACACAACGCCATCTAGACCCAAAGTAAGCAAGATACAATTCAGTTGTAGACAAATTATTACATACCTACTCGTGGAAAAGGATACTAATCTAAATGAGAATCTACTAAG
The DNA here is from genome assembly GCA_963082885.1 of Parascotia fuliginaria. Classification (NCBI taxonomy): domain Eukaryota; kingdom Metazoa; phylum Arthropoda; class Insecta; order Lepidoptera; family Erebidae; genus Parascotia; species Parascotia fuliginaria. The sequence continues at coordinate 9,008,958 of OY720173.1, read as the reverse complement.
GAAGACCAAAGTTTTGATTCAAAATGCATCGTAATTGTTGCTCAAACACAGTCTATTACGTACATCAGTTGAGGCAAGTCTACTCATTACTTTATGTATACAATACACATGTATACTTTCTGTAAATATTGATTGTGTAGAACAAGCGAATACCTATTTCTCGTACTCATATTCCTTAATAGAAAATCACAAGACGCGTAATCACAATAACACATCTCATTCGCTGTTTGGATTCATACTCTGAATTACATGCAATAATATACGAGTACGGCCTAACCATCCCTACATACTACTAAGATAAATGCAATTTGAGCATAGGAACAATCTCTGTTATATTTATCAAGTAGCTAAGTATAGTACATACTTGCTAAGCTAAGTATAGTACGTGCTGTGAGGCTCAAGGATACCTATGTTTGTAATTTGACCACCTTGTTTCAATTCAATGTCATTTTAATGACGCCTTAACCCTGTCTAACGATTTTGTATTTCGCCAAGACTATGTTTAAGATGTTTATTAACAAACCAAGCTGCTAGTAGGTATTATTAACTGGTGTAAAAATATTTGAATAGGAGATGATAAAATTATTTGAAACTAATTACAGACTAGCTAAACTTTGTACTTATTAGGTATTTGTAAATAGATTACTGTCTTTACGATTCCATAACATAATCAATTAGCCCGTTCGATTTAAATTTTCTTGTTTCCCCATTCTGTATCTGTTGCCATGTCAGACTTGAACCTTTAAGTATTTCATAGTTGAGGTGTCTATAGGTATAGATATCTGAAGGTGTACTAAAAATTTTATAAAGTTCTAGACGGCGGCGACGCCTCTTTTTTATTAGAATTTACTTGTGAAATATTTCAATAAGAATGGGTTAAGCAATTTATCTCCGTGCGTATGACGCGCCAGCCAGGCTTATAACTGGCATCGTAACAGGCAAATATAATATTGACATTGTAGTGTGGATAAAACACAGTCCAAACATTTATTGCGAGTGGGATAAAATAAACTCACGAACGCAGTACTAAAGGTGTTTACGGATTAGACATATTTTTGGTGTCTTATGATCTTTTTTCATTAACTAAAGCGAAGAATGCTGATAGACATGTTCGTAAATTACGAAATATAAATTTTCAACGATTTTTTTCACTAAAGAAAAGTTTTAATATGTAACATGTTATACATGGTTTTTGAATGCCGGTTTCGCACACAAGCAAATTAATTCATGATGGTTTTCTCGTGCTAAGATTCATTCAAATAATTTTAAGACTAATGAACTCATTTCTATGCATATTGCACTCATTTATAAAGTGTAAACACTTTTGCATGAGTGATGTACACAACTTTTAATAGGGTCGTCGGATCCACTTGGGTATTCAATTAATCAAACGTACACAATGCCCACACCTGCATTTACGTTAATTAAATTTTAAGCAAAGTTATTAGAACATTGGCTGATGCAAAAACAGTTTGGACTAAACTAATGAGTTACGTTTAATATATTGATAATGTTTATTTTGCACAATCAGTACAAATAGCATGAACAACATTTGTATTTAGCAAAAAAATATATCGAGGTTATTCGACAAAGAATTTATGTTAAAAGCATCGCTCGTAGATGAAGCAAGCTAAAGTGGCAAGAGTAAAATTGAGCCCTTTAACTAAACTAGTTACTACATACAATATAATGAATACAATATTTATAACGTACTATTACTTTTAGTGATAATGAGTAATACGTACATACTATTATACGAACAAGTAAAAAAATTAAACAATAACTGCTACGATCTAGTCTACGTGAAGAGTATAAAAATCGGTTATGTAGGATATTATTCTACGTAAGTATAAAATTTATTTATATATTTGAATTATTAGTACCTATTTTAAATTTTAGAACACAGTAAATGGAAACATGAAAAGTATCCTAACATAATTATTCATCATATCGGCCCGTTACTATCCCACATCAGTGAAAGGCCTCTTCTCATACAGAGAAGGTATGAGCATTCGGCACGCTCGCGTCGCTCTCTCGGCTCGTGCGCAGGGGGTCACAGTTTTAACCTCACCTAACTAAATCTGCCTTCGACATTATTACACATCGTCGATGTCTGCGAACGTTTATAAAATGCCGAGGCAGTATGTAAACAGCTGGTTTATACAATTTGCCTGCGACAGAGTAACTTTTCTAATATAGAAAAAGTGAAAAAAACATGCCTGATTATTTCTTCCACCAATAGTTATCATAGTAGATGTATTTAGAGATTCTGGTACTTTGCTTCTAGGCCAAAACGACGATATTCAAATTGAATTGAGGTATACATACAAAGTAATAATCGAAATTGACAGCATTGAAGTCCTTGGTATCACGAGCACATTGAAAGGCTAGGTTAATTTGTCATTGACCGCTTGTTAGCCGGTTGGCACCACTTGTCTGTACTAGCACAATTTAGGACACCAAATCAATTAATGGACTGACAGAGTCAGAACAATATCTGTCTATAGCAGTACAAAAATACGAGAAGTCACGTACGGCGTCTTAAAATATAAAGGTAAGACGTATTTGTACGTTTTATTGTTGTACTGTGTTTAAACTTTTCAAGTTCTTCGTGTGTCCTTCTAATGAATACCTATAGTTGGCCGTGGTAATTAGCGGCTTTGCTCGCCGCGCCGCCGCCGCTACCATCATGTAAAAACAAAACACAGTACTATTGTTACTCGATACCATACCTATCTAAATGCTACACGATTTATTATACTGGCAGTACTTGTAAGTACTACGCTTTAGTGAGAAGAACACATTACTACACACGTACTTTAATATGATGTCTGCGAGTAAAGGTACTCAGCTTTTACTCAGGCTTTTATCTATGCGAAATATATCTTTTATTACTTTAAAAATTAGAAGATAGACGGTAATTGACTGATCATATGAAATGATCAACTTTGTACACTAAAATAATATAAGAAACGCGTATTTGACACGATTATACCCTTACTTTAATTATATACAATGACCATTCGCACAAACCTTCGTTTCAATGACGAAACTAAATCATTGCCGTATTACGGTACCCAGAAACACAGATTGTTCATTGTTAACATTTTATTTCATGACGCATGTAGAGAGCATCGACCTACGCTAGTTAATTGGAAATAATTTCTGTACTAAATAATGCCCGATTCTATCTACATAGATTTGGTGCTAGAGACGGACATAGGCTACTTTTTATCCCAAAAATCGTTCTGGTTGCCGAAGATGACAGAGCTCATTTTACGCGCGGAAGAATTTTAGGAGTTCAAAGACTGTTGTGCCTCTATGATGAATTGATGACTATGACATGACCGCTGTTTACATCGACTCTAGTCTAGAAGTCGAATAATCTTACAGTAGAAACGAAAGATCTAGTTATATCCGATAGAAACATTTAAATTTTGTGGCATTTTTCATTGCGATAGACTTTGCTTGACCACCATGTCTTGGCGAGCGGGTTTGTATTGGTAACCATAGTGAAGTGTGACAGCTATATTATTTTGTATGCAGGTAATAATAATATAGCTATCCGTTTACAGTATTCCCCTTGTCATTTACTACGAGACCTAAATGGTATAAATAATTTTATAAACCTCAGACCATAGGCCGTCGTACAACATTTAAAAACGTTACAACCACTGAACAGGTTAGTGCGTAATAATAATAAATAATAGTCAATATAGTACCATAGTCCTTTAGAAGTGTGTCTATTAGTAATATTTTAAATTTACATTATAATTTCATATTAAAAGTAAAGTTAGAATTTTATACATAAGTGTTTCACGCGTGTTGTATTCAAAACAATAATTGCTAATTTAAAAATATGATAACATGTAGCACCGCAATAACTTACATTAGTAGGACTTTGTTAACTAAATAAGATGGTACGTAACAATGCTGTGTTTGGACGGATGAAGACTGTTATGATGACTATAACTGCAAAATGTTATGGGTATCAATGTATTCTTTACTTGACACGTATTTATAAACCTTAATACTAGTTAAACCTCATAGCCATCATTTTGTTTTTTATAAGGCAACAACGGCATGTATTTAAAAACTGAATTATGAATGCAACATAATGTAGTACCTATCGATTTAGTTTTTAAACTTTTGCCTTGATATGGTGCTTTAGGTGTTTATAGTAAGAGTGAGCGACTGATAATAAAATACCTGCAGGTTTAACTGTTGCGCTACTCAACACTACACATTACTTTTGTATTAAAAGATGACACGTGAAGGACGAAGCATGTGTCACGTAGGCAGTGTAGCCGACCGTAACCTCAGAGTCGGAACAACTATTTGTAAATACATTTATTTATTACATACATTTCTCTCGTGTTACTTTGACGACGTGATATTTAAAATATGGAAGAAATGATATATATTTTTAAACAGAGTTATAATGTGTTAACCTTCATCTGCAAACACGAGCACAGGGCTGAACGCTCCATTCTGCAGCTTATCGTTGTTGTGTGCGTGTGCGGGTGCATGCACAGTGTTACGTAGCAGGGCGGCCAGTTTGTCACGCATCGCATCGCACATGCGCCCTCCGCACCTTCACTAGTGTCGTCGCGGCGCCGGCGCCGGCGCTTATTTCACCGCGTCTCTACAACAGCACACCACTCCCCCGAGCCAAAATAAAAATGTTATTCTAAATTCACAGTAACACGTCTTACAATATATACATTCACTGTCCTTCTGAATTTATTATATTGCTACGCACAACACTTTACAGAATCACGTTCGATTTTGAACTTATACACACTGAACACGTTCGTGACGAGTCAATAGTCACCACCACTTATATTGCTTACGTATCCATAACACGACCTTTGGTACTGGTACATGAACACGCGGACGTATAAATTTTGTGTAAACTATTAGTAATATGAAATATTCTTTACAATACCGTAATTAAAAAAATAATATAAAGAATATCACAAGTATTAAAGACTTTTAATTTGTTTTAAACTATTTTTTTTTTATGTAAATTAAGCGATGTAATGAAAAGAGTTTGGAATCTATAAGAGATGTGAGCTGTGAGCAGTTGCGCGGGGCAAACTGTCTATTCCGGGCTTGAGCGAGCACGTGGGCGCGCCGCCCGCCCTGCCGCCGCCGCGCGCCCGCCCACCGATCAATGGCCACGAGATTTGATATCTCACCGTAGACATATCTTTGCTTATCACAATATAACCATTAAAGTAAACAAGTCACAATAACGTATGAAAGCCCACATGATATTGACTAATTTATCTAAAACTTCACAGAACAAAGTATATTATATTCAGTATTTGTACAAAGTGTAAAATCATATCCAGTAAGAAAACTTTTAACCTTGACTTGACTTTCGTCGGAAGAAAATTTATTTAATTTGCAGTTAACGTAATTGATCATCAACATACCTAACCAATAGAAAAATGGAGGCACGTGACATGTGAAACATAAGATAAGAAAAGCAGTTCGTCTAAACACCTCCGAGTGTAAAATTTACGAGAGGTTACATGTTATTTCTAGTCGTGCGAAAACAAGTAAAATATAAAATACGGTCATCTCGTGACGCAATCGACATCGAAACGAGGTATAAATGATTATAAGGCTTCGCAGACATAACCAGTTTGAAAAATAAACTTTGCAGTCGATTACTGTAGTTAAGCATTGAAATTTCTAATCAGCGAGGATGGAAACTCGACACTTATAAAATTCACACTAGCAATTAATTTTAATGTACCAACTGTAAACTACAGTCACTCATGATTTCAGTGATAGACACGAAAATATTTTGTAAAGATTCATAGCCTTCATGACCTAGAATTTGTCAGTGTATTTTGATGATTTCGGCTAGGATTTGGGTAGTACTGTCGTTGCTTGTCATAAAATTAGAGCGGCTTTAATAGGTCGAACCACTTCGACCCTTGAGTTCTTTTAGTTGTTTTTTTGCTCTAGATTTTTTTACAACGTATTCGCTTATTGTAGGTATGTCAGTAATATTCAAGGTTAATTTGGACAGACAGATTTTATTACGATATAAGTTTTAAAAAGAAACATTGGTATACAAGTTTTAATCTACTTTTTTATTTTAAGTTAAGCCAATTCTACATATTGCCCAGATTATCACTAATTAAATATAAATTATATATATATATATATATATATATATATATATATATATATATATATATATTATAGTACACAAAACAAATTAATTAATATGCTAATCAGTAAAATGAAACTGCTTTTGCAATTATTAACAATCTCGTTAAATAATATTATCAAATTTAGGTATTATCGTTAAAGTTTTGTTACGATATAGAAAAGGCACCAGTAATTGACACTTTAAGCGTAAATTTGTTGTATTTTAGCAATTTCATCAATAATAGTGATTATTTCAATACTATTTTTACACATATAAAAATTAAAGGTCGTGTATTTTACATGACGTCAGTCCATTTGCCTAAGGCCAACTTGCTGATAAAGGTAGAGCCCTCAGGAGAATTGGCAAGAAACTTAGACCACACTTATTTATCGTTACATGTTTGAGCATATTGCATCATTTAGTTCCGACTTCATTTACAAATATCGAAATTCATAATTAAAAAGTTATTTGCCCACAATTACATTAATACTCTTACGGTAGTAGATCCACGCTGATTTCAGCATGAATGGGCCGGACCGTCCGGGGAAGTACTACCCTCTCATAGAAGATCGACTTAAGAGTAGTAGTATCCGTACTACTGCGTTTCGTTCGGTGAGTGAGAGCGCCGGAAGCCCAATTTCCCCCCTTTCCTCTTTCCTCACGTCCCTCATTTCCTTCCCCTAACCCCATTCCCAGCCGCCATAGTGGAGGCCACCATACCAGCAGTTTAAAACGATAGCTTTTGGTATAGTGGCCGCCACTTCTGGATTGATTCTGGAAAATTTCAGTTAATCTAAAACACACAAAAAATCTAATCTTTTAGTTTTATAATATTATGGTCGATTTAGATGTAATCCAGATAGGAATTATTTTAACACAAGGTCAAAGTTGTCAAAAGTTCATCATTTGTTTAAGAAGCTATTACACACAATACATAAATATAGATTTTTATTATCTATATTTCGGTTCAATTTTTTGATAAGAAACTTAGTTAATATAACGAATTCAATTAAAGTTCAAAATGAAAGCCTTCGTATATACGTACGTATCTGTCTACCTTGTTAACATTTGAAAATCACAAATAATATTATCGGTTAGTATTGTTTATATTGTTTTATTTCACCTACTGAAATTCCGACTTTAAGAACACCCAGATAGCTGTGTATCTGCCAAGCTATAGATTTAATTTCCACTGTAAACAATTTTAACCGCAAAAAATAATAGCAAAACAGTTCTGTTTCAAAGCGCAGTGAACGACACGACAACTACAATAAATCTTAGAAGAAATATTATACTATTCTGCCACAGGCCGATATCAGACGATTTCTTGGCACACGTTACAATTATCACGAATACCACCGGAGTACCAAGCGTCTTATTACAGACCTGCACACTTTTATTGCATACACACTGGTGGTTTTTATTCAACATTCAACCTTATTGCTAAACACTATAAGATATTAAAATAATTATATACCAGTAAATAAAATTTGTTCTTTAATACGTGTCGTCAAAATATCTCGCGTTCCTTGCATTGAAAAAACGTCTTTGAAAGTATAGTGTGTGTGTGTGTGTGTGTGTGTGTGTGTGTGTGTGTGTGTGTGTGTGTGTGTGTATGCAAGAGTCAAGAGACAGAGATACATATTTACGTAGGTTCATTAAAACTATAAATAAGTAATCTATCTATAAAAAAGGATTTACGAGTATAGAGCTTTTTTTGAATGAGTGTTATCGCATGTCTGTGTTCATATTATTCATATCGAGTATACTGGCTTTATTAAATCAGTCTGAACTCTCACTGTAACACTGTATGAACTAAAAAAAGTATACATGTTGTTTTACTCAAATTAGTCGCTAAGGTAATGTGCATAGCAACATTAAATCGAAGTTTGTGCGAAACTGGTTATAACAGTTTAAGCAATATGGTACCAATCGCAAAACCAACTAGTTGATTACAGTTTGAAACAATGCACTGTTGACTAAATTCGCGCTTGTTTAGTCAACGTGCACGCACAAATTTAGTCAACAGTGCATTAAATCATAAATTCATGATTAAATAATTTGACATGCAATCAATATCTGGACTATCAAAGAAAGCTTAATATTAGCTGTAAAAGCCGTCGCTCTCTAAAATCAAGATTGTAGGTAAAATATTGATATCTTTGTGTCATTCTGTATCATGAAATCAATTTTTTTTAGGAAATGCTAAATAAGCAGTAGCAAGTAACTACTTACGTAAAGGCTTTATAAGTGGAAAAAAATATATAAAAAAGAAGCGCTGGTTATTGTAGCACGACAGGTAGAGTCCATAGAGGTTCCAAATATAATGTATTATACCTACCTATTCATTGAGCACTAATTTAAATTTAAAGCCATTAAAAAGAATTATAACACCATCTTAGACAAAAATAACCGACATTCGTCATCATAGTTAGTCTCTTGCGATAAAGAAAATAGCGTTTAATAAAATGTAGAGTACATTTTATTAAACGCTATTTTCTTGATGCCCAATCTGACAAACAAATGAATACCTATTGGAAAAGCACACGTAACCGCATAAATGTGTGTTGATATTGTACAATGTTTAAATTAAATTCACTAAACCTCCAGGGAAGGATAAACGAACTTTAAGTTTGACAGAAACGCTTAGACATTGGGTCGCCAGTCGCCTACGTCCTGTGCCCCCTTGAAATGACCTTCACAGTATTTTATTCGACTATAAGTTAGGCGTAGGCGTGAAAAGCCTTGTCTACAGACCATACCTTGTATAATCGTTTTGAACAATATTAAGATATTTCCATTACAATTACCTACCATTTACACATTTTTACACCTGCTTTAGTAGAAGAGTATATTTCATATAATTTATGGAGATCTAATGAGCTGTACATAATATTTCGTATACATACTGATCAAACGGTTGCTGTAGATATGAGAAATTCTTGTTATTTTTCGTAAGTAAATAAAAATTCTGATAATGATTCACGTAGAGCATTCATCATAAATATAAGAAAATGTACAAAATTATTGAAAACATTAATAAAAATCTTTTATTATATGGACCTACTTTAGAGAAATCCATTATAACTTGATAAGTTAAACAGCCCTCCTAGTAGAATTCTCTAGAGGAAATTCTCTTGAAGTATTTATGACAGTCTGAAATTTTTCTTTTGTAAGGTCGTTCATAGACATTCAGGCTATTGACATGTACATACATAGATGTGTGGTTCTGTTAATAAGTAGATAGACGACAGCAACAAATACGTCGTAAAATTTGCCTAAAATAATAAATGGAAAATGGCTGAGATGATTGCATGATTGAGATTCCTACATAACAATATATTGTAACCGATTACATGCATGTTTCATTCTTAAACATAAAATTTTTATTTATGTATTTATTCAGAAAATTCGATATGCATCTGAAATGATAATAAAGGCATCAGTTTCAAACATTTAAGTAGGTATTTCTAACAATTAAGTGTCACGTACAATTTTTCCGGCTCAAAGATTTGCTGTATCTAAGATAAAACAAATTATCCAAGTTTGTCTCGATTTAGAGATATGTCATTTTATTTAACGATTCTTACTATTTATAATGCGGTTCGGTTATGTGAAGAAGAATTTTATTCCGCAGCGCGGTTTTACCCGCGTCTTTGCTTACTGCTCTGCTCCTGTCGCCAGTAGCGTGATGTTACATAGCCTATAACCATCCTCAGAAACTGGGCTATCATATGCAAAAAGAATTTTCGAATCCGACTGGTAGTTCAAAGACTAGCGTGTTCAAACAAACTCTTCCGCTTTATGTAATAGTATAGATAACAGTGTAATCGTACAAACGTCTAAAGCCAATTCAACAAAAGTAGAGTCGATTAATTCAACAGCTGGTCTTTGAATACAGAACTCTTGTAAGGACTCCCACACCGGTCTATTTTTAATAGCCTTATGCCAAAGAACACGACAACGCCTTTATTTCATATTCATCACTTAATGAAATAAACCTGTATTGATCGAGACAATAGTCTATTTAAAGTTTTAATAACCACTATTAGTACAGTGATCTTTCAGTATAAATTCTATTAGATGAATTACATTTAACGTAGTAGGTACCTGTCTTCTTAATCTGCACTCCAAAACCGAACCTCAGCAAAACGTGACCGATCGTATAAAATACAACACTCACTCAATGTTTATTGACTCAGCAGATTTATTACGGACCTACATAAACGGTCTTTGTATGCATTCGCAGAAATATAATGTAAGCTTTGTCATATACTTATAAGATGAATGGAACATAGCACTGACCTCTTTAAAATATCTACTTCAACGACGACTACTTGCAAGTATGTTTGATTATAAGAACTATCTACATCAAATTATGATAAGATATTTATATTCTGAAATCGCCATTGCTTACGAAATATGACTATATGAGAAGAGAGGTCATCACCGTGTACCTAGTATAATATTGTCTGAGACCACGAAATTTCACTACAGTCATAAATAATAACAAATAATGTTCATAATACACTATTACTGATAGTTAACTAAACTCGTGTATCAATTACGTTAATTAACATAATCATGTTGTAAATGTAGATTCTCGTACTCTGTGGTATGCATTGTGGTTACGGTAAGCTACAAATAGACAGAAGTCTTTGTTTAGATAAAATTGTATATAGATAAAATCAGTTTTATTAGTTAAAAACAACCTTAGATTGTTGTTATCGTACTAATATTATAAAATAATAATAATAATAAATAATAATAAAATTTCAACAACTACACACAACGCCATCTAGACCCAAAGTAAGCATATTATATGCTTGTGTTATGGGTTCTAGAATGCGGATATACATACTTAAATACTTTTTTTTTTTGTAAATACATACATATTATATAATGCGAAAGTTTGTGTGTTTGTGTGAGTGTGTGTGTTTGTTACCACTCAGTGCCTGAATGATTTCGATGAAAATTGGTGCCTATGCATAGATTCGGTGCCAGAGACGGACATAGGATACTTTTGATCCTGAAATACTGCCTGAATCCCGAATTACGTTAAATAAACACATACCTATTGCCGCGCAACAAAGCCGCAGGGCGCAGCTAGTAATTTAATACCTTACCTACTTATAATATTACTAGTATAATTGCGCAGATTCATCATTGCCTGCCGTTCAATTCTTGTTTGTTATCTGTTTCTATAGCCATAAAAACCGGGATGGCCGCTTTATATGGCTGAGATCAAAAACTGCTAGGGTTGAATGTAAGTAAGATAAAGTTAAGATGTTTTACCTACCTAGACTACAATACAGTATGTACAATGTTGAATGTAAATATCCATCTAGCAGTTATGCGGAAGAGTTACTGTAAATACCTATCTACTTACTAAAGTATAAATAATAATATCCGTCGTATTCGTGACACTAACGCAGCACAGACGACACGTAGGTGCCACAAGTGTACCAGTGCAGTTTTGCAAAATTTTGGGGTCAACAACACTACCACTACACCCGTCGGTAAGCGACCGAAGGCTGCAATAAGCCAACAATATAACTGAAAGCCAAAGTGAAAGCTAAATGCTGTGGTAATAATATATACCTATTAAGCTCTGTCGTGGTAGCACATTTATGATCCCGACCTACGTCAGTATTAGCAGCAGCCCCTATATATAGTATTTATTTTCTATGGCAGCAGCTTTCAACGTAAGTGACAAAACGATACTGATTTTTAACGTCAATCGGAGATTAAAATCGTTATGTCAATGGTCCTATGGCGGTACGACGGCAGTACCATTGACCAGCGACAACAACAAAATCGCTTTGAAGTTCGTTCACTCGTCGAGTAGGTACAGTACAAACATGATATTGAAACGGATTGTCATTTGTGGTGAAAAGTGCATCTTCAATGACAATTAAAAACGTCCATTGCATTGGTTGGGCAGTCTGTCACAAAGAAGCCAGCCAGATTGTATCGCAAATGCAAATTGAGTCAAAAGAAGCTGATTGTAAGTATAGTAAAGTCGGCGTTACTTAATGCAGAGTTTATTTATACATACTTAATAATAATGTTCAGAACAATTAATGCAGAGGTGTGAAAAATTGTGTGAAATGATACTGAACAAACTCGCCGTGACACGTGATACGAGCGAGTGTCAATTGCTTTAGCCCACTCCTATAAACAATATGTATATAGGTACACTGCTAATCGGGCGGTTTTAAAAATTCAAATATAAATTATCCATTATCCACCACATGCCTGACTTTATTCCAAGTGATTTTCATTTTTTATGAAATTTGTAGGTACATATAAATTTTCACAGGAAATATTTAAGTGACGCAGTGAATACACTTTCAAAGAGTTTATTGATTACTTACCCCATGATTTCTATAGCAGAAGCATCAATGAACCTCTATCAAATTACTGTGCTTAAAATAGACTTCCTTAATCAACTCTAATTAGTTTTCATGTTCTGTTCGTTATACTTATAAGATGGACAGGGCACTGTTATTTTACAGTGTTTATAAAACAGCATAAAATCTATATATACGCAATAAAAGTGTATATGACACAGCTTCAGAATTTGCAAATATAAACTTTTTCTATTATGATTATATTTATATTATTATCCTACTTGAACTCACTAAATACAGTCGGTCTCCTAGAAAACCTACAAAACATTAGTGCCTCATAAAACCTTCCACCTTGGCATATTTTCATAACACTTTGCCTACATTCTGTTTCTGCGAACCATTCGTCGTCAATCGTGATGTTCAAGTATTCCCCTTCCTTGTATGTCTCAAGGTCGTCAACGCATGCGCGATGCCTCGGGTGTTTCTAATGTCTAGGTTACGGTGATCGTTTAGCATTAGGCAAATCGTAACTTGTATGCACTTTGTCTGTAGTTATAAAAAAAGGTTGTCAATTGCATCGAGTATTATTATTATTATTATCTACCATACTAACCTCTGTTGCTATACATTCCAACTTATAACTACATAGATAGACATTTTCCCCTGCGGCTACATTGACAATCAACCTAATTAGAATCTATAGACGAGTAAGTATGGCCCAGTTTTGTAAATACTAGAAGTTAGAAACTTTGCAGATGTAATGCCATGTAATTCTTTTGCGATTACAGTTTCGTCGTGATATGTTGGCTTAATGATTTTGACTTTGTAAGATTTAACCGTAAATCGATTTGGTGGGACAACTCATTCGTGAAGTTGGAGTTCGAGAAACGCGCAGTATTTTGGTGTTCACTTTCAAGGAATAGAAATATACCAAATAAAAAAAAACTAACTGGAAATTTAAATGCAACTGGATTAAAATGTAATCGATTTTGTCATTCAATTTTTGTAATTTCTTAAAAAAATATTCGAAGTACATGCCCTCATTATAATATGAAACTTTTTACAAAATTTATACGTTGTGCTGTTTTACTCCTTCGAGCAATTTCATTTCATTGCGTTTTATGATGGTGTTCTAAAATTTAATCTTAACACGTAAGACGGTTCCGTTCTGCTATGTAAAAAAGAAGTTATTTTATAAGAATTTTTTATCGTACTTCATAAATTATTGTGTAACTCCAATAATATTGTGTATTTTCATGCCTCGATGCGTATCCACGTATTTCAATTATATTCACACATAATTTTAATTAAGAAATACGTATACGTATATATATATTACGAATTAAGAATAGCCTAAGTCTAATATTAGATAATATTCCTCACAATACCTAATAAACGTAGGTACTAAATCTACAGTCAATCATATGATTACATTACCGCATATAAACCACACAATTTAGATCTGATAACTTCTCCTCATCTCAGTATCGAATATAAAAGAAAAATAAAACATAATAATCAAATACAATAAAAGAGTTCTATCTTGCATTCGTTAACCTCCCCATAGGCATCGCCAGGACTACTGATAGGAAGATGCACTATGCTGCCGGCGCCCGTAGATCTCTCTTACAATTTCAATGAACGTTACTGAAAATTACCTACCAAACCTGACTACAGCAAACTCCTTCCTTTGGATGAAGCTTCTGTCCAGCAATAAATGTTTTATATTCATAATTTGCTAATGATTTCACAAAAAGTTATAAAAATCTCTAACTTAATTACGAAAACTTTTAAACAGGTACCTACCATTATCTCCTGTACCCTACAGATATGCATCATAATGGACCAGATTTACTAATCACGGGAAAATTTCCAGCTATTACTATTTTATTTGGTAAGCTAGGTCATAATAATTAATTTACAAAACAAGTATTGTTAATACCTAAGATTTTAAAATATCAACACAAATTTTAATAATAGGTTCTGTCTAATAAATTAGGCAAGTTCATTTCATTTCAGTTTAAACTTTCCGTCCGTACTTAAATGTATATCTATGCACAGTTTTCTATAGAAAACCAGAGATCCGTATTATAATTAGACGCGACGGTCAGTTATTCTGAGATTGCGAACGATGTCATGTGACATGGCCTACAACATGAGCTTGGTGATCTGGAAACTGATCGTAAAACTCTCTGCAGACTCGTGGTCACACTCGATTGTCACACTGCTGCACAGGTGTAACCAACAGGCAATTATTTTTAACAATACTGAGGGCTTTTTATTATGTATAATATGCCAACGCCAACAATGTCGTTAGCTTATGTCAATCCCATAAACTTTTATCTATTCTATGAATAGAATAGAAATCTATGCCATTTGTCTAGGGCCTCTGTATACGCAAACAATCTGTATCCTACTACTCACTCGAATAATTCCACTCGTTTATTAGAACGCCTTGTTCTGCTGCCAATTAATACAATAGGTATGCTATAAATAACTCTTCTTATTAACATTAAAACTACCAGTGCTACCCTAATAACCATTAGAATGCCTCCGCTACCTCCTCAAGGTCGCCAATTTAGTCGCAAATGATGTTTATCTAAAGTTATGAACTTAAATAGATAATAGAAGCTTTAAGAGACATCATGAGAGCGAAATCAGCTCGTGGAACTAATCAATATATTCCACGCATGCGTCACAATGACCTAAAACGTCTTCGAGGATTCGATAGCGTAGGCGTTTGACGTGCAACGTATCTACATTTTCACGAGAAGAAATATCAGGCTTTAGATCTTCCTTTTCACGATGGTTTAGTAGTGAGATAGGTCTCAACTGATTTACTTCCTAATTACACTTTAAAAATGTGCTTATAAAACAAGTTTTCATTTATAGGTACTATTGAGATAACGATGCACTCGTAGAGTATAATGACAATCATGGTCCCGCTTCTATTTCCTGGCCAGACCAGGATGCTATGCTAATGCTTTTTCATTGATAAAGCTTTGCCTCTCATTAGAGAGTTTGGCATAATGCTATTAAAATTTTAAATACTTTGGTATAGTGTTCGTATTTAGTCGACTGACAACCCTACACGAACAATTAATTAGAATGCCCTTCATACAAGAACATCTGATCATCTTTCATAAATGACTTGACTAATAGGTTCATCACGATAACAATTCTTTGTGAAATCAACGGTACTTTTAATTAGTTAATAGAAATAACAACTTTGTCCTAAGTCTTTAATTTTACTTCGGCTGCGCACATATACTTAGAAAGCTTTAGAAAAAAAACTCTGAATGATAATGATAAAAATTCGTAGCGTTGTTAATAAGAATTTAGCACAGTAATTACGCTGAAACAGACAGATAAAACAGTGACTAAACTATTTAGAGATTACGCAAACGCCTTTTTCCAGTCTTTAAAATTCATATTAAAGTAACAGAGATAGAGTTAAGCTATGTTTCAGTATTTAAGTAGCTACATAAAAGTAACAGAGTAGATTATATTTACCCAAACTAAATTGAAAAAGAGATGTTAGTTATTAAGTGTGAACTCCACTGGGGAATATAGGCCGGCATCGCATAATAAGAGCGTTTACTCATGAGTAGCAACGTCGCGATTTAGTGTCATATTTCGTGGTTTTCAATTATTATCATTTAATAGGGACATATTTTAAAATTATGTTCTGTCTATATGCTAGAATTAAATAAAAGCTGTTTAAAAAGTAAGAAATCATTGCGTTTACAGTTCTATTTATATGCAAATAATTCATTTGAAACTTAAGTTCCGTTATTTTCATAGTAAAATAACACTGTAAGCATTATGGTTACTTACTTTTAATCCAGCTTTCTCCTAATTCTAACATATAGACAGAACATATTTTTGAAGTATAGCCCCGATTAAATGATAAATATTGAAAACAACATAATATGACACTAAATTTTGACGTTGCCACTCATGAAATATATCTATCTATCTATACTATATAGAGCACAAGAGTTTGTTTGTTTGAACGCGTTAATCTCTGGAAATACCAGTCAGATTTGAATAATTCTTTTTGCGTATCATAGCTCAGTTTAATATATCTATTTATCTATACTATATAGAGCAGAAGAGTTCGTTTGTTTGATTGAACGCTCTAATCTCTGCAACTACCAGTCTGATTTAAAAAAATATTTTTGCGTAGCCCAGTTCTCAAGGAATGTTATAGGCTATGTAACATTACGCTACTAGCGACGGAAGCAGAGCAGTAATCAAAGACATGGGTGAAACCGCGCGGCGATAGTATATCTTTATATATAAAAGCGAAAGGTCACTCACTCACTGACACACTCATCACGAAATCTCAGAAACTACAAGTGCTAGGGGTTTCAAATTTTGCATGGGGGTTCCTTTTAGGACGTAGGTGCTACTAAGACAGGATTTTGCGAAATTCGACCCCTAACTAAGGGGATAAAAAGGGGGGTAAAGTTTGTACAGGACAATGTGATTCCTTGGTCCAATCTACTTCAAATTTTGCACAATCTTACTTTACTAGAATTCATGGAAGACGTGTTTCGTATGTCATTGAAATTCATCCTTTAACGGGGTTAAAAAGGGAAAAGAAAGTAATTTTAGCAGTGATTTGCTTCGAAGTTGATATCAATACACCTTAGTGCTTTCGATTTAAAAATATTTTATTTTGGCACATGTTTGAAGACTCAATCCACATACGTCAAATAATTAAGTTGCTGTAGTCAGACGGAGCTTTAATATATATTAATGTCAATCATAGCAAGGCATATTACGACATATTTTCTATATAATTTTTTGAGTGACCGCACACGCAGCTATAATTATATAGCTATTATAGCTGCGTGTGTGTTCACTCGCTGATAGTATGAAAAATATACCGTAATATTATACCTTGCCATGACTTAAAATAATATATATTATAGCTCTGTCTGTTGGGGCCTTTATTGTTGGACAGCAATTTTCTAAGCGAGATATTGAGAGCTATGATAACACAATCATTGCATCGAAAAGGGAAATACACTTTTATTTTGTTACGGCGAGGATGGATACTTCATTTTTATACTGACGGTTATTCTCGAGGAGATTCTGTAGATATTTACTCCTAGGATTCCCTTAACACCATCAAATACCCCTTCGAATTCAAAAGAGTGCAGTTTCCCATCAAAGTTTGCTTCACAATGACCAACGAAGTTCAAGGTAAAACTCTTAAAGTAACAGGCGTAGACTTGAAAGAAAGCTGCTTCTCCCACGATCAGTTGTATATGGCATGCTCCAGAGTATGCACAGAGAGCTTGGTAATTCTAGCATCCGAAGGAAAAACACAAT
Organism: Parascotia fuliginaria; assembly: GCA_963082885.1. Taxonomy (NCBI): domain Eukaryota; kingdom Metazoa; phylum Arthropoda; class Insecta; order Lepidoptera; family Erebidae; genus Parascotia; species Parascotia fuliginaria. The sequence goes on along the minus strand of OY720173.1, from coordinate 8,991,090 downwards.
CAATATCTATATATATAAAAGCGAAAGGTCACTCACTCACTCACTCACTCACTCATCACGAAATCTTAGAAACTATAAGCGTCTCAAATTTTGGACATAGGCGGTCTCTAAGACGAGATTTTGCGAAACTCACTCTCTGGGATAAAAACGGGTGACAAAATTTGTATGAAACTTCTATAGTTTTTAAACGAAAACGGAAGTTTTAATAATAGGATTTCCTAATTACTAGAATATACTCATTGTTTTAATATTTAGAAACTACTCTTATTAAGTGGGAAAATAGGATTGGCAAGTTTCGTCAAGTTTTGCAAAATTTGGGTCAGTTTTAAGGTCAGCGGGTGAATAGATTTGAATGAGATTCGCCTTAGAGACGAATTATACTGATATTTATTGCTGATACAATGTACGATTGTCGTAAGATCAGGCAGGAAATATTCTCATACAGGCACTCATCCGAATTTTTTCGCGAATAAAGTCGCGGGCAACACCTATTCTTTTATATAATTATGTTTAAATAAATAAATTGCTTTTATTTATAAACTAAGAAGTACTTATTAAATTGTTGCACGAAAAAATTTTTAAGATCTCGCTTGAGTTAGGTCCCACCTTTGACATCCTGTACTATGTTTGTTCAGCCATTGTAAACTATTGCTTGGCTTCAGATCAAGGCTAATGGATTGGAAGTAAAATAAAATCATTGACATAATTACTTTTAATATCAATTTACTGCCACTTTGGAATTGACGAAGGCCATGGTCAATATTACGAACGATAATAGGTTTAATTACACGGGATGGAAAATTTAAAATTCCATCGTCGCGTCGCTACAAAATAAAAATGTAAATAGTCATTTAATTACATATTATATGTTTTTTTTATTATTTATATATAATATATACTAATATATATAGTAGTACTTGTATTTATAAATACTAGTACTACTCAAAACAAAATAAGGAGGCCATAAAGTTTTTTGCTTACAGTTTATGCTAACAATCGTTTGCAGTTAAGAATGTCAATATTTTTTTTGTACTTAAAACATATTGAACCATTTTTGAATGGCAAATACGACCAACAGAAAAACACTGGCAAATTAAATATACTAATTTATCTTTTTTTAAAATTAATTACAGGTATGTCTTGTATGCATACTCTGCACCAAACTTTTCACGCTTTCATCTGGAATCTCTTCCCAGGCAAGTTGCAGTTGAACTTTTCTCGTAGGGCTATCCAAAATGCATGGAATCGCTTCCAACAGACCGTTAGTGTCACCAGAGGCCCTAGACAAGAGGCATAGATTTCTATTCTATTCATAATAGATTAAAATGTATGAGATTGACATAAGCTAACGACAATTTTGGCGTTAGCTTATGTCAATCCCATAAAAGAATAGATATCTATGCCACTTGTCTAGGCTCTCAGAAGACCTGGCTCGGGTAGAGTTTGCACAACAACGGCTCAGGAGGATCAGACGTCCAAATGGGTGCTCGTCGAGATCGTACAGTGACGGCCCCGTAAATTACAACTATGGCTGACAACGGGACAAGATGAACAATTTGGTGCAGAGTATGCATACAAGGCAAGGAGTGCATACGTAAAAGAGGAGGACATATCCGTTATTAATTAAAAAAAAAATATAACCTATATGTATCAATTATTAATTAGATTAATAACTATAGTATTTTAATTTGCCCGTGTTTTACTTTTGGTCGTATTTTGAACTTAAAATGCCTAATTCGTTTTAACTTAAAAAAACAATTAACGATCTTAACTGTAAACAATTGTTAGCATAAACTGTAAGTAATAACATTAAATTTAATTACAAGATAAACAACTAACCTAACCTGTTTTTGTGCTCTATCAAAAAAACTTGATGGCCCTTATTTTGTTTTGAGTAGTACCTACTTATATACACGGTCTGTCGTAAATAACGGATAACCCGGCATTCTGAGGTAGACCTGGTGTCAGGCTATAAAAAATCAATTATTTGCGTCAAAATTGCCAACGGTGTAAATCACAAACAAACGCTTTTGTTTTTTTAAATATTTTGCTACTTTGCACTTACATTCGGCTGCCATTTTAACAACACAACATATGATATTTTCCGTTATTTTCTTTTGTGTCGTACTCCTGAAGACTTCTCCTATTTTATAAAATTATTATTGAAAGCGTTATTAGAGTAAAATGTTGTGAAAATTGAGATGTAAAAAATTTTTTTCGTTAATTTTTCTTAACCTGAAACTTTATCCATTTTCTGTAAAAAAAAAAGAATATACTGCACACACTGCACTTTAAAAACATGTCTAGTTTGTGTAGATTCTAAAAACGTATAACAATGAGTGCTTTTTAAGCAATGCTACGTTGTAGGACCAAAAACATATCAAAGTTGGAATATAGATTTCACCAAGTTTACCAAGTTACAAGGTTATGACATAACTGTTATAACTTCAGGATATGATTTTATTCACTTGATACCATATTTTTAAACGCTGTAAGGATGTTTTATAGAATACCATAACATCTTTTATACCAAGAGCAAACAAGCACCTTGACCGTATCGTAGCACGTTGCTACTCTTCAAAAGGGACTATAACTGAACAAGAAGGCAAAGACCAAAATTAAAAAGAGATTTAGGGAACGGTGCGATTCGCACAATATTGATAAAATGCAAATGTACCTATTTACTAGCAAATTGTTACATTTTATAGTCGGCATTGATAACGAATTGTTGTTATTCATTGTGCACTGCTGCACTGCACCACTTTTTATTGTGTCGGAAACGAAAATGGCAGAAGTGCAAAGTTTGGCATTGTAGACAAGTTATCAATTTATCAATAGCTTTGATAAGTCAATCCGTTTGTATGACTTCATGATTTAATGTCAAAGATTTAGGAAGAATTATGCATCAAAGTCGGCATTGATAACGGTGTCCTTACTTACGAATTATACTTGTAATTTATTGTACTTAGGTACTAACGATGCATGCGATATTCGTTCAACAATATGTAGGCTCCTATGCTTAAGTCAAGTCATCATGAATTCACAAAATTGTTTCGTGGTTGCAAAAATAGATTGAAGCAAGAGTAAAGATTGTTCTTTCGGTTGCAGCGGCATCAGAGCCTACTCCTAAGCCTCTTGAGGTATCCATGAATGGTAGCTACCATTTAGGTATCATCCTAATCATCATAATGTCCAATAATAAAAAAGATACGTTTAGGAAACATACTAAAATCCAGCAGTAAATTGATAAATTGATTAACCTATTACGAGTCTTTGTGTTTAGTAAAATAATTTGTTTCTCATTGTAGCTATATTTGTAGCAACAAATGTTTCTTTCTTACAGTCTAGAAGTTGAGGTAAATGGTTATCGTATCGGTTTCAATGCCAGCCGGCATGCCATGTAGAGCTACATAAAGTTTTAAACTTTATGTCACTGATGTGCATAGCACTTACTCTGTCCATGTAGCTTATGTTAGGATCGAAGCGGATGAGTTTGTTTGTTTGTTTGAACGCCCTAATCTCTAAAACTACCAGTCGGATTTGAAAATTCGTCATGCGTATGATAGTCCAGTTCCCGAGGAAAGTTTAGGCTATGTAACATCACGCAACTGGCGACGGGAACAGAGCAGTAAGCAAAGACGAGGATAAATCGTGCCACGGAAAGCTAGTAGTTGATATTCTTTATAACATTGGTACTCGCTCGCTATGTTGAATTTATTATTTTATCAACCCCCATTTGAAAACGACTCTACATTTCAATAAATTAGGCCAACAGTATCTTTTTACAACTCTAGCTAATCATAAAAAGCTGTAGGTAATTACATGTTTTAATCTTGCATTTATCTACTTATCTTTATCATAATCTAGACCATAAAAGTATTCATTTAACTTTTATACATAGATACGATTCAATATTATATATATTATATCTATCTGTCTATACTATTATATATAGTGGAAGAGTTTGTTTGTTTGTTTGATAGAACGCGCTAATCTCTGGAACTACGAGTCTGATTTAAAAAAATATTTTTGCGTAGCGTAGCCCAGTTCTCAAGAAATGTTATAGGCTATGTAACATCACGCTACTGGCGACGGGAGCAGAGCAGTAAGCAAAGACGCGGGTGAAACCGCGCCGCAAAAAGCTAGTGATTCAATATACGTTTTTTTTTTTTTTTATATTAGCCTACCAAAGTGACTCTACTCTGCCTGATGGTAAGCAGTAAGTGGAATCCAGAAGTGGCGGACACCATTCCAAAAGCCAAACTACTGGTATGGTGGCCTCCACTATGGCGGCTTAGTGAGATGCTTTTTCACGTCCCGCTTAAAAGACCCAGGATCAAAATTAGATGGGAACACATGCGCTGGTAAAGAGTTCCAGGCTTTAATCGTACGTTTTGCAATTTTAAATGCAATTCAGAAATACTTAAATATATTTAGGTATAAATTAAGAAAAATCTGATAAAATAGGTATTTAACATTATCAAAATAAATAGAAAATCGTTCTCATATTAATAAAAGACAGTGGCATATCTTACTTGATTCCTATCGCTGGAGCCTGAAAAGGTGTGCGTCAAGATGAAGGGACAAGTCTTGGATGTCTGTCATACATATACAAAGAATTAATACCATAAATCTACTATTTGCTACCTTTGCTATAATCGAGAATTAAGGTATTAAAACACTAACCAGGTAGACCAATCCAGGCAGCAATAGGTATATCAGCAGTCTATCAGTTTGGTCCCTCCAACTTGACGTCATAATGGAGGGACCAAAGATTTTGTTAAAAAGTATGCATAAATGAAGAGGTAGCTAAAATTATAGCAAAGGTAGCAAATAGTAGATTAATGGTATTAATTCTTTGTATATGTATGACAGACATCCAAGACTTGGTCACTTCATCTTGACGCACACCTGAAAAGCCCAGTAGCATGGACTATCTGGACTCGATGCCTCCAAAGGCTATTTGTATAACTGTTTTATATTTCTAACTGCATATTTTTTATTCTTTGTTTTTATAAGCAACCAGCTGTTGCTCGTGACTTCGTTCGCGTAAAAATTCATATGGGTGCCTGTATGAGAATATTGCCTGTCTGATTTTACGACAATCGTACATTGTATCAGTAATGAATATCAGTATAATCCGTCTCTATGGTGAATCATATTTAAACCCGCCACCACTAAAACTGACGAAATTTCACACAAACTTGTGACTCCTATTTGCCCACTTAATATGGGTAGTTTCTAAATATTAAAAAATGAGTATTTTCTAGTAATTTGGAAATCCTACTATAAAAACCTTGGCCACCCCTTTTACCTTCTTAGGGATCTAATTTCGCAAAATCCTGTCTTAGTGATCATCTTCGTCTTAAAAAGAACTCCCATGCAAAATTTGAGACTCCTAGCACTTGTAGTTACTGAGATTTTGTGATGATTGATTTAGTGAGTGAGTGACTTTTCGCTTTTATATAATTATATAGATATATTCAAATAATTATGTCAAAAATAAGGTAGGTACCTAAAGAAAAAAATAAGTAAAAATTCCTTGTCAGTCTGCCTTGTGAGGTCGCGAAATTCCAAGATATGTCGGGACGATCTGACCAGTTTCAAAACTGGAAGGATGAGGCACGATCTAGCCTGCGATAAGTTGCCTTTGCTCACTATCAGGAGTGGAACCAAAAAGCCTAAAACACGCTTCTAAGGCAGTCGTCTTCTCATACGTAATCTTGGGGGATACAACATACTGATTTATCACGGACATATATATCATTGTAACTGTTTCATCTATGGTATGATTTTGCAAGTACCTCCTCTGACTTTATATAAAATTAAAATTTCCAAATTATTCGTTAAGATTCTATGTGGACCATCTTCAAAGAGTAGGTAAGTAGGTACTTTGAACCGGGCCAACCCTTGTCACTATCCCGGAGTATGATTGTTGTACCGGAACATTATTACAGTCAACATAATATTATTATCTACGTGACATAATTAAATATTTGACTTAAAAATAGTACCCACAATGGCTCTAGGCGCTTGGTAGTCATTGTGAATCGTAATTTCTCACTTATATTTTATTGGCAATGATGGAAATGTCCAGCAGTAGATGTCTTTTAGCTAAAATGATGATGATGATGAATACTGGAAAGCAAGCATTATAACGTCAAATATGGCCCTTAAAAGCACCGGGACAACCAAGCTAACCTATATATATATATATATATATATATATATATAGGTATAATAATATGATAAAGTCCCTTACAGTCTCCTCATAAAATGAAAAACGCAACACCACTAAACTGCAGTTTTCGTTAGGGCTACTGCAGGTTAAGTCAGATCTCCTAAGTCCCCCCCAAATGGGGTTCTCGCCTTGTCGCGGCGGAGGGGACTTAGTAGCCGTGGTTACCAATGACCACGGTGAACCAAGAGGAACCCCAAGGAGGCGCCGCTCCTCTGGGCTTTGGCGGTAAGCCCACGATGGAGCGGCTCAGGAGGGTTGCGGTGCTGTATGGGCGGCACCGCAACTGGGTCGGGCTGCGGTATTGCTTCGGCGACACTGCGGCTGGGGAGTGGCGAGGCCGCGGCGGGAGAGGAGTGCCGGTATAACGGTGCGCCGCTCTCCCTACCTTCCGCGGCCTCGGCGGGGCCGCAACCGCCAGATTGCGGACGCGGTGGGGCCGCAGGGGAAGAGGAGTGTCGGTATTGCGACGCGCCGTTCTCCCTATCCTCTGCGGCCGAGTTGGCCTGCGGGCGGTGATCGGGCAGTCGCCGCCCGATCGGCGATTATGCGTATGCGTAATGCATTTCCCACGTAAAAAAAAAAAAAAAAGATCTCCTAAGTGCCCCAAGAGGGGTTCTTACCGTGGCAACCGTGAAACGTTTTTCCACAGCGAACCAAGAGGAACATAGTCGGGATCTCTCCGCATGCCCCTTTGAACAGCACAGGGCATAGTGGAGACTCCGTGAGGGGCGGGACTGAATCGGAGACTGACTTAGGTCAGTCCACCTGACACTGCCCTAAACTCATAAGCCTGACTTTAATGAGAGAGTCGAAAACGAGAGCTGCAACCTCTAGAGGTGAGGCTGCGAGGAAGGAAATCTCTAAAATTACGAGGAGGGAAGGGCTTGCTGCTAAACTCTTCAACTTGTAAACCCGACTCATGTCGAAAACGTAGGCGGCCACTTCTCAGGGTAGATTACTGGTACTTTTCCTATAGGTATATATCTATACATAGTTTAAAATTAAGTGGCTGGAAAATGTATGTTTGTCTGTTTGAAATCTCGAGAACTGCTTAATGGATTAGAATGTAGTTTCACTGAGTTACTTATATCATATATTGTTGGTTTTTCGAGGAAAGTTTAGGTGTCTTAAACACATAAAGTATCACCTAAATAAGCTAAGCAGGAACGGTAAGGCGGAGCGCTGATATAAAATAATCTAAAAAGCTAAAGGATCCCGAGTATTAACAAAATTACTTTTTCCAGCAAGGCATTTTTATTATATCACATACATATAAAAGTTAATTCAGTTTCGCAGCTCACCGCAAAATTCGTAAGTATGTGCTGAGTGCCAGAAAAAAACATGACTCAGATTTATTAGAAACTTAGCATAATTAGCTGATGAAATAGTAAGACAAATTAAGCGAGGTATGTAATATAGAAAATTTATTAAATAGGCAAATTCTTACAATTTATCTGTTAATGACACATAATACATATTGTAGGTAGTATGGTGGGTATGTTATATAAGTAGGTCCCTAATAGTGATAGGTGGTTTTTGACGGTAGTAGATCCACGCTGGTTTCAGCATGAATGGGCCGGATCGTCCGGGGAAGTACTACCCTCTCATAGAAGATCGACTTAAGAGTAGTAGTATCCTTACTACTGCGTTTCGTTTGGTGAGTGAGAGTGCCGGAGGCCCAATTTCCCCCCTTTCCTCTTTCCTCACCTCCCTCATTCCCTTCCTCTAACCCCATTCCCTGCCGCCATAGTGGAGGCCACTATACCAGCAGTTTAAGACGATAGCTTTTGGTATGGTGGCCACCACTTCTGGATTCCACTGACTGCTTACCATCAGGCGGGGTGGAGTCACTTTGGTAAGCTGATATATATAAAAAAAAATGTATAAACCTTAGTTTAAAGTTGCAATGAACATAATATATAGTGAAATTAGCTGTTGCCCGCAGCTCCGCCCGCGTAAATGTGGGTTATCGCATAATAATTTTACTTTTATTAATCAAATCATGAACATGTCTCTGTTTATACATTATTTTCACCATTTTCTTGCAATAAAAGATATGTTCCCCAAGGTTTAGTCTATCTCAAAATCGGTTCAGTATCTTAGGCGTTAAAGCGTAACAGACAGACAGAATTACTTTCGCATTTATAATATTAAGGATTAGAGATGATGCAATAGCCTGCCTCTCGGTGTCATTTTGAAGACGTTAACCTGACATAACCTACCTAGTGACTAATATCTGCTACGAATATTTACTCGAGTTGTAGGATTCTTAGCTGTTTCTTACATCGATATTTATTAACCATTACTTATAGTATAGGTGTGCGTGACAAAATACATATTAAAAGTAAGTATCTTTTTAACGTGGGAAAATGCGACCTTACGTGTGTCGGGCTCTCCTGTCTCGGTAACTGACTCTACTCAACAAAGTTAAAAAGTTATAGGCAGTACCTAATACTTTGGCCTTCACGGGTATTACTTAGCCTGACCTTCGATTTGAAGTTCTTTGACATCGTATTGTTATAAAATTAGGTTTACTGTCGGTAGGTAGGATTTTTAAGTACACTTAATTTTAGATGTCTAGAGGAATCTTCGTACAACAACTGAAAGTGAAGTTGGGAAACGTAATGGAATTGCATGAAGAGAGGTAGAGAGTAGGAGAGCAGAAAGCAGAGATTATAAAACTGTGGCTTGGTGGTGTTGGTGCAGCGTCAAATATTTAATATAATAAGTATACCAAACGTAGGTATAAGTAGATACTTATTGACATTAAATTTAACAAATCGTTAACAAACAAGGCGGAGCTAAGTGGATGTTACATAAGTACCTACTTAGTTAAGTAAATAGATAGGTATCTGTAGTTAGGTTTATAGTAGTAGGTAGATGCTTCAAATTTAAATTAAATTAGCTAAATATCTACCTACTAGGTAATATTAGGTAATACCTAAGTGTCTAATAATGGTCTTGAATAATATTATTTTTATTTTTTTTTATACACCTATGCAAATTTCAATTAAGATGAAACCTTTCAAAAAAGGAACTTGCAACTTACAACATTACAAGTAGACATCAAAACGCTTTTGAAGCATCTTAATAGTAATATGACAATAGTCATTGTTATTTTTATTACTATTAAGATGCTTCAAAAGCGTTTTGATGGTTTCATCAACTACAATTATTCAATCCCTCGCTAAATCGAAAAACATAGGTAGGTACCTACTAGAATAACCAAACGGAATTATTGTTTAAGTAATTAAAATCAAGCAGTGTTTATCATGGATATAAATAATATTAGTTATAAGTTAGATAAAACCTTTTTAAACAAGTATAAGTAATGGCTAGGTAGGTGTTTCAAAATACACTTAGTAAGTAAAGTAAGTAGTAGCTAGGTACTCGTAGATACCATATTTATTCAGTTTTTTAAGGCACATAGTTTACATTTGATCTTAACTCGGCACAATTATGCGTACATCTAGTACACACGTACCTACCAGTTACGTTAACTTGCCTAGAAAATAATAAGCTCAATTGATCGCAAAACTAACCATGCTTGCCGCACGTTATGAAAGTAAAGTATGATTACTCTTTACAGGTTAAGAAAAATATATGTTAAACACTTACCATTACATGCATTCCCTTGCGGCTGTTCATGGTGATGCATTGCTCGAAGCACCGTGATACGTGTGAAGGATCGCGCCCTTTCATGTCACAAGCAAGACTGAATTTTACGAGCGGTCAACGATGCCGGCTGAAACAGCGAGCACCCCACTCTGCCGCACCTGACCCCCCGCATGCGCAGGCTGAAGTAAAGCTGTTATTCTTCTGAACACTACACACTAATGAATGACTCCAGTGAAATACTGACGTGACATAAAACGATCGCCTACGTAAAATATGTTTAAACACAAGACAATGCGGTTGCAGCGTATTTTGTAACAGGCACAACTTATGAAATTTTGCAATACTATGTATGCCTTCCTATTCCGAAAAAACAATTCACTTTTGAATATTTATTTAACTACAACTGTCTTAATATAGGACAATGTAATGAAAATACCCCAAATACTAATTTGTTATTATTACTAATAATACAGTAATCATAATAGATCTCTTTAAAGGAAGTATTTTTAGAAGAGATATATTACATTCACGCTTCGTAGGCCACATTAGGTGCCTGTATCGCTATAGGTACCTACCTATCGGTTTGTTTATACTTCGGGCTGTAGGTAGGTACTGAGAACTAGTTAACACAAAAATCAACAAGGTGTATGATCGACGCTAGAATCAAACTTCAGGGCAGCAATCTGCACTACCACTGCGCACTGTAGGCATTTAATTTACTTATTTGTTATCTGTAGTCACGAAAAAATCCTTTTGGATTGAAATTTCATATAAATTTTTTATTCAAATCTCTTTTGTGCTTCGAGCTTGCGATGTTTGCTTTGGGCTTCGATATTATTCGATAATGTTAAAACGTAGATAGTGATTATCGGTCTCTCGGTAAGAATAGAGTAAGTTTAAGAATTTAGTATCTTGCAATGATAGAATAAAAGTTTTATAAATATATACCTACCCAGGTTTTCTAAGAAATAATAAGGAAGTAAGTATGTATCGGTTCACAAACCAAACTATAGCATATCTACGTCGAATTAAAGAACCCTTAGATTGTAGTTTCTGTAATAATTTCAGTTATACTACTACCTACGTACTATTAATAATTGTGTAATTATATTATACAACTATGCTCTGGCGCATCCAGAGGAGCTAGGGGGCTCAAGCTCTCCCTCCCCCAACGCATTCGCAAATGTATGTGCATACAGTGTTTACCGTAGTAAAATCCTACCCTGGGTAGTATCAATCCCAAAATCCAAATCCCTTTGTCAAGATCTACCCCCTCCCCTCACCCTAATCACCAACTAACTATGGGTATGATCAAATTTTCGCTAGGTGCTTCGATTTTTGAGATATGAGGTGGCTATGCCAACCTGAGCGCTGTTTGGCATAGCCACTAATACCCCCTTATAACTTTTAAACGGTGGACCAACTAATTCTGGTATTACGCGACTGAATTCGACTATTTTCCGACTAATTCGTCATGTAAGACGAGCTATACAAATGACCAGACTTATTCTTGGTTGTCTACTGGTACAAATCTGTGAAAATAGGTAATGTACTAGGTATATCTATTATTGTTGACGAGTTATGACGTAACATTGTATGAGTAATATTATTGTTTTAGACTCAGAACAAGAATTCTTTAGACTTGTTGATTTCCTACTAGAATGTCATCACAACTTATGACTAAGTAGATAACTTACTTGAAACTGTATACCTACTTATTATGTTTTGCGTGTGTATTTAAATCAAGATTATAAATAAATGCTTCATTAAAAATAAAAACGAACATATAATTTTTATATTTTATTAATATAAAATTAGAAGCAACCATTACAGCATACACATCGTTTGTTACCTTCCTTTATTACAGCTAGATCTTAATTTATGTTTTGTTGTAGGTAATTTAATTATACTATAATAATAAAATCAACTATGCAATGTTAAAACAATGTGAGAATCAAACAAATCACAAATTTAGAAAGACAATACAAACTAGGCAAGGTCATGTAGTTGAACTTAAACCATGAAATCCCCATTATTAACATCAACATCATGTAATAATTAACTACCATTCTATGGACTTTGATACAATGCTTACAATATTACCAGTAACAACAGTGACATGCAGCACAATGGTGTTCAATCTAAAATCTAATAAAGCTGGTATTTGCATTAGGCTCTGCTTTAGCTGCTTGTGTCTTACATAATGAGTATTGCTAAGATTCAAAAAACATGACCATACAATCATTGAGATATTGCAAGTAGGTAGTTTTTTAACAATTTTTTTGTTCTCTTATCACTGTTGATGTTATGTAAGTTGCTGAGTAGTAACATATTTCAAGATGTTATCATTAACTACTTATAACTAATGTAAAATCCAAATATATACAGAAATGTTTTTTGTTATATAAAATTCATGCAAATACATGTTTTCCATAATGTTAATTTCTTTTGTGGATACCAGGAGGCTACAGCCGTTAAATTTTGACATCAATACTGAAGTTTCAAAACTGTAATTAATTAGCAACTGGACAAATAACAACAGACAATTTATTTTTAACATAATATGCATATAATTTAACTTAATATATCACATTTTTACAGCATGAATGTGCCTCAAGTATTTTTAAATAATATAAAAGTTTATATTATATTAGAATATTATTATGAAAATTTATTCCATGTCTTTAGCCCACTTGAGATAAACAATAGTCAATATTATCAGATGTCATTAATATAAATATCTATTTTGAGAGCTGCAAAATAAGTTTATTTAACACATAAGTTTATGTTGGTTTTATTATCACAATTCTCTTTGACTTTGAATCTAATAAAACACATTTCAAAAGTATGCCAATGTAATAGATACAAAGATTAACAATTTTTTAATAGCCTTGACCCAAAACATGTACTATATACTGTTTTGTTACACTGATGATACCTTAGATGTAAAGCTAGATTCTATTATACAATAGGTGATATAGGCTCTGCAGATGTAACAGACACAGTAGCCAAATAATGACAAACAAATTTTAATAATAACCAATAAAATTGTTGTACTTACACAAGAACACACAACATTTCAATAGTGCATCAATTTTCCAATATTTAAAAGTGCAACAAATCAATAATAAAATGTGGTATACAATATTTCTATACATTTTTACATGATATTAAAGGAAACATTACTTACAGAATATTATTATACTTTAATGTATGTTTACTTTATGTATATAATCTGAGACTAATAAATTGCCATCACTGAAGCATTTTTCTTAGGGCCTAGCAAGCACAATTGTCACCATCCCTGTTACGGCCATTGTCATTAGCATTAAGCTTTATTTGATCTGGGAATTCATTGTAGAGTTCAGCTTCTGTTTCCTGAGCCAGTGCATTTCGAGCTATAGTCTGGAATGCAAGCTCTACGTTCACAGCCTCTTTGGCACTTGTTTCAAAATATGGTATGTCATTTTTACTTTGACACCACTGTTGGGCACGTTTTCCAGAAACAGCGCGATTGTCCAGATCAACTTTATTGCCCAAAATCACGAACGGAAAGTTATCAGGGTCTCGTGGCGAGGCTTGTATCAAAAATTCATCTCTCCAACTCTCCAAGGACTTGAACGTGTTGGGGGCAGTTACGTCAAATACCAAGACGCAACAATCCGCCCCACGGTAAAACGCCATTCCCAATGACTGGAATCGTTCCTGCCCAGCAGTATCCCAAATTTGTATTGTGACGATTCGATCATCAACAATTACCTCTTTCGTGAGAAAATCTGCGCCTATTGTTGCCTTGTACTGGTTGGAAAATTTCTTGTTGACAAACTGATTCATAAGCGATGTTTTGCCTACACCGCTATCGCCAAGGATGATCACCTTCAATAGTACCTTTTTTCTTGATGACATTTTGCACAAAAATTTAAAAAAACGTGGAAATTACAAAATAATCACACTCTTTGTCTGTACTTTTGACATTAACAAAATTGATAAATGCGTCACCTGTTTTCCGTGGTTGGTAGACTTCGGGACTTCGGGTATGGCCTCTTGGTGTTGCCAATTGCCTTTATGCATTAATTTCTCAAAACAAAAATACAACTCCAAACAAAAAAAGTTCACTCTTAGAAAATCTTTATTAATTCTTTTTTGTGGAAAAGCAATCTGCATTTCACTGGCATCGAACCGAGAGGATTCGCTCACTGACTCGGGTACTAAAAAAATTGCATCATTTTCATTACATTCTTTTCGATACCTTTTTGAGATTTTCTTTGTATTAAGAACATCATTGATTCGCTTTTAAATTTGAATAATTATTAAAATATAATGAAAATTGTTAAGTATTTTAATATTATATTGTAAAACAAACTCTTCTGCTTTAATGATAATATCAGATTATTATTAGTATAGACTAGCACTTTATTATTATATCAAGCGAAAGAGTGTATTTGTTTGTTTAAAGTACATATTTTGAACGCGCTAATCTCCGGATCTAAGAGTCAGATTTGAATAATTAAATTTGCAGAAATTTAAATCTCTGTCACAGAGTACATATCTCTGTATTTTTGCCTTTGACAGCTCAGTTCTTGTTGAAGGATGAAGCGAAGTAGTAAATAGAGACGTAACTTATCTATCATAAACTTAACGCAGGTTAAACCGCGGTGTGGAAAGCTAGTTTTTTAATAATTTTACAGTAATAAAATATGGCAAACCCCTCATAAAGTATTGCAAACTATTTATTATTCACAAAGCTGAGCTATATAAATTGCACCTAAATACAATCTTATCTACTGACAGTGGGTCAGATTAAATAATTTACATTAGAGTGAAAATACACATTGTAAACATGTAAAGTCATTGCCTGATTTTGTTCATTCTTGTTGAAAATACATTCACATTTCACATTATCGTTGAACATTTTAATGTTCGTTCGTGCGTGATCATTCGTTCTCGTTTGATAGGTCCGTCTGTGCTGATTTCTGTGTGATTCATGAATTTTACAGAAATTATTATTTTACTTGCAATTAGTTTTCACTTATCATAGTGTAAAATGAGAAAATATTAAAAAGTAATGACTTCCTGTTCATGTTCTGCATAAAATAGTTCGTTGAACCGAAAGGAAAAGAAGGTGAGGGTTAGATCGTGTAGTAAAAATGATCCGATGCTGTACCATTTATTACTTTGACTTAATATATCTATTATTTTTAGATGGAGAATAATTTGAGTCGAAGTGGCAGCCGATCGAGCTCCGTATGCGAGCTGGAAAAAGACTTTAGCGATATGGAAATATTGAAATCTAGGACGAACCGACGTAACGTATTGCTCCGAACGCCAGCCGCGCGGAAAGCAAAACGAGTCCGATTTTTTCGAAATGGTGATAAATTCTATTCAGGTGTCATAATTCCAGTCTTGCCAGAAAGATACAGGTATATACCTTTTATATTAGCCGGGTTTGTAACACATCTTTGTCTAAACTTAAGATTCCAGTTAGAAAATGAACACTTTCACTTTCATACTTGTTTAGCTATACCTACTCGATATTCTAAATTAGTCAAAAAGTATTAACGAAAGTACATAGTCGTAAATTATTAACGCTGATAAAATATATTGTCTTGTGGTAAAACTGATTTGGCTATAAACATTTTTATAGGAAATTGTTTCAAACAGCTGTTATCACATCACAACTTAGTAATAATATTTGTACAAAACCTAAGTTTGATAAAACTAATTAATTCGTATCAAGCAAGTATATAAACAAATACTGTGACTCTAATGAATGACCTATAAGTATAATGTAATATAATATTATCTATTACCATTGAAGGAAAGATATTAAACCTACTATGTACATTTTAAACCTAAGTACTTGATTAAACTGTTTATAATGTGATGTGGCTAAGATGTTGGTACTTATTCCTCAAATTCATACATTCAAACTACAGAACTTTACTTAAATGATGTACTTTAGTATAAGCAGCAATTATGTTATCAAGGTTGTGCAGGATGCTATGATAATTGTTTGATTATAAATGGCCTTTCCTTCCCTTGATGTATAAATACCCTACCAAAGTTAATTTAATAATAATGAGTACTCATTACCACTAAAAGAAGGTGCCCACACATTGTTAGCTCATCCATTATCAATTTGCTCTGTTGTTGCCTTTCTAATTTTCTTTTTGTAAGCATGTTACACATCCAGATCAAATTAAATTAGTACAGTGTCATTGACCTTTGATTTTTGTTTTTTATTTCAATTGAGGATGTTATCTATACTAAAATATAAAGCAGATGTTTGTTTGTTTTTTAAACATGCTAATCTATGAAACTACCAGTGAGATTTCAATAATTCATTTTGTGTATGATAGCCCAGTTCGTAAGAAAGGTTTATAGGCTATGTAACTTCACGCTACTGGCGACAGGAGCAAAACAGTAAGCGCAGTCGCGAGTGAAACTGCATCGCGGAAATATATATTGCCCGTTCTTATTATATGACTTGTTATAGTTGTAATTAGAAGGTACTTTAATCTCTAGTATTCTAAAATGTTTGTTTGTGATATACTCTTGTTATAGTCCATATTTCTATTTACATGGTTTGGAAATCTCAATTAGAATATGAGAGATTCTGCTGTTAACTATTTTACTGACATGATGTTCTGCTTCCAGGTCTTTTGATAGTCTCACAGCAGATTTGACAAGGGTTTTAGTTGACAATGTAACTCTACCAAGTGGTGTAAGGACAATATATTCACTTGAGGGTAGGAAAGTAAGTTGTAATAATAATAATTATGATAATATATATTTATGTTAGAAAAAGTGTGTAATAAATGTTATTATTTACAGATAGGCAAACTGGATGATCTAGAAGATGGGCAATCATATGTTTGTAGTGGTTTCGGTGAGCCCTTTAAAAGGCTAGATTATGAGGCCAGTGCTGTAACCCCTCAATCATTCAGGCTAAGTGGTCCAGAGTCTTTGAGTGATAGCTCAAGTCCATCACCAGCAAGGGCTAATAATAGACTGTCCCGATATTTGCAGGTATATTTTATTTAAAAGTGAAATTAAATTATTTAGACAATTAAAACTAATCATAATCTTCATTACTTGAATAGCATAGAAATTCATATTATGCAAGCAGTATTGCTTGCATGCTGGTTTGCACTTAAATCAACAACAATTTGTTGTCCGATGCCTAACATTCTTATGCCCTTTTTTACAAGAAGCCTTTAACTTACTTAATAATAACCTGGGCCCTAAGTCTGCTATCACAATAGTGTCAGAATGGTCCATCATTGATCTCTTATTGGTTGAAACTTGTCAAAATCAACCATTATAAGATCAATGATCGACTACTGTGATAGCAGACTTAGGCCAGGGGTTTAAAAATATGCATATGACATATTTTTACTCTATAGCCACTGCATGGTTATCCATAAGGAGAGGCACTCTGCTAATGTTATCATTTTCATCATATTAGTATCATGAAACCATCCTTAAAATGATATCAGATCTGTAAGGTTATCAAAATTAAGTACACATGCTTATCACATGTGACTCATGTGTATCTACCAATAAATGAAACACTTGACTACAGGTTTTATATTCTAACATCAAAACTATGATTTATAAAAGGTACATACATTATTTTAGTAGTAGATAGTAGTAGCAAGCAGAAGTGCCAGTAAAATGGACCTTTAACAGTTCTTTCGTTATAAGGCAGAACGTCATAAGTGTATGAAACAAGCTATAGAAAAACAATTCTTATTTGTTTAACTTAAAATTCACATTCTATCACAATCTTAATCAAAAACACATACTTCTGAGATCTCCTAAAATATACTCGTACTACACCTAGACATTAGTATATTTTACAAATGGTACAAATTTCAGGCAAATGGTAGTGCAACTACTGGCAACGGGACAGCAAGGGTGAGCCCAGCTGGTGACAACGTAGTCCGCCCACGCATTGTTACGATCATTAGAAATGGAGTCAAACCTCGTAAGGTAATAAAACCTACACACACTATGATTTGGAAAATGAACAGAGTCTGATGACAGGAAAAACATGGTGTATATCTTTAGTCAATTTTACTCTGAACATTAGTTTTAAATATTGATTAACGGTAGAAGCGCTAAACATTTCTTATTTTCATATTTTGTATTACTAGCTGCATCCTACGACTTGGTCCACGCCTAAAATGTGATATGTCTTCCTCGGGAACTTGACCGATTTTCGTGATAAAAGTAGCCTTTTGTCCGTCTCCGGCACCGAATCTATATACATACCAATTTTCATCTAAATTGGTTTAGCCGTTTAGGCGCTAAGTAGTAACAAACTCACCCACATACACACAAACTTTCGCATTTATAATATTAGGATTTAGGATACATTGTTTATTTACAAATAGCAACTGGCGCCGTGGGAGTTTATTTCATTTTATTCGTAGAAACTACAAAGTCATTAATATGTAAAACGCCATCAATAACAATTTACGACATTGTTATTAAATATTACATATCGTCATAGTCGTAGAATAGTGGCGGATGACATTCATTAAACTTTACAGGGCAGCCCTTTTCAAAATTATGAGTTACCTAACAAAACCGTCAGTTTACCGACTGATTAATTTAAAATCCAAAATACATGTCATTTTTTTTATATGTAGTAATAATATTTAGATATTGTTGTATCCAAATATGATAAAAAGTAAATTTTGTATTTTTACAAAACCGTCATTATACCTACTATACTACGATCATGACGATATGCAAGCTCAATAATTGATCTTCTCTCTCATGATTAATTTAATTGTGCCTATTTACAATGCATTGTTGACTATTGTTTTATTATTGTGTAGAAAACTTGTGTTGTTGACATTAGTGAGTTTGAGACTTGATTGCGTACATACAGATAGACATCACCTAACGCTCTTTGACTACATTTGTGTAATACAGTAAGCATAGGGTGTGTTTTCATTGACGTGGAGTGGATGGTGAATCACAACATTTTCACTGATACGAAGTGGAGTTTTTGAACACTGTGATTGGCCAATTCACGGTCCGCTGCTGTCCACACTGCCCAGCTCCGCGTTAATGGATTTTTATTGACACAATCAGTGTTCGAAATCTCCACTTCGCGTCAGTGGAAACGCACCCTTAGGCAGTTTCAATACTAGGAAAACATAAGGATCGTCAAATGTGAATGAACTCCAGTTGACCATTTACTATCTTAGTATTTATACAACTGCCAAAAAACTGGGAAATGTTTTTAAGTGCAGTACCTAGTATAGTGTGTAATATTGATCGACTGTGAATGAGATGTTGTTAGATTTGTTTTTAATACCAAAATCGCATCAGGCATGTTTTGGACAGTTACCTTTGTTCTTGTTATTTTTTCTATGCTAACTACAATGTAAGGCGACAGCAGGCACCGTAAATTTTAGATCCCCGTCTCTGCAAAAAAATCCGCATTCCATATCTAAACTTTCATTTGCAGGTATGCAGACTATTACTGAACAAACGCAACAGCCCAACGTTAGAGCACGCGTTGGCTGCCATTACAGAATGTGTAAAACTAGATACCGGATGTGTTCGAAAAGTCTTTACTAGAACCGGAAGTGCGGTCACAGGTTTACATCAGTTTTTCGACGCCGAAGATGTATTCTTTGCTTATGGGAACGAAAGGTGATTAGAATAATTTAATAATCGTTGCTATTGACTGAATAGTAAAATGTAGGATATCTGATATATGACGTGAATTCGCAGGGTCAATCAAGAAGATTTCGAATTGGAATTTGAAGAAAATAAGGCTGTGCTACAATGTAGAAAAACCCCCATTTCCAGAAATTCAAGGTAGGTTTATTACCTTAAAGGTATTTTTGTTAGTTATTGTGGTGGCAACCTGAGAAGCTCCATTGATTAGTATATCTGCTCATTAACCTTTGAAGTGTTAAAGAGCCTACCATTATCTAAACATTGCCTAAAACAAAATTAAAAGAAAGAAACCCATTTTGTTTCGTGCCGACACGCTACATTGCAATATTATATACTTACACTACTAGCTGCGTCGCACGATTTTGCTCGTGCGTAAAATATGTTTTGTTGTATCCGTCGCGGACCTGACTGATTTTCGGAATAAAGCCTATATCCGTTTCCGACACCGAATCTATCTGCATATCAATTCTCATTGAAATCGATTAAGGCGTTTAGGCGCTGAGTGATAACAAACACACACAACTTTCACATTTATAATAAATACTAGAAGCGCTCCACGGCTTCGCCCGCGCGTAAAATATGTTTTGTTGTATCCCTCGGGAACCAGACCGATATTCGGGATAAAAAGTAGCCTATGTCCGTCTCCGGCACTGAATCTATTTACATACCAATTTTCATCGAAATCGGTTAGGTGCTGAGTGGTAACAAACACACACACACACACACACGCACACACAATTTTCGCATTTATAATATTAATAGGATTAGGATACGTACCTATCTAATGACAGACAGCTCATTATGTTATTTGTTGTGTTTATAGTTGGTAAATGTTAAAATCTATTCATTAAGTCATGTATGCTGTAGAGCGTGCCAAAGGAATAGACATATTATATATCCACATACATATATAGGTACATACATACATTACCCTTCTTGACTTTGGCAGTCGGGCAAGAACTGGAACTAGTTTATGAGGAATCTATGGGAATCTCAACCTTCCAACAGGAGCAAAAAACTATTTCGATAGTGTTGTTCTTGTTTGACTGTAGGATTAGAGTACACTCACAGGCACATATCGAACTATCATTTTGGCACATATTATTGAAGGAATTGGTCAAGATGGCAAAACATGTGGAGGGCGTATTTCCAGCAGTAGACGTCTTTCAGCTGATATGATGATGATGATGAGTAAAGAAATTGACTGAGTGTTGATTAAAACAGAAACGTCACATAGGCGACTCGCCACCGACCAACGTCTATTCTCTCGTCGAGCCTACGGTAGGCTGTGTCACAGCCACGAAAAGAAGTATTCCACAGGCAGACGCGCCATAGATCGTCTCCAATCGACGCAAAGGCCTGTATGGTATGATTGATGTAGGAGCGGTCCTAAACCGCGCATGCCGGTAAAGGCGGGCGGCGGCGCGGCGCGCGCGGCCAGTGCGGCGGGCGCGGGCGCGGCGGGCGACAGCGCGCCGGAGCTCGACGCGCCGCTCTTACCGCAGCCGCTGCGACTCAAGTACAGCGTCGGAAGGATCATAGGTATGTCAAACTTTTATTTCTTTATTTAAAAAGCAAGAAGAAATATTTAAGTACAAACACAAATATTTGTCATTGGAATCGATCCCACATTACTCAAGAAAATAGCAAAGACTATTTAACCGCCCGACCTCTTAGTTATTGGCGTACAGAAAATTATTATTGAGGTCATGATGATAGTAGACCGAATTAGAACAGACGCCTGGTACTCGCCAGAGGTAATTTAAATTACCTCTCGATCTAGACGTTCGACTATGGATACAAAAATTCGAAACCGATTGAATAAAAGGGCAAGCACTTTTAATATACCAGCTCTTGGGTTGTCACTCGTAATATACCAAACGGTACAGGACAATTCTTTTCATTTATCACAAAACTGCCATATTTTTTTTTTAGCAGTTCGGTATTATTAACTGATACTTACAGTGAACTAAACTATGTTGTGGCTTCCATTTTATGTGTTAATATTTCATTGGTGCTTATTAATTTGGAATTTACTTAATCATACATTTTGTTCTTGGCAAGGGCGGCATCAAAATAATAAAAAAAAAATTAAGGGTGGATTAGTTAATGTTGCGCCAAATCTATATAAGTATTTTAATTCCTTAAGATAACAACATATTAAGTATTGCATATTTCATTCTTGAAAATCATAGTCATTACCATTTGTCGTGTCGCTAATAGGTGATGGCAACTTCGCTGTTGTTCGGATATGTAAAGACAAGACTACTGGGCAAGAATATGCTCTCAAAGTTATCGATAAAGCCAAATGCAAAGGCAAGGAACACTACGTCGAGGCTGAGGTAAATATGTCTATAACTGCTTTCCTATTATTTTAATACTAGTTAGTACAAGAGCTTCTACTAGTTTTTAGACTGTAATTGTAAAATATATTATAAGAGACAATTATGACATACTGCATCTGTTTATAGAATAGAGAAGATATTTTGCACCTTCATTATGCCTTTAGACCTTTGTTTATGCGTTGCCAACAAATTTATAAATAAAGCTACTTATTAAAATATTTAAAATGACTATTTCCTCTACAGGTTCGAGTGATGAGAAAACTTTGCCACCCGCGTATTGTGTCGCTCGTTGAGGAACAGGATAGTCCTGAATGGCTCTTCCTAATTATGGAATTAGTCAGCGGTGTGTTTTCTATGTCTTATGTAATCTATCACTCCATCATTAACAATACTTCAGTGAAAACTTAATAAAACATGGCTTCATTTTTCACAGTCCACTTGAATCTTATTTATATTTTTAGGTGGAGACTTGTTTGATAGTATTGCGGCCGCTTCCAAATTCTCTGAGCCCCAAGCGCGTTTGCTAATCGGCCACTTAACATCCGCTATCGCATATCTACACTCGCTTTCTATAGTGCATCGTGACATCAAACCCGAAAATCTATTGGTAAGCGTAATCAGCCAGTGGGCGGAGCAGGTACATTGATTATTCGTATTTGTATGATGATATTGTCATAACATGGACATGCCTTTTTGCCGTGAGTTTTGATATTTATTTTTTGCTGCATACTTAACATAAAACGACAAATTTTGTCTTGCCCGTTAAGTTTTATTTGTGAACAAACTTTTCAAATCTACAAGTTTGTACGGAAGCCTTGGTACACGAATCAAACTCGCATTGCACGATTTTAAGTTTGCTCTCGTATGAATAAAGCTTGTGAGTTAATGTGTAAAAATTAACAGATTTCTACTTTTTATCCTACACAAAAAATCATCTGACGACTTTGACTACTGAGTATTGATAAAAATTGAATAAAAAAGTGCACGTAATTAATTAAATCATTTATTGTTAATGCAATGATTATTATAAGAATTATTTGTATCAAACGTAACTAATGTGTTATATAATAATATTATTATAACACAAGGTTACGTTTTTTACAACTCAATAAATAAAGAAGCGTTCTCAACGGACCGAAGTCATTGATTACCTAGCCATTTTATTCTTTGTTAGGCTTTACATCAGTTTTTTTTATTTAGTCGAAAGTTGTCGAAAGTGTTAAGAAAACTTGTCATATTAATAATTTTGAATTTCCGGCGGCATGTCCATATTTTTAGATACCTTTTCAATCAATGATCTAAATCTATCTACCTGCTTCGGCCATCGGTAATCACTAACTCACATTAAATACTATTGTCATCTAAAAATTCATACAGAATATTATTAAATTTTAAAACATTAATTCTGCCATAATCTCTGAACTAAAAACACTTTAAAGTTTACTTGTATTTTTATATCATTGCCTCTTTCATAATAACATACTTAATAAAATCGCGTTGTTTACTGTATATTAGGATTTATATTTACCTAGTCGTGAATTTTATTCATGTGAAATATATTTAAAAGAAGCATAAGTCAAATTAAGGCTTTTCAGAATTGTCGATCTTGTGATGATTGCTAGATCGTATCGTACTTCTTACTTTACGTTACTAACAATAAGGTTGCAATTTATAGGTAGAGGTGGGCTTGGATGGCAGCATACGTGGGTTAAAGCTGGCTGACTTCGGCTTGGCCGTGGAGGTATGGAGACCTCTTCATGCTGTCTGCGGAACACCAACATACGTAGCTCCTGAAATATTACTCGAGACAGGATACGGATTAAAGGTACGATTATATTTATCTTTCACATTTCTTGGTATTCCCTTAGTTTCGTCTCTTACGACTTAATAACGTTTATCTATATTGTTATACGGCCTCAAAACTTTATTGGACATTTGGACATTGAAATTAAGTAAAATATAAGCTTATTGTTTATCAGATCATTTATACAAGTGATAGACAAAACAATTAATAATATGTAAATGAGCTAAGGTAACGGTAAACAAATATAACATATTTTAATTTTAGAAATAGTATAAACTTTCGGGTCAACCAAAAGCTATTTTGGCATATGGTCAGAAAAGCCGAGGTAAAGCAGGAGATTCGAAGGTAAGAATAATAAGAGAACGATGAACTTTAGAATGAACGGAAAAGATATTTCGAAAGCCTGTTTGAACATGAGAAAGTAGGAGAGGATTGTAGTAGTGAAGCTGAAAATGAAATTGGGTTAGAGAATGAGATAAATATGGATGAAATTATTAATGCGTTAAAAGCTGTGAAAGATGGTAAGTCAGCAGGACGTAATGAAATAACGGCAGAAATGCTCAAGGAAAGTGGAGGAAACATCGCGAGCCTGTTGTGCTTATTATATAACAAATGTTAGCGGTCCGGTATTGTATTGATTGATGTGGGGCTGTTATTGTGCCACTATATAAATGCAAAGGGTCAAAGCAGGAATGCAAGAACTACCGCGGCATTAGCCTTCTAGGCCTAGTAAGTAAACTATGTAAAGATTTTGATTGAACGAATGATATATGTATGACTCAGAAGAAAATATGGGATGTGCAAGCAGGATTTAGAAAAGGAATGAACAAAACACAATCATCAACATGACTGAAAGATTAGAACACTAATAAAACTGCTTTTAAGTTACAATTTGTTATGTGTATAGGTTACCTAAGTCTTGTATAATTCTACAACGCATTTTATTACGTCTCGCGCGCGTGTTAGGTAGTAGGTACGCCTTCTTTAGGTACTATTGAATTACGGAGAGCGGAGTAATGATCATTGAATTAAACAGATTTCAATTTTGATTCCTATGTCTGCTGCTTTTTTGAAGATTTGCAGTCCTGAATATTACTCAGTACTGAAATTTTACACAAAGATTTTCTTTTACCGTTTATCACCTAGTTTATTTAAATGAAGTATTGACTCCGCAATTTGTGCTCCATAGCTTACCTAAGGTTATCCTTTACCAGACTATCAGTCATAAACTCATAATATATGAAATAACCTACGAAAGTTTAAAGAGAACTGTTTTGACATTTATCTTGTTTCATACAGATCGACGTATGGGCGGCAGGTGTAATTCTATACATTCTGCTATGTGGGTTCCCGCCGTTCTCTTCGCCCGACGGTGACCAAGAGAAGCTGTTCGACGCCATACTGTCTGCGCGGCTCGAGTTCCCCGCGCCGCACTGGGAGCGCGTGTCGGCGGGCGCCATCGACCTCGTGGCCAACATGCTGCGTCCACAACCAGACTTACGCTTCGCCGCAGAAGACGTTCTCGACCATGCTTGGATGGCGGTAAGCTGTAATGCATTACTTCAACTTAAGTGCCGCGATTATCGATACATTCTATGTACACTGTTGTAATCACTTCAAAACCAAATAGTGTGTATTGTGTTGATCATGGTAGCAACCGATTAGTATCAACCGATAGCCGATAGTAGATAACCGATAGTAGCAACCGATTATAATTATTCTTATAGTATTTTAATATAATGTTAAAGATGTGTACTACTATAGATAATAATTACGGTGATGAAGTTAATTGACTGGTTGCAGGATGACTACGACGAAAGCTGCGACTTCCGCACGTGGTACGACGAGGACTCGTCATAGCTGGGCGAGCCCCGCCGCCCCTCGGTGTCGGCGCCCTTGTGACGACGCGTTACACTCGACTTATCCTCAAACTACGCTATCGCTTTAGCGTGTAGTGCTGTTCACACAGCAATATATACCTTTCGATATGTTAACACCAATACCAAAGTTATTATTTAACATAATATGTTACTTAAGATACTGCATGCATAGTTTGTTTATTTATATATTGTTTGGTGCGAACTCCGGTGCAGTATTATTGTTTTGGTTTTGAATTATTGTGTTATCTTTTTACTATAAGACAAATTCTTCAAATTATATCCTTGCAGCGAAATAAATAACGTAGGGGTTAAATATCAATGGCCGTATATTTTTGTAATGTTTATCAAAAGCGGCGTACTGTTACTCCTAGAATCATATTAGGGTTAGCATCCTTGCCAAAATTATAAATATGAACTTCGCGTGCACATCCACGAGCCCAAAACTGTAACAAACATTTTCAAAACTTAAACGCTGCTTATAATTATATACTCGTTCGTTATTAATTGTTTGCCAACCAGTGAATACATGATTAATATATTTCGCTTAATAAGACTCAATTCAAACCGAAACGGCAGTGGCTGGCGGAGAATCGGCAAACAGCTTGTGTCAAAATTTTTATTATATAATAAATAGTAACAGTAGAGCCCGAGTTTCCCTTTTCTCATCTAATATATCTCGCTCTCTCTGTCGTAAATTTTATTGCATTTCGTCGCTTGGACCGAATAATAGATGTGACCTGCCTCGCACCGCGACACATACTCACAGCACTCTCTGTATCGGTCGCTGTCGTTTAGGTGTAAATTGAGCCTAAATCTGACATTTCTAAAGATCTCTGGCTTTCTCTTACTGCTTATTAGCCGTTCAATTAAAGATTGAAAGTACTAGTTTTTAGTGAATTTATAATATTTATGAATGAATATTTTTATTTTACGATAACATTCTGTAATATACGAGTAATAATATATCTTATTTAATTATTTGAATGAATTCATATTTACAAGCGTACACGCAAGTTAATTGTAATAATTTTTGTATAATATGAATTGCTTGTAGGCATATCCTTGCTATTGCTTCTATCGTATATCATATCATCTATATTTGTTGTTAGTAACATTCCCCTCTTGTAGAAAGAAATCAATTATTATTGACCACACATAATACATAGACCAATGATTCCTTTGTGTATTATGAAAATGAACTGCAAAAATGGTGCTAGCGACAGCGATAATATAAATGTAGTTAAGTCTAATAAATTATAATGTCCTTCCTTTTCTTTCTATGATTGATTAAATTACTGTTTCAATTTGTCCAGTGGCGATTCTATAAGAACCGACACGAATATCATAAGTTAGCTAAATAATAGCTTTTCAGTTAATTTTAAATTAAGACTAGAAAAATATGATTACAGTAATAAGGCATTGAAATTAGTTGATCCTGTTGCAGCACAAGTATGGATATGCAGTTATAATTTATCAGAGCCTTGACACGCTAAGCGCTGAAGCTATGACATATTTGTAATACTTAATTATGTAAGTGCCAAATTTATTTCATGTCATTGCTTGTATCTGTTATCCTAATTCAGGTCGCAGCAATCAATGTTCCTCTCGAATAATGTAATTATTTTACTATCAGTTAGGTTATATTCATATAATATAATAATAGTGTTAATATATCACTGAGCAATACACCAAATGGAAACCATATTAGACTGTAATACATTCCTTCACAGTATGACAAAGTGACAGTATAGATATTCATTACTCTGTATTGAAACACGCGAAAGAAGTTCTTCAAGTATATACCCATGCAGTGTTCTCATTTTGTATTTCGTGGTCTTTGTATTGGAAAGTTTTATGGAATTTTATAAAGAAATTTTACTGTTGTGAATTTTACACAACTGGATTTGCCTAAGTAGATACCCCAATTCGAAAGTGGATTTACCATGAACGAAATAAATATATCATTAAATGTGTAAAAATGCAAACATTGAATATATTTTGTTTATTTATCTACGAAATTTAAACAGTTGCAATCATTGCATGTCAGTTATAGTGATTCATAAAATTTTATAATGCATTTAGACATGATTATGTTTCATTGAGTAAATGAGAGAAATAAATAAATTTATAAAAAGCTTTATTATGTCTGTTTTTTAATGAACCTTCGTCAATCCACATCAAAACATACTTAATTATATAATTCTTATGGTAAGTGTAAGAATGTAGGAGTCTAATTTGACCTTACAGCTGATGACAACTCTGGATTACCAGATACAATAAAAAAAAAATAAGAGTGGCTCAAGAATCTGTCAGTCACAATTTCAATAATTTTTGTATGCATATATCGCCTCTTCGCATAAGTGTACAATCTCCAAAAAAAATCAAAATTGAGTTCTTCTTCTCCCTGTATGGCAACTGAGCCGACGATTGTGTCAGCTATTTCTGCCAGCGTCAAGTGTAAAATAATATACTAGTTGATGATTTTAATGGTATAATACAATGATAAAAATAGAAAAAATGTGGAGGCAACGGTTGATATTACCAGAATCTTTCTCTTATTTTGACAAAAGAGCGTAGTTCAACAAAAACTCGCTAGATGGCGCATTGTTTAGTTTTAAATTGGCCGAAGTGAGAACTTGCATCGCGCGAATACTATTCAACTTTTAGTTACGTACACTCACAGAGTACTGTTACGTTCAAACGACCGAGCAGTGCACGCGTTGTGTCTCTTCAAAAGTGTACAAAAACGAAAATTTGACCCTAAGGTAAGCATTCTATTTCATTAGTATTATACAATCTCAAAATTATACACTTAATGCTATAAACGTGTAGAAAAGTTTGAACCAATTCTTCCTTTAAAATTGTATAATTATGTAATTGTAGTTTTTGTGATAAAATATGAATAATACTGTCCTGATCTTTACCATTAAAACTATGTTTTTTCTAAATTGTATACTGTTTTAGATATTTTTTGTGCAAAGTTATGTTCTAATTTAAAATTGTCTACTTTTTATCATAAATCTGACGTCAGAAATAGTTTAATCCCGAAAATGTTTACTTTTTAATAAATAAATGTAAGATTATTTTGATTTTCGTTAATATTGGCTATTTTACTATCTATGATTTCACTGTGATTCTGAAACAGAGCGACTTGCTTCAACGAGTTTGGTGACGTAACTGCGACGGATGGTCGGTTCGGTAGAGATGAGACGTATTTACGCTACCAGGTTTTAAAACCAGGGTTTCGCTTTGAAGTACGGCGCCCTGGTACGAGTAGACAATACTTGCAAGTATTAAAGTATGTGCTTTATGGCGAACGCGCGATAGCATAGCATAGAAAAACGATTCATATTTCAATGTAGATAAAAAACACACTCGTATTTTGTGAATAATAAATACTTTGATCTTCAAAGTATTTTTTTATATTACGAATTTGCTCCTTACCTTACTAGGAATACAGGTTGAATTTCTATGCAAGTATTTTAGGTAAGACGCTCGCGTCCAATACTTGCAAGTATGAAAGTAAGTGCTTTAAGGCGAACGATAGCATAGCATAGAAAAATGATTCATATTTCAATGTAGATAAGAAACACACTCGTACTTTGTTTATAATAAATACTTTTATCTTCAAAGTATTTTTTTATTTGTACGAATTTGTTCCTTACCTTACTGGGAATACAGGTTGAATTCCTATGCAAGTATTTTAGGTAAGGCGCTCGCGTCCAGCGTGGTAGGTGAGACGGGAGCGGGTTGCTCCCGCGGGTTGCATACTCGAACCCGACCATTAGCGGGTGGGACGACAAATACTTTCAAGTATTTTAAAACCTGGTTTTTGATCCTCGTATTTTTACGTACTTGTACTTAGAAGCCCTGGTATTGAATTTTGCAAGTATATCTCATCGCTAATGGTCGGTGGCGAGTTGCCGCGCGTTCCTCTCTTAGATAGGTACAAAACGAGATAGCTAAAAGCTAGCCGTCGCGCGTCGCGTCCGACTGTCCATTGTAGTGCCGGCTCTAATTGTGTTTTAAAATGTTTTCATTATTTTTTCAGATTCAATTAAATGCTTTTGAAATGGCGCAAAGAAGTAAATTTTTAGAGAGCTTGAAAAAAATATAATTACTCGGAAAGAAATAAATGTTCCGCCTAGTGCTGATTCTGAAGTGGAATCAATGGACATACTTCATGAAAATAACTCACAATATGTAATAAGTCAAAACTTAGGTATATGTTCTAAATTAGGTACTAAGTATTATTAATGAGATTGTATTTTACTTAGGTATTTATTATTTTTCATTGTCAGGTTTACAGGACGATTTACAGGAAACGACCGAAAATCCCCAGGATGGTTTACTGGAATCGAACGAAAATTCCCAGGAGGGTTTACAGGAATCGAACGAAAATCTCCAGGAGGGTTTACAAGAAACGAACGAAAATCCCCAGGAGGGTTTACAGGAAACGAATGGAAATTCAGATTTACAAGAACAATGTATTGTACCAGAAATTAACGCTTCAGAGATGCAACAACTTCAGAAAATTGGTAAGATATGAGAGTAGAACATTTCTGCCTGCATTTGTCTCCAAATGCAGGCAGAAATGTTCTACTCTCATTTTGGAGGAAAAAGGGAAAAATTTTTGATGCATATTTTGCTTTACCAGATGCACTATATAAACGTCATTTTATTGCCAATTGCATTGAAAAGATTAAGCCTAAATATGTGTACAAATCTAGCCATAGGCCACGCAAAAATAATTTAAAAATTTTCTTGAATGATGGCAATAATCAAAAAATTCGTGTTTGTCAAAAGTTTTACTTAAATACACTTGATATTTCCTTATCAATAATTAGAACAGTGCTAGATAAGCTGTTTGTAAATGACAACTCAGTGCCGATGCTCGATGACCGAAGAGGCAAACACGAACATCATCACCGGGTTGAGGATTCATTAAAAGACAGCGCTAGAGAATTCATTAGAAACATACCAAAAATAGAAAGTCACTACGTTCGCGCTAATACTAGTCGAGAGTATATAATAATAATATAATAATAATATTCTACCACATGCACACAGCGCCATTTAGCCCCAAATTAAGCAATTATATTTGCTTGTGTTATGGGTACTAAACAACTGATATACTACTTATATACTTTTTTTTTTTGTAAATACATACATATTATAGATAAATTACACCCAGACACAGAACAAACAATCATGCTCATCACACAAAGGTTTGTCCTGGGTGGGAATCGAACCCACGACCTCCGGCTTAGCAGTCAGGGTCACTAACCACTAGACCAACAGGCCAGTCAAAATATAGATGGAGGCAGAAATTTGACTGATATTTACAAGGATTATGTTAAATTGTGCACAGAAAAAAAAGAGAGCCATATTAACTACGTAATGTTCCATAAAATTTTTAACACGAGTTTAATATTATTTTTTTCACTCCGAAGAAAGATGCTTGTGAAGATTGTACTGCCTATAATAATGCATTAGACTCTCAGAAGGAAGAAATGAAAGACCATTATGAAAACCACCTGAAGAAAAAAGAATTGTCACGAATCGAAAAAGGGAACGATAAAACAGAGGCCCAAAGTAAATCATCGTTAATTGTTGCGGTTTACGACTTACAAGCGTCGTTGTCATGTCCAAAAGGCGAAATTTCAACATTTTATTACGTATCAAAATTGAATTCTTACAACTTTACTATCTATGATTTGAAAACAAAAGATGTAGAATGTTACTTTTGGCACGAACAGCAAGGCATTAAAGACGCGAATGAAATTGCAACCTGTGTTTTTAATTATGTTGTATCTATATGTACGAGAGTAAATAAATAAAGTTTTAAATAAAGTAAATGAAGACGTTGATATAATTTTTTACAGCGATAATTGTACAGGTCAACAAAAGAACAAATTTATAATAAGTATGTACATGCATGCGGTAGCAACGATTCCTAATCTTAAATCAATAACGCATAAGTTCCTGATTAAAGGACATACTCAAAATGAAAATGATTCGGCCGGATTCGGTTATTGAGAGAAATATAAAAAAATCACTTAGATCTGGGCCAATATACAGCCCAGATCAGTATGTTTCATTGATCAGAACAGCAAAAAAGACTGGGAAGTCTTACAAAGTTAACGAATTAAATTACACTCAATTTAAAGATTTCAAAACTCTTTGTAGTGATGTAGGGCGCAATTTTAATAAAAATACCAATAATGAAACGATAAAGATGAATGACGTAAAAATTTTCAAATTCAATAAGGAAAATCGTGGTTGCTTTTTTTATAAAACTTCCTATAGTCAAGAAGATTTTAAAATGGTAAAGGTTGGACCCACCACTGCAAAAGGTCTTTGAGATAATTACCGTTTTAAAGCAGTATATAACGCGCCAATTAAAATTTCCGATCAGAAAAAACGAGATTTATTAGGTTTAGTTAATAAGAAAACTATTCCCGAATATTATCGTCCATTTTATGAAAATCTATAATCTTTATAAAATAGACGATAATTTAAAATAGAACAGAATACAAATTGAGTTGATTCTTTTCATTTAATTTTCTTGTTTTGCATTTTTTAAATTAATACTATACTATTTTTTAAATTTAACTTTAATATTTTATATTAAGTACCTACTAAATTATTATGTATAAATAATACTCAGAAGACTGGATATAGTTACTAGTAATTG
Source organism: Parascotia fuliginaria (assembly GCA_963082885.1). Lineage (NCBI taxonomy): Eukaryota > Metazoa > Arthropoda > Insecta > Lepidoptera > Erebidae > Parascotia > Parascotia fuliginaria. Next base: position 8,958,800 of record OY720173.1, on the reverse strand, counting down.
AAAAAACATAACTTTAATGCAGTCAATCAATAAGACTGAAATACCTTGGTTAACAAGTTCCTAATTTAGTGCCATGTACTTAGTGATTAACGTGATTTAATCAACCACTTAATTTCATTTTATATTATCTTATTTTTGGAGCCACTTTGTTTTAGTTTTATAAGTTTTAGTTCATATTTAGTATAATAATGACATAACTGTACTGAAATAAATAAATATTTCATAAAATATTAGTGTTTTATTGCGAAAAATATTGTCTTTCCTAAAATTTAATCAGATTTAATAATAAAGAATAATAAAAGAAAAAATAATAAGTTGAATATTTATGTTCAAATTAAATCGTAAAAATTAAGCAACATTTTATCTTGAAAAGTATATAAACTCAAACGATAATTTTTTTGACCTATCTTTCGGCTACTATTTAATAAAATTAATATATAATTTTAACTTACTTTGAAAGACAGATACTGTAACTAGCAAAAAATAAAAAAATAAGTGTTGAAAAGATTATTATCATTGGAAATATTACACGTTAAACCTTTAAAACACTCTCCTGTAAAATTTGTAACTTTTGAGACTATACACTTTTAATGCGAAGAGGCGATATGTAAATGATGGATGGTCAAAGGTTCAGTGGCATCATTTAAGTACATAACCACTTAATAAGAAGCCACTGGATCCATTCATTGTAACTTCTGGATGTGTTCTTTCTGGCAATACCTGAAAAATACACAATATAGTATTGAAATAACACTGCCTACACTTCCCAATGAATTGTCACAGTTTACTGTTTTACTGCTGCTGATTGCAGAATTAATTCTAGCTTCAATGTAAATAGTATTCATAACCAACCTGATAATTCCTTAGCCAATTAGATGTAAGTTTTAGGGCAGCTACATTGGCTTTAGACTTTAGTGTCATATAAAGATGTTGTAGAGGTTCTGCAACACTATAATATACTACAAATGGCCTACCAGGTTTCACAAATGTTACCAATTCATTAAAAATGTTGTGGGGCTCTTCTTTACATACTATTACTAAGGAATCCATTTTGCCATGAAGTATATCTGATGCTGCAATGTTATCAAAGTGCCATCTTGGCTTCTTACCATCCTTGGGTTTATCAGGACTTACTTTTGTTTCTATGTTATCATTTTCAATGGCATCTTGGTCAATTTCTTGTTTCTGTTTTTTGACTACATGCTCTATAACATCATTTGATTTTCGTTTCAATACATTTTCCTCAGTACTAACTTCACTGATATCAGTATTATTAGTGTCACATCCTTGATGGAATTGCCGTAATGCTGAATAAACATTAACTGAGATGCATCTGTTTGTTTGTTCTTCATCAAAGTTCATAGCAAGTAGAGCCTGTTTCTGTGACATATTGCCTGGATGCATGTTTACTAATTTTCCATTCGTTTTTGGTCCTATCACGCTTAGTAGAGCAGCAGCCATTAAGCCATTAGAGCCTGAATCATATAACAAATGATTTCCTCCAGAATGAATATTGGAGAGTGTGATAATTTGTGACAATGTGTCTATTCTCAAATTTTGAATTTTACCTGGTTCTAACCTATACATTACCTCACTTATGATTCTTAAGTTAGGTTTTAGAACTTGGAAATATTCAAAATATTTCTTCTCTTTCTTTTTCAAGTATTTGTCTTGTGAAAACTCAGTTTTATTATGAAATGTCTTGGAGTTACTGATTAATGTTTCTACAATATCAGATGCTTTAGATGAATCACTCTTCAAGGTATCAATTTCAGCTGCAGTCAGCTTTTGTGAGCGTCCATCATCTATTATGTTCCTATTGTCATTTCCAGACACTTTTATATCAATTTCATCTTTCAAATTTACTGCTTCTTCTGCTAATTCCACAGAATATTCTTTATTTCTCTTATTAGTTTTTGGTATTAACTTAAATACAGAAAAATATGGACAGCCCTCAATACCTTTTAAATTGACTGTATCTCTACCCAGACTAATTGTAGAGTCACTTTTATTGTACTTGTGAAGCTTTTTGTAATTCTGCTTTTGAATTACGATGTATTCACCAATTTTTATGGCCTGGTTGGACATTGTAAAGAAAGTTAAAAACTAAATAGGTTAGAAGGTACGTATTAAAGATGTGATAAAAATATTAACGTATTGTATAAGCTATTGCATGGTAATAAACACCACAGAATAAGTAGAGAACAAGTTCTAAACACTTTGTAGTAGAATAGAACAATGATCTTGATAAATCTTTAAACTATTTTACATCAAAGTGGCTCCGGCTGGTTTGCGCGAATGACACAAATTCACAATGACACTGTTTGTTGACATTGACAGTGACATTATAGACTTTTCAAAATTGATGACAGGAACATTTTTTATTATCGGGTCCATCTTTTGTTTTCACAGAAGATGGTTGTCATTTAATTTCATCCACATTTTTCTATTTTTATCATTGTAATATACCATTAATATCATCAACAAGAATATTATTCTAAACTTGACGCTGGCAGAAATAGCTGACACAATCGTCGGCTCTGTTGCCAAAAAAAAAGGAGAAGAAGAAGAAGTACTTTAGTTTACTCATTTTTATTTTACAAATTAGACCATTTTTCTAATGGTCAAACAAACGATTAAATAATTAGGATGCACGAATTTGCGGACTGTTTCAGCGACAATAAACTAGTTTTTTTTTTACTCTTAGTTTCAGAGTCCAATAACTAATAAAATATACTAGCGACCCGCCCCGGCTTCGCACAGGTATTAGGCTGATACTAAATATACTACGTAAATTTACGGTATGTCTTTTTTGTCATTAACCAAATACAAACATGTTTTCTATAGAGGCCGGCGGCTCCCAGCCGGTATAAACCGCCGCAACCGCTATGTCCCTGGATTACATTAGAAACCTCTAAAATTACCAGTGTAGTATATTTTGCTCGTATTATACATATAAACATATATTATACATATTGACTGCACCGTTGGTCTAGTGGTTAGTGTAACTGACTGCGACGCCGGGAGTCGTGGGTTCGATTCCCGCGGTAGACAAATATTAGTGTGATGAACATTTGTATTTGTCTTCAGTCTGGGTGTTCCCTATGTATTTTAAGTATGTATTTACAAAAAAAAAAGTATGTATATGTATTATTTTTCAGTAATCTAGTACCCATAACACAAGCTCTGCTTAGCTTGGGACTAGATGACGATGTGTGATAGTGTCCACATATTATTATTATATTATTATTTCCTTTATTTAAATTAATTCTCAAAATTACATTTTTAAATATAAGTATACAAAAAAAAACACATACTTACATTTAAAAATATAAAAATTGGAGACCCACTGGCACCGGGTACAGGGACCAAGCTACCGGCGGTTAGGGCTCCAGAGATAGGAACCTCCTCACAATGCGGGCCGTGTCAAGCAACACCGCCTTCTGTATCTGGCCCTTGACCCAACCAGCCAACGCGAGCCTCTTAAGATGTTGATCGAGGCTCTTAGCAATAAGTCCATTCACTGTAACCACTATCGGAACAATGATCGCCGAATCCACATCCCACATGTCAACAACCTCGTGAGCTAAATCCAAATACTTGATCTGTTTGTCTTTTTCAGCTTTCACGAGATTATCATCATGAGGGATGGTGACGTCGATGATCATTACAAGGCGCTCTAATCGATCTATCACCACTATGTCAGGCTTATTGGCAACAACAGTCCTGTCAGTGATGATAGATCGATCCCAGTACAATGTCGCACGACCATTCTCGAGAACTGGCTCAGGATTATACCTGTAGTAAGGCACTTCGGTGTCCACAAGTTTGTACCGCAGAGCAAGTTGCTGGTGGATGATCCTGGCCACTTGGTTATGTCTGTGCAAGTACTCTCCGTTAGCAAGACGCGAACAGCCGGAAACAATATGCCTGAGAGACTCACCTGGGCGATGACATGCACGACATATGTCGATAGTGCCGTCTCTCAAGATATATTTCCGGTAGTTGTTCGTCTTGATAACTTCATCAGCAATTGCACAAACAAACCCTTCGGTTTCTCCGAAAAGATCACCGAAGCGTAGCCAGGCCACGGAAGCAGTTCGGTCCACATCTGGACCGTGTAAAGCACGGTAGAACCTGCCGTGGAGCTCCTTGCTCTGCCATACCACCCGACGGTCATCGACGCTAAGCACTACAGGCTTGTGCCAGTTCTCCTTAGCCAAGGCAAGCGGGGTCAGTCCATTGTCCACTGCGAAAATATCACGTTGCAGAGCCCCGTTCGCTTTAAGAAAATAATCTCTAAGGTTGCATATCTCGCGATTATGAAGGGTTTTGGCATTTAAAAGACCGCGACCACCACACTTTCGCGGGATATACAACCTCATGACAGACGAACGTGGATGATGCATTCGGTATGAAGTCAGCAATGTACGGACTCTCCTGTCCAAGGCATCTAACTCAGTCTGAGTCCACCTAAGTATGCCGAAAGAGTACATAAGGAGTGGCATGACCCAACCATTACAGGCCCGTATTTTGTTGCCGCCAGATAATAAACTATTTAGTACTTTTTTAAGGCGGCCTATAAAACGTTCCTGTAATGATTGTTTCATTGCCTCTTCCTTTATACCTAAAGCTTGCGACATACCTAGGTACTTATAGGTGTCAGTTACTAGAAGCGATCTAAGCTGAATAGAATCAGAGAGTTGAATGCCCTCAGATTCTACTATCCCACCACGCTTTACATGCATGACTGCACATTTGTCTACACCGAACTCCATTCTGATCGAGTTACTAAAGTTTTCTGTTACCTTTAGTAAACCTTTCAGCTGGATATCAGTAGGCGCAATTAGTTTCAGATCATCCATGTACAGCAGGTGGGATATGACTTGACCACCTCTACGTAACCTGTAGCCTAATTCTGAACCCTCTAGCAATGTACTGAGAGGATTATATTATATTATTATTATTATTATTATTCTCTTTATTTAATTATGTACACATAAAATTACATTTTTAAATATATATAAAAATAATAGAAATATACATTTAAAAATAATAGAAATATACATTATTATTATTATTATTATTATTATTATTATAAACCTTCCTCTTGAATCACTCTATCTATTAAAAAACCGCATGGAAATCCGTTGCGTAGTTTTAAAGATCTAAGCTTATAACATTAGCTTATACAGCGAGAAGCGACTTTGTTTTATAATATATAGTGATTCTTAGTATTTGTATATTTATTGCTATAGCGTTCTTACGATCTACAAAAAGGCCTTTTTGTCACGATAATGTAATACTTATAATATACTTATCTCGATCGTGACAAAAAGTCGTGTTTTAGATTAGATATTAAATAGAATATACCAATAAAAAGTAATTGTTGTACACCTACACCAATCAGTCCCATTTAGACTACAACTCTCTAAATAATTACATTATATAAGTCAATGATAATGACTATTGGTATCCATAATTTATTATGGTTGCAGCAAAGAAACTAATCTCAGGTAACGACGAGTGATCTAAATCTTAATAAAATACCTATGAAAACGCGTATGAATGCTCGTTACATTGGGTTAAAACTTCATATTGTCAATGATGTGCATATGATATCTCTCACCTTAGTCCTACATAGTACCTACCTACAGATTCAAATACAGTACGTATGCGGTAGACCACCAAATTCAGGAAAATTCTTACTGGCAGACTTTTTATCTTTGTGCTAAAAGTCATTAATGTGTGTGTTTGTTACCACTCAGCGCCTAAATGGCTGAACCGATTTCGATGAAAATTGGTATGTAGATTCGGTGCCGGAAACGGACATAGACTAGGTACTTTTATTCCGAAGATCGGTCTGGTTCCCGAGGGATACAAAACATATTTTACACGCGGGCGATAACCTGGGGTGCAGTTAAGTAGTAGTCTATAAAATGTACTCTGTGTGCAAGATCATGTTAACACTTGAGAGTATATATACATAAGTATATATTTTAAAAAGACAACTCACGCGCTTATATTTAAAACTAGCTGTTGCCCGCAGCTCGTGTCGGTTATGTCTGTTTACATTAATAATTTTTCATACAAACTTTCTTCCCCTATTTTAACACTTTCGACGCATTTTTTTGTCATGAAAGAGGTATAATCTATCTCTATACCAAATTTCATCAAAATCGTTTCAGTGGTTTAGGCGTGAAAGCGTGACGGACAGACCGACAGACAGAGTTACTTTCGTATCTATAATATTAGTATGGAGTATGGATTTAACATAACAAACTGTATCTTTACTTTAAGGTAAACATTTTGATAGGACACTATAATAATATGTAGTATGATAAGGTTACTAAACTTAAACAAAATATTTAAGCAAATTTGATTAATAGCAATTTTATTTTCTTTGTTAACATTCATTGCATAGGTAACTATACATATTAACAACGTAAAGAATTAATGCAACGGTAATAAAATATTTATATAATGCGGAGTGTGTTTATACGTCATGAGTGGCAACGTCGCAAATTAGTGTCATATTTCGTGGTTTTAAATTTTTATCTTATATAATCGGGGCTATATTTTAAAAATTTGTTCAGTCTATATGCTAGAATTAGATTAAAGCTGTATAAAAAGTAAGAAATCATTGCGTTTACAGTTCTATATATAAATGCAAATAATACATTTGAAACTTAATTTACGTTATTTTCGTAGTAAAATAACTGTAAACATTATGGTTACAGTAAGGCCTTTGACAGGGTATCGCACGTGATACTTCTTCAGAAACTGTCCCAATATGGTTTTACAGGATCAATGCTCAAATGGATTTAGTCCTATCTATGTGATCGACAATTTCATGTTGTGTTAAATGGGTACAAACTACAAATCGGCTTCATACAAGATTACCTCAGGAGTACCGCAGGGATCGATCCGATATGTTTCAATGTTTTCACCAACGATATTCCTGATAGCCTTCGTTACTCTATACCGTTTATGTTTGCTTACGATCTAAAAATTCTAAAAGCTGTTGGATCGTCAGAAGACGTTAAACTTCTTTAAGCTAATTTAATAAATTTACTTAAGTGGTGCGAAGCTAACGGTATGTCATTAAAGCCGCAAAATGCCAACACATAATGCTTACTCGTAACTTAAATATAATCTCATCGACTTGCTCAATACAGAGAAATGTTTTACAGGAAGTTGATTGTATCAGGGACTTGGGTGTGATTCTGGATCGGAAACTGACGCTAATTCGTCACATAGAAATTATACTCAAATAGGCCTCAAAAATGCTCGGCTTTGTTATAAGAAACGATAGTCTTTTATATATTAATTGTTTCGTTAGGAGTGTTTTGGAGGATTGTAGTGTGGCATTTAACAAACACATCAGGCGTGAAAAATGAGGTCAAAAAACTATCGTACCGAGACAAGCTAATACTTTTTGGGATGGATTCTCTTGACAAGCGAAGGAAAGTGCTGGATTTAGTATTCTATTTAAGATTCTTAGATGTAAAACTGGTTGTCTGTCGCTTCTCAGCAGAGTCCATCTCGGAGTTCCTGATAAATTTCCGTTAATCAGTACAAGTACCTCGCTAGATATATTTCACGATTCATTTGCCCATTTCCGCAAAACTATTAAAGTAGGTAATCATCAGCAATTGACCTTTGGTTGTGTTATTAAGTTAAAGACATTTCTTCTTTTTTATGCTTCTGTGTTATAGTAACCAATTACCTAGTGTATGTAGTGTTAGCTTTAAATGGTTATGCACTAGCATAAGATGTTAGAGATTGTTTATCGATAAGTAACAATGTAACCAACTGTTAGCAAACCTAAATAAATAAATAAAATGACACTAAATTTGCGACGTAGCCACTCATGACGCGTAAACCCACATAAGTATGTACTTACATAATAATTATTTATAAATATTTACGTAACCACCTACATAAAATATGTAAAAAAATATATTATTACCTAAACCCTCACCTCATAACTTATAAATTGTTGACCAATATGTGTTAACTTTATCCTTTACTCATATAAATTTAAAATCATGTTTTGGCAATTTCTATCATCTTTTCTACACTGCAAACTTTTTCACGAGGTTTACCCCGTAATTTACCCTGTTCAACTTCATATTTATCTATTTTCTCCCAACCTGCCCAACTTACGAAATCTGTGTTATTTTGGGATATTATTTTCTTAACTTCTTCAAAACCGCCGTGTACTTTGGTATCAGAGCTACTTAAGCTGTCACACATTGTTTTAGCTACCTGGAATGCATTTCCCATAGTGTGTAAGATGACCCCTACAGGCCCAGTGCCTAACCATCCAGCCACAAATAGTTTTGCCAAGTTTGCACAATCATCTTCCACAATACCCTTATTATTCACTACTAATCCTTTACTAAATACTAAATCCTTATCTGCTTTTATACTCTTATAGCCTATACTTCTAAATACCAAATTACAATTTAATATTTCTTTCACATCAGTAGGTGCAGCTCTTTGATCTTCATAATTTTCTCCAACAAGTTTAGTACCAGTTAATTCTATTCCAGTCACTTGTTTATTATTATTTACTAAGAATTTGTGCAGGCTTCTAAAAAATATTGGTTTGAAATAATTTACACTGGGGTCATCTTCGATCTGTTTTTCATTCAAAGACTTTAGCATTAACTCTGTTAATCTTTTTCTGGGACGTGCAAGGTCAGGTACTACTTTTTCTATGTTACAGAAATCCGTTTCTCTCCAGATTGTTCTGCAATTCTTTAATTTTAGTTGTTCACGTAGCTCTTTAATTGTGAATGCAACCTGTAAAGGTCCTCTTCGACCCACTAGATACAATTCTTTTACTTTGGACTCTGCAAGAGCATTGAGAGCATGTTCAGTTATGTCTGTTTTCTTTAATTCGTCAATTGGAGCAAGTAGGATTCTTGCTACGTCTAATGCAACATTTCCTTGTCCAAGTATAGCTGCAGATCTATTGGATAAGTCAATCTGAAAGTAATAAAAATATATTCTTTTGAAATTGTATACAAATAACATAGTAATCAAGATTATTGTGAAGTGACATACTTTTAAATCAACATCATTGGGATGGCCATTATACCAGCCCACAAAGCTCCTAGCAGCCACCACATTGCTGGCATCTTCATTATCAATTCCAAGCACTTTGTCTTCTTCTGCTCCATATGTCTAAAACATAAAACACAAACATGTTTACTACAAAACAAATACAGTAAGCTGGCAATTAATGATAAGAGTTATTACCAGAAGAACAGCATCATAATGTTGTCTCAGTTGATGCAGTTGTATGTCTTTTCCTAAAGTTATATTTCCATAGAAATTAACATTAGCTTGTTTGGCAACTTTAGTGAACTGGTTGATGACATTTTTTACTTCTGGATGATCTGGTGCCACTCCATATCTGTGAAATAGCAACATAATGTGGGTACGGTAGACACAGATATTTCAAAGTTGGGAGAATGTCCACTTTCAGATTCTCATACAAAATTATCGCAGCTGTCATTCATTCAGCATATAATTTACGTAATATTGTAAAATCAATTTTAGAATAATCTTAGATAGATAGTAGATCCACACTTGTTTCAGCAGTACTTCAACGGTCAATCTGACCCATTCAGGGTGAGATTGACCGGTGAAGTACTACCCTTACGTAAGAGTAATAGTATCCATAATATTTCGTTTCATTCAGTGAGTGAGAGTGCCAAAGGCCCAATTTCCTCCCTTTCTCTTTTCCTCACCATCCTCAATCCTCAAAAACCTCTCACCTACCGCACTCCCTTCACTGTAGGAAGCGGCTTTGCAGAGTCCCTGGCACTGCAGTAGCAATGCTAGAGACTCTGAGTCATCCATGAGTGATGGCTACCACTTACCATCATGTGGGCTGTTTGCTCATCTGCCACTGTCAGCATAAATAAAATATAATAATAATAATACTAACTTCAGTATATTGTTATTACTTATAGTTTTTGTTATATGTGTATTGGCATGTTTATGTGTCCTAGATACCTGAAATAAATTGTTATTATGCCCCAAACACCTGCACTGTAAGATACAGCATGATAAGTGGCAGCTAACCAATAAATGCCTTTCAACTGAAATGATGACAACACAACAAGACAACAATAAACAATTACCTAATGAGACCAAAAGGCACAGGTAGTTTTTCAATCATGTCAATATTCACATCTAATTTCTTAGTTAGATGCATAGCTGCATAAAATCCTGCTGGCCCTGCGCCCACAATACATATTTGGTGAGGTTTCTTGATAGTAGATGAACAAAAAAGTCTTTTTAAAATTTTATAACTCATGTTTAGTTTTATTTTAATTATTAATCTCTAGATAAAATGCGTGTACTGAAAAGGAAACAAAATCTACAGAACAATAATTTAAATTTTAAATTTATAACATCAGAATAAAGAAACTCACAAGTCGGCAATCAAGGTAAAATTTATTTTCATGTCAAGTAGGTATTTTACATTTTTACCTAATCTATATCATTTCCATGAACAAACCAATACGAGCAAAGTAATCCAAAACAATTCAAATTTGTTAAAATTTTATTAGCTTGAAATACGGTTACGTATCTTCATGTTATGTATATTCTTCTACTTTTATTAGTTTTATTTTTGGCATGTAGGTATACTTAAAATATGTAACTTTTAAACTTTGGTTACAACTTTAGCACAGAATACATTTTCTTTTGGGATAACCGGTTATCTCACAGCTGGAGTTGATTGATACTATTGAGTTTGACATGATGAATGGATGACACTAGTGGTGGGCGTTGCGACGACGGACCGTTTGCAAAGACCGTTTTATGTAATACGACGATGGAACCGTTTTCACGTCCTAGGTCTAAACAGTCTTCGTCGCACAAACCGTCGTCGCACGTAATTTTTTATTTTATGCCTATGCAAATAAAGTCGAGAATGTAATGATTTAACTATCAAACTAGTCACGCCCTCGTCGTCTGTCAGTGTCATTTCGTCCGCGTTCCTTCGTTCACAAAACGCTCGTGATTGGGTGTATATAAAGTTCAAAGTCGCTGGGCATTAAACATTGCACTGGCACTTGTATGGTGTAGGTGTATCTTGTAAGTGTAATATTTTCGATAATTTCTAATAAGTTAAAGAGAAATATTAGTTTTGTTTTGATTTGTTGTTTACAATTGCATACGGTAGTAGATCCACGCTGATTTCAGCATGAATGGGCCGGATCGTCCGGGGAAGTACTACCCTCTCATAGAAGATCGACTTAAGAGTAGTAGTATCCGTACTACTGCGTTTCGTTCGGTGAGTGAGAGCGCCGGAGGCCCAATCCCACCTTTCCTCGTTCCTCACGTCCCTCATTTCCTTCCCCTAACCCCATTCCCAGCCGCCATAGTGGAGGCCACCATACCAGCAGTTTGAGACGTGGCTTTTGGTATAGTGGCCGCCACTACTGGATTCTACTGACTGCTTACCATCAGGCGGGGTGGAGTCACTTTGGTAGGCTATACTATAAAAAAAAAAAAAAAAATTCAATTCATGTTGTTAATAGTTAAAGTCTGGAAAAGTATGAAGAGAAGTTCATTTTCATGTCCGTGAAATCAATAAATAAATAGAATGAAACTGTAAACAGTTGCAAGAAACTACTCCATAAATCGTTTCAGTCGTCGCAATTCGTTCCAGTCAACGACAAGTTTCGGCCTCTATGACGTCTCTAAACCAGTTGCAACGAAGACCATTTTTTGCAACCGTTTTCGTCGTCAGGAAAACGGTTGCGTTTCGTCCTTTTGAAATTCGAGAACGACCCACTACTAGATGACACCTCAGAACAAGACGGAGTGTTATTCGCCCTCATCTATTGTCCTATTTTTCCAATTATGCCGGATACATTGAAAAGAAAGAGACAAATAATTTTGCTAATCTATTGGTTACTCCTCAGAACCAGTACTAGGTTACTCACTAATTTCAATTAGAGATGAGTTATACTTGCAAAATTCAATACCAGGGCTTCTAAGTACAAGTACGTAAAAATACGAGGGTCGAAAACCAGGTTTTAAAATACTTGAAAGTTTTTTTTATTTTTTTTTATTTGCCCAAAGGGCAGGCTATAGTCTTTCGACCATACTGCCTAGTCTTCCGTGTAGGATTTCTTACGTGGTAATAAAATATTTGAAAGTATTCGTCGTCCCACCCGCTACAGGTCGGGTTCGAGTATGGCAACCCGCTCCACGCTGGACGCGAGCGCCTTACCTAAAATACTTGCATAGGAATTCAACCTGTATTCCCAATAATATAAGGAACAAATTCGTATGAATAAAAAAATACTTTGAAGATAAAAGTATTTATTATACACAAAGTACGAGTGTGTTTCTTATCTACATTGAAATATGAATCATTTTTCTACGCTATCGTTCGCCTTAAAGCACTTTTATACTTGCAAGTATTGGACGCGAGCGTCTTACCTAAAATACTTGCATAGAAATTCAACCTGTATTCTTAGTAAGATAAGGAGCAAATTCGTATGAATAAAAATATACTTTAAAGATAAAAGTATTTATTATTCACTAAATATGAGTGTGTTTTTTATCTACATTGAAATATGAATCGTTTTTCTATGCTATGCTATCGCGCGTTCGCCTTGTAGCACATACTTTCATACTTGTAAGTATTGTCTGCTCGTACCAGGGCGCCGTACTTCGAAGCGAAACCCTGGTTTTAAGCCCTAGTAGCGTAAATACGTTTCATCTCTAATTTCAATACAACCAATACTGAGGCCAATAAACTATGATTTCTGATTTTGATGGTCAAATTTTGTCTATTTGACATTTAATTTAGTCGTCTAGCGATGGGGCGAGTCAAAAAATTTTTGACCCGGGTCACTCGAGTTAAAAGGAATTCTAACCCGGGTCGCAATTCGAGTTTAGTTTACCTTGCCCGTCCGCGAACAAACATTACACAAACGTCCGGGCTGGCCCAAATTTGCAGTGTGCGGGATTCACCCGGTCGCAGAGATAAGACGCATTTACGCTACCAAGTTTTTGTTTCGAAGTACGGCGACCTGGTACGAGCAGAAATACTTGCAAGTTTGAAAGTATGTGCTTTAAGGCGAACGCGCGATAGCATAACATAGAAAAATTATTCATATTTCAATGTAGATAAGAAACACACTCGTACTTAGTGAATAATAAATACTTATATCTTAGTCACATTAAAGTCGTCATCTCTACTACCACAGCTTGTTCTCTTTTCTACTTAGTCTGTGACCAGTGTGACCACAGACTACATTATTATTACTATTTAAATAAGAGTATGAGTGTGACCACCACCCACCAACTTGTTCTCTACTTAGTCTGTGCACCCACCTCATTATTGAATAAATGATTTGATTGAATATTTTTGTTGAATTTATAGTATACTTTTAATGTTGTTATTAACAACCCAGCAATAGTATTATTTTTGGTGTGATTTTAATTCAGGGATAGATATTAGTTGACGCTATTATTGGAAAGATGTCGCATGTCACAGATATGAAACATCTTTTCAATAGGTTATTTTCTATGAAAAATGGGTAAATATAACGTTATTTTCTGTTTTAGTCATTAATAGCAGTAATTCGAATCAAAATATTATTTTAAATAACCTAAAATTTCATTTAGAAAATAGTGAATAATATTGTATTCATTTCCTAGTATCGTATTGCATCATTTTATGCACAAAGTTTGTCATTTTAAAGGTTCAGCGTCCAAAGGTATGCTGCCAGGGGCTATAGTCAGGATGTAACAAAGACCGCTCCAGTAGTTAACAGAGGCCAAGTTACCCCTCTTCCACCATTGTCAGAACCAATGACAAATCTGCCTCCAGTTGCTTATTCTACAGCCAAGTCTGATGATGGTCTGACTGAGGTCACAGTTCTTAGCAATGGATTGAGAGTTGCCTCTGAAAAAAAGTTTGGGCAGTTTTGTACAGCTGGAGGTAAGTAAATATTAGCATATTAAAATAAGTAGCATAGATATTGTGATAATAACCGAAAGTCCATAAACTACATGTTTTGTTTCACAGTGACATGACTGTATTTGTTTAAAACATTGTTGATGTTATTGTTTTCAGTGGTCATTGACTCTGGACCGAGATATGAAGTAGCCTATCCAAATGGCATCTGTCATTTTCTTGAAAAACTCAGCTTTGGTGTAAGTTTTGTTCAGTTAAATTTTAACCTAATATTTTTATATTTGCTAAGATTATTTTTTTAAAAAACATCTGTGAAAGAAAAAAGGTATGCAAATATTTTAGAACTCTTTAAAGTGTTTCTTTAAAGCTTTGATTTACAACTAAGCTCATGTCAATTCTGTTTCCTGTTATGGTATTAAAGGTAATATTATACTATTCATTTTTCATTTATTTTATCATTCATTTGAAATTAAACATCTAAACATGGAATGAAAGTAAAGTGTCAAATGAATTCATTATTGAACCATCCCTGGCATTCAGCATCTTTCATTTGGATACTGGCATTCAGCATCTTTCATTTCTACTCTGAATAAATGATAAACAGTCTGAACACAAAGAGAATGTTCACTCAGAATCGGTTATTATCGAGTCCTGTAGCAGACAAAGTAAGGTCAACCGTTGCGGTGTTTGTTCAAGTGCACCAATTAAAATATGTTTAATATGATTCAGGATCTTCATCAGCTAGTTCTCTCAACAATGTTTCTGAAGCTTAAAATAAATTTCTTCTTGCAATCCATAGTCACACCCACCACCATCGACGTTTTCTTTGCTTCTTTTTTGTTAATTGCTTAAATAAGCAACTGCAAGTCAAATCAAACTAATTCCAAGACGCATGACTTTATTTGACAATATATTGAAAGAAAAGAGCAGGTGATTGTTCATTTCCATGTAATTTCTGCTAAGCCATGTGAACATGGAATGCAAGAAAAATTAACCATTCACTTGAGTGACTAGTCTGATATCACCCTAATGGAAGTAGGCTTTTTGCATCCTTTATTTATGAATAAGTTTAATATTCTATGAAACTACAAGGATTAGCTATAGAAAGTCTTAAACAAAGAGATTAGAGAGGCCTTTGTCCCGCAGTGTAATGATAGTGGCTGAATAAAAAAGAAGTATTCTGTTGTAATGTACAAAATGTTTTTTCAGGCCACACATCAATATGCCACTCGAGATGTAATGCTTAGAGAACTTGAAAGACATGGAGGTATATGTGACTGTCAAGGTTCTCGTGATACTACTGTTTATGCAACTAGTGCAGACTCAAAAGGGTTAGAAGCTGTTACTCAGGTAAGACAATATTTAATTTTTTACAAATGCAATGTAATTGCCACCTATTTAGTTTTCATTTTATTTACCAATTAAACAGTTTTATGCAGAATAGATAACATGGGCATGGCAACATTGATATAAGTCATGTAGTCATAAAGAGAAATATGTCGCACTGCATGTTGTGGGTTTTGTTTTCCAGCAAGAGATAAGTTACTCTGGGTATTCTTTGTATACTTTTATTGTGTGGTTGTTTACACGGGACAGTGATCATATATGGCTGTGATGAGAATCAAAACATTTATTGTGTCTACAGTAGTGTCCATTAAAGGGTAGGACTATTCTTACTTGGTAGTATGAGTTTTCTTTTAAAAAAAATTATATTCTAATGGTAAGTTTATAGTCATACTAGCTGCGCCCTGCGGCTTTGCCCGCGCGAAAATTGCTATGTGTTTAATTAATGTAACTCGGGAATCAGAGCGATTTTCGGGATAAAAAGTAGCCTATTTCCCGAAACCAAATCTATCTACATACCAATTTTCATCTAAATCGGTTTAGCGGTTTGAATTTAGTATGGTGGTTAAGTATTCTTATTCTTAGACTTTCTAATTCACCGCGCAATTTTCTTAGTTTTTCTTTCATAAGAACCTTCTCCTGACATTAACAAACACAACAAAAAAAGAATTAACAAAATTGATCTAGCCGTTCATGCGTGATGCCATGACCAAGGGAAATAGGGATTCATTTTTATATTTATAGTCATATTACAAACACATAGATTTTAAATTTAAATCATATAGATAACTTCAAGAACTCATAAGCATTATAATTACAGGTATTGGCTGAAGTAACACTTAGACCTCAACTATCTTCAGATGAAATAGAAGCAGCAAGACAGGCTGTAGCATTTGAACTAGAAACTCTTTCTATGCGGCCAGAACAAGAAACAATTTTGATGGATATGATCCACTCAGTAAGAATTTTATTATTAATATGCACTTATGACAATGTGTATAATTATTTATTTTTATGAATTAACACTTTCGACAATCTTCATCTAGCAGTACAATTTTATTGTTTGCTAATTTAGCCCGCAATTCATAAATCTAACATTCTAAACCTATCACATGCAGACAAAAAGCTAAGTTCTAAGTTCGTTTTATATACCATATAAAATACTATTATTAATATTATAAATGCGAAAGTTCTTACGTGTGTATGTGTGTGTATGTGTATGTGTATGTGTATGTGTATGTGTATGTGTATGTGTATGTGTATGTGTATGTGTGTGTGTGTGTGTGTGTGTGTGTGTGTGCGTGCGTGCGTGCGTGCGTGCGTGTGCGTGCGTGCGTGTATGTGCGTGCGTGTGTGTGTGTGTGCGTGCGTGTGTGCGTGTTTGTGTGTGTTTCTTACCACTCTGCGCCAAAACGGCTGAACCGATTTTGATGAAAATTGTTATGTACATAGATTCGGTGGCGGAGACGGACATAGGATACTTTTTATTCCGAAAATCGGTCTGGTTCGCGACGTACATTAACTAAACCATTTTCCGAGCGGGCAAAGCCGTAGGGCGCAGCAAGTATAATTATATAATAGCATAACATTTTATACTTATTCTCCTATTCCAGGCTGCATATAAAGGTAACACCCTTGGACTACCAAAGATTTGCCCTAATGAAAATGTACACAAAATTGACCGCAATATCATATTAAATTATTTAAAGAACCATTACACTCCTGATAGAATGGTTGTTGCTGCAGTTGGGGTAAGTCATTTAATATTATTTTCATTACTCTGAATTTAAGAAGCAGACCCTATACTTAAAAATGATGCTTTAATGTATGCTGCCAGCATATTAAAGGAACTCGTGATTGTCAAATACCGTTACTGATGGTCAAAGAATTAAATCTCATACTCATGTTGCTCTTCTATTTCAGGTTGATCATAAGCCATTTGTAGAGTATGTCCAAAAATATTTTGTTGATATGAAACCCACATGGCATGCGCCGGATAGTTCCAATTTCACGCCTTCAGTTGACAGATCTATTGCTCAATACACCGGTGGAATAGAACAGGTAAATACTAATATTATTGACTCAAGAATAAACCAAGTTTCATTATAGGGAATTGTGATTACATATTTTGTGGCATAGATTACCCATAATAGACTCAGCATCAACTTTAATTTTTGCAACTTAAGCTAACAAAAATATGGCAGTATGTAAAAACAGATGTAAATTGGATTCAGGTCAAGCACTCAAATGCACTAAAATGCAAATTATGTGCGTGTCTGTTTCTTTTTTTTTTTTTTATACGACTAAGTTGACAAACAAGCATACGCCCCCTTCTCTGTATACGGAATGTGTATTTGTGTATATGTATTATTTATTAACATTATTTATATGTATTATATATTTAATTACTAACATTAGGCAGTAAGATCATTGTTACTAACATACTGGAAATAATTCCGAAATAAATGAATTTTAATTTAATTTAATTAGGGCATTTTCTCTTATGTGGGTATAGGCTAGGTAGTTAAAGGTTAAGTATTTAATATTGATTATTTTTATTTCAGGATGAATGTGAAATCCCGTTATACCCTGGTTCTGATTTACCCGAATTATCTCATGTGGTTATTGGATTAGAAAGTAAGTAACATTTAATTTAAACTTGTAGAACTGGTCCATTATAAAACTTCGTTTACTTAGACCTGAAAGTTTAGGCAGTGGTTCTAGAAACTATTATGTACTCTGTCACTGATCAACCATGATAGGCAATATGTCTTTTAGGAGTTTAGCATCGAGTAAATTACTAGGGATTCATTGCTCAGCTAGTATTAAATGAGAAAAAGCCTTCACCCTGCAGGGAGGCAGTAACAGGCTAAAATTATTATTATTACTAGTATCATTATCATAAAATGAATTAAATTTAATTAAAAACACTAAGATTTGAAACGAAAATTGCTAGTACATTTACTTAATATTATTTCAGGTTGTTCCCATGGTGACCCTGACTTTGTACCCTCATGTGTATTAAATATGATGATGGGTGGTGGTGGATCGTTCTCCGCAGGTGGCCCTGGCAAAGGAATGTATACTCGATTGTACACAAATGTATTAAATAGGTAAGTTCCTAGTTCAATCACCTGTCCACTACAAAAATATAACTATTATGTTTATCTACTTGTGCCTTATCAGCTAGTATATAAAGTAATAAATCTGTCACATGAAAATAGACTACAACATTGTTGCTTAAAACAAACTAATGCTTGTATGAAATTACTACAAACTACTAACTTAAAATGTTTGTATGAAAACGCCACCATGTCAGTACGAATCAGTCAGAGCTCAAGACCTATTCAGTTGCGACCAGGGAGATGTTATCTCACTGAAACTGTTCACTGCTGCACTGGAGGACGTGTTCAAGCTTCTGACCTGGAATGGACTTGGCATCAACATAAACGGCGAGTACATCAGTCACCGATTCCTTGACAATATCGTGGTCATAGCTGAGACTGTGGACGACCTCAGTGTAATGCTCGTTGACCTCAGTAGTTTCTCGACAAGTGGGCCTAAGAATGAACATGGGCAAGACTACAAGTCATGACCAATGTCCATGTTACACTCACTCCTATTATTGTCGGAGGCTCGATGCTTTAATTCGTTGACGAATAGATATACCTGGGAGTTAGAACAAAGAAGTTTAGGTAAGTCCGATTTCGAGAAAGAGGTCACTCGTCGAATCCAGCTCGGCTGGGCAGAGTTTGGGAAGCTACAACATATCTTTTCGTCCGCACTACCGCAGTGTCTCAAGACCAAGGTCTCTGACGAGTGTGTCGCCAGTGATGACATACGGAGCAGAGACGTGGTCGCTAACTATAGGTCTTGTCAGAAGGCTTAAAGTCGCTCAGAGGGCGATGGAGCGGACTATGTTAGGCGTCTCCCTGCGCGATCGTTTGAGAAACAAAGAAATCCGCAGGCGAACCAAAGTAACCTACGTGGCTCGCAGAGTTGCTTCTCTTAGTGGCAATGGGCAGGTCACATAGCTCGCAGAACTGACGGCCGCTGGGCAGAAAGGTTCTGGAGTGAGGACCCGAACCGGAAGACGCAGTGTTGTACAGACCCCTCACAAGGTGGACCTTATAAGGGTGGCGGGCAACCGATGGATGAGGGCGGCGACGAAATTGAGGTGGCCTATGTTCAGCAATGGACGTTTTTGGCTGATATGATGATGATGACTACATTAAAAAAAATCTATTCACTTGCGGCAAAATCCAGTCCTACAGAATAACAACTTATTCTATGTAAAATTAATGTTAATAACTTTGCAGATATCACTGGATGTTCAACGCCACAGCTTACAACCATGCATATGGAGACACAGGTCTGTTCTGTGTACATGCCGCCTCTCCTCCTAATCGTATTTACGATACGACGCTGGTAATTGCGCGGGAACTCGGTCAAATGGCTGGAAAAGTTGGCGAAAATGAATTGAGAGTAGGTCTATTAAATTAATCATACCGTATTTTAACTGTAGGTAACGTAAATTTGCGCGTGAGTCAATTATTTGTGTGTGATTCATTGCCTACTTAATTTCCGAAAGGTAACTAGTTTAGACATGATGAAAAAGTTAGAGAATGTTTTCCCATGCTGCAGTTTAAGCTCTAGGAATCTTAAGTTTTTAATGGTTTATACATTTTGTTTTGTTCATCACATAAAACCTAAAGTAAAATTGTTTTGTTTTCAGCGAGCTAAGACTCAACTACAATCAATGTTATTGATGAATTTGGAAGCGAGACCAGTAGTATTCGAAGATGTAGGCAGACAAGTACTTGCAACTGGCAAGAGAAAGCCACCATCATTCTTTATCAATGAAATTGGTGAGATGTTCACAAAATTACTGTTTTCATTTGTTCACAAAATACTGTTAATGAAAAATTGTTCAACTAAAAACTAAATAGTGTTGCCAGCCTGTGTTAAAGAATATTCCTTTTTTTTTGCAGAAAATGTTACAGCTGATGATATTATTCGCGTTGCGAGACGGATGCTAAGCACCCGACCGTCAGTGGCTGCTCGCGGCAAACTAGCTCATCTACCCACATTTGAAGTAATCCAAGCGAACATGTCTATTAGTAATAGTGAAGTGTCTCAAGGTCGAAGAAACCTGTTTCGTGCTTAATATAGTTTATCCTTCTATTAAAAATATATTAGTCGTAAATTTAAAAAATAAAACTATTCGTTATTTAATATGTAACTTGTATTTATTGTCTTTTTATTTTACTTCCATCTTGGTTGATAAAACACATTTTGGCATAACACAATAATTATAAACTATATACAAAAAGATACAAACATAACATTATGGCAAGGTATTGATTTACGAAAACCACAAATTTTATACTTAGCACAAATCTTAACTTTAGTCTTAAAATGAACAAAACAAAACAAGTGTAAGTAGGTACTGTAAAGTCATTACAGATACAATAATGTCTGTACCACCATCATGACGAAATGTAAAACTAGTAACAAAATACGAGGAATGGAATATCTTGACATTTGCTATTCTACTTTTCAAATACATCTTGATTTATGCATTTTAATATAAAACAAGGTCATACTGGCTAGCACCATACTTTTGATACATTTAAGACAAAATCCTTTCATCTGCTAATTTAACAGCAGTTTTCGCCGCTTCATTCATATCGCTTATTATATTGAGTGGTAGCTTGGATTCTTCTAGAAGTCTCTTACCTTCTGCGGCATTGTTGCCTTCCAGTCTAATAATAAGCGGATGTTTTGGAGGAGCTTCTCTCAGCGCTGCTATGATTCCATTTGCAATTGTAGCACAGTTAATTATACCTGCAAAAAATACGTGTTTTGTTTTCCATTTTTATTCTTAACTAGTAAAATGACATAAACGAAAGGCAAACGAAGGTATAAGCAACAGCTAGTACAGTTATAAAAATTAAAGTGTATAATTTTAATATTTTCCCACAGAAGATGAGAGCACTGAGTATTTGTGTGGAAATAATCTGTCAGATAGAGTAAGGAATAACATGATAGATATGAGAAGAATGTGGATTAATGATGACAATGACATAGTGACTAAAATTTAAAGGAGTATGTTATGGTGGTGTGGACATGTGGAAGGGATGGATGGAAGTAGGATAACGAATGGAAGTAGCATAAGGAAAGAGATTTATTAAATAAAAATAAAAGATTAATGAATGTTGAGAAGAGGCAAAGGAAGTATGTTTGAATCACAGCATATGGCATTCTTTAGTCTCTGCTTACTCCATTAATGGGAGACAGGCGTGAAGTTATGTATGAATGTAATTTAAAACTTTCTTGGAGATTAATTATGAACTTCCAGTTTTTTTAATTAGCTAGCTATATTATTGGCAGTTTTCATTAAAATACATTCTGTAGTTTTTGCATCAAAAAGTAACAAAAATCCATACTTACAAACTTTTGCGTTTATAATCATAATGTGATTATTGTTACTCACCAGCAAAAACATTGACAAAAATAGCTTTAACTTTGGAGTCAGATTCTAATATTCTCATAGCAGTTGATACTTGTTTTTGACCAACACCACCACCAAGGTCCAAAAAGTTAGCAGCTTTGCCTCCGTTGAGTGTAATAATGTCCATGGTAGCCATGGCAAGTCCAGCACCATTGACCATACACCCTATACTGCCATCCATGTCTATGTATACTAGGTTGTTGGCAGCAGCTTCTCTCTGAAATTATAGAAATTTTGTTTAATTTATTATATGGCCACTAAGCATGAGTAATGAATGACTAATGAGGTAATGACCCTAGTATTGCAAGTGTTTAAGGTTTATAGTCCTAGCCTGTGAACTAAGTGGTAGTTTGATAATTTTGCCAATTGAAAAAGTGATCAGTCTGAAGTCTTCTGTTGGACACTATTCTGTGCTCATTTATTCTGTCCCAGGGTAATAAGTTCTCATCCTTCAAGATAGAACTTTCTCTAAAAATATGTTAAAAGTAAAAATAATCCATACTATTCATACTATTATAATAAATGCGAAAGTAACTCTGTCTGTCTGTCTGTTACGCTTACACGCCTAAACCACTGAACCTATTTCGATGAAATTTGGAATAGAGATAGATTAGACCTCGTGGAACAACATAGGCTATCATCTTTTATGGCGAAAAAATGTCATAAAGGGGTTGAAAGTTTGTATGAAAAATTCTCAATGTAAACAGATATACTTAACCGACATTCACGCGGGCGAAGCTGCGGGCAACAGCTAGTATTATATTTATAAAGTAACGCTGTCTGTCTGTTACGCTTTCACGCCTAAATCACTAAACCGATTTTGATGAAATTTGGTTAGTATAGAGATAAAGTAGACCTTGGGAAACAACATAGGCTATATTTTTTCGCGAAAAATAACTTGAAGGGGTTGAAATAGGGGATGAAGTTTGTATAAAAATCGTCAATATATAAATACATAATAATAATGAGATATAACCGACATTCACGCAGGCAGAGCTGCGGGCAACAGCTAGTGATTAATAAACTTCATTTCTAGCATTTATCAGTTGGCAAAAGATAGATTCTTTCACCTTTGGAATAATTAAATTGACAAAAATAATAAAGAGCAAAAAGACTACTATACGAATTAATTATGTCTACAATTCAAGAAGTCTAATACAAAAAATGTCAAACATTTACGAAGTCTAAAGTAGTAGATAGACTAAAAAGGCTTAAGTCTCACTTATTGTAACTTATGTGGAACAAAAAAACCTGCATATTATATACTCTCGCCTCCTTATTAAAAAATGGCTTTAGAGCCAACAAGACAACAAAGTGATTCTGTATGGATTTATAAATTTTATGTTTACAGGTTGAATTCTGGAATACTTTTAAAGCTACATGAAAATTAAATTAAAAAAAAGAAAAGAATCATCATTTTGATACATAGACATAATAGTGTTTTAGACAATACAAATTTTAGACATTTTAAAATTGATGCATTCTATGTTTTAGTCATTTTGGTATTTCGGACATTTTGCGTTTTACTATTTGCATTTTATGCATTGTGATTCTTAGCCATTTTGCATACAAAGACATTTTAAAAGTTTGGTATTCTGATCATGATGAAGGCATGTCATTAACAATAACTGTCTGCAATGCTTAGAGAAAACGGCTGATGTCAATAGACCATGGTAACTATATATACCATTTTGTCTTCAGTTGATGCTCGAAGCTTTATACATATGAGTATCAGAGATTATTGATATTGTCAAGACTTAAGATTAACCAACCTATATAGATATCAATTGTAATAAACATAATGGTAATAAATAAACTTTTGTGTGACAAAGAGGTTACACTATGATAAGAAGTGATAAACAATTTCTGCTGGCTTAAACACAATATTATATAAACATATTTCTTTATGTATGTATTCATGATAAACAACTATAAGATGTTTAATATTAGTTATTACACCTGCATACAATTATAAAGAGATAGGGATAAAAAGGAGTCTTTACTACTTGCTAATAATGTAGCTTTCATAAAAGTAATGATTATTTTAAATTGGTTCAGTAGTTCAAAGGGTTTGCCATTACAAATAAAAAAACAACTTTTGTTGTCTTTATAAATATTAGAACAGATTATGTAAAAAATAAATATTCCAAGTTGTAGAGTTCCAGAGTTATTCCATCATAAAATACATATTTATGAATATCTTATCATATTGATTGATAACCTTATGAAGTATTCTTATCTTTAAATACTGCTGAAAAACAACAAAAAAAGCAACAAAACTATATACTAGTACAATATCTTTATCTTGTGTAGACAGCACTCAACTTTTGATCTATTGTGCTTTATTTTAGTTATGGTCCAGGTTCTTCATAATGAACCAGTGAAGAAACCTGGATAAGTCCACGTTTCTCCACTGGCATACTTGATATATCTCATGATAAGTATATACTTACTTCCCGAGGATCTGTCTCAGAAACATCATCAAGAGCAAATATGTCTCCTTGTCTGTATCTAGCTCCATCATCAAAGTTGATCTTAGCATCTACTGAGACTACACGTCCATCATCAGTCTCAACTAAGGGATTTATTTCCAATTGTGTTGCATCTACCTAAAAGCACAATTAGTTCTTCCTAAATTGTATACTTTATATAAAGCAGAGGAGTTTGTTTGTTTGTATGCTCTAATCTCCGAAAATATCAGTCAGATTTGAATATTTCTTTTTGTGTTTGATAGCCCTGTTCTTGAGGAAGGTTATAGGCTATGTAACATCACACTACCGGCGACAGGAGCTGAGCAGTAACCAAAGATGTAACTTATTGCAGGCACTGTGAGAAGCTGCACTATGTTTAGTGCAATGGTACAAATTTAAAAGTTCTGTGCACTTTAGAAATTTTTGGTTGGTACTCCCAATTTACGACATAACAATAATAATTGTAACCATTAAAGCTTTGGTAATGGTTATCCACTTAATGAGAAATGTGACATTTAATTACGTCTATGCCAGCCTGGAGCATTCATATTGACTTTACCTGTAAAAACAAGTTCCATAATTTTTTTATTTCTGCAGCACACTTTGTCTTCAATGGCCCTTTAAACTCCAAAAATTCAGCCACTTCATTTGCTATTTTATCAGTAACACCTTCATATATATCAATAGGTACTGTTTTTAATAAGTGAGGAGTCTTCTCAGCTACTGCTTCAATGTCCATTCCACCAGCAGGTGAAGCCACAATTGCAGCACCATTGCAAGATCTCTCCATCACAATGCTGAAGTAAGTTTCTCTTACAATGTTTACACTTTCTGCTACCATGACTTTTTGCACTAAAATACCATCTTTTGGCGTTTGTTTAGTTATCAATTTATTACCAATCATATTCTTAGCTAAACCTAGAATTTCATTGCGGTTTTTCGTGAGATGAACTCCTCCTTTGAAACCATTGTTAAAGTGACCTTTACCTCGTCCACCAGCTAAAATTTGTGCTTTTACTACGTATTCATTAGCTTTGAAATCCGTTAGAGGTTTAGAGTCTAATTTAGAATCTATAATACGAAAATCTTGAACAGTTACATTATACTTTTTCAACAAGTCTTTACTGTGAAACTCTTGCAGATTTAAATGTCTTCTGGCGGTAATTTGTGGGTAATATCTTGGAGCGAGAGCAATTATAAAATTAATATTTTTAGTTTTCTTCAAAGCAGCCATAGCGAACTTTGTCCAGATACCAATTTTTCTAAAACTGTACCTGTGACAATAAAATAATATACTTTATTACTAAAATTCTGTATGCTGTACCAATACAAGTTTTATTTTAACGTAAAATAATGTTTTTGATGCGTATTTTAATTAAAAATATGTATCTTTAACCTGAATGAAACTTTGAACTTGCTGTTGAACAATTTCAGCAGATTTGACTTTGATTGACAGAAATGAAAATGACAGCTAGTCGACAAGCCACAGCTCTTTATTTTTCGATATAATTATTGCAATAATGCACTTTAGATGGACGTCTATCGACTGAGTACTCGTCATGAACCCTGACTTGATTTTTATAAAGACAGCGATTTCCAAAAAAAAATTTTTTTCCGACACGAAATAATATTTCCATTGTATAAATGTTAAAAATGCAGTTTTCTTTTTGGAATAAATGTTCCAACTGTGAAAATCGTGCTTATAATACACAATACTAGGCATGCCTTTTAAGCTCTGTCGTCTCCATATTTCCCGGCAATTTTGAATTTGGAATTGTTCTGTATTCGAATGTGTTTAAATTTTAAATCTCAAAACAGTTGAAAGTATTATAATAGGAATAGTACGGTGGCTTGGGGGCGTGTTACAAACTGTGTGGAAAGTCTAATAACACGATTTTCATAATTGGAAACATCTACCTAAACCAAAGCCCACACTTTCCACTTTGGTTGGCAACACGCGCTCACAAACTAAGGTAAAAGTAATTTTGATTACAATAGCCGTCTACACAGTTTGCAACCAAGCAATGTCACTTTAGTTCAAAGGCGTATTTAAACGATCTTCACGGTTGGAAACACGCTGTTTTCTGCAAGAATGGGCCGGATCAACCGGGGAAGTACTACTCTGTCATAGAAGATCGACATAAGAGTAATATAGTATCCGTACTATTACATTTCGTTCGGTGAGTGCGAGTACCGGAGGCCCAATTTCTCCCTTTTCCCTTTTCCTCACCTCCCTTAATCCTTTCACATATTCCACTCTCTTCAACGTACGCAGTGGCTTCGCAGAGTCCCTGGCATTGATTGCAAGAGCAATGCTGAGTCGTCCATGAGCGACATTTACCACTTACCATCACGTGGGCTGTTTGCTCATCTGCCACTGTCGGCAATAAGAAAAAAAGGCCTTGCCTGTAAGTATCTCCGTTTGTATAGAAAACATCGCACGGTCCAACACACCGAAAATGCATCCACGTGCGTTCGTGGGTGAGGGGTGAGACGCAAGGTATGCCACATCCAGTCCCGCAGTGCTGTGCGTAATTTTGGAAGGGCTTGACGTGTGTTTAAAAATAGATCTCGATATCGATCAGTTTGTATAATAATAATAATATTCTACCACATTCACACAGCGCCATCTAGCCCCAAATTAAGCAATTATATTTGCTTGTGTTATGGATGTACTAAACAACTGATAAACTACTTATATACATTTTTTTTTTGTAAATACATACATATTATAGATAAATTACACCCAGACACAGAACAAACAATCATGCTCATCAGCATCACACAAAGGTTTGTCCTGGGTGGGAATCGAATCCATGACCTCCGGCTTAGCAGTCAGGGTCACTAACCACTAGACCAACAGGCCAGTCAGTATAACTGCAGCATACTGAATAAGTTCCACACTAATAAAAAATATAGTATCAAAACTTACGCGACGCTCTGCACTGCACTATCACTTCAGCGAACAGCTTTGAATGAAATGCTTGCGTGAATCTACAAAACGAAACTACGCGCGTGAGTACGTAAAAAACACGCACTATGATGCAGATCTGAACTCCCACAAGTAAGCGCGTAGGTGCGTCGACACGCAACATGCAGCGCGGTACATGGAAGTGTGTGAGCTACCTTAGTTTAGTATAATATAATATGTCCATCTATGGATGGTATGCTTTTCTCAGTTACTCGCAAATATTTTTTATGGCAACACTGAATAATTGATGCCAACATTCAAGGAAAAAAGAACTTCCTTTTTCTCGTGTTCTTTTGACAACACGAGGTTATATTCGCTATTAGCTTGAAAAAGTATGTATTTATTATAAATAACGTTTGTTACTATTGTTCAGTAGTGATTTGTGATATATTGTAATTGTGTAATGTTTATTTGTAGGCATCTATAATGGCTGAAGAGAACTGGACTGACGATGCTGGGGACGCAGGCAGCATGGCTATTGACAATATGCCACTGCCCCAACCGGCTGATATCCCCGAAATTAAACTGTTTGGAAGATGGAGCTGTTATGATGTTCAGGTGTCTGACATGTCTCTGCAGGATTACATCTCCGTCAAAGAAAAGTATGCGAAATACTTGCCGCATTCTGCTGGCAGGTATGCACACAAACGATTCCGTAAAGCTCAGTGCCCCATCGTAGAGCGTTTGACTAACTCCCTTATGATGCACGGTCGCAACAATGGCAAGAAGCTTATGGCCGTCAGGATTGTGAAACACGCTTTTGAAATCATTCATCTGCTTACGGGTGAGAACCCTCTGCAGGTCCTTGTCACTGCTATCATTAACTCTGGTCCCCGAGAAGACTCTACCAGAATCGGTCGTGCTGGTACAGTACGTAGACAGGCTGTCGACGTTTCACCTCTGCGTCGTGTGAACCAGGCTATATGGCTGTTGTGTACTGGTGCTCGTGAAGCTGCTTTTAGAAATATCAAGACGATCGCTGAGTGCGTTGCTGATGAACTCATCAATGCTGCAAAGGGCTCGTCCAACTCCTATGCCATCAAAAAGAAGGATGAGTTGGAACGTGTTGCTAAATCCAACCGTTAATACTTATAATATTTTAAGACATCTCAATAAAAAAATTCAGAAAGTGCTTTAATTTTATTTAATCTCCCTTAAATAAAATAAAATGTGATTACATGTTTTACAGTACAGACAGTTCTGTTTATAGCAGGAGCAGAACAGAGCAGATGCCAATAATAGTATCATGTAAAGTACTATATAAAATGTACTCTATGGTAAAGTACCAAATTGATCTAATGAATAACTAATTAGGTCAAATTAAACTAAATTATCCATACTTTGTACTTCACATGAGATTTAAAAGGTGATTATTTAATTTTTCTTTGATTAGTCTTAGAAACTGGTGGTCAGTTGTGTATTTGTAAAAGATTTTTATTATAGAATGAAAACTGTGAGGAATATTGAACTTATCAATTAAAGCACTAGACTAAGAGTCCAGGTATTGCAGTACTGGATATATACAGATTACAGATATAATTTATAATAGGTCCTGTTACAGTTGTACTTTGTAGTTCTTGTAAAACCGTGAAGTAAATACGTAGTCAGTCTATGTAGGTACATAGGTGTATCAGTCTACGAATTTATTGGACGGCACGTAGGTACTCAGAACAAGGATGCTCTTACGTCCTTGTTCTGACGTGTGCAATGTGCATTAGAGATGAAACGTATTTACGCTACCAGGGTTTCGCTTCAAAGTAGGGCGCCCTGGTACGAGCAGAAGTGCTTTAAGGCAAACGATAGCATAGAAAAATGATTCATATTTCAATGTAGATAAGAAACACACTCGTACTTTGTGTATAATAAATACTTTTATCTTCAAAGTATTTTTTTATTCATACGAATTTGTTCCCTATCTTACTCGGAATAATATAGGTTGAATTCCTATGCAAGTATTTTAGGTAAGGCGCTCGCGTCCAGCGTGGAGCGGGTTGCCATACTCGAACCCGACCTTTAGCGGGTGGGACGACAAATACTTTCAAGTAGTTTAAAACCTGGTTTTCGACCCTCGTATTTTTACGTACTTGTACTTAGAAGCCCTGATATTGAATTTTGCAAGTATATCTCATCTCTAATGTGCATGACATTGATCGCAATGACATGACGTTCTGACTCGATTCTAAAACTCGATGTCAATTTTAGAAAGAAATCGCTTTTCGCTGGCTCTTTGATTACGATTAACTGTCCTGTTGTTTAGTCACTATAACGTGCTATTACAATCATCAGTTGGGAGTATTAATACCGAAAAAAGCTCGCCTAGGCATAATTCAAGCAGTAGGTACTAGCGCCCAGACGGTTAGACTTAACACGGGCCAAATTATGTAGGTGATGTGTTGAATAAATAAATAGAATTAGTATTTATTAAAAAGCGTATCATAACTTCTTAATGAAGATTTCTCAATAAAACTTTCAAAAAGATGCTTTAATGTCGACATATTCGACATAAAAGCATCTTCTATGTCGAATATATCGATTAAATTTTGGTAATTGCCCAACACTAGCGCCTGTATTTCTGACGGTCAGTCGGTAGGACTCGATTCCCGTATTATTACTTTACTTTATGGACTCGGTTCAACTCGGTTGCTACTGTTGCCAGTTGATTGATAAAATTTATTTATTATTTAGTGTCCATGAAAATGGAAATGTCAAACAAAAAAGTAATGTGATTTTTGTAGAAGCAACGTTGCAGATTATATTATTAATTAAAATTAGACAACAATAATATAAACATATTTAAGATTGGCTTAAAAAGAAAGTGGATAAAATGATACACAGTTTATTCATTATAAATCCGTCGGGGTAAGTGATCTGCTAATAATATGGTATCAAAAACATTTTGTTTATAACGTTGTTTGTGTATTATTATTTGTTTGCTAATATGTTTAATAGCACAATTTAGATGACCCTCCAAATCAGATAATACACTGTTTATGTAAATATTCGTATTATTTGTAATTTGTTGTATTAATACAGCAAGTAAAAAAGTTGCTGCGTTAAGGGAAAGTTCTTACCATTAGTATTTTTTTTTAGAGACAATACCTGAAAACGCGAGCATTATTAGCACAAAGGAACTAGGTAGTATTCTAGACAAGAGATGTTGAATATTCCTTTTAAAATTGTTTTATAAATATGGCTATTTCTCCACAGAGATGTGTTTCTTGAGAAACATTGGCGTAGTGTTATATCTAGATCAGTATGTGATTACTACTTGGAAGCTCAACGTGCATCACCCAATGTAAGTCATGAACTAACATAATTTATTCTGATACTCCATTTAAGTACAAATATTATCCCTTAATACACAATAAGGCATTTAAGTAAGTAGGTAGGTTGTAGAATTCATGTTACTGAAGTTGCAATGTTAATAACACTGAAATAAGGGCCATTAACACTGAGTCTGCAAACAGCTGCTTTTTACTAAACAAAGTTAAAATTTTTATGATAAATATAATTATGTTTCAAGCTTTGTTAGTGAACATGGAGTTACAATACTTGTCATTACATATTGTACAATTGGATGCTTAATCCTTTAATAGTCTTAGTTAATTGCTTTTGACTTTTGCTTCTATTACAAGGTAATTAGAGTTTATAATGTGGTGTGTATATAATCATTTTCTTGTTTGCAGGATGTCCCACCAGTGTTGGCAGCCCCTCATCATTACTTGATATCCATACAAAGAGGTGGAGTGGCACTGGTAGCAGTATGTATGCAGGAAGTTGCTCCTCTGTTTGTGATTGAGTTCCTACATAGAGTTGTTGATACATTCCAGGTAAAAACAATTTTCAACTACCATTTCATACTACTTCATCATAGCAGTTTGACTAAAACATGTTTGAATAAAGTTGATCATTTGACATTGCTTGCTAATCATCAATACAGGATTCAATGGGTACAAACTTATATCTAAACCTGTCACAAGTAGAACACATGTTTAGAACTCTTAAACAGTGGTGGTGTATGCTATGCTGGTCAAAGAATTATAAATTCAAGTTAAGCCTTATTGAAATACAAAATATCTAAAACTTGTTTATCATTAAGATTTTAGCTAATGGTATACATGAATAGTTTACAAACAGTCTACTAGTCACCATATGTTTAGCAATTGCAGTGACTCTTACCATCTCTTTTTAGTTAGATAAATTGTATGCAGTTTTGTATTGTAAACAGAAAACTATAATTTTGATATAGTTTCAGGCCTTTGTTGTTTAAGAATATCATCTAACCTAACCTAACCTAACACATTATTTATTTTAATTTTAATATTACAGGATTATTTCTCAGACTGTACAGAGACAATAATTAAGGAAAATTATGTAGTTGTTTATGAGGTAAGACATTGTTACATTATGGCAGTATATTATTTTATTTTGTAACAGTTATATTTACATTTATTTAAAAATATATTTATTTACAGTTGTTAGATGAAATGCTTGACAATGGCTTCCCGTTGGCCACTGAGAGTAATATTCTTAAGGAATTAATAAAACCACCTAATATATTAAGGACTATTGCTAATACTGTTACTGGCAAATCAAAGTAAGTTCAAAATTTATAACTACTGCTATGATAACCCATAAAATTGCCAACAACATGTTTAAGACTTTTAATGCAATCCTCTAATGTCTAATTAATTTATATTACTGCCTGCGGTGCAGTTTTACCCACATTAGGTTACATTTACTTTGGTTACTGTTCTGCTTCCATCCCTAGTAGCGCGATGTTATATGTCTATAACCTTCCTCAAGAACTGCACTATCAAATGCAACAAGAATTATTCAAATCCGACTGGTAACTCCAGAGATTAACACATTTCAACAAACAAAACTATTCCGCTATTAGTATAGATAACCGGACAGTTTTCTTTGATACATTACAGTGTCTCATCAATATTGCCGTCCGGTCAACTGTCGAATGTCCCGTGGCGTCGTTCAGGTGTCAAGTATGCGAATAATGAAGCTTACTTCGATGTGGTCGAAGAAGTGGACGCCATTATTGACAAGAGTGGTACTACTGTATCTGCTGAAATACAGGGTTACGTAAGTAAAATACCCGTATCTCATTGGTTTGCGTAACTTTTGTGGGAGGGTAAGTATTTAGTGCAATAGTAATTTACTTTTCAATACTTACAATGATAAGATGCATCCAGCACTGTATTGTGTTTATACTGTGTGTCAATTACATTAAAAAAACATTATTAATGGACATGAAAGTACTTTCAGACTAGAAATATTTTTTTTTTTTTTTTTTTTTTTTTTATATTATAACCTACCAAAGTGACTCCACCCCGCCTGATGGTAAGCAGTCAGTGGAATCCAGAAGTGGCGGCCACTATACCAAAAGCCATCGTCTTAAACTGCTGGTATAGTGGCCTCCACTATGGCGGCTGGGAATAGGGTTAGGGGAAGGGAATGAGGGAGGTGAGGAAAGAGGATAGGGGGGAAAATTGGGCCTCCGGCGCTCTCACTCACCGAACGAAACGCAGTAGTACGGATACTACTACTCTTAAGTCGATCTTCTATGAGAGGGTAGTACTTCCCCGGACGATCCGGCCCATTCATGCTGAAATCAGCGTGGATCTACTACCGTATTTATGGATCATATAAAGTTTTGTTCCATGTGGAAGACTAACCCGCGATTTCATACACTCACTAGATAGTAGCACGCACTCCCACTGCAACACCGACAGACAGTTTGGTCCTTTCTTACCTTAAAGGTAATTATATTATATCTTTGTTTCAGATTGATTGTTGTATAAAATTAAGTGGAATGCCAGATCTGACGTTAACATTTGTTAACCCACGTCTCTTTGACGATGTATCGTTTCATCCTTGTGTCAGATTTAAGAGATGGGAGGTAAGAATATTTTAAATAACTTACTCGTTATTTGGAATTTTAATGACCTAGAGTTGCATTTTTTGGTGAGATAGTTGTGCCAATGGGTGGTCTTATAGCTAAGGACGATTCTCCCAGACAATTTTAAGCAAATTTCATGTTTAGGTATAGCGTCTTCATTAGCATCTTGCGTTTAAGGTAACTCAATTAAAAGGGCTTTAAACAGACTTTGACAGAATTGTTTGGTATTTGTAAGAAACTGCACATATTTATATTTTTTTTTTAGGAAATCTCAAAGTTTTCATCTCATTTCAGTCTGAAAGAATACTATCATTCATCCCACCCGACGGCAACTTTCGTCTGATGTCGTATCACATAGGATCACAGAGTGTAGTGGCTATACCGATGTATGTGCGGCACAACTTGACATTACGTTCTAATGGTGACCAAGGCCGGTTAGATATCACTGTGGGACCAAAACAGACTATGGGAAGAACTTTGGAAAGTAAGTATATACTATTAATATCACAACTACACAACACTATCTAGAGTCAAAGTAAGCATATAATTATAGCTTGGGATATGGGTTCTAGAATGCGGAATATATTATGTCCATTAGTCCTAGATTTTGTCATTGATTACTCCCTTACCCTCCTCTACTAGTACCGCATTACCGCATTAACATTTATTCGTTCTGGATTGAATCCACAAAAATAAAGAGTAGGAATAGGATTCGCGGCACGTAGCTGTTGCGTTTGGCTATTTCAAGGTCACACATTCTTATGTAGAAATGCACCATTCGTAGTTTCTGTACTGAGTTCTTAAAGTAGCCAATGCAGGTATGACTTGTGCGTGTCTGTTACCCTGTATACAGAATCCATTAGGGCAGGTGTTTCCAATCTTTTTCAGCCCACGGCACTTACAAGTTTAAAATGCGCCGCCCTACCATTTAACGATAACGATTTGAAATAATACAGTAGAAAGAAAATATAGGTTTTTAAGTGCGTAGTCACTAATCAGCGTATGAGCGAACGACGGCGACGACGCGACGTGAGTACCTACGATGTAAGCGCTCAAATTATAGATTTATTTTAAGAGCGTTTACAAAAAAGAGTGGCCACTTCGCAATTTAGTGTCATATTTTCGTGGTTTTTAAGTTTTATTATTTAATCGGAGCTATATTTTAAAAATGTTTTTAGAACACTTTTTAGAATTACGTGAAAGCATAAAAGTAAGTAACCATAATGCTTACAGTTCTATTTATATGCATATAATAATACATTGAAAACTTCCATTGCGTTATTTTCATAGTAAAATAACTGTAAGGATTATGATTACTTACTTTATATACAGCTTTTACGTAATTCTAAAAGCGTTCTGAAAACTTTTTTAAAATAAAGCTCCGATTAAATAATAAAACTTAAAAACCACGAAAATATGACACTAAATTGTGACGTGCCACTCTTATGTGTGAACGCTCTTAACCCGCGATTACTTAAGGTATTTAGGCCCTAGGCAAGTGGTATATATTTCTATTCTATTCATAGAATAGAAATCAATGTCTCAGATAATGATAGAGGATCGAGTCACGGCTCACTCTTCTTTACTTTATACGACGCACCAGAGCGCCGCGGCGCACAGTTTGGAAATCCCTGCATTAGGGGGTTATTTGTGATTTAAGTACGTGTTCTATTTGTTTTAGATGTGGCGTTAGAGATCTGTATGCCTAAATGCGTGTTGAATTGCTCACTAACCGCTAATCAAGGAAAGTATTCCTATGATCCAGTTAGCAAGGTACTGTTATGGGACATAGGACGTATCGAGTTGCCAAAGCTGCCTAATATTAAAGGAACTGTGAGTATTTTTAGTCTCTCGCTTCTATCGTTAAATTGAATGTGGGCTTCGGTTACCATTGGTAACAAATATTTTTTCGTGCAATGTTTATTTCGAAAGTCAGGGTGTTCTTACTAAAGTCCATTCCAACTCCAATTTCGTATAATGTAAACAATCCGCCATATTGCCATTGTCTATGGTTTCATGAATTTACTAGTGATGAGGACAAAGATAATAAAAATAAAATTAATGACATCAATACATTGTTAAATAGTAATTTTTCGTCCTTTTTCTTACATTTTAAAATAATATTACGTTTACAAATACTCTATTTGCGTAATAGATTAATTCTATTTAATTTATTACTCCAAATATTTGTATTTATGTTAAATATGGTATTGTATTTTATTGTAACCGTTGATTTATAAACATTAAGATAATAAGACAAACAATGTACCTAATCTAATAAATAAATTTAATTTAAATTAAGCGTTGACCTCTAAATGCAACGATTTGACCACAGTCTGAAATGGAATACTGAGATACTTTTGAATATTTTCCCGCCAGATGAAAATTTGTGAAATATGGATTAAATGGTATTTGTATGTATGTTCCGATTTTATTATAGGTACTATATTAAAATAAAACAAATGAACAGACCTGCGAGGGCAAACCCAAAATAAATAATGAATTACAAAATATTATGTACCTATGATATGTAGGTATTCGTTAAACTTATTTCTTCTAATAAATTACAACATTAGTTTTCAAAGACAATATAGAGTACAGAAAAAATAAAACTGTTAATCAATTTGACATCTTTATTCGACCGCAAAAAGTAACTCGTAATTTTATTAAATAGTCTAGATTTGATTATTAATCATTAGTAAAAATTGTTGCAAAACGAAGTATATTATTATTTCCAGCGGGGACGCCGGCAGCCGGACGGACGATCCACCCGCATTACTTGCGGGCCACTTCGTCCATTTCCCCAGTTCTCCCCTTGGGTAGGGTGTGGTTGATCCAGCCTTTTCACGGCACCCCATCAAACCTTGTATCCTTGATAAATCTGATCATCTGTTCCACCTTCAGATTTCTTATGTCTTCCTCGTCCAGTCTGTCCGATCCCAGGAGTTCCCATCTGATCAGTGAGTACATGGGGCATTCTGCCAGCAGGTGGAAACTTGTTTCTTCGTTTTCCATGCACTCCGGGCATTTGGGATCGGTTTTTACTCCTATCACTGTCAGATGTCTGTTTAGTCGACAGTGTCCTGTTATAATCTCTATGGCGAGCCTCATGTTTCCTCTTGTGAGTTTCATGATGTGACTCGTCCTTTTCTTGTCCATGCCTTTGATGAAGATTTTCGACTGTCTCATTCCAGGCGAAGATCTCCATCTGCGGTTGGTATCTGTTTTAATACTATGGCTGATTACTCCTTTGGTGATTTTGTGCGCTATAGGCAGCCGGGGTTCCGGCCCCACCATGTTTTCATCAGCGCCTTCTCTGGCTAGTTCATCCGCCAGCTCGTTGCCCGTGTTTCCCTCGTGTCCGGGGCCCAGGCAATCGTCAGGTCGGTTTTCTGAGCCAGTCTGTCTAGTGACTTTTTGCATTCCTTGACTATTGCTGATGTTGTTTCCACTTTGTCAAGTGCTCTGAGCGCGGCCTGGCTGTCGCTGTAGATGGTTACCTTTCCCGTACTGGTCAGGTGTTCCACTATTTCCGCGCATTCCTTTATCGCATATATCTCTGCTTGAAAGACACTTGCAAATCTTCCTAGAGGTATTGACTTGTTTATTTCTGTCCCGTCTACACTTTTAATGTGCACTCCGGAACCAGATAGCTTCGTCAGTTCTTTTCTTGAGCCGTCTGTGTAGCAGATAGTGCCACTGGAGTCTATCCGCCACTCATCTCGTGTGCCTATGTGTATTCTGTATTTCTTGTCAAAGATTTTCTCCTTCCTGATAAGGTCGTTATTGGATAGGATCATTGACAGTCTTTCTTCGTAGTTTTTGCTTATACGTGCGTGACCTACGTCCATGTAGTTTCCGGTCCATAGGTCAGTGCTTCTGAGTTTGAACCATTGTTCGGTTGCTTTTCTTTTAATTTCTAAGTCCAAGGGGTTTAGCCCTAATATGATCTCGAGTGCGGCTGTTGGTGTAGTCCTCATCGCGCCCGTGATCATGAGGGCTGCTAGCCTTTGTACTTTGTCTAGTTCTTGTTTATTTTTCCCTAGGGCAGCCTTGTGCCACCATACCAGGGCTCCGTGTAGGATTCTTAGCAGAATTATTGCCTTGTATATCCATGTTACTATTGCTGGTTTAATTCCCCAGGTTCTTCCTATTATCCTTTTGCACTGCATCATTGCCATTTTGGCTTTTGCGCACGTGTTGCTGATGTGAGTCTTGAACGTTAGCTTACTGTCCAGTGTTACTCCTAGATATTTGACCTTCTTGACTTTTTCTAAGTCTTGGTTGTCTAGTCGCACTGGTCCAGCTCGTCCTATTTTTCTCTTGTTGGTGAACAAAACTAGTTTGGTTTTGTCAGGGTTCAGGTCGAGACCCTTGCTCCTGCACCATGCAAATGCTGCTCTTAGGCCTCTGTTCATGATTTCGCACATAATACTGAGGACTTTGCCTGTGACTAGGAGCACGCCGTCGTCAGAATAGACTTGCGTATATATATGCATCCCATTTATCTTGTTTATTAATTCATCTATTAGCAGGCACCACAGTAGTGGAGATAGGCATCCCCCCTGTGGAAAACCTCTTTTTGCCACCACTTTGTGGGTGATTCCTGCTAGGTCTGCTTGTATCTTCCGGTGTTTTAGCATATTTTTCACCCAGCCTGATAAGTCTTTGTCAATGCCCTCGCGGTTTAGGGTGTCCTCTATTGATTCGGGGGTTGCTTTGTCGAATGCACCCTCAACGTCAAAGAAGCAGCCTAGTGCGTATTCTTGATTGGTTATTGATCTTTGCACTCTAATGACCAAATTATGTAGGGCCGTCTCGGTTGACTTGCCTTCCATGTACGCATGTTGGTTTAGGTGCAATGGAGATCCACTTTTCTCTATTTGTTCTCTTATTAGCCTATCTAGGATTTTCTCCAATGTCTTAAGTATGAATGAGGAGAGGCTGATGCATCTGAAGGATTTTGCCTCCTGATACGATGCCTTCCCGGGTTTCGGGATGAAGACCGCTCTCACCTCTCTCCATTTGCTTGGGATGTACTTGGTTTTGATGCTACTGTTGTATAGAGTTAGTAGATCTTTACTTATGTGTTTAATGGCTGTCTGTAACATTTTCGGGAAGATTTCGTCTGGTCCAGCAGCCTTGTATGGTTGGAAGGACCTCAGGCTCCACAATAAATGTTCTTCTGTGATGATTACCCTCGTCTCCTGTTCCACTATGGGATTTTGGGGAGTTGGTGTATTGTCTTTATCCTCTTCACTTCCTGGAAAGTGTGTGTCTAGCATTACTTCCAGTATCTTTTTAGGATCGGTGATTAATTCATCTCCGTCCTTTATGCTTCCTAGTTTGCAGGTGTTTCCCTTGGAGAACATTTTCACTAGCCGTGCCGCGTCTGGATATTTTTCAACCCCTGCGCAGAATGATCTCCAGCTATTCGTGTTTTCCCTCCTGCATGCTTTTTTATATATGTTCCTTTCTGTCCTATATTTATGCCAGCTCTCGTCATCGTCCCTATCCAGGGCTTTCCTGAGGGCTCGCCGTGTCTTTTTCCTCTGTTTTTCTAGAGCCTTTGTCCACCAGGGTTGACCCTTTCCTGGTTTTCGTTTTTAGGTATTTCGTCATCGCTGGGACACTCAGGTATCGATTTTGAAAGCAATAGGTACAAAAACAGCAAAGTTCAAAATGGCGGCTGCTTTTATTAAATTTGACTTAAGATTCGTGTTCAGTCATCGCTGTAACACTCAGGTATCGGTTTTGAAAGCAATAGGTACAAAATCAGCAAAGTTCAAAATGGCGGCTGCTTTTATTAAATTTGACTTAAGATTCGTATTTCGTCATCGCTGGGACACTCGGGTATCGATTTTGAAAGCAATAGGTACAAAAACAGCAACGTTCACAATGGCAGCTGCCTTAATGAAATTTCACTTAAGAATCT
Organism: Parascotia fuliginaria; assembly: GCA_963082885.1. Taxonomy (NCBI): domain Eukaryota; kingdom Metazoa; phylum Arthropoda; class Insecta; order Lepidoptera; family Erebidae; genus Parascotia; species Parascotia fuliginaria. Next base: position 8,919,688 of record OY720173.1, on the reverse strand, counting down.
TGATTTATCATATTTCACGCAAAAGCTTTCGCGCCAGTTTCTTTCTCGCAAATGTCCATCCACGCAAAAGTCTTTCGCGCAATGCGCAAATGTCTTTTGCGCAAGTGGATTCGCGTAAGTGTCCTGATACCACTTCGGTGACTTCTACTGGAACTATCTGATTAGAAGAGCTGGGTATAACGATTATGGGCTTGTTAGGTTAATTATGATGAGACCTTACCACCGGACATGATGGAGTGACTAGAAGGCACATTCAGCTCTACTAATCAGCTACTTCCAATAGCAGTCACTGAAGTAAACTTTCAGGACACTCTAACATGTCCAGTAGTAAGGTCTCATTATAACTAATAAAACGAGCCCATACTCGGTACACCCAGCTCTACTAATCAGCTAGTTCCAGTAGCAGTTACTGAAGTAGACCTTCAGGTCACTTCATCTAGTCCGGTGGTAAGGTCTCATCATAACTAACAAACGAGCCCCTACTCGGTACGCCTAGCTCTACTCGTTAGCTAGTTCCAGTAGTAGACACCAAAGTAGACCTTCAGGTCACTCCATCTTGTCCGGTGGTAAGGTCTCATCATAATTAATTAAACAAGCCCATACTCGGTACACCCAGCTCTACTAATCAGCTTGTTCCAGTAGCAGTCACTGTAGTAGACCTTATGGTCACTCCACCTTGTCCGGTGGTAAGGTCTCATCATAACTAATAAAACGAGCCCATACTCGGTACACCCAGCTCTACTAATCAGCTAGTTCCAGTAGCAGTCACTGAAGTAGACCTTCAGGTCACTCCATCTTGTCCGATGGTAAGGTCTCATCATAACTAACAAAACGAGCCCATGCTCGGTACGCCTAGCTCTACTCGTTAGCTAGTTCCAGTAGCAGTCACCAAAGTAGACCTTCAGGTCACTCCATCTTGTTATGTGGTAAAGTCTCATCATAACTAATTGAAGAAGCCCATACTCGGTACGCCTAGCTCTACTTGTTAGCTAGTTCCAGTAGCAGTCACCAAAGTAGACCTTCAGGTCAATCCACCTTGTCCGGTGGTAAGGTCTCATCATACCTAACAAAACGAGCCCATACTCGGTACGCCTAGCTCTACTCGTTAGCTAGTTCCAGTAGCAGTCACCGAAGTAGACCTTCAGGTCACTTCATCATGTTCGGTGGTAAGGTCTCATCATAACTAACAAAACGAGCCCATACTCGGTACACCTAGCTCTACTCGTTAGCTAGTCCCAATAGCAGTCACCGAAGTAGACATTCAGATTTCTCAGCATGTCCGAAACGCAACTAATAATAATAGCTACTTAGGTACTTATAGCAAAAACAATAATACCTTGACAACTATTTCGTATAAAATGCTTGCAACTCTTGTAAGTATCAAATCTATTATTGTCAACTACATTGTGTTTATACAACGAAATTTACGAGTCGAGCAGCTTTCGATAAGCGACACAGGTCCACTCACGACGGGCGCCGAGCGCGGACTGATTCTTGTTCACAAAGCTCTGTTCAATGCGATGAAAACAACTACCAAACAAAATAAGTCTTATTACAATGCATCAAGATTCACGCTGCATAGCAAAATGTATGGAAAACGACGATATTATTTTTCATTGATTTTCGTGGTAATTTGTAAAATGTTAAAAAAATAGTCTGATATTTTATGAATTGAAGATATTTGCTAACTTTTGGTATTTTTAAATTTAGAATATTTTGAATATAATAAGAAAAAAACAGGTCTCGAAATCAACACGATCTCGTAAATTCTGCATTGAGAGTCAAAGAACAAAGGATTTTACTACATTGAAAATAAATATTATTAGAAAAAAACACGTCCCATCACAAGATAAAGAACCATTCTATTTGTAGTATCTGCTAGATATATAAAATTATTTATCGTTTTGCCGCAAAATGAACCGAAAAAGGGGTTATTTTTGATAGAATTGTAAACGCGTCCTTAAGTTTTGATTAAATAAACATAACCTTGTACTAACTTATATCATTCAAACAGGTATCTGTAGCATCAGGAGCGGACACTGCCGGTGCTAATCCAAACATCAACGTACACTTCACAATACCGCAGTTAGCTGTAAGTGGTCTACGAGTAAGCCGCTTAGACATGTACGGCGCTAAATACAAGCCATTCAAAGGAGTTAAATACGTCACTAAAGCGGGCAAGTTTCACGTCAGAATGTGATCGGAGGCTACACTCGCATGGATATACTTGGAGCTATCCACGTGATGACAGTTCGTGTATGTGATGTTCAGTGTATGGAATGTCACGATTCATCTATAACCTAGTTTATTTATTGTATGAATATAGGTATATTGAGGATTTTGATTTAGTTAATGCATAGATTACCCCCCTGATAAATACCTCATTGACATTTATCGATCTCACAAAAGTGAAGAATGCGCGGAACGTAAAAGCTGCGCTGTTATTGGTTATTTTAAGGTCAAGAACACATGCACTGAAATGCACCAATCGTATTATCCGTAGTGAGTTTTTATGCTAGCGATTGTGCGTGATTTGTTGCGTTGTATGCGGCATCTATTAGGGGGTTATCTGTGCGATTTATCCATATAATTATCTTGATTATTCAATGTAAAAAGGAATTGCTATTTTGTTAACCATAAGTTTCAAAGTAAATAATGAAGTTTACTGTAAAATGTAATTCAAGAACTTCATAGATCGATTTTTATTGTGATGAATATCAATTGGGGTGAATTGCTGAATTATTTATTTTACTAAAGTGCATACTTTTATATGTGTATACTTTTCGTCAATATGTATAAGTAATGTTAACATTTGACATTTTGTAAAATAAATTATTTTAGTATATTTACTGGCCCCGTTTTTATTCACCTCGATTTTTCTATATAAGTACTTGAAATATACTATCTCAGTGTATTCTTTATTATTTCTCATTATAACAGTGTATTTAAGTCGAATAATATTAAGTTGTAAATAATATATTTTATTCATTGTTAAAATAATTATTAAAAGGCAATCAAACAGCAGATCTATGATTTTTACTGTATATACTAATTATAAATTAAGTATACAATACATAGTAACTAAATAATAAGTTAATACAGACTGGTAAAAACAACTGTCGTAGCTGCATGCTACTTTGACCCTTATGTCTTGCCACTGAGGGTACAAGCTGGTGATTGCCGGAACTAAATTCTAAATGAATGCAATCATGTCATACAAACATGTTCATATATAAAATAATAATAATAATAATAATAATAATAATAATAATAATAATATTAATATGTGGACACTATCACACACTGTCGTCTAGTCCCAAGCTAAGCAGAGCTTGTGTAATGGGTACTAGATAACTGATATATAATACATATACATACTTTTTTTTTGTAAATACATACTTATAATACATAGGAAACACCCAGACTAAAGACAAATACAAATGTTCATCACACAAATATTTGCTTTCCGCGGGAATCGAACCCACGACACCCGGCGTCGCAGTCAGTTACACTAACCACTAGACCAACGGTCCAGTCCTTGACTCCAGAACTAGTTTTGAATATTATACCTACCAACTGAAGAATATAGCGGCAAACACCCGTACGTGTAATCTTTCAAATGTATTACCTATAAAATAAATCATTCACACAGTCTATGTTTAACTGTAGTAAAATAAAATAATGTTTGACTACTCTTTAAGAACTTATTTATTTGTACCTGCTAGGGTACTCGTGAGTTACGATTGTGGTTGCCATCATATCCTAGGTTATCATACAACTTTTGCCATTTCTCTACTAACTTCTTCATACGGTCTAGGTACCGTCGCGCCGAATCCATTTCAGTTTCATTGTTGCTGTACATTCTTGTATAGTTTTTTTCTCGAAAGTATCGTTGTAAAATCACCGACATCAGTGCTGGATACTCTCTTTGAATATTTGCTTCCAGATCTCGCTCCTAAGGTAATAATAGTTTATTCACAATTATTTATGTATTTTATGGTATTGGTGAGATGATATTTACAGCTTTGGCGCCAAACAAGCTCACGGCTGACCTGAGGGCCTAGTGCGACTTTCTTCTACGTTAACACGATCGACACGTTTATGACGTTTGGTGCTCCGATTGGCCCGCTCAAAGCTCTTAACCAATCAGAGAGCCAAACGAGGTAAACATTTCAAAAACGTAAATGTAAAAACAACTCTCACTCGGCACCCTGATGGTAAGTAGTAACCGTAACCTATGGTCATGGCTAGCTATATAAGCATCGCAGAAAAATGCAAAGAAAACAAACGTTTTGCCTAACTGGGAATGTGCCTGAAGTTCTCTGGTTGAGAATACCATATCCTCAACCCAGTTCCAGTAGGCTAATTCTTTTTGCAGCTAATGCTTTGCATCTACTTATTAGGAAGCATCGTCTTGTTTGCCCACGAATCCTGCATTGTCATTTATGTCAGTCCCATTTTGTAGAGCTTAAAATATTTCGGTGAGTATATAGTATTGTCGTCTACTGTACTACTAAACAAATTTGGGTATGATACAATGATACGTACAATATAACAGCAATAAGGTAGTGCCCATTTCGCATAGGCACCAGGTGGCCGATTGATTTTGATTAATATCCATTCTATGACACTACCCATGCCAGCTGCTGTGGGGATCAAGTTCAATGGTGACGGTAGAGTAGTTTGCATCATGTAGTCTATATAAACCTGAAAATTGAAAACTTATCTTGGGTTTTGCCGAGACTCAACCCCAAGAACCACAGAGGGTGCGTCATATCATTCATCATGATTACATAGTTATCATAGTTGTGTAGTGAACCTACAAGTCATTACCGGCATTTTATGCCCTGAATTTTATTACCTAAGTGGCACTAAGCATTTAATTATAAATCTTTATTGTACGAACAATGCTGTAAACATTTATGTCTAAAGCTAGATATTCGATCGAACCGTAAAAATATGGTTCTCAAACTGGTATTATTGCACGCTCACTAAAGAAACAGCAGACCATCTGATTTGATATTTGTTAACAAAACGTCCTGAATGCAGTCTTCATAGCCTTTAGTGTTAGAATATAACATGATCAGAATGTCAAGAAACAGAACTGGAAGTTGAATCTTAGGTATCTACTGCTAGTTTCTATGGAGTTATCTCTGAGGCATAACTTATAGGTAATAGATCGTTCACGAAGCTCGCTCGAGACAACTTCTGTCGTAATCGCTCGTCACTGCGCAAAAATACACGCTTAACCCCAACCATAATCCCCATCTGGCTGTATGAGCCCTTCATTCCCAGAGATTCAATTACTTTACTGAACTAGTGGAACTTTTTATTACTATCAGTTCAATAAAGAGCAGTTGATTGAACTGCTGGGACCAGTATGTCCTCTTAAAGTTCAATATCAGTTTAATTGACTGAACTAGTGGAACTTTTACTCCCATCAGTTCAATAACCAGAAAATAAATAGGTACCTTTTGAAAAGGCGACAGTCTCGTGTCTCTCGGGGGAGTACCTACTTACCTTTCACAGACTAGCGCATTACGATTCGATCTGTTTCCTGAATCTTAATAATGATCAGTCAAAGTACAGGCTACCTTATTGTTATTCAAGATGTTATTTGGAGCACAATTGCAAAGGTTGCGAGCTCAAATTTCTTGCCAGTTCTTCCACATGGCTCTACTTCGTCAGCGAACTGGCTGTAGGTTAATTTGCTGAAATTTTGTAAACTTTGACGTTCATAAGTGTTAATTTAATTAACCTATATGAATAAACATATTTTCATTTTCATTTTCAAACGCCCCGCCAGATTTTTAGTACCCATTCGCCTTCGATAATTATGGACGGAGCAAATCTAGTGGGGCGTATGATGGGCTCGCAACCATTGCAAACTAACTTAGTAGTTCGTGCTATTTACGGTACATAAATACCTTACAGCACATAAAGTAGGTACTCTGCTCTACAGAGATAGAGCAGGAGTCCGAACTGGGTGTAAGACCCTCTCGCCTCTGAGATCTTACATTCAAGAGGCGAGAGGGCCGTATATATATCCGGGCTGTAGGTATCAATCTTGCCGATTATTCCGAAAGCTGATGTTGATCCTGTACCTATTCATTTGGCAGAAATCAATAACAATACCTATATATAGATAATATAATAATTATGTTTGCTTATTTGGACAACCAAACAGTGATATTCATTGTCAATAAACACCACAACAAAACTAAGTATTTTAATATATACTTATGTTATTTTATGGGTAGGTACCTACAAGAGATAATAGGAGTGTACAAAGTTATATAGATGGAACCACAGACAAAAATGTTGGCAATCAGTGCTTGAAATGCGATAATTTTGCAAGTATACTACCCTTATTTATTTTAATTTTATTTAATAGAATTAATATCTTTCTTATTTGTAAATGGTTGTTACTGGGTTCATTTTATTTTATATTTTGGTGTGTATGTGCCAATTATACCTTTATCAGTTTACCTACTTATTAAATGTTTAGGTTTTTATGTCAAATATTGCAGTTTTTGTCAATAAAATTGTATCTATTTATTTTAGTTTAACGAGATACCTGCAGTTGAAATTGTAGTAGGGATTATTAAAGATTATTAAAGATTTAAAAGCGTAATGTTTGCACAGCCGCACTGCACTGCTGTCGCAGTATGGGGACTGCGACAGCAGTGCAGTGCGGCTGTGGCAAGTGGCAGAGCTGGACACAGGAATTCAATGTTTAATCTTTCAATACCCTAGTTCATAAGGCTTTCAAAAGATAGGTATGTTAACATCGATCTAATAGCGCAGCCTGACAGATACGTAGTAGTTTAGGAGTGCAGCCGTGTGGAATATAGCCTTTAGATGAATCTAATTTACATATAAAAAAATTGATATCGTAGATTTATTGAGCTAATAATATGCTGTAGTTTTAACCATTAGATACATGAATAGGACATGGCGATAATTTCAAATAGAGCTAATAATCTATATCTATACCTACTATTATATAAAGCGGAAGAGTTTGTTTGTTTGTTTGAACTAAAACCGCTAGAACTACTGGTCGGATTTGAATAATTATTTTTGCCTTTAATAGCCTAGTTCTCACGGAAGGGTATTATGTAACACCACGCGACTGACGACAGGAGCAGAATAGTAACCAAAAATATAACTTACAGCGGGTATAAGCGCGCTTCGGGAAGCTAGGAAAATTTAGATTTTAAATACTTAAAGGTACTTTAAACAATACATACTTCGCTCTTCCCAAAAGTCCATTCAATGTCCACGTTGTCAGTGACCCTTTGGAAAGTGTTTGACATTGTTGCAATAAGCATGTTTAATACGACAATAACAGATATTACTTCAAAACCTGTAAAGTAAAAACAACATGTAGGTTGTGTACATAAGTAAGAAAGTAGGTAGGTACAAGCAACATTAAATACCACAATGGCACTAATAAGTGATTCATTATACGTTATTTATTCATGAAAATATTACAATTATGGTTCTGCTGAAGGTGAGTGGTAACCATTAGGTACTCATAGACCCCGAAAGCACCAAAAGTACCTATACGTCCCTAGCGGTTCTTTCTTAGTCTGCTATTGAGTCAATAGATATAGATAACTAACCTTGCAGATAATTTATATATAACACTCTATTTTGCTGGTAATATAGGATTTCTATACCACCGCAGTTAGGTTGTAAGACTGAATGCTTTTGATACAAGTTAAACTTGAGTCTTCTACGTGGTTGTATCGTCATTGATAAAAACAGAATAGGAGCATGTAACTATATTTGTGAAACGGGTCTACTCGTGTTAGAAAATTATTATTAAAAACGTCGGGTAAAGAGGTATGGCACCTTATAATAATTTTCACAAATATAGTTATGTGTACAAACCGAGTTTCAAATATTTAGGAGTATGTAGATGTTCCTGCTCTTATCTGTACGATTCCCTGGTTAGTCTGAGTGTATATTTACTACGATAAAATATTTTATTATAAATATTTAATTTTATTACGATAAAATAAAAAAATGACGTGACTAACATCCAAAACAGAAGTATCCAATTCGTTCAGTGTAACTATGTCTATAATTAGCAGCATTGTGAAGTTTGTCATCTGCTTGTTTCACTTCCCTAGTGTTTTCTAACACCACGTCGGCACTTTCCAGTGGCGCCATGCAGAAAAGCGCCCAGAATAAAGTATTTAAAGTGTCGGACAAGCTTGTGAATGAAGAGACCTGGTATGAGATGAAAACATCATTACATAACTAATTCATTTGATAGAGTAAAGCTGTAAACCTTAACAAAGCTACCTCATGAGTCATGGGAACTAGTTTAAATGTTTTACATAGGCAGATCATCCGGTTTTTGTTCAGCAACTAATGCAAACTAACTGTAAGTGTTTCTTTGTAAGATGCAATGATCCGTGAAATAGACTGCTAACAATGTGAACGATGATGATTAAACGCGTAAGCTCGTGTAAGGGAGCGAAAACTTGCGGGTTTATGATAATAAGTAGCAAGTTGGCAACACATTATATTATGTAGGTAGTTATCATCTACGATACATTTGCAAAATAGTTACGTCAGTGAAGTTTAAAAAAATATTAACAAGGTAGATTCTATAATCAGCATTTTTATCTAGTTTTAAAAGCTGATATCTTTTACAAGTAGACAAAAATGCTGATTGGTAATGCTAGATAAAATACATATTTACGAATTATATTACAATAATTTACGCATGTTAATTATAGGTACTTATGATATAGTGCCGTTGCCTTAAATTAATAAAAATAGAGGAATGAACGTTTGATAAGCACTAAATTAAGTTTAAAGCGGCTAGTAGATGCTAAATGCTGGCTACTGATGTCGAAACAAAGTGTTGGGTAATATTCTAATCCTTCTAAACATGCAACTGAAACATAGCTCCATATTGACCAGCACTTGGCAGCTGCTGCTGCTTTAATAATATGCTCTACTTTACGCTTAGACGTAGTAGGTATGTAATATTGTTTAAGTCTTCCCTATATTTTATATCGAAAGACTGGGTTCCTTGATAAATATAGTTCCTTAAGAACCTAATCAATATTTTCAATTGTCAGCTTTAACAATTTAACGAGAAATAAAGTTGTGTATTTAAGTTTTAAGCAAACAACTGATAAGATACACTCGTATGTACGTGCCTACTGTAAAGATATATATATTTTTTTCCTTATCTTCCGACAACGAAAACGACGAAAATGCGACGTCTAACGTCTACGAACATAAAATCGTTAGTGCAACTTAGGGTCAAAGTTTTATTACATGGTAAATGTATTTTTAAGTGAAAAGTCAAAAATTATGTGTTCCGGGAAGATTTAGATTAGATATTGCTGCTACTAGATGCCGAAGAGTTATATGATGTAATATGTTATGATAGAACAGTCGTGTGTTTATATGATGTCGTAATGGTTTAGGTGTAAAACACACTACACCACACTAGAAAAGAGTGCATATCTAATATGACACTTGACGACATGAGCTGCGACCCACCACTGTTTTGCACCTGGATAATAATTATGCATTTACGACATGATTAGCAATCGTTGTAATTATCAGTTTTCAATACTGTACTAGTACTACACGTATTATTCATCCTTCTCGTGCGTTAGAAATAGGCAATTAGCTGAGAAACAAAAAAAAAAAACTGAAAATCTTCGACTTTGCGTTATACTGTTTAGAGATAGAGACGTGCGCTGTTCGTAGCAATGCGTTGATTATATCCGTATACGAGTATACTGTATAATCTATGATTATACCTATTGCTATAAGGTGCAGCGCAGACGACATACTTTTATGTGCGTGCGAGTTTGCGGAACATCTAAATTTATCAATTAATACTTAAGTTTAAAAAAAACTTGGATAACAGAACGTAGACTAGAATAGGAGTTAGGAGTGAAATTATTAGGAATTATCACAATTAATAAAATATTTCAAATATAAGTAGGTGGTATATTTAGGTACGTCGCAGATTTAATCGCATAAAGTGTGTCTGTTCAGCACCTACTATAAATTTGAATATCTTTTTATAGATAATTTAAACAACATTACCTAATTACCGGCAGTCTTGGCAATTAGAATACAATTGCATGCAGTAGACCATTATGCAAATAAACACACGTGGGTTAGCAGTATGAGTATTCAACGTGTGCTGCCTTGCGGTTCGTGACACCTTGGCGCTCGTGAGGGCATGACCGCGACGGGATGGTCAGTACGCTGAGTTTTTAGTGTATTGTGTGACACGGATTTTAATACAAAATGAGCTTAGTATTTTTAATTTACTGCCACAGATTTAATGCAGCCTAATCCAGTGTTTCTGACTTTAAGAAACCTTGTCGTTAATATCATATTGTAGCACAATTGTAGCACAGATTCCAGTGCGTTCTTTACGAACACGGAAAAATAAATAGAAAAGGAAGAAATAATGGTTGTATAATACGACACTAATTAAAACAAAGTCATGTAAATAGCTCATCTTAGCTGTGATATAGAGTCTGATACAGTTCTAAGGCCCATCAATCTCCGAAAAGGTAAATGTCGCCAAAGTTTTTAGCTTGCTCTAGCTTACAAAATTACAAGAATGTGTAAGTTTGTCATGTTGTTGCCTTTCTTTGCAAGTGAAATCAATGTCATAAAAACAAAAGCTGTTAATCTAATAAAAAACACTACCTGTACAGTTTTCATTCCGTATTCATCTTCGTGTACCATACCGTCGTAATATTGATAGAACCGCGCCAACCCCGCAGCAAATGCACACATAATGATCGAGAACACTATGATGTATTGATAAATATCGATAGTCATTTTACCTAACGATACCTGTAAATAACTGTAGTGTATAAGATCAAATACATAGGTGTTAATTATTCAAAAAAGTAGAACTTCAATCCCATTATTATCAAGTTGGCCAGTTAGACGCCTATTAAAACGTCTTTATAAAAGTCAATAAGTACCTATCATAGAACGAACTTGTGAAACAGTAAACTCAAACAAGGAGATCTAATTTGAATAAAGGTATGTTCGTAACATTTTCTAACGAGGGCATTCTTATATCGTATCAATGCGGCATTTGAATGTAAAATCAGCATACCTGCAGCGGCCCTAGTTGGTAGTTCAACTGGCATAAGAACATAAGTCGGATGAAAGCGAATATAGTCGCGAGGCAAAACGTGCCCTCTGCTAACAAAGTCGGATCGTGCGGATGCCAATACTTGCGCTCTGTGAATATTTTAATGTCATGCTAAACTTTGGCATTCGGATCTGAAGATAGGTTTAGAAATATTTTCAAATGGTTAAATATTCCGTGCCAAGGTTATGGTTTTCAATAAATAGCGAATAGGTGTTCGGTTGATATTAAAGCTAATCATCAACCTGGAGTCCAAAATTGTGCCTGGTATAAGTGGTAACATGCTTGAATACACCTGTGCATTTTCCTCAAATGAAAACGTGTGGTGCTACCTATCGTACGTTATGCTATGAAAACATTTTTCTTTAAGTATTTTTTTATATCGACAAAATAGTTAAATAATAACATACCCATTGTCTCCTTGTCATTGGCAGCAATGTCGATGGCAGACGCCACCCAGAATGCGAAAGTGATACCAAATAGTATTATCATTAAAATTTCAGCCCAGTTCCAAATTTTTGTGAAATACCGACGAGGGCCTTGCACCAAGCACATCCGAATACAGGACCACGTATATCCACAAATAAACAATATCAATGGACCTTCGGCTCCTGTAATATAAAGTAAAACGTATTACTCACGTAGAAATAAGTCTGTTTACTGATCTCAATTCTGTCATACTAAACTTACAAATATATCGCTCATCCAAAAGAATATTGACATAATTACCAAAAAGTCGAAAATGAGTTTTTGATGCCATAACTTCATGTTTTTCACGTTTTAACTATGGTAAAAACGACAGAATTGTTGTTACATTACTTTCCGAAAGAGAGAGTCACTGTCGTTATGGTTTTGGCCTATTTTTCGTAAGGTAACGCGGAAACATCGACTTATTTGTCAGTCGTGCGGGGCACCCCGCGAAGTGATCACGTGCCTGGATATAGAACGACGTAAATGTAAGATATGACACATTATTTAAATTTTATTGGTAGAACAATGACGCAATTGACAATTGTGTCTTTTTGTAAAGAAAACTGCAGCAGATCGTTGGATTCTAACGACAATTGCCAAATACGTCATTGTTTTGACAAATTGACTAATTAATGTTATATAACTAGCTTACAATTAAATAAAAAGGTAGGTATAATTTAGTAGTAATTATAATTATTATAATATTATTTGTGAATCAAATGAATATCAAATAACATAATTATTATAATACATACCTACTTACCTTCCTAAAATGTACCGTAAGTGTGTATGTATGATTTATGATTCTTAATGATTTAAATTACGTATGTACATACCTTTATAATTAATGATTAAACTATGATAAACTAAATACCTAAATCAATAAGTTGATTATACCTACTTTCTTTCATTAGCTACCTACTTACATTATTTAGATGTAAATAGTAAAATTTGAAATGTTTATTTTTTGCGAAAGGTACTCTTTCACGCAAAAAAACTACTGAACGCATTTTGATGAAACTTTGCAGTAATATAGTATATACATCAGAATAATAAATAGGCTATATTTTGCCGACACATACATCATAACAAAATGTACTACGCAGTTAAAACCGTGGGCGAACGCCAGTAGGTATTATAATTACAATAAGGAAAATAAGTTGGACAGAGAGGATCACAAACGAAGATGTGTTGAGAAGAGTGAAAGAAAAGCGGACCTTGCTAAGGACAATAGAAAGTAGAAGAGGAAAGATGATTGGCCACATTATACGACATGACAGCTTTATAAGAAACATCATAGAAGGGAAAATAGAAGGAAAGCGAGGTAGGGGAAGACCACGGATAAACTATATGAGTCAAATAAAGAAAAGTGCTGGTGCCATGTCGTATAAGGAGGTTGAAGAGATGGCTCTGGACAGGGAGAAGTGGCAGGAATTGCATCAGTTCCACCGACAAGAGTCTAACTCTTAAATTATGGATGGAATTACAATAAAAATGTTACTGTTTTAGATTATAGAATATAAAAAATGTCAAGATCTAAAAGAATTGAGCAGATCGTAAAGTTGGATCTGGACGGTAATGTACCTCAACCTTTTTCTCGTAACACTGAGACCGAATTGACAACAATGGATAAACCTGTGGAACCGAAACGTAAGACAGTTGAACAGAATCTGTATGATTTAGCTGAAACTGAAGGTCAAAGTGGAACCCAAAAAGGGAATCGGTCTTCATCATCGTCGTCTATCTCTTCATCGTCTTCTTTATGCTCGTCGTCATCATCTGACAGTTCGTCATCATCTTCTAGCAGTTCGTCGTCAACTTCTACTTATTGTTCAAGTAGCACAAAACAGGATACATTGCCAAAAGAAGGTAAGTAAATTAGGTACCTACATACTTAGATTATTTTCATTAGATATAATATTAATAAAAAATAAAAAATGTTTTAGCATTAGTTGGAGAACCAGACACCTTTATCAATACTTTGAGAGGAGATAATAGTGACTACAATGCTATAGGAATGAAATTACCTATAGTTATTGATACAGGCAACACAGTTCAATGTAAGATTATAATACCTAACATAATTATTTAATGAAAATCTTTATATTATACCTACCTACTACAGACAATACCTACCTACCTACAACATAATTGCAAATTTTTAGATAATAACGTATGTTGTGATAACATTACAACTGAAACACCAACTACCTCCGTCGATATATTGAGAAGAGCTAACGACTGCGATTACGATGCTGTGGGTATGACTTTACCAATATTAGTTGATGCATACATTTCTACTCAATCTGTGGATCAAAATACTATTGAGGATGGTAAGAACTATAATATTAATTATATGACATTGAATGTTATGACTTAAATTTTATCATCTTGTTTACTAATTATAAGATCTTTTAGATATGACTCTACTAGAGAACTCTGCGGACTGTAATTGATGTAAGAAATTATAATGCAGGCATGGCCCCACCAGACAACAGAGGTAAACATGGACAACATAAAAAAACAGATCCAGTGCTTGTACAATCTGTTAAAGACCATATTAATTCAATCCCACGTATTGAATCGCATTATTTACGAGCTCACACGACTCGACAATATATAGATGGTGGATTAACAATTGCCGAATTACATCGTGATTACAAGGTACAGCGTTCTTCTATAGAAGAAGAGGCAGTATCTTACGATGTCAACGCAAACATTTTTAAAACTGATTTTAATATCTTATTTTTTATACCCAAGAAGGATCAGTGTGACCTATGTGAATCATTCAAAAATGCGATCGGTGAAGACAAAGATAAGTTGCTTGTAGAATATGAGTTACACCAAAGAGAAAAACACACAGTTAAGTTGTAATGAAAAATCCAAAGACATAGAGACCTGTAACGAAGCGAGCAGTAATACCTTAGTCGCTACTTACGATTTGCAGGCAGTCATGCCAGTACCATTAGGTGAATCTTCTGCTTTTTTTTACAGGACAAAACTAAACTGCTTAAATTTTATTGTAAGTAATTATTAAATTTTTTTTTTTTTTTTTTTTTATGTTAGCCTACCAAAGTGACTCCACCCCGCCTGATGGTAAGCAGTCAGTGGAATCCAGAAGTGGTGGCCACCATACCAAAAGCTATCGTCTTAAACTGCTGGTATAGTGGCCTCCACTATGGCGGCTGGGAATGGGGTTAGAGGAAGGGAATGAGGGAGGTGAGGAAAGAGGATAGGGGGGAAATTGGGCCTCCGGCACTCTCACTCACCGAACGAAACGCAGTAGTACGGATACTACTACTCTTAAGTCGATCTTCTATGAGAGGGTAGTACTTCCCCGGACGATCCGGCCCATTCATGCTGAAACCAGCGTGGATCTACTACCGTCATAAATCTTTGTAGCCTTACTATTAAACATGATAATAAAGTTACACTTGACAATAAACTGTCAATTTGTATGGGTATTTTTAAACGCAAGTAGGTATAACTTTATGCCACGTTTATTAGCAAGGCAGTTAAATTTGAATTCCATTATTTAGTTTTCATGTTACCTTATTACAAATAACGTTAGAACTTTTTTTGTTTCAGGTATCAGATTTAAAAACTAAAACAACAGATTGTTATTTCTGGCATGAGGGATTAGGCAATCGTGGTGCGATTGAGATAGGCTCTTGTGTTTTTAAGTTTTCAGAAAAGTTTGCTCTTGAAAGTCCTAACATAAATATTATATTCTATTCTGATAACTGCTGCAGCCAGCAGAAGAAAAAGCTTTTAGTGTACCCAATTAATTCTAATTTCAATATTAGTTACTTTGTTACGGTATTTAGTTTCTAATCAATATTTAAAATGTTATTTTTCCAGATACATATTAAGCATGTATGCGTATGCTGTAAGAACATTGGCAATTAATTCAATTACCCATAAGTTTTTAGTGCGAGGCAACACCCAGAATGAGGGGGACAACGTTCACTCCATTATTGAAAGGCCCATTAAAAGCGCAAAAAAATCAGGCCTGATTTACGTTCCCGATCAATATATGCAATTAATAAGGAATGCTAAGAAAAAGGGAAAACCTTACAATGTTCGTGAACTGAATTTCAATACGACAGAGTGGGTGCAATGTAATGTGCACACAGCGTCTAGAAGAGGTCTAAAACGAAATCTGCCTGCTGAAATTTGTCTGAAAAATGCCTATAATGCTAAGCTTTTTACATTACGGTACCTGGTTAAAGGCGCCTTTAACCGTAATGTCTCTTGATCTCATTATTACTATAAACACTACCTAGGTACCTACTTAGATAGATTTATTATTTTTAATATTAGATTTACTACTTACTTAGAATTGTTTAATAATAGTTTATTTTTGTTTTTAAACTGGCCAAGATTTTTATTAAACAAATTTTTTGTTAAAATTGTAAAAAAAATTACCTTTAAAGTTTATAAAATGTAGACAGATTTATAAAATAAAACAAATTGAATATAATGTTTTTTAAATTCATGATTTATTCCCATATCCAAACCTAGTATTATGTCATAATTGTAATATTTAATTTATAAATGTCATAAATGTACGTCTGGTTTGTTTTATTTGGTATTTTTTAATAGTTATCTTGAGTTTTCTCGCATTCTTTTTATATAATATTATTGATAGTAAATAACACAACATAGCTATTAAAATATATCAATAGAATGATTGGAAATACACAATATTTTCGATGTCAAACTTTTAAAACGCTCTCCTGAAAAATCGCAAAAAAGTAATTACGTCAATATTCTTTTGGATGAGCGATATGTATATGAGCTACTTCGACTTTTCAAAATGTTTCAGAGTTATCGACCCCGATTGTTGTTGACTGACAGACAAAGCAATAGGTATATAGGCAATGCACAGCAGCCACAGCAGCTAACCGACTGTACGGTACATAATGATACGCTATCAAACCGTGACTGTGATGTCAGCTACAATTAAAAATGGTAACCATGACAAAGGATCGCATTAGAGTACTAAAAAAATAAAGACTGAACCTGTGTTTGGCGGTCCTCGTTTCTGCGTCGACTTATCTTGATTAGATATATAAAAGACCAAGCCGAGAAATACGAAATACGCAGAGACATGAGTAATCAATTTGTTCAACGGTATCTTCCAATGGGTTACAAACCGATGACGAGGCGCTATCTGTAAACAGCTTATTAGACACACATTCTTACTATCAATTATATTGCAACGAGATTACTATGCTCATGCTCACCATGCATATAATAAGAATAATTGGTGTCATGAATATTCGTCTCAGAAATGTCGAAGCTCTTGATAGTAAAGATTTGTTCCTCCATTCGTACCAGTCTCCTATCCAGTACGATTCAAGGACCTGTTTCATTAAAGTTTTAGTAACCGTATAAAGTTTAATTAATTATAATTCCATTATTCTTAAAAGTATAATGTTTACTTGTTGTGTGTTGGGGTGTGCTACGAATTCTTTTTGTTTGTAGTCCAATGCCATCAGCAGTCTCGGCAAAACGAAGTGGCGACGACAAGTGCAGCCATTTATTTGTTTCAAAATAAATTCCACTTCTTCAGAGGTCCGACAGCAACCTACGCGACAGACAGACATCAGTGAAAGCTAAATCACGTTTCAGCTTAAAAAAATATTCTATAATATAATTTTACCTATGAGGTCAACGGCAAAAGCACTGACATCATCAGCTAATTGTAGGTACGCTGCAGCTAAATGTCTATAAGCGGCGGCGTTGGCGGCTAGTTCCGCAGTTAAGAAAAATGCGGCTAAGATAGGATCCGCCGAGACGTGGACTAAGTACGCAGGCGACGAGATGGCTTGGTACACCGACAAACGTGCAATGCTAACATGCAGTACATCGTCGTTCATCAAGGAATCTCTAAAAATAAAACGTTGGCATTATACATTTCAGATAACATTGGTCAAACTATATCAGACAATAGGTAGATGTATGAGATTATAAAGTCTTGACCGACATAATTAAAGACGTGTTGAGCTAAATTTGCTTACGGCCAATTCACTGATAAATGTAGCTTTGAGAAGACCTGGCACGAAAATCAGGCTTCACTCTTTTTAATCACCAGATAATTACAATTTATTGTATGAGGTACTGTAATATGCATGTTGTCATGTAACGCAACCAAAGCACATCTTTTCACATTCAACTTAATTTTCATTACTAGTTTTAATAATAGTCGAAAAGGCCCAGTGGTTAAGGCATACGATCCGTAAACGCGATGTTCAAATCCGGGCAAGTACCAATGTGAGTTGTGAATATGTATTTTCCAAGTTTGTCTTGAACATTCTGATTGACGGTGAAGGAAAACATCGTGAGAAGACCTGGACTCAAAAAGACTGAAATTGCCATTCCGCCTTGAGCAAGCGATTAACGCTCATGCCTACTCTATATGAGAAGAGGCATTTGCCCTGCAGTGGAACAATCAACAGGCCGGTATTATTATTATTATATTATTACTAGCGGACCCGACAGACGTTGTCCTGTCTTAATTATTAACAAACACAACAAAAAAAGAATTAACGGAATCGGTCCAGTCGTTCACGCGTGATGCCCAGATGCCGTGACCAAGGGAAATAAGGATTTATTTTTATATAAATAGATATTTCTAATCTCCCATTCTACAAACCCTCTTTCACCTACCTACAGATATCCCCCGTAAACTTTTCACTACTTTCCCCTATTCTCCTCTCCCTTCTTCCCCACTCCTCCCATTCCACTTCTTCCATCCCTTCCCCCTCCACCTACCTCCCCTCTCCTTTCTCCGTCATTTCACTCTCCCTTTCCCTGGCTTCTCCCTCATTTCCCCCTTGCTTACCCCTCACTTACATCTCCCTTCCCCTACCTTGCCCCATCTTTCCCACTCACTTCCTTCTCATATTTCTCTCATTTTCCCCTCACTACCCCCTCACTTGCCGCCCTCCTCATTTCCCTCAGCGAGAGGGAAATGAGGGGGAAGTGAGCGGGAAATGAAGGGGAAGTGAGGGGAAGTGAAGTGAGGAGGAAGCTAGGTGGAAATCAGGAAGAAGCTAGGGAGAGGGAGGCAGGAGAGAAGCGGAATGGGAGGAGTGGGGAGGGAGGGGAGAGGGAGGGAGGGGAGAAGCGGAATGGGAGGAGTGGGGAAGAAGGGGGATGGGAGGAGTGGGAAAGAAGGGGGATGGGAGGAGTGGGGAAGAAGGGAGAGGGGAATATGGGAAAGTAGTGAAAAGTTTACGGGGGATATCTGTAGGTAGGGTTTGTAGAATAAGAGATTAGAAATATCTATTTATATAAAAATAAATCCCTATTTCCCTTGGTCACGGCATCACGCGTGAACGACTGGACCGATTCCGTTAATTATTTTTTTGTTGTGTTTGTTATTGTCAGGAGAAGGTTCTGCGAAAAATTTGATAATAATTAAGACAGGACAACGTCTGTCGGGTCCGCTAGTATAAAATATATATTTAGACTACATGTTTATATTCTTTATATTCCTATTATTATTATACAAATTATTATCGAACAAGGACGTGTCAAATTAAATGATCAAACAAAACGAGTGCCTCGCCAATATTCTTCGAATTGTTGTTCTATTCAGCTTTTGTTTAGAACTTTATATTGTTAAGTTTAAAAAAAGTGCGTATGTGCTAGATATTAATATGAACATTCATTTTGCATGACTTTTAAATCTGTAATAAATTGCTTTATCATTATTAAACACTAATAAAGTTTATGAGGCATCTCTAAATTAACAGTGGAATACTTTCCAAACGACTTAAGTTTATAATACTTCATTAAAAATTAATAACTTATAGTTTAATTTATAGGACGAACGTGTGTTTCTTATTAAATTAAATATAAAATATGATTACATAAACTACATCTGAAAGAAAGAAAGAAAGGGAATACATTTCTCTCTCTGGTTTATTTATAAATTAGCTATTGCCCGCAGCTCCGCCCGCGTAAATGTTAGTTATATCTCTGTTTACAGTGACGTTTTTTCATACAAACTTTCGTACCCTATTTCAACCCCTTTAAGCCTTTTTTTTGCGATAAAAGATGCCCATGTTGTTCGCCGAGGTCTAATCTATCTCTATTCCCAATTTCATCAAATTCGGTTCAGTGATTTATGTGTGAAAGCGTAACAGACAGACAGTTACTTTCGCATTTATAATATTAGTATAGATGTATTTATAATTAATCATAGCTAATAGAGAAAATCTGTTAATATGAACAAATTTATTCTTGGATTTGGAGAGTAATATTATTGAACTAACAGCTGCACAGATCAATCGATCTGCGGGTTTACGAGTATGCACATCTGCAAGGTCAGCCCATGGATGATGACACATTAAGACCTCTCCATGCCCTGAGTCCCGGTTGCCATAGGAACACCGTTAGAGGTAATAGACTTCGGTGTAAGAAGTTTGATAACAGCTAGTCTTGTCATCGAATGTCGGCTATACTGATTCCTAAACAGTCCGTTTAGGTTGAAAAATAATCCTAATATAGGTAAAAGTATTTTAAATACATCATGAAAGTGAAATTATAAAACTAAAAGTAGAGGAAGTTGTAGTTTGCTATTATGACTCACCTACAAGCACTACAAACACAGTTAGGAAGATGTGGTCTGTTGATAGTATGTCCACGATCAATGAGAAGCATCACGATCTCATAATGTCCCAACTGAGCAGCAAGAATAAGTGGTGTCACATGCGCAGGGAAATCATTTGAATGGGTAGTACCAGCGAATTCTAATCCTGGCGATATTTGACGCTGAGCTTCCAACATTATCACTGCAAAGATACATCTACTCAGTACTAAGATGGTCATATATGATATACAAAGTGAAAGCAACAACGAGAAAGATTTTACCCAATATTTTAATACTGTTATTTCGTATGGCGTGTAACACACTGTCACCAATTTCCAGATTCGGATAACTCAAGAGTAATTCGACCATTGCCTCAGACTTGTTCTGCACGGCTATGTGAAGTGCCGATACACCCTAAAAGGTATGAAAGTTTTTATCAGTTATTCCATATTCGATATTATTGTCTTGGATTAGATTAGTTAAGAAAAAGCCGAGTCTTTGACCTGGAAATCGATGCAGTTTATATTAAGCGATGGATGTTCTTCTAAATACTGTTCAACGGCACTGACATCATCTTCAGAAACGAGTTTTAAGAATTTCAATTCTGCGGATTCTAGCTTTGGTAAATGTACAAACTCCGTTGTTCCAAAGTCCATGCAGACTTTCGCATCATTGGACTGAAAAATATAAAAGGTAAATGTCCTATTGAATTCATAGATATAAGTAATTATAAATGTAGTAAATAATCTCATAATTACCGTTCCAAGTTCATCATACGACCTGGATCGTCGTCTTGTGTGTTTAGAGGTTTTACAATTAGTAATCGTTAGTGGTTTGTCTCTTTTCATATAAGGTAAGTTCTGTTTATCAAGTAAACTGTAGCAGGTCAATGGTTCACGATAATAAGTTTTAATCATTGAGGACACTTTTCTTTGAGCGCTATAGACATTTATAATTGGTTCAAAACTGTCAGGTGTTGTATTGCTTTTTAAAAAAGTTGGTTGGTTCGTTATTGGTGATATCTTATTTGATTGTACACCACTAATTATGTTTCTGTCCCTACGCAGTGGCACTTTGGGTGCGTCTTCTTGAGGAATTCTGGGTAACGTTCGATTTTCGATGGATTCCGGAGGCTCTGATGTTGATGAAACACCATAGTATTGTTCTAATTGATGCATTCGAATTAATTAAGATAAACTATAGAATTGGCTACGTTTTCGTCCGCACGGTACTAAATATAACGATGTAAATAATAGGTAGATATAATTTTAGACTACACAGTAATAAATCTGCTACACTGATTTATAAATATTTTAAAACAAGTGCTCAAAATCACAACAATATAATCTAAATAACACTAGGGTCTCTTAAATTTTATCCCTTTTCTAAACCTAGTTTACCAAATATGTAAAGTAAGACTGTACTACAAATATTTTGTTTTCTTTAAAATATATTTGGATACTATATGCTTTATGACATCTTTTGTCAAATTGTTTATCGAATGATAGAAAAGGCTTCTTAATTTATGTTTATCTATGAAAAACGATTGTGCTCAAATATATACAAGTACCTTTTGAGGTCAGTGCATTTATGAGTGCTTCACTAAAAAAAATAAATCAATACTGTTGATTTAAAAACTTTTAATGGTCACTGTACATTGTGTACAGTAAAGCAAAGTAAGAATATGATCTAGTTAATATCTGAAAGAAAATTATTTTGGGTTACTTTGATTATTTGTAAAATAGGTACAAATTTTGTTTTTTTTCTTATAAATAACTTACGGCCGAATAAGTAACAAGGGTGATATTTGTAAAACCCATTGCAGTGAATGCAATTGGCTTTTGTGCTCTGAAAAAAAAGGCATTTTCCAAAATATAATTTTAGTTATAATATTTATAATAATTCTACTAATAGTAATCTAAGATAGGAAACGGCGAGCTTTCTCTAGTGAGGTTTCGATCAGATTGCAAAAGTAACTTCATCCTACAAAAGACTTCTGCTATAACAAGTTTAGGTAGGTGTTGACGTTCTACTGCTGAATAGGAGTTAGAGCATATATTGTGCCTTGGGCTTCAAAGCTCTTTTCCTTTTTTGTCATGGTTACAGTCGGCAGGCATCCATTTGCGGCTATAACCGCATACCGTTAAGTGGACTGCTAGTCTGTTTTTAGATATAAAGTGCGTAAATACAATATATTCTAACCTTTGAATAAGAAAAAGCAGAGCTCGTCGGCAACGTGCATTAGTGCGATACCATCCGCTGTTGTACACTGCCAATGCTACATCTGCGTTCTTTAGAAAAAAGTTATTAATGTAATTTACGAATGTACTATGTGTGTACGAGAATGCTTGTTAAAACTTAAAAAGATATGTGAGAAAACGAGTCACTTTTCTTAGGCAAGGTTTATCAAAGCAAAAAGAACAGAAACCACTTACCGCATGGTATATGTCATCGGCGTACCAACACAACATTCCGATTTGTATAAGTGCTGAACCCAAGAACAGTTTATTGCTTATTGCCATTAACGGTTCCAGTAGCTGAAAAGTTTAAGAAATTATTTGAAAATAATAATAATAATAATACCACAACAACCACACAACGCCACCTAGACTTAAAGTAAGCAATAGCTTGTGATATGGGTTCTAGAATGCGGATAAACATACATATATACTTTCTTTTTGTAAATACATACATATTATACTTAGAAATACCCAGACCAATACAAATAGCCATGCTCATGCACAAAAATATTTGCACTGAGCGGGAATCGAACACGCGACCTCTGCGTGGCAGTCCATACACAGTACCGTCGAACCACAGAGGTTGATAAATCGAAAACATTATTGTTATGAAATGTATGTATGTATGTTTAAAGTTGGAGTAATCAATGTTCATATTTGTGTATAGGTAACAATCTGCAGATAGTTAGACATTTTAACTGTTCAATTACTAAACTAGGCGTGGGCGTGCTATCAATTACGTAAAATATTAAAAATAGGTCTCAAATGTGCATTATTTTATCAAAGTTTTGTGATATGAACAAGTACACGTACCACAATAACAAAAACGACGCAGCAAATATTAACAGAGCTCATCATAATATTCACAAAGTTTGACAAGGAGAAAGCGTTTTCCAAATCGTTACAGTATCTGGAATTCCAAAAAAAAAAACAAGTATAATACCTTAAATAGGTTATCGATACCTTTCTATAACTCAATCACGTCTCACCTGAACGGTAATAATTGAAATTGAAATTTGAAGAACGTAAGTTACCGCTTACGTCTCAGTAAAAAAGTTTATTGTTGCGGATACGGCGATTAGGTTGAAATAAATTCACAGCAAAAGATAAAGTTAGAAAGAAAGATAAAGTTTTTAAAACACATTTTTCAGAAATTTCATACTGTTTTAAGATACTGAATTTAGGACTGATGTAGGAATAAGCTTGAATTTGGAAGGCGATTATGACATTGGTTTGTAAAGAAAATGATTGTAGTAGAAAGAATTTTCTTTAAGCAAGATATTACCAATTAGGGTCTCTATAAAAATACCATATTTTTATAAAAATAACGATATTAAAAACCATAAAAATGCGTCTTGACTCTTGCTACTCTTGCCATTTTACAAGAGGTTAAGTACGTTCTTTGCCCTGATTTGTAATTATTTAGCTCCGTATTCACACAATTTGACACATAAATAGCTTTAAATTGTATAAAAATATTAAAATACTGCGCAAGGAATTAATCGTAACAAAGAAAAATAAAGAAACAATCACGTTTGTAAGCATGCACCAATGTCGCGAAATAAATTGCTATTATGTATGGATTTGTTTTGCACTGGCAATAAGGGAAGTTTTTTATCATTACATTGTTATCCTTTATTTCTTTATAACAAGAAATAACGTACACACTAGTCGTACTATAAACAATATAACAATAATGTAGACACGGCGTGTGTGGATTGCAATATTTTATTTTATCTTTATCAATTTTGTAAAATTTAGTTTATTCACAATAGCATAGTTTTGGTTTAATTTTGAAAATCACTGAGAATCCTAATAGGTTATTCATAAATTTAGTTTTCCAGTAGTAATCAAGTTATTCAGAGGTGGCTGATGTGGTTTCTCCTTATATGTAAGAATACCAACTTTACCTACTTTTGTTTCGTTTTATATTTCACAAAACTATAATCTGACAGCTCGGCAAAGGCGTAGCGTTGACGTATCAATCATTATGTTCTTGTGCTAGTCTCATCTATATTTTTATTTTATCTTATCTCTCGGACGGCCAACCAACGCTCCTACAGTACTCTACTTTTCATTATGGCGCCTTGTCAGCTCAACTTTTTTTGGTTTTATTACTTGTTTTAGTAGTAGGGACTTGAAGGTATCAATCTGGACAGGACTTCGATGTAAAGTAGTAGGTATTTTTAATTTTACTTTGGTGAGTGAGAGCGCGGAAGGCGGAATAACCCAGTTGGTCCAGTTCTTTTTCGGCTTAGTTATATTTTCTTTCCATAACAATGTTTAGAAATAGTAGATTAGCCTAGGTTTATGAAACTTATTATAAGGTGTCATACCTCTTTAAGAGGTATGACACCTTATAATAATTTTCTAACACGAGTAGACCCGTTTCATAAATATAGTTATGTGTACAAATCGTGTGAGTTTAAAATATTTAATTGTTAGCCTAGGGTTGAAAAGAATCAATTCCCGTGCGCGAGGGCGGCTATAGTTCGAGTAGGAATTGATTCTTTTACCCGTGGCAAACACTCTTCTTTTCATTTAGAATATGAGGAAAATAAAACTAGTTGTTTATCTAAACTATTTATAATAGTACCTATTTAAAACTAATAGTCAAATTAGGACAATTCGTGAAATTAAAAAGATTTTCTATGAAACAATTTGCCTCGTCTGCAATGGAATCTGGTGTCAATATTTTGCTTGAACTCATTTTTAATATTCAATTCAAATCTTAGCACAAAAGTCCGTCACAGATACACACATAACAGATTTTAGTATCCCGCCAATTTGTGTTGACTTTTTAAATTTTAAATATGGAACTCGCCGCTCGCCGCGTAATTGTTGCGGCACTCGCGGCTTATTCCGCTAAATTCACACTGGCTGTTTAGAAAGTCATGCATGACATTTTTTAAATTAGTTTTTTTTACATAAAACTCTTCACAGCTGACAGCAGTTCTATTTTTAAAGGTCGGAATGAATTTGTATGAGTTTTTCCCTCCCTATGAAAGGAAAGCAGCAACAACACTACTTTCCGAGTATGAGAAATGAAAACACATTTGCCTATATAGATTACTAACGATAACCACTTGTCATCGGCAAGTTGTACGAAAATAGTTAAACTTTTAATTTTTTTGGATATTTACGTTTGAAAATCGATCTTTTAGAAGATATATTGAATGAATCGTTCATTCTTCAAGTTTAAACTTGTTCCCTACATCTTTAATCATTTTCTGCTTTATAACATGGGTTAGCACTTCCCGGGACAGTAAACGGATATGGCCGTGATGACAATAAAACATCTATTGTGTCTACAGAAGTGTCCATGAAACCATGAACCACCAATGGTTCGGTTAACCTGAATCAATAATGGTTCAGTACGTATTTTAAATATTTTTTTATAATAATAGCTCAAATATAGACACAAAATCTAGATCAAATTTGTGTTCTTTATCATCCCATTTATAAGATATATAAATTACAAGTAATAAAATTACAATCTTTTGGTCTGCTTTCAAACCACAATTTTAATAAAATTAAAATGAATTTATAAACCTTCCTTTGTCTGTTTATGTAATAAATCCTTAAAGATTTGATCACGTAGTCTTTACATAAGCAATAAATAAATTTCAATCAAACAGTAATGACATGGTTTTAAAGAAAACGCAATACCTTATTCTCTGATGCTAAATTAAAACATATGTAAACTTATGCATTATTTTTTTATGTACACTTCTTACAATACAGAGTAATAAATTATATTACTTCGATAGTAGATATTGCAAAACGGATTAATTTTATAAATTAGCCTGATATTCATAAAAACTACATAATTTTGTACCAACTTACGTACCACAACCATAAGTTCAGAATGTTATTTTTGTAAAGGAGTTGTAGACATCCAGATTTCGTCTGCTTTGTGAGCAATATTATTAACAATATTATTCAACTAGTGAATGAATACGAGACTTCAACATGTTAGTGTGCATTCACACACAGATTGTTGATGTAGTTGTACGAGCAAATTCACACACAAGAACGTATTCCAGATCCAGTAAAAATACCGATTACAAAAAAAAACAAAAGCATCGTTTCTATATCCATTAAAAACGATCCTGTAAATGGGGTATGAACAATTTCTCCAGTAGCTACGTATCCGTTAGAACTGAGCCAGTAAATACGGACATCCTTTGTAAATGTGCACCTAGTTATTACACACACACACACACTAACGTTGTTGTTCTCGTTTATGTTATAAGATAAAATTAACTTACGTAATAAGACGCCTATGGAGTTTAATATTTCCTAATATTTCTTCATAGTGATTTTTGTTTTGGCTTTCAGGAGTGCCAATAATTTCAAGTCGACGTTTCAATAGTCGTAGTAGTAGACTAATATGACTTGCCATTCCGGAGAACAAGAGGTCAGTGCTGACCATGATCCACACGCAGGTCTGACCTGCAAAGTTATTGTTGTGTAAAGTTTATGAATATTTGGTAGATTAAGTGGATTTCCCCCCCAACGGGGTTCTCGCCTTGTCGCGGCGGGGAGACTTAGTAGCCGTGGTTACCAAGGACCACGGTGAACCAAAAGGAACCCCAAGGAGGCGACGCTTCTCTGGGCTTTGCCGGTAAGCCCACGATGGAGCGGCTCCGGTGGATTGCGGTGCTGTTTGGGCGGCACCGCAACTGGGTCGGGCTGCAGTGTTGCTTCGGCGACACTGCGGCTGAGGAGTGGCGGGGCCGCGGCGGGAGAGGAGTGCCGGTATAACGGTGCGCCGCTTTCCCTACCTTCCGCGGCCTCGGCGGGGCCGCAACCGCCAGATTGCGGACGCGGTGGGGCCGCAGGGGAAGAGGAGTGTCGGTATTGCGATGCGCCGTTCTCCCTATCCTCTGCGGCCGAGTTGGCCTGCGGGCGGCGATCGGGCAGTCGCCGCCCGAACAGCACGGGCCCGAGACGGCAGTGCGCGTGTTCCGCACGCGCCTTTCGAAGGAGGGGGGGCTAGGCCCCTAAATCGGACGGGGCCCGCTCGCGGTGAGCGGGCCATGGCTCGTCGGGGTCGCAGATGAATGCGCAAGCGACTCCCGTGACCCCGACACTCTGGCCGTCTGGAGGAACACCGTGGGTTTTAGTCGGTATGCTGGCCGCGCTTTGAGTGTGGTCGGAGAGTCCGACATAACCCCCGCCTTGCCCGGGCGGGTGCGTATGCGTAATGCATTTCCCACGTAAAAAAAAAAAAAAAAGATTAAGTGGATTTATTACAGCTTAATAGTGGTAGAATCTGTAAAACCCAATCTGTAAAAGAAATAAAATCTAGTCTAAATTGTTTTTTTTATAATGCTGTTAGCGTTCATCCAGGTATTGACATTAATTAGTAGTAACATAGGCACGGGTTCTTCCTTCAATGGTTTTGAAATCTGTTATCAGGATGTTATCGGGCCTATAGTAGTCCGCGCCTTTACAACTGCTACTACATGTAGTCTACTACAGTTTCATTTTCCTAACTTGAAAACCTATTATATTTAACGTATTTTAATGAAGTGTCATCAAAGGTAATTCCATTATGAGAAAAAGAAATCTGTGTGTCGTACGTCAAAATCCAATTACTTGTGTGCTCAGGTTAAAAAGTGAAATTACATATGTTTTTAATTACCCCTGTTTCTTCTGATTTTACCATATAATTAATTATAGATTAGACTAAAGGCTAGATGAACTTTCAAATTACCTAGTTTTTAGTATAAAAATATCTAACGAAATTGATTGGTTCTCGTGGTTAAATATTAGGTTAAGTTCAACTTTAATAATTATGTGAGTTAGTTGCAGTAACCTGTGAGATTCGAGGACCTAGGTAGGTAGTTGTTTTTAAATCGGTGACAGCATTAACTGTTTAGTACTTAGAGTAAATACCAGGAGCGTTATTTATTTTTCATAAATATTTCATGCTGTCAACCCAAAAGCGCATTTTAGTTAAAGTATAGAATGTTTGTAATCTTTTATTTATCATGACTATTTTCAACGGTCGATAAAACGTAAACATGGTAGAAATACGGAACTCACAAAGTAGGCGCTATCACTTGTGAGTCCGATTAAAGTTTTTGTCCGAATTAATTGTTACTTTAAAACGTCGAAGCCAAATTTGCCCCCAATGTGATAGTAGACATGATAATGCTATATCATTGGAACTTTCACTCTCTCTATATAAATAGAAATTAATATTTATCCTTAGAAATTAAAAAGACTATTATTATACATAGCGTTTTTGCTACAGAGTGTAATAGTTTAGACAGATTAAGTTATTACATGTTATTATACCTAACAGCTTTCAAAGTGTCGAATAGTGTTATAAAGATCGAACTCTTTATAAGTTATAGCATGGCGCTTTTTAATGCATATGTAAAACATTTTGAGTGAGTAGAAAGATGTACTCGCACAATCTCGCTAACTGTTACAGACATATTCATGAGTGAAAACTATGTTTATGTGAGATTTGAGCAAGATGGCGGTAAGGGCACTAGCAATTTTCCACGATGATAATTGAAATGGAGGAGTTAGATCCCACTGACTGCGTACTTTCAATCAAAATAGTGCCTATCTATTTGGTAGCCTAATTTAACAGCAGTCATTATCATCATTTCGGCCGGAAAACGTTCATTTTTGGAATATAGGCATCCTCCAAGTTTCGCCACTTTGACCGACGACGTCGTGAGTCACTAAGGGGTTGACAGTAGGCATTACAAATTATTTCTGTACGACAGTGTTCAATGCACTTTTAATTATAAAATGAAAGGTATAAAATCAAAGACTACGTGAGTCATACACAAGCTAAAGCAAACTAGGTAACTAGCTAATTTCTAAGGGCTAAGAGATAAATACGAGCCTCTCACCGGCAAATATCTCAAAGAGATAAACGGCGACATGTGCGATGGGCTGATGTTTATCAAACGGATACCACGACACCCACACGTAGCCGATCTTCGCCTCATTGCCCATTAGCAAACTGAACAAATACAAACCGATTGGTGTCAAATTATAGAACCACACACCTAGGATATTCACCATGAAATACCCTGAAACAATAACATAAATATTAGAAAACAGACTTCAAACAAATGTAGGTGTTCTATACTTCTTGTTCTTGAAACGTATGCTAACAATGAACATTTCTATGAAAAATATCATAAGTAGTATATATAAAAAAAAGCATCTCACTAAGCCGCCATAGTGGAGGCCACCATACCAGTAGTTTGGCTTTTGGAATGGTGTCCGCCACTTCTGGATTCCACTTACTGCTTACCATCAGGCAGAGTGGAGTCACTTTGGTAGGCTAATATAAAAAAAAAAATGTTTAATAAATTTAAGTCCGCCAACAACTACCGCTAAATTCCGAAGAATATGTCCATTTAAAGGAAGAAATCACTTTTAGCGATAAGGCCGCTGATTGAACTGTCTGCTGTAAGACTAGTTTTTAACAATATGTACATATTGTTAAAAACTAGTACTATAAATAGTGTGCAATAAAATATAAAATAAATAAATAGTTATTTATAGTTTGCTTGATGCGTCTTGAGAGTGAGTCTTAGTACAGCAGCCGTTACCCGTTGGAGTCCTCGAAACCACAATACTGTGGTTTTAATAAAATATTTAATTTAAGAAGTAAACCGCTATTGGTGTATGATCATAAGCCTGTTTAGGGTGGAAATTGTCACATAATAGCTGTGAAAGCGCAAGTCACTTGGGAACATGTCTCTGCATTGATTTTCCTCACTTCAATTAGCTAAAAAATATAATTGTATACTAACAACGATGTGCGATGCGTAGCGCCTCAAGACTCTTGTTCTTAATGAGTTGCGCTTCCTCGTCCAACGGAGGCATCGGCCAAATACCCGCCAATTCATTCAACAGCTCACGGAATACATCTTTTTTGTACCACAACACAAATACTTTACATATACCTGTACAAAAAGTGTAAAACATAATGTATCACGTCTTTTCACATGAAGCTGCAGACAAATCGCCTATTTTGAAATGCTATACTCGTCTTTTTCTTCTTTTTTATTATTTGAGCTAAAATTAAAATTACGTTCTTGCCATTATTTAATATCACTTCATTATAACAAAGCAAAACTAAAGATTAAGTGCACATTATGAAAAATTACGAATCTATCAGTAAGTTTTTCGAGCGAAATCTATAAATTAATAAAAACTACTTATGCTGATACTGAACATTTTGCTACAAAAACACTAATGCGACATCTAGGCTGATTCGGGTATCGAACCCGAGATGATGGACGGTAAGTTATTTTTATCATTGTACCAATGATGCAGAATAAAGGTATTAGTAACAAATATTTTCAATCTCAACTCGCGTGTTTGAATTAACTTAATTTCATGCTTCATTAGTGCTTAATTATCTTTGACTCGCATAATATTACGGTTCGTAAATCGAAAACCGCATCCTCTGTAATAGACCTAGAAAGTAGTTCGAACTTACAGACAGATAGTTAGACGGATACGTCAATGTATACTTTTACATAGTTACTTACTTAAAGCACCGTAGCCAAAAGTATGGAAAAGTGGAACGACATCCTCTACTCGTGGCGAATTAGACAACGTGAGACCTATGAAAGCGATTTCACTGAATACGTGATAGCAAATACCGCAGACGGACAATATTAACATTAGTTTCTGGCGAAGTAATGCAGCTGCACTTTTGGGTTTGTTGAACGAGAGCCCGATGCGTCCCATACAAAATGAGCTCAGAACCAAAGATTCATCAATTTCCCGTTTCGCTTGTTCTATTGTTGATGCAGACATTTTCGCTAATGACCCTTTGTTCGACTTCACGGATACTTTGGTTCGAATAAACCACGGTGCCCATAAGTAGAGTGTGAAGCTTATAAATAGTTAATCATTTCAAAGTGTTGATTGTAGGGCGTGCTCGGGTAGTTTACAACTTTGACACTTGATGAACGACTGATAAAAGTTTGTACCACGCCCTATCGTGTTCTATGAATTTTATATTATTATGATGATTTATCTTTAACCAATAGACTGTCAATCGTCTTTAAAGTTGCAAGTAATAAACTTTATCGTTTAAATATTTTAAAACGAAAGGTTTAAGTGCGAGAATTATAGACAGGCACTAAAAACGCTTTATAAATTATAAATTTATAGGACTTTTTACAGAGATATTCTAGAGATACTATTATAATTAACATGACATTTTTTTTTCATAAACAAATGGTTCTACTACAGTCCGGAAAATTTAACAACAGTAATGGTATTTGGAGAAGAATCTAAAATGAAGAATCCGTTTGTTACAAGTCAACATGAGGTTTGATTAAACTTAACATCGACATTAAATTATCAACAACATCACCTATTTAACAATAAAATCTCGAGTTTCTTTTTTAGACGCTCCGAATACATAGATTATAAAATTATTTTTAGAAAAAAAATGAAACCCGACTTCAAACACACCTACATGTTCAATCCTTAACTAAAAAGTAGAAAATAATATTTTAATTACTTCATAGCAAAGAACATTAAAGGGGAATCAACGCAATCCTTGATACCTATAATACTTTACTATTTATAGTTTTTAATCAGTAATTTTGGAGTCGGTGCCAGCCAAGAAGGATCTTTAATTCTGTCTTTGCAACCAACTTTTGTATTGCACGGGGCGGTAATTGCACGCGTGGGGGATATGCCTGAGTGCACTACCCGAACGCGGTCATACTCGTGAACGCAGACGTCATTAATAGTTGTGTTCAGATATACATAAAAAATTTGACGCGCACTTATCAGATTCCGTTCGATTTCTTGTATTAAATCTATATTTTTCATTCATATATTAATAGATTAATCAAGAAGGTTTTTTTTTGCTAGTAGGTAGGTTATTTTTATGAAGGTCATTATGATCCTTCTTGGCTGGCACCGACTCCAAAATTACTGATTAAAAACTATAAATAGTAAAGTATTATAGGTATCAAGGATTGCGTTGATTCCCCTTTAATGTTCTTTGCTATGAAATAATTAAAATATTATTTTCTACTTTTTAGTTAAGGATTGAACATGTAGGTGTTGTTTGAAGTCGGGTTTCATTTTTTTTCTAAAAATAATTTTATTTTTAAACTTTTAGTGGGAATTAATTGTGTTTAAATATATTCAATATGGGTAGACCTACTAAACGTGCTGCGCAAATAAGACAGCGCCGCGCCGTTTGAAAGAAAGTAGAGACGAGAGGTAAGATTGTAAATAGAGATATAAGGTCCTTGTCAACACTTTCTCGATCGCTAAACCCTGAATCCCAGAAACCACAAATCAAATCAAAAAAGTGATGATCTACCAACAATAAAGAATCATCAAAAATCATAATTTAAGTGACCGAGCAATCGCTCAGATATACAAAAAATAAACAGTGGTGCTGTAAAGGCAGGTTTAAGGCCGCCCGTTGCTGTTGTAATTACTCACGACCATAAGACCTCCAACTTGGCTTAACGACTACCAAATTATAGTGATAATCATAGTCTACTGCTTCTAAAGAATGAAGACGCTGAAAATGAAATGACGCAAATGGTCACTCATCCAGGGCCACTTCGTTTCTAACATGTATTCCTAGGTATAATAGTTGATAAATATTGTAGCTGGAAACCGCACATAGAGAAAGTCCTCAACAAAATAGACCGATTTATTTTTGCATTAAAGAAAATTAAATTAACAGTGAGCCAAGATGCGGCAATGATAGCTTATCACGGGTATGTTGCATCAGTGCTTAGGTACGGTCTCATAATCTGGGGTAACTCTGTAGATGCTGACCGAGTATTTAAAGTCCAAAAAAAAATGTGTTCGTGCAATATGTGATGCGGATTTCCTTGACAGCTGTAAGCCACTATTTAAAAGATTAAATATTCTAACATTACCAAGCATGTATGTATTCGAATTATGTATGTTTGTCAAAAAATATCCACATTTATTTGAAAAATTTAAGGACAAAGAAAATAGCCGAACACGGCATAAGGAAAAACTATGTCTACCTAGAATAAAATTAGAAATATTTAAAAGAAATGTGTATTGCATGTGTATACAAGTATATAACCGTTTACCTGAAAATATTCGTAAATTACCAATACCATTATTCAAGAACAATTTAATAAAATTATTAATTAATAAAAACTATTACAATATAAATGATTATTTAAGTGATAAATTTATAAATTATTTGACATGAACAACAATACAATAAATATAATACAATATGCATGGACCAGTAATAAATAAATGAATGTACTAAGATTGACAACATTAAATAGATACCATTATATTTGCACGCCAAAATATGGCAGAATATGTATGAACGCAATAATACTGTAACACCAATGTACCACCATATTTGAGCAAATAAAGAAATTATTATTATTATTATTATTATTATTATTATTATAACAAAAAATGAATTTTGAAAATCACTTCGTACTTGTGGCATGGACATGTCAATGTCAGATAATTCGTCGCAAAAGACATCGACGTGTTGCTTTACACGTCTTCACTTCTTGCAAACGTTTTGTTACAAAATATTAAATTGAAGCCAAACTACTAAATCATTCTTTATAAAAAAAACATGGGACGCCATTTCGGAGTATACCCTTTCAAATAAAAGAAGAATTTTCCAAATTGGTTTATAAATGACGGAGTTAAGTTGTAACAAACATATAACCACAACGATTTCTTATAATAAAAAAATGGGACCAATTTCAGAGTATACCCTCTCAAATAAAAAAAAAAAATTTCAAATCGGTTCATAAATGACCGAGATATGAGGTAACAAACATACAAAAAAAAAACATACGACCCGAATTGATAACCTCCTCCTTTTTGAAGTCGGTTAAAAAATTAACACATGGAACGTTTCGACCGTTTGTATACTGTGCACATTGTTGGGAACATCATAAAAGTTTTATACAAACTTTGTAACCCCTTTATACCCTATTACCCTCGCAAACTCCCATCTCAGTAAGCACCTATGTCCTAAAAAGAACCCTCATACAAAATTTGAAAATCCTAGCACTTGTAGTTTTTTAAATTATCGTGATGAGTGAGTGAGTGACCTTTCGCTTTTATGTATATATAAATTTTGTTTTTCTTTCGGGTGCTAGAATCACCAGGCTACTCTGTGCGCTTACTCTGGAGCATGCCACATACAACTGGCCGTGAGAGAAGCATTTTTTTCTCAAGTCTACGCTCGCTACCTTAAGAGTTTGACATTGAGCTTCTCCTATGTTCATTGCGAAGTAAAATTTGAAGAGAAACTGCACTCTTTTAAATTCGAAGGGATATTTGATGGTGTTATGGGAATCCTAGGAATAAATATCTACAGAATCCCCTCGAGAATAACCGGTTACTATAGTTGCCTCGATTTCATTAGAATGTTATCACTTGCAATCTGGTGCCATTGCACAATTTTGGTGGATTTATATTGCGCAGCAACATACCTAATTGGCGCGCTAACTCTCCGTTTGGCCGTAGTGAATTGTGCTCGCTTATTCCTATAGCGTGCTCCTTCCCCCTCCCAGTAAAAGAAGTAGGCAGCACCACCTTTTGATCCAGCTGGTCAGCATCAACGTCCTGTATCCCTATCGCATCTTGCAAGTATAATTATAACTGTCCGCTCTAAGCTGTGCCTGATTGTTTTTAATATAACTTAAACTTTCCGTCTCGATTTTTTTTGCAAACATGTCGACTAAAAACTAATTTGAGACTTCTAGTACTTGTAGTTTCTGAAATTTCGTGATGAGTGGGTAAGTGAGTGACTTTTGGCTTTTATATATATAGAAATAGATACTGAAACAATAGAGTGTACATTGTGTACAAACATTCGCGAGGAAACTGCCGGAACCACAGCTTGGCGTTGTGCCATACTTACAATAACGAGTAGACATCGAAGAAGTAAGAAAACTTTGAAAACATACCAGCGCAGCCTCATTGTAACACTATCAAATAATACCGCAATGGAATAAATCTCATAGATTACATGCCGTGATATAATTGAATCAAAGTAAAAATTCTCATTGTTACGGTAAGAATGCGTCGTTATTAACACGCGAACGAAGTTGATTACGTTCGAATATATTTTTGTTACTGACAGGATTGGGATGATGAACTCATGCCGTCATTTTATTGCCTGATGTAATACGTGTTCAAATTTGTGAAATTATATTCGAGGTAGCTTTTGTTATTCGTTTTGCACAAAATTAGCACAATGTTCGCCCATCTGAAAATTTTAATTACCATTATATTATTATTACATATATACTTAGCACTTGTATACTAAAGACGACGATTGGCGACTTAGCACATAAAAAAATGCCATTATTGTTATATATTCATTTTATGATCATTTATGCATCTTGTCTGGGCGTTTGGATTGTTCCCGTGGGACTTTTTGGGATCTTTGTAATTCTAGCTGCAGTAGTTTTACTATGCACATAAATATATAAGTATGACTTGTTTCGACTGCTTTTTGGTTCTGTGTTGTGTTGATAGAAAACCACTTTTATTCCAATTAAGAACCGTATAAGCTTTAGATCGTTGGAATAGTATTACAAATCGTACTTACAAACTTCACATTTAAACTATTAATTTAATGTCTAATACATATTGTATGAGGCCGCCTTAGCCTAATATGTTGCTATTGCAGAGCCTCTTCTCGAATCACCATGTTCATTCAACTTCGACTGCTGATCAATGCTCGACTCTTCTTAGTCTCATGCTCATGGTGATTATAGTACCTAACTATAACCAAATAAATGTCTTTTATTTACTGTTATAATAATGGCTTTCATAGTGTCAATTAGTTTAAGTATATTCAAATGACTTACCAGTTCGAAGGAGACTCGTGACTTGGTAGCACATTACTTGAAATACGTTATTTGTGCATAGGCGTATAGTAGATTACTGGTATTCATCATCTTGTACAAGCCTTCGTCAAGTACCTTGAACAGTTGTTCAAATGTTTGCAAGTTATTTACTTCCTTTTTTTTAGTCCACAGGAAGTTACGGTTTAGCTATTAATAAGCGACAATTTCTTATTTTCGTTTATTGTCTACTTAACAATGGTTATAATGAAAGTATAAGCGCGTCAGGTACTTTTATTATAGATTGGATTCCTTCCAGACACGCAGCACAACTAAGATGCTCAATTACCTACATGTTTGACAAGTTTGACGTTAATAAGTTGCCGATGTTTTTATTAATTTTATATTAGAAGATATCATATTTATTTCAATGATTTTTATATTATTTTTTTATGAGAGACTTTTGGACATGTTAGAATTAAAATAAAAATAAGATTGCAATTGCCGTATTAAGCACTGCTGTTACGAGAATGCTAGTGTTACTTAAATCGTTTAGAAATATTATGTAATATTAATAAATACTATTACAAAAAAAATACTGCGTATATTTTATACGTATTCATTTGCTCTTATGTAGTGAATAGAGATGTGAGTGGTAAGATTGATGTGCAGCATTGAGTGGACGCAAAAAACTACACAATCAGTACTGAATACCCGTAGCGCCTGCAATGGCTACATTAAGAAACCTTCTCCTAACGCGTTGGAATTTTTTTGTACCTATATAAGGGCATTTCAAATACCATGTTTGAATATTGTCAGATTTAAAAACACATTTATAATGGTAATCACTTATTTTCAAGAAATAGGACAATTCATTTTAATCTTTCTTTATAAGGTATCAGGTTGCCGCCGCGCGGTTTCACCCACGCCTTTTCTTACTGCTCTGCTCCCGTCGCCAATAGCGTGATGTTACATAGCCTATAACCTCGAAAACTGGGTTATCATACGCAAAAGCAATTTTTCAAACCTGACTGGTAGTTCCAGAGATTAGCGCGTTCAAACAAACAAACTCTTCCGCTTTATATAATAGTAGAGATTAAGTACTGTTGTGTAACGTGAAGTCCAAAACTGTCTAAGGTACCTAAGACAATTTTATTATAAAGAGAGAAAAAGAATGTGACTTAAGATGTTCTAGGAGTAAGATCAAATTTATTTAACTTAAAGAGTTTTTGAACTAAACCGGCTATTTATGCTCATATACATATC
This sequence comes from Parascotia fuliginaria, assembly GCA_963082885.1. Classification (NCBI taxonomy): domain Eukaryota; kingdom Metazoa; phylum Arthropoda; class Insecta; order Lepidoptera; family Erebidae; genus Parascotia; species Parascotia fuliginaria. The sequence goes on along the minus strand of OY720173.1, from coordinate 8,882,092 downwards.
TAATTGGTTAAATAATAGCACAACATGTTTTACAGTAATCAAATGGCTATAACAAGAGGTTTAAACTTGCTAGTGTCATTTAATATCCTACGCATTTTCTCGATTGAGAGCAATCAACAAAATCGATACCTACCACTCAAATCACCGATAACAAAACAACAAAACTACAATCAATAAATTTTATCAGTAATCGACTAATGCTTAGAGCAGACGTCTGCACTCATTAAGAAACAATTTAACAAAAATCAATCTCGCAAAGAAGTGAAGTGGCTGTTGTTTACTGGGAACCGTTAGGATAAGTTACTACTTAGAATATCATATCTATACATACATAAGGAAAGCCTTTTGTGATTAAGGCCAAGAAAACAATAAATATTAACATGAGAATTTATATATTATGGTTTTACGAGTAGAGTGTATTGTGATCCTTGTTATGGTCATGCCTTAAAGATCAACGCACAAACACTGCCTCACCATAACAATATTTAGGGTATTGTCACAGTTTTAGGTAGATATAATCGTTTTTTCTTCTATGGGCGGGCGTCGACACGAATTTAGAGTGATTTAAGATTTTTCCGCTAGAGATCGCGGTGTTTCGGCAAATTTAGCACGCGGTTCGCGGGCCGTGGCGGGCTTTACAGTTTGCCACCGTTACGCGACGATTAGGCGACGCAAGCGCATGGCGCGCCGTCACCGTCGTTGCTGCATTTGTCATCATACATACATCGTAACTCACAACCATTCAAATATTGCCGCATGTCATGTCATAAAACATTTATAGTAACCACGTTATCGTAAAGTTTATAATATAAAAAGGAATATGATTTACCTGCATTCAATTTTTATGTTATTTCACGACAGTAGCCACCTTAGCTATTTTTGATTCATGTGACATTATACCCTTCAAATTCAAATGCATTGTGTCTCATGGATCTATGAATAGATTTTTAAAAGTATCTATCTATTTTATGAGTTTAGTGCGTCGGAGACGATAGGGCTCAAAGAACATGGAGCTACTAAGAATACTGTATCTTATCCTAATTTATTCTATATTAAAGTATCTACGCATACAGTCAAGTACTTTTGTAGATATTATAATACTAGGTAAACATCCATCTATCTTCGTGGGCTATAAATGAGATGAGATGAGAGAAAGATAATATCTTTGTTGCGCATGGTTCTGGAACTTATTAACCGTGGGTAAGACCCGGAGCACCAGCTTATAAATGGCTGATAAATTTCTCGTACATTGCACACTTGTGACTAGGCTTCCGTAAAAGCTTGTTTTTCTGAGAACAAACATTTATAGACACTGACGAAAAGACAAATTTAATTTTGCCATTTTGCTAATAAAGTTTGTCTGTTATACTATACTATAAGTTATACTATAAGGTATACTATAAGTTTGTAATACTAAAATAGCATTATTTTTATGCGATTTAAGCATAAATTAACCATTTTCTTATTTTTCCTTTTACTTACGCAAAATTTTATTTTAGATTAGTTTTATTTATCTGCAAATGCATGAAATATGCAACAGTAATGATCCTATTCTTCATTGCATTAATAATACCAGCCTGTTTACTGTCCCACTTCAGGGCAAAGGCCTCTTCTCCTTCATTGCTTTACTTTAAAAGAATGACTTATGCAAGAGAACGTAGTCCTACATATTTGGTAATATTCGAAGCGTGATATCTCCTTGGGCTTCTGAGAAAAAGATGTCCGCAGTTCTTATCTTAATTGACTCGTGTAACAATTAAGGTAATTATCGTCATAACTTTTTTTATTGCCTGTGGTGGCAAGCGAACCAGTGACCTACCTATACTTAAGTGATGGCAAGTGGCAACCTCCTCTCATGGATCTCGCAAGCGCCAGAGGCACACTTGCCATCATCTAACAAAGGGGTCAAAATATAAAGAAAGGAAAATGTAGTACTTGTAGTGCAAACAATTTTGCCACTAGCAGAAACACGACACTACCCACTATCCACAACACTATTTAGCGTTAATATAAACCTTGTCGTCTTTGACTGTATTTTTATAAATTGTTGTGTACATATATTTTTGTACGTGCGTATTTGACATATTACCATGTGTTCCACATAATTAAAAGGTAAATTAGATAAAGTCATATTGATTGGTTTTTATAATTATTATGATCGTACGTGTAGTCTAGCTGTGCCGATAAGCTAATTGCGTTCCCATTCACGATAGAAATGTGTGTTGATACTCAACAAATGTTCATTTCAAGGATATGAGTACTTATATATATTTATCAAGTTTGGTTGGCGAGACATGCTGCTCATCACCTGCCACGGTTGTTGCTAATATGTTGCTTAAAAACAAATATTAACACAGAGCAATAAGGTACAGAATTATTAATAGTTTAACGTGATAACTTCGTACATTTATTTATATGAGTTGCTCATATAAATAAATGTACGAAGCAGCAACGCAAAAAAAAAACTTTTACTATTATAGATTGCTAGCGTATTGAAAAATTTCAACAGTATTCAATTTCCATCCCATCACGTACATAATTATATTAAAATAAAATCATAAATTGAGTGTTGGGCTTAAAAAAATTACAAGAGATTGTTGTGAAGTAAAAGTGCTATGAATTATTATAAGTTTGAACGAACGACCTAGTTCTATTGACGTTGATCGCGAGCAAAAACTCTTCTGTATCTGTCGAAGTACAATAAAAGCTGCGGATACAGACTACGGTACGTAGATAACGATTATTACGTACTCGTACAGAGGCTAATAAGCGTTACAATATTTGTGTAATGATGTAATTTGACAAGTAAGTTTACGGTACAAATATTTTATTTAAAATTACTTTTTTTAAATTGATTATAGGCATTGGCAATTTTGTAAAGGTGAAGAGTTTTTACGTCTAATTTGAGCCAAAAAAGTAATATTGCGTCGTAGGAGCTTGGTGTTTAAATATGAATAGAAATGAACTGAGAGCAAGAGAAAACTCTTTCTTGTAGCTTTGTTATAATCACAACCTATGGCGTATGCTTGTAGTGGTTAAAAACAAAATGTTGCTATATAAATTGTAAATTACGCGAAACAAGTCTAATTGTTATGCAAGTTTAGCAATGTAAGACCGCATAGAAATAAATAAAGTAATTTAACTTTACTATTCTTAAATGACAAAAATCACTTTTAATTTTGATTTATTACTTGTCTGAATTACATGGTAAGTTTTAGGAGCTTTAAAAGTAAGAAAAATTTAATTGATATTTAATATAAAAAAATATCCCAGTCTTTGGAAGGCTTACACGGGGACATAAGTCCCGATATATAATTTATTTATTTTATTTATTTATTTACACTTTATTGTACATACACCAAACTTACAAATATGGTAAAGATCTCACAATACAATACATAGTACAATGGGCGGCCTTATCTCTAACAGCGATTTCTTCCAGGCAACCTTTGGATGGAAATATGTGTATATAACTATAGCGGTAGTTGTTGGCGTACCTTAATAAATAATAAGATATAATAAATAATAAAGAATAAATAATAATAAATATATATACTAATAATAAATATATATACTTATATTCTATATAATATAACATTATTAAGTATATAAATAGGTAAATATATATGTGATAAGAATAATAATTGAAATCGTAAGAAGGAAATTTGATAACGTTAAACTAAAATTACAGTGACAGATAGTATTCCTTAACCTTATAAATAAATAATAATTATCATTATTATTTATTTATAAGGGTATTGTCTTTTACAATAGCCATATGTTATGATTTGAACAACAGTTTATGATAGTGTATTTACTTTAACTTACTTTATTTAGAATCTGGCAACAACATAAATGGCGAGTATGGACATTATAGTAACTCCTAAAATCTGCAAAATTCATTGTTTCAAACTAAGCTTACAAAGCTTGTCATTACGGAGAACTTTACAAACATGCATTCATCGTGGCACTGCAATCAAATATTAAATATTTAACATTTAACATATAAAGTTTTTAGATTAGATACCTAATCTAAAAAATTTATGCTTTTTGTCTCGTGCATATCCGATCAGCTGTGCACAAGCACAAGTGAGACACTACGCAAGCATTCTAACAAAATATATTTTAGTAACTCTACCATGGTTTATCGTGCGGTGGAGGTTTGTAACAGCGTAAAATATTTGTGTGAGAATTTTGAATTACATTTTTAGAGTAAATGCTACTAGGTACGGGGTTCATTTTTCATATAAATACATTCTTTCACGGTGCAACAAGCGCATGTTAAGTCATGGTAGAACTACAAGCTACAGGTACTCCGTGGTTATACAGTTGTAATAGACGCTATTAAATAAACGCTTTTATATAATTTACAAATAAATTTTGTATTCTATGCGGATGAACACAGACGAATAAAACAATAATTACGAAAAATGTATATAAATTGTCTGGGTGGTGGTTTTAATGATTAAGTCGCCAACAACAAGCGAGTGCCATGTCTTGGTGTGAACTACCACTGCGGTTGGTGACCTTGCGCATTTTATCTAGAGTGACTATATCGATTTTTAGAAGCCAAGCCTTTCCAGATAAGATATTTATTATATTTTTAACTAATGCACCGCCCCGGGTTCGCACAATGGGTCGGATCGACCAGGATTGGGCAGTACTACCCTCTCATAGAAGATCGACGTAAGAATATAAGTTTTCATGCTAATGGGTTTCGCTCGGTGAGCCTAAATACCCCCTTAGTCCTGATCCTTTTCCCTTTTTCTTCCTCATCCCATTCTCCGTGGTCGGCAACGATTTGGTTGTATTTTCTCAGCATTACTACTTTCGTAATGCTTGGAAAACACAGTCATCTATTTATTATTATTATTATTTATTTTTTATTTCATTTTATTATTCATAACAACTTTATTATTATATTATAATAAGTTTAGTAGTATAAATATTTTAAGATAGATGTGGTTGCCTATAATTGAGAGAGCACCAGGCATGCATTACCTATGTTTTTGTTACTTTTTTATGTATGTGTTTCTCTTGTTGGTAATCCTAATAAATAAATAAATAAATAAATCTCTTTAAGTTACGGTTGCCACTTACCTACCATCAGGTAGGCCGTATGCTTGTTTGCCACAAAAGTCGTATAAAAAACAACAATCAATTTATGCTAATTAGAGATGTTCATACATTGTAATTATAATATATATTGACAACTTAGAATAAGGAAATGAAATTACTAATATTATTGAATTTTTATTATTTTATATTATTATTATTTCAAATCGCTTAGGTAAGCATTTATCGACTTTACAGCACTGAGGCGCATGATCCACCTTGGTTTTATTGGGTACGGTTAATGCGAGTTCGTGTTGTGATGAATTAAGTGCACACAACCTGCGACATTAGCACAATAACCCACATCGTGTACATTAAATTCATTTGGAAAATTGCCTTCTCTCATGACACCATTCATAGTAAGTACAGTACTTGTTGTCGCTTTTGTCTTTATCCAATATTATGATTAGATGCACAAGATAGTGAGGATGGATTGATAATAAAGGGACGGTTACTGTAGGGCTTATATTGAACGTCGCCCTGCTAATGTAGATAACCGGCTTTTGATCGATTAGGCGTCCAAACAACGTCATAACACTCATAACCGACGACTTACCTCAAAGGATATGCAAGTTGAAGTGGCAATGAACTATATAATGCTTGTTTGTTTGTTTGAACGCGCTAATCTTAGAAACTACCAGCCGGATTTGAATAATTATTTATATGTCTATGATAGCCCAGTTCTTGAGGAAGGTTATAAGCTATGTAACATCACGCTACTCGCGACGGGAGCAGAGCGGCAGAAAGTTGATATGATTCGGATAACCGGAGGATACGAAAATTTCTCGAGTGTAAAGACTCCGTAATACCTATTATATATATATATCAAGACAACCTCAGGGGTGAGGAAATTTCCAGAGTTTGAGGTAGTCTTGTTATCTGGCTATATGAAAATTTATGATTGAATAAAAGATCTTTTATTACAAAATGTAGAGCCTGCTCGAGATTGCCAGCTTACTTGAAATTTTGAGCGTTTAGTGTAAGCTAATATTTAAGACAAAACAACTTTCTATATGTAATCAACCATCAACATCATGAAAAATTTTAGTTACATAACTTAGATATAAATTGAGCAGTAAGATATGTTCGTAATTGATTCTGTAAAATTTCTTAGTAAAGGACAATTACGGACAACAAGTCAATCAACACAAGAACGGTACTATTCAAGGAAAAATGGTATGCATTTTGCGATATAAATAACAAACAACCTTATATTACTAGGACGCCTCGGTCTCGTGGTCATTATAAACAATTAGGTACACATTGGATGATATTTAAAGTCAAAATGATTAAATACACTAGCATACTAACGTTATAAGGATTATCTATAAATTATTTAATATCTACCTATCTCTTTAAATAATAAGTAGGAAAAATACTGAGAAATATCCGTAATCGGATTTGAATAATTCTATTTGCGTGTGATATAGCCCAGTTCTTGAGGAAGGTAAGGTAAAATTTGTTTGTTTGTTTAAACGCGATAATCTCTGGAACTACCAGTAGAATTTGAAAAAATATTTTTGCTTAGGTGTAATAGCCACTGGGCCAGTAATGTGCTGTTACGTAGTTCCTCGAAAACTGTCTCTGTCACGCTACTGGCGACGGGAGCAGAGCAGTAAACAAAGACGCGGGAGAAACCGCGTCGCGGAAAGCTAGTAAATGTTAGGGTAATTTCACAAGTTTTCTTACTCCTATCTCATTATTTTCTTTGGAGTTCTTATTTTATCCTTGCAAAATGTTGGGAATTACAACGAACTTACAATCAACAACTCCAATCACATTTTAATAAAACATAAACCACGTCTTACAAATATTTGATTTGATATTTCCTTTTATGAATAATTCAATACAATATAATTTAATAACCAGCCTCTATGATATGCACAAAATAATAAAAAGGTACGTCACGTTTGCTCTGAAGTAAATTGAAGTTCACTTCTTTTTCTTTTACTTTTAATTAAAGTTTTGACATCATATACGAACTTCATTGTTAAGGTAGTAAATTATTAAATTATTACGGCTTCTCATCATGTAGATAATTGTTTTCTTTTGGTTTGTAGAACGCACTCATTAATGGAGGCAAAGACACGATGTTATTTTCTTATCCGAGGCCCACGGCGTTGTATGCCATTAGGAGTCTAGTAATTGAATCTTACACAAATAAAAATAGATCAAAACGTAGCATGTGCAGTATAATTTTAGATTTTCATCGCGTAGATAATGAGAGAGCCAATGCGTATCAACATTAACTTTCACTGTTCAAGCAATGTTTTGAGAATGGCCTTAAATCCACCTTTGAAAAACCGCAGGAAGTGAGATCGGTTGTTTTTTTTATTCTCAACAAAGTTATTAACTGATAACTATGTGTGAAGAGGTGAGACCATATTTTCGTTTTTATTGAGTGTAATTATGTCTGCAGATCTCTATAGAAATAGCACTTCTGTTATGAATTTTAAATTATTATCATGAAAAAAAAATGAAAGTTATAATTCATTGTCTGGTGGACAATGTTGTACAATGCAACTATTTTAGTTTGCAATTTTTATGTTTTCTGACCTGTAACAATGCTGGCAGCATGTTCATCTGCAAAGATAGATCCCATTACATGCAGACGTTTATAATCTCAGGTACAGTAATATCCATTTCAGCTTATGGTTTGATATTACTGTAATGAAGCGCATGCGCTGTATTTTTTTTAGTTTTTTCCAACGTTGGATACACATTGCTATTATTATATTACTCGTATATTAAATTTTGCAACTGGTGCGGTATCTTCAGACAGTTACGAAAACGTTCGCACGGTAAGAACAAATTTCTTTTAAAAACTTTATTGCGGTAACCTACTATTTTATAAAGTGTTGTTGCTTTTATTTACGTGAGTTTGTGAACTTTACACGTGCATTTGGGAATTGCTGCTCTTACTCGACAGCAATTTTTTTTTAAATGCAGGAGCTGTCTATAAAGCCTAACTTGATTACTCGTTTACTTTGTCGTTATGCCAAATGTCGTGTATTTGATTTCTTTCTGTGGCACATTTGTTTTGAAAGTGCTATCTACCTAATTATATGTCTTCTAATTTAGAAGACTAATGCTAACTAATGCTTAGAATTATAGAAGAGGAGAAAAATAGCGTCCTTTAAATTTATGGCATATTTTATGAATCTTCATTTCTTTATTAATTTATTTAAAAAAACTACAGTATTCATGTTTAGCAAAAACTGAAAATATGTTATCGACGAATATACATAATAATATTGTCATGATTTAATACTAGTATTATATAGAAATAGAACTTGATAAGAGATCTAATAGGAAGTTAATTAAATAAATCAACATATCCAAAAATATAGAGATATTATCTAGGATGTATCTTCGTGTTTAACATCATTACTAGAGCTAAACAGTTTTATCATTTTTTTACATTTATTGAACCTGTTTAGTTAAAGCAAAGACTAATTGTTTAATTACTATGTTTATATATTATTTAGATTCGTATTTTTTTATAGATCCGTCTATCGTAAACTAATCCTCGGGATTATTGTCCGTGTGTCTGTACCTTGAAATGTAACAAAGCAGTGCAAAAAAATTAAATTCAACGTAGGACCTAAAAATAGTATCTTTGGTAGTGTCACGAAATATTCTTTTAGCACAAGCAGTGGGTTCGGATTTCGAGTTAAATTATTTCACAAAAATTTACGAATACAAAATTTTTATGTGAAAACTAATAAAATACAATAAAATAGATGATTTAATAGATGAATAGTGGAAGTTAATAATAAATTGTTTGTTTTTTGTATTATACACGTTTGAAATACAGCTTGTTTCGATATGCGAAGATGGAAACCGCGACTCTTACCGCAGAAGGAATGCGCTTTACCACCTACTGTACTACCACATTTGAAAGCAGCCATAGCTAGGCAAATATTGCAATGTAATAGAAACATGGTCATATCTAACAGTCACTTAAAAAATATTCATATTTTAAATATATAAACATTATTGGTCTAAAAGTAGGTTAGTACTCGTACTCGGTTCTAAAGTTTAATGACTACCAGTTATTGGTATATTGCCAGCTCCTTACATAGTTTTCAGTTATATAATAGCAGAAACATTTATATTTTCATATTAGACTCTCCTCCCATAAAGAAAAGACATGAGAATTGATCACCACGCTTGCTCAGAATGGATTGGTTATTGAATTTAGACTGATGAAATTCAAGTTTCTTCACAATACTCTTTGTCAGTAATACGCAAGGTAACTTAGAGAGAAGTTAACTATAAGTTGATTTAGAATAACGTGACATTGGTACTTGACCGGATTGTAGCAGATTACATTTGAGAGGCGGATGCCTTAATTATTAGGCGATTGGTACTGATGAGTTAGACACTCGTAATCATTTCCTTCAGTTTTCTCTTTTTTCTGACCTCGCTTTGGAATTTCGGAACATGCTTTTCCTTTTATATCTACACTAATATTTGTCCCGAAGTCCATCCATCTTTATTTACGGTCGTGCTCAAAAATTCTCGTTATCATGCTTAAAAATTTCTGATCACGTCACTTTTACGATAGCTAGCAGTAAAAATTAGATTTTCACATCAAATTCTTACATTATTTTTTGTTGCTTTTGGTGCTTTCTTTAACTAATTGCTTGTATAATTAGAATGAAAATGCTTATATTTTGTGATTTCAGTTTCATTTCCTACTTAGGCGTTACGAATATGTTTCAGATCTAATTTTCTTATGTGTAATGTTTCTTATGAGTTCATGTAAAAGACCCGTGAGGCAGAAAAGGTAATACCAATAGATTGATCCTGAAAAGTTGAGGATGCCACCTACGTTACATATAGACATTAACCAGGCAAGGACATTGTGTAAGGTGTGGACGTATCATAAGATATTAACAACATTTATTAATTATATTGCTTGAGAGGGGTTATTCCTAAATTACTCTAAAAAGAGTTCCTTTACTACTCTGTGCAAGAGCAGAATAGGAACAAAATCAATAAGCATTTTGGTATATGAATTGTTATCTTTTTAGAACAAAATAATGGAGTATTTTGGGAATAACCTTTACTAGTGCCTGCCTGTTTAGAATACAAAAGGACAATCGTAATGTATGCATATGTATTTTTTCTGTTGTGAATTACATTTAAGCCATGAAAGTAAAACTTATTTATTAATTAAGATCGTATGATACATTTATATGTCGATTCAAACGTTCAGAACTGGTAAAAAACACGGACCTGTTTTCTTAAATGCCAAATAATTACAATTTCGTACGAATTACACTTTATAGTAACTAATAAAGAAAGGGACAAGGCGCAACTGAGACATTTAAAAGATTTGTATATACAAATTCAATGAAACATGTACGTTTACCCGTAAAAAATACATATAAAGATAATGATCAGAACTTGAGTTGTTGAGCTTTTAATACCTTGGTAATGTAAAATAGTATTTATTTATGATCTGATGCTTTATGATTAAAAACCAAATTAGCACAATTAAAAGATTTTGTTTACAAACAAGACCAGATGTCATCCTCTTCGCTATATTATGGGTTTCAGTGACATCAATGGTTAATATGCTACCACAAATTTTTAAATTACACTTTTTAAGGTACATTTATGAGCATATTTACGGCCTTGATTGTTCCGGAATTCGAAGATACATTTGTCTTTAATTTGTGTTCACGATTGCTAGCAAAAGCACCATAACACAGTTTATTTACGTAATTAATACCATTCATGGTAATAATCTAATTCGATTTTATGACTTCACATAACAGTAGTATAGGCCCGAAATAATCGAGTATGTGTGTCAAAATAAAAATGTGTTTCGTGTTGTCAACAGTATCGTATGTGGTTACATTTTTTGACTTCGTTGCAATTTTAAATTTGGGAAGCAAGAAAAAGATCAAGTAATATATTATTTGTCTGATAAGATATCGGCTTTTGACTGTTTTTGGAAATGAACGTGCCACAAAAAAACTTTTTCTTTATTTGCTACGTCCTTGATTCTGTTAATTTCTTTAAACAAAATGTTTTCTCTTTCAGGTGTTTACTTTGCTATCTATTTGGTTTTTTAATTAGTATTATTAAGCATAATAATTATATTGTTATATATAATTTATTTCTAAGACATACAATAATATTTATTACCTCATGGTGTGATGCCTGATATACTAATAAAAAACTTAAATGTTAACAGTATTTTTTAATAAACTTATTAAATGGAAGAGAAAGGTTAACTATATACGGGTATAACATTTATTGATATTAGTATCGCTAGATATTGACTACCTCTGTGGTTCGGTGGTACTGTGTAATCGAACCCGCGACCTCTGCGTGACAGTAGGTGCTGTCACGCCGAGATCGCGGGTTCGATTCCCGCTTAATGCAAATAATTGTGTGCATGAACATAAATATTTGCATTGGTCTGGGTGTTTTTATGTATACTATGAATGTATATATTTACAAAAAAAGTATTTAAGTATGTACATCCGTATGTAGAACCCATAACATTATTGTGCTTACTTTGGGTCTAGATAGAGTTGTGTGTAGTTGTTGTGATATTATTATAATATAGATAGATATTGGCCAGTAGTCGAACATCTCAGATATTTGAAAGATAGATTAGGTTACTATCATAACAAAATCGCATCAATAAATATTATGTATCGGTATCGATGCAACACCCCGGTACCATTTATAGTTCCGTTGTCCTGTCGTCTCACCTGTGTACAAGTACTAGATTCGAGGCAACGTTGGCAAATTGCAGTGTTCAGCTCGGGGCGCTTTATTGAAAATTCGATCTATCTGTTACATTGGGAAGGGTTGATAATATGGTTCAAATGTGTCTTTTGCGCGAGCGCAGAACGATCTATAGTCGAGTGGCACGTCCGCTGGCCAAGTCCGTTATCCGGCGTCAGGTTACGGCAACGTCTATATAAGACCGCGGCGTCTTCTTCAGCATTTCATTTCGTTTGAGACGCTTGGTCGGCTGCGTGCTCTGTCTGCACGCGCCCCGTCTCCGGCGCAACTCCGTACACTCGCGACCTCTAGTTCCTCCCATTGATTAGCCGCGGCGCCCCTTGTGCGTCCGTTCAGCCCGAGTGCTTGCGCAAACTTTCCGGACACAGTTCAGTTTTGTGAACACTAGAACATTATCTCGTGACACACTTGAACATAGTGAAGAGTGCAGCTATACTCAGGTATTTAATGCATTTATTATATTTCATAATATTATAAACTAAACAAAAATCGGTGGATGTATAAGTACTACGCTCCGTAACAAAAGTGATTCTATAAATAGAATAAAATAATATTTATATTTTATATGTTATTAAAGCTGAACTACGCGCATACAATAAATATAATAATTAATAATATAATACTATAGGTAGATTTTAGTAGTCTAACAATTTATTTAGTTTTGGTGCATATATATTTGTACTTTCTAACATAAGAATCTAGGTAGAGCGCCATGGCCCTTTGCCTGAAAGACTAGATAGAAAGGTATTCTTTCTTAAAAATACTACTATGAATCCAGCTGGGTGTTGCCCTGAACTTTACAAATAATAATGAAATACTCCATTGTCGGCAAAAATACTGACACTTATATCAACTGTCTATGAGTGACGCTAATATTATCGAACCTACAACAGCCAGGTGTTAGTGGCGAGGTGATTAGCTAATCTATAATATCGAATAATCTAACTAGGTATAATCAGTTATCCGTGCTACCACAAGAGCCATCATTTCTCATAATTTGATATTATTTTTATTGCAATAAAGCTTTAAGGAAGCCTGTGAGAAGCAATTATCATGTTATTTTTACCGCTTAGAAACGAGCCAGGAGTGTAACAATTGATTTTTAAGGTAACTAAGCGACAAGAATTCCGTAACGCTAATACGTATGACCACATGCAATATTTAATTAATTTTGATAAATTCCATAAAAGTTAGTAAAAGGACAATACCAACGGTCAGCGAACATCCAACCATCAGGACGGTTTCCGTAAGCTGTCTTTTTAAGATATGCCTGCATACATAAATTTATTAAAAGTCATGTTCACAAGCTTTATGAAATCTATAAATTATAAGTACCGTTTATTGTGAAAACATAGTGTATACTAAAGTTAGACATTAACGTGTAAAAAAATCACCGCATCTCCTATTTTAATACGATCAACTATCATTAATCAGACATAGTTATAAAAATTCATTTAATAATATGATTCAAGCATACTAACAATATTACAGATTGCCAACGTAATAGCTATATTAAAAGTTGTCTCAATTAAGATTACGCGGAAGCAAACTAGTTTCCGATCATTCATCTTTGACTTGTCATTTCACGCATAAGATAATCCTCCACAAATTACGTATGTACAAGCGCATCCAACAACAACGTGAAACAACCGGAGAGGTAGTCGTAATAACTAAATTACATACAGAGTGTCATCTATCATTTATTCGCACGGTCCTGAAGACGTAACCCCACTGCACTAGGTAAACGCACGTTATCGGTACGAAGATGATAAAATGATTACCGTCATTATGGGTGAATTACGAGGACCGTCTTCTCGACGATTACGTGCACTTGCGTGAATTACCAGTCTCAGCTTTGCCAGGTTCTGCTATTGTTTTACCACTTTTTGCTAAGAGTAAAATGGACTTCAATTTGTGTTGCCCGCCCACAAATAAGAACAAAAAAGTAAAAGTTGTAAAATTAAGGCTAGTAGCAAATCTCTTTATTTACCTTCATGTCTTCAGATTCTTATTGTAACAATTTTCTTGTGATTATGTAAAAAGGTACCTATTGAATATATGAATTGGCAAGAAAACTGCTAGGATAAGTATATAATATATTGCAAGAAATTGTATTGCTGTTACCCAATGACCATGTTCAGTAAAAAGCATAAAAAAAAACTACATAACTATACTGAACTAAAATGTCATTAACAAGTAACATTATTTTTGCACGCTGATACTAATTACTTAAAACACTCACTAAATATTGTAGTACATTCACAGCATACAGTGTGAGAATGTGAGAAAACTGTTGATGGAATTTTGGTGGTAATTCAACGTAAAAATATTTTAAGTATAAAGACACCGAGAGTAATTTAGATCAGAGATGAACACGAATATTAAATGTAAATGTAAGTTAATAGAGTTACACCATAGTTAATGAGTTCAAAAAAAGATCAAGGACGTTGTGTTCACTCCGGAAACACTTTGTTCTAACTAAATTATACAAAAAAGTGTTGAGGATCTATGTATAGATAAGAGACTGAAAGATATAAAACATTAAAAAAAATAAGCTGCATTACATCTGCTGGTTCTAAGACTTGTCCGTAAACAGGTTACTCAGAAGTACTCGTACACACACGTCTCCGTCAGCCACAGGATGCTTGTTATTAAAATTTTAATAACACCGTCTGCGTGAGTCGTCGCGCGGCGGTAATGAAAAACCTATGATTTACCTATTATTTTGAGCAATAAAATAATATTAGAAGATTAAAATGCTCAAGCAAAAAGGCACACGCGGAACGTTTTCTTGACCCGTGACATTGATTTTGCCTATCGTAATGTAGGCTCACACTGAATCATGGTATTCGACACAACACTTAATGATGATGCCTGTGTATTTATTTGTGCTTGCAAAGTGTACACCGAGCTAACATACCTTGTCATTATGTAAATGTGGATTGCAGGAATAGAATATAGCATATTTATGGTGAGTGTAGAATAAATACAAATATACCTATATGATGTTAGTATACAAAGTGTTGGAAAAGAACTATGTAATAATAAACGTGAAATTGAAATTACAAGATACGTATCGTTCATTTAAATATGATATATTGATAATGTTTGTTTTGAATATTTATTAATAAGTTGATATAAAAACTTAAACGAACATTGGCCCGAGGATCGTTTAGTGACGTAAGGATATGAATGCAGTCGCAAAAAATCCGTGTAAGATAACCGCATGCGTGGGTACGACCAGTGTTGGTCGGTTTTTTGCGATCAAGTGCAAGCGACCTTGACCGGGTGCGCTCGCGCCGCCCAAAACGGTGATCTACCCACATATAAGCTTACACTATGCTCATTAATTTATAGATAATGCTAAAACGATAGCGTTTGTTAACTAATCTTATAGTTTAAGTATTTATAGATATGAAAGCGTCATAATGATTTACGTTATTTTATTATTAGAGTACCATATACTACGGCACGTATCAATAACTAACGTTTTTGGGTTAAGTTAAAAGTTTTGTAGACGTACAATTCTAATGCTTTGCTGCTGTTTAACAACTTCTCGAACAAGATGCCATGTAAAAGTGTGACAAATAAATTCATTTATGTTTCATTTATATTGTTAGAAATCTTGTGAATGTAGTCCCGAATGACGCGGGGTCTCTGTCCGGTGTATTTAAAACATTAATTTCTTCTTCGAAGATTAATTAGTGTTGTTTCTATGGTACCTACCTACATCATTGTTTGATCGATCGGTGTTTTTATAGTGATGAAGAGGTTCACTGATTTTAAGAGTATGTTTGCACTTATGCACAATATGCTAGCTGTCTATTGATCAGTGCTTATCTAAGACGCTTATTTCTACTTTTTTGCATTAATAATCCATACATATTATAAAAGGCTTTGTCCTGACTGAATGATTGAATGACAGACTACGTCCAGCCTAAAGCCGTGTGTTTGTTTTAATGTCTAGACATGTACTAAGAAAGGGGCTTAACAAACTCATTCCCTAAGGGTGTGAAAAGGGATGAAAACGATCGAATAAAACTTCTTTTTTTTATTTTTAGTTTTTTTTTTGTATACACTCATCAAAGTAAAAATTACTGTTATCAATATTTTTGACAATTTGGGGATGAAAAGTTGTATGGCAATATCGTTGTTTTTAAAGTTATCGTCGTGAAATTTAGTATTGAGACACTTAAGAATGCTGTTTTTTTATTTTTATATATATATATATATATTGGGCATAGAGTAGTAAAATATCAAATAGACAGTTCTTTGTTTTCAAAGTTATAGTTATGAAAAGTTTAAAATACTGTTTTAAATTTTGGATAGGGATGGCTATTGGGCATAATGGGTATGAAAAATTGTAAAAAACTTTTTATTTTAGTTAATGTAGTAAAAATTTTCATTTGGGCACTGTATAATTTTGGACGCTAATATCTTTAGAAAGGTGAAATGGAGGATTGTGCGATTGAGAGAATAGAAATAGTATAGCAAATAATAGTTTTTAAATTATAGCGTGAAATACACACACATACACATCAATGTACCCATCACGTACAGATTCTGCATAATTGTTTCTCGCATGGACAATTTATTTTGCTTACTCTACTTAACTATTTATTTTAGCTGCCCAGATACAAAATGTAAATAAATGTCTGTGAGAAAATCAATATCTACTCGAGCAAAGCCGTGGGTCATAGCTAGTTATGTATATATATAGATGTCATCTACAGATAGAGTATCTAACTTTGAATTTTATGTACTTGTTTATATGTGTGGGTATAATTGTGATCAGTCAAATAGAACTTGTTAAAAATAGCAACTCATAAAAATTTACTTAAGCTTCTGTTTTGTTACAGGTACAAATATTATAAGGCTTTATAGGAAACGTTATAGGTATGTTTATCCGTTTACTTGTTTCATTCTTTACGCACAGACATGACAAACTTTAATATATTATACATGTGTAACTACTATTCATCATATAGCGAAAGGTAAATTATATTCTTGAATGTTTTTCTGTATTTAGCTAATAAGTGTTTAGAGAAAACCGTAAAAACCGGAATTACTAAAACCTGTACTGTACGTACTGCCTGCGACTCTTTCAGTTTATGATTTGACAAATTGTTTGAAGGTAATGACTCTTATTTGATTAAAAAATGCGGGTCATTACTAAGACGTTTGTCGTATTATACATATTTTAAATTTAATTTTTAATCGCGTCTGTTACATTGCTTTTAATATTTTGTCGACAGTTTTAAAAAAAATAACTTATTTTTCTAATTATCAGAAAAAGTTTTAAGTATAAAAACTCCTAAGGTCAATGATAATACCATATAAGTTTCATGATCGTAGGTTTTTTTTGTGATTGTCAGTTTATAACAATCAGCTGACAGTTTGCGCCAAACGTAACCAATAGACACTTAAGACATATTTTGTACATGTCACTGATTTTTAGACACTTAATTCAACAATCAGCAAATCGTAGTTGTCTGTAATTTGCATATTACTTGAATTTTATTTTACTGTTTTTCATAATACTCAGAATTAGAATCAGAATCAGAATCAGAACTTTATTTGTTAAACATAGGTAATGTGTACATTGGTGTTCTTAAATCTATGTGTTCGCTATGTTTTGTCTTTTGGACATACAAATATTAAAATTATAAAAATATTCATTTAAAAAAAAAATATTAACTTTATTAACTTTAAGGTTCTATACATAAAATTTGATAATAGAGAGCTGTTATAAATAATAATTACAAATTGAATTATATATTAAAATCAAAATTGAATTATATAAAAAAAAAATAAAAAAAACAAAGTACATACATGACTGTATGTACTTTATTTTTTTTATTTTTTTTCAAAATCAAAATAATAATGTCAAGTAAATATAAATGTCAAATTAATTAGCTAAAACGTAAGTAATTGTAAAAATATTAAATTAATGAAATTATATTATACATCTATTAGATTAATTCGTCATTTAAAAAAATCACCTTAACTATAATAACATTTCTCGAGTAATAATTTATCTAATGCTGATTTAAATTGTGATAGAGGGAGATTTTTTATGTCATTAGGTAGCTTATTATAAACTTTTGGTGCTAGACTAAAAAAGCTCTTTTGCATTAGCGCTGTTTTACATTTAATTTGGCATAATTTATTTTCATATTGAAATCGCATCGGAGCTCTTCTGACAGCAGATAATTTTATAAATAAATTCGGATTATTCTTAACAAATATAGCGGTCTCTAGCATATATAATGCTGGTAATGTTAATTTTTTTAGCATTTTAAAATATGGTATACAACTTTCAGTTCATTTCAGTCCACACATAGATCTGATACATCTTTTTTGCAGCTTGAATACCATTTCCCGATCAGTTGAATTCCCCCAAAAAATTATACCAAATCTTAACACCGACGCCACCAGCGAATGGTATGCTACTTTTAAAGCTTCAAGATTTACCTGTTTCGATAATTGGAAAAGGGCATAGGCAGATTTACTTAAACGCTTGCAAAGTTCCTCTACATGTGGTTTCCAGTTAAGCTCTCTATCAATCACTACATCCAAGAACTTGGCAGTCCCCATCTGCTCCACTTCATAGCCCTCATATGACACATTGACAGTGGGACTGTCACGTTTTTGATGAACTTGCATAATTTTTGTCTTTGTCAAATTAATAACTAGATTATTGTTCTTAAGCCATTTATAATACTTGAAAGAGCATTATTGATGTCCTTCTCATAATCATTAACATTATTACATTTTATTACACATGTACAATCGTCAGCAAAGAGGACCATGTTATGTTCAGTTATTTGTGGTAAATCGTTTATGTATATTAAAAAAAGGTAACGGTCCCAGTAAACTACCTTGAGGTACGCCGTATTTTATATGTTTGAGTTCTGAATAATATTTAAATACTTCACGGTGATATACAAACTAACATCCCATTTGATAGTAAATGGTGACCCGTGCTTCCTGAATGCAAATATAGGCATTTAGTCGAGCAGCTGCTAGTCGGAAGCAAAGTAAAACCCATGTTAATCATTTAGATCTCATCATAGTGTGATTGTGACATTTTAAAGAGTATCTAGCTTTGCCATGTGCGTTGATGTCACAAACTACGAGTAGCTCTGACATTGTACGTCTGGCATATGAAGTGAAAGGTTTCTTAAATTTAAGGGATATGCTCAGTAGTTATTATCTTATTAATTGACTACCTTTTATAGTAATAGTATAACATAGTATTGCGTTTGTACTACTAGAGGATTTCGACATTATGAAGTCTTGAAAAAGTATTTGTTCAATTGTATCGCAATTTAAACGATTTTTTCATACTTAACCCTTGACTGCGAAATTCTTGTGCATAATCAGAAATTTTAACAGTAGTCGTACGTAATCGTTAGTAATTGTACGATTTTTATATGGTATTGTACTGAATGAAGGCAAGTAACTTTGCAGAAAATATTGAAGAAAAATATATGTAATGAATCACCTAAGAAAACAGTCTTCAGGTTTGACTAGTTCCGCTGCGTGTTTATGTTTTAATTGTCATGTTCGTCTAGAACGCTATATTAGCATGGATTCCATGGGTGTAATTGCGTCGGCATGCACCGTGCAAGCGTATATAAGGCCCAACTACTTTCCCCCGACCTAGTGCCCTCCCTGCGCTGGCACAGCCGACCCACAATCTTACAATTCCGTAATGTTTCACATTTTATTTGAGATTTGCTGTGGCTCATTACACGTCACTTTACAGTTACATCTAATAGCATCTGTTGTTTCATTGTCTACCTACTCTGTGGCTTAGCACTGTAAGATGGTAAGTAGCACTTGTGTGGTTTTATTTGTTACGAATTAATCGTCATTTACAATTAAACTAGCATGATATGTCATAAAAATGATTGATGACATGATGACGGGCATTTGGCAAAATGATTTCTATGGTTAATCAATCATTTATAATATTTTGACGTTAAATATTAAACTTGTAAGTCACGGTTTAACCTTTTTGACATGTAGGTATATAATGTTGGGGTTGTGAGTTCATTATAAAATCGCGAAAACTAACAACCACTTTGTATTTTGCATTAGTTGTTATTTGCATAAATGAAAGAAACTAAAGTGGTGGCATTTAGAATATGTTATAATGATAAACAGTTTAAGGATTTTATTAGTTAAAAAAATTATTTCGCAGTTCATCAATATAATCCACGCGGTGTTCGTGTAGATGAGCGGCGGCGGCAGCACGTGAGGTGTCGTGCTGGCGAGCACGCATCATGAATGTGCTCTAACAGCCGTGTAATTTGAATCGCATCTCTTGTGATCGCATATGAAAGAAAATTATTTCTTTAACTAAAAAACTTAGGAAATCGCAGTCAAGACTGCTGAGAGTAATTTAACTTTGTTCGTGGCAATCTTTCATTTATTATTAGCCATAAAGGTTCACTAGGATTCGTAAATTATTCGGTATTTTTTTAAATTGAACGTGAGCTAAATGAATAAAACGAACCTTACGAACTCACGCGTCATAAATAACTTCAGCAACTTCATTATCACTTCAACCTCGAGACCTTCATTCGTTCCAGGGAACGTTTTTCGCTCGCTTTAACTTTGACCGGTATTGGGTATTATATTTAGTACAAACATGTGCACTTATAGTCACAAATAAATGTTTTGTATTTCAGCTTGATAAACGCCTAGATTTTGTCCACGGCTTCGCTCGAGGGGATATCGTTTTTACCACAGTCTTATTATGTTATTTACATTTAAGAGACGCTATGTGCAAGGCAAATCTGTCCAAAGCACTTGATTGTAAACGATATTTTTTGTTTTTCTATCCGGGCAGCTAAAATAATTCAATTTTGAACTAATATAGCTAATAATTAATTAATTATTAGCTTATTATTTTAGCTCAAGAATAAGCAACACTAAATCTTTTTATACAATGTTTTATCCCTAATTTTACCCTTCTAAAGCCACCCCTGTCATAAATATTTATGAGAGCATTTTGTATTTTAATAGAAGTATTACAAAACAAAATTTCGAAACTGTAAGTTAAAAAACGAAGAAGTTTTATACAATCGGTTTCATCCCTTTTCAGACACTTAGGGATTGAATTTTAAAAACCCTTTCTTAGTACACCTCTAGACATGATAACAAACACACTCCCACATTTCAAGTTGCTACGACCAGCTATTTAGACTGTGCGTTGTCTGTCATTCAGTCAGTCAGGACAAAGCGTTTTATAATAAATATGTATAATATGGATTCAACCAAAAACCATCAAATTTTTGCCACTCATTTACCGTACTTTAGATCAAGATGAAGTAGACAAGCATTCAGATCTAATGATTAATTACTTCTATGAAAACTTGATTAAGAACCTGTACCAAAATTACAAACGGATAGCATAAAGAAGTGTGTATCTGCGACTCGGTTGTCATCACGTGTGTCATGTGCCGCCGTCAACGGTGTTCAAAAAGCACCGAACATATCGTACGCATCTCATTCTAAGCGTCGCGTCGTTATAGAACAGTTAGATGGCATTTTTCACATTCCACGCTATTCGTTTGTTTAGCAAGCGTGGGCATGTGCAAAGAACGTATAGCCCTTCGTTTAAGAGTTATTTTATATGTGAACTTGAAACTCAAATTGTATATTCACTGCATTTCTGAGTAGGAGACTGAGTTCATAGCATTCGAAACATGGTCTGATTTTACTAATACAGTCAGTTTATTTATGTAAGTAGCTCGCTACCATTTCTAAATATTTATTGTGTCCTGAACGGATTGTGCTATGAAAAACATTATGGAAAAGTATATCGAATCTAGCCTCTATATTTAAAATTATTTGTTATAGGAATATAAAATGATATGTAAAGGTTTGATAGAAAAACAAGCTTAATTCATTACAATTACAGTCGACATTTCCATATCATTCTATCGGTTGATTTTAACAGTAAAATCTAGTTCCACTTTTCGAGTGATGAATGAGAATTTTTTGATTACTGCGGTTTGCGTGAGGATGTGTATTTATTAGTCTAGGTGAAAACTTTCACTGCTAAAATTCACGCAGTGAGTAGAAGAAAACTGCATGTAGTAAAGCACAATGGACGTGCGGCGGCGCCGCGTCCCAGGCTGCGCGCGCTGGCCGCTGCGACCCACTAAACTGATGAATAAGCGAGAAAGTGCACACGTCGCGAATATGCGTTTATGCCCGGTTGCCAGTGAACTAATAACATTTATTAACCTTTTAGATTCTGTGACCTCTATTCTATCATTATAGTTCTGCAAACTGGTAGATTAATCGATTTTATATGAGAAATCGTAACGGACGAATGCACAATATATTTTAAATGTTGACTATCATTAAATCAGTCGAAACATTATATTGCTTGTGATTTTCTCCGTTGTGTTAGTAAATGGAGTAGTGTGACGGTCACACGGGGAGCGCCGGTGGTGCTTAGTGGCGCGTGTCTTCTTGAGAAACATGCCGCGCCGGCATGGCACCGCCCACCGGCACCTTTGCGTCGTTCGCTGTATCGACCTGCTTAGACAACCGTCACACGACAGCTGCACTGGACTGTGACTGTCTGTGACCGGGTGGCGACTAATACTTGACCAATATATATCAAAAATCTTTGTAAATCTTAGACAATTTCTTTGCCAAATATGCATGACAATATTACCTTACACTCGGCTACCTACCATGAGATTCCCCATGGTCCAATATTCGAGGTAAGATAAGAGGCAATTTCAATTTGCAATCTACTGTGATTAAAATTTAACTACCAATGAGAGTTATGAGATAATCACAAAAATGTTCTAATTATTCGTGTATTTTATGAATATCGTCAATAGAAGACGATGTTAATAATCTTCATAAACTAATTAATGACTCATTTCTTGGACATTGTACATCATACATATTTTAAGAATAAATTAATTGCTTCTATTTAACTTCAATATTGTGTCCCATCTATGGTATTCATTAGAACATTCCGAACGGAGCACTTTTACTAACCCGAATGACTAATTACTTGTAAAAAAAAATAATAGTTACTAGTTGAACAATGTAGACAGCTATATTATTTCACGAAGGATGTTTAAATAAGAATATGCTCGTTTCGATAGTAATCGGTATTAAGTTAGCAATGAATATAAATATAACCTAACGATTCAAAGAAAGTTGTCGTTACGGGCGTCACTTTACATTATGTTAATTTAGTGATGTTTTTAAGCGGCATGCTACTGACGGGTGTCGGTAGCGTGCACTCAATGTCAGCTTATAGCATATAATCAGATAGTGATGTAACAATCATAATATTTTGTTTGTAATGCAAATGACGTAGAACATTGTAGTCGGGTGCACGTTTGACGCGCTGTTTGGGACCACTGACATCTGATATGATCTTTATAACGATTATAGGTTACGATACGATTAGTAGCGCTTTAATGTTACCGGTTTGTGTTTGAAATACTTAGTAGGTTTATTAATAATATACTATTATGTAAAGCGTGTGAATTATAGAGACTCTATAATCGGTATTCTAATGCACGACACTTTGTTGCTTTTGATGTGATTATTTAACAATAAAGTCCCTCGGTTTGAGGGATGCGAAATACGAGTGATATTTTTATAAAAGACGTATGATTTTTTTTAAAAATGATAATGCGAGAAAGACAGATGTGTGTTACAAATGTATGTAAGTAATTATATTGATTTAAGTGCTTTGGGATAATGGCAGGAAAATTATGATTTCTGCTACCTACCCTTATACAAACTTAGGGTTTATCACATATACCTATCTTCTAGGAAAAGGTGTGATTTTATGATTATAATTTAAGTTCATTGTCGACGTTTTATCTAAATACATACGTGTCTAATACACACACACGTAGATTACATACGTTTAATTTCTAATGACGGAACGTAGGTGGTTCCAGTTTGATCAGTCTACTTTTAGTGGAAAGAGATGGCTACTATGTGCAGATAGCAACAAGTCCTATAATTAAGCTGTTTACAGGCACTACCGAAACTAATCATTGATCATTCTGATAATATGTTAGATATTTATCTATATCTTATTTTTGTTGGGTAGGTTCCATCCACCCCAGTCGTTCCGCCCCGGTACCGGGGCTGTTTCAACGACCCCGGTAGATCGACCCCATTTTTTACGGGGGTGGATGGAACATATCAAGTATCTGTAATCTATGATAAAAACCACACCTTTTTTAAACGCATATCTGTAATGTCCAAATTAAACTTTTAAAACTCAACACTGAAATTGGCTGAGGTTTTGTTTTATAATTTTTACTTTCATACTCGTATCGCTTATGGGATGGTAATGAATTAACGAGATTCAGTTCAAGTTCAAAGTCAAAGTCAAAGTCAAAGTCAAAGCATTTATTTCATTTAGATCATATAGTATGATGCTTATGAAAAGTCAACATTACATTTTGTCAGCCAATTGACCTCCAGCCAGTTCGCTGACGAGGTAGAGCTGTGAGAAGAACTGGCAAGAAACTCACGCCACTCTTTTCAATCGCCAGATAATTACAGTTATTTGAATGAGTTACAATTTAAACACTCAACGCAACCAAAGAACCATACAAAGTAATTATTACAAATTAACTAATTAATATAATACTAAGATTAAAGAAAGAAAACAAGGAATTCAATTATTTAGTTTCAACTAGTATGGTAATTTGACTACGTATTTTAATTAAACTGGTAAATGCACCCCCTGGTCACATTGAACGACAAGGTAATACTGGATTGAATATTAAATGTAAGCCATGCCAAGATTGACCAGTCATCCCAAGTAGCACCCGTTCACGAGCATGACGCACGGGCCAGCCATCATCACCCTCGCCATATTAGAGGGAAGGTGATGACCCGGCCAATACGTGCATAAAAGGCGGGTACTGGACCCATAAGGTTGTCGGGACACAATAATGATCAATTTTTACTACAACGAAGTGCGAGTTATCTGAACTTAGAATGTTAATTAATTAGTTTGGTTTAGAATTTTTTAACATGCTGTCATGAAAATTGGTGTCGGCTTTCAGTTTAACTGATAGGGATAATATATTACTGTTTTGGAATTACTGGTCAATATCAAAATACGATGAATAGACTAGTAGTCACATTTCCAAAGCAACCATCCAAAAACTTGTGACGAAAAGAGCTTTATTCGTTCCTGATTCGTAAAGCTGTTACTTGGACATAACATGGATCTTACTACAAAACCATCACATCTTTGTAGAAACAAGATATTCATTTAAAAATGTAACTTAACCATTTTGAACTTTAAAATAATTTTATCAAGATGGCAACTGCGGACTACACACGATTCACTTGTGCCATTTCACTAAAAACCTATATACGTCTTGATTACATGGACACAATTACATTTGAGTATAAATTCCCAGTTTATCCTATAAAGTTTACTTTACAAAAATAAACCAAAAGAAAAAGAAAATGTGATCACTTAGCAACACGTATTTTTTTACTCCTGACGTAAAGAGACTTGTTATAAATTTAACGTGTGGAGCTGTCTGTGTTATAGTAGCTCGCAAACGAATAAACTGATTTTCATTTATTTATTTTGTTTAATTTAACTAAGATTGTTCTTAGGTATTATTCTAACTTTTAGAGATCATACAGCTATTATTAGCTGATGAAGCGATAGAATAGGTCAAAAACTTTCGAAAGGCTTGATTGTAAGCAGCACATTTCACTGTATGATATAACCTAAATATAGTATAGGAATTGATAAAGACAAAACATTGAGATTGATTTTGCAAAGACATATACACGATAATATATTAGAGAACTACAGTTGTAATAAAATATGATTTTGTTTAATCGCATGTACCTCTTTCTATAATAAATCCGTTAATGTAATACATATTACGTACTTAAATTATTTTATGAATGCAGTAGTGCCCATTCAATCTTGTTTTAGAGTATAATTGTATCTATTAAGGCGGTAAAACAAAAATTGCTAGCTATTACTTGTAAATTAATTTAGGAATTCAATTAGTTGTAAGTAGAGTAGTATTAAACTAGATGACTAGCAAATAATAAGCCAAATTTATGAAAAACTAAATAAAAATATTTGAACTGTATAAATATCTTATTTTCATTAGAGTTTATGAAAATATACATATACTCTATGAAATTTTTGTGGCCTTACTTTACTGCTAATCATCATCATCATCATATCAGCCAAAAGACGCCCACAGCTGGACGTGAGCCACCCCAATTTCCGCCACCGTGGCCGGTGGTTCGCCGCCCTCATCCATCGGTTGCCCGCCACCCTTATAAGGTCGTCGGTCCACCTTGCGAGGAGTCTGCCCACGCTGCGTCTTCCGGTAATAATACAGATATATAATGTTAGTGTCAAATCATTTTTATTGTTACCACGTTACCACTGCTATTTTAATTGTATTAGAAATTATTTGTTGGACATATTGGTCGTAATATTAAAAAAAAAAATTGTTTAATGATATGAAGTATTTGTTTTTTTTTTTTTAAAAATATTTTTATTTTTTATAGGTATCTATGTACGTCGTCTTTTATATCACAATAAAAGTTTTTCTTTCTTTCTTTCTTTCTAGTGTCTTTTCATATTGATGTTATTAATTTAAGTTCTCAAATATCTATATTATATAGTCCTATGTCCGTCTTCGGCATCGAATCTATCTACATACCAATTTTGGGTGTTTAGGCATCTCGCACCGCGGTGCGACTTGCCTAATAGCTCTTTTTGAATGGGTCACATCGCACCATATTGTTAGAGCGGTGCGAGTGGCCTAAGGTACTATTTGAATGGGTCATGTCGCACCACTGTTTGAAACAATGGGTTTGGTTTCATATCAACACTTTAGGGGATTATAATTTTGTTGGTACCGACATGTAGAAAAGTGGTTATTAGGAAAATAAACAGTTGCGATATAATTCGTAATATTTATATTCAAAAATTATAAAGATCACAGATTGAATAGGTACTAATTGTTTTAACTATAACATTACACATTTTAACTTGAGACTAATATTGTAAATGACAGGTTATGTTTTAGGTTATATATTTGTACACTATTTTCTTATAACTAATAAAATCACAGTAAAATCACAGAAGTCAAATTTTGGTTTCTTTTTTATTGAGTTGGATAGACGTAAAATTTAACAAGTCAACGAAAATAAGAATGTAAAAAAATATTACCTACATATTTTTACTTTAAACTACACGATGCAACATTACTAATCTTATAAATCAACAGGAACAATATTGTTTAAAACCTAAATTACGTAATATTTTAATTAAAAGCTATTATAAATTGCAGTTTTGAAACATAAATCTTTGAAAATTAACAATTGTAAAAATAATTTTGTTTTAAAAGCAATTATAAATCACAGTTTAAGAATCAATAAAAAATAAAAATTAGGAATACCTAAAGTCTCAATTTTTCCAAGCAATGCCCGACAGTTATCTCATTATCCAATAACTCTTGTAAAGTTGTCTTAATTCGTCTGTTCATTTCAATCGTCTCTGTTTTTCGTTTTGAAATTTGAATGTCACCAGATTGTTTTAATTTATTACAATAATAGGTGGCATCTTTTTTTATTCCCTCGAGTAATTGTGCTATATTAAGCTTTACTGGAATGATTTTGAAAACAATTAGTACCTATTCAATTTGTGATCAATTTTTGAATATAAATATTACGAATTATATCGCAACTGTTTATTTTCCTAATAACCACTTTTCTACATGTCGGTACCAACAAAATTATAATCCCCTAAAGTGTTGATATGAAACCAAACCCATTGTTTTAAACAGTGGTGCGACATGACCCATTCAAATAGTACCTTAGGCCACTCGCACCGCTCTAACAATATGGTGCGATGTGACCCATTCAAAAGGAGCTACTAAGCAAGTCGCACCGCGGTGCGAGTCGCGAGCGGTTCGGAATGCCTAAACACCCCCAATTTTAATTGAATTCGGTTCAGCCGTTTAGACGCTGAGTGGTAACAAATACACACACACACACATAAACTTTCGCATTTATAATATTAATAGGATTTTATCTTAGCTCATAAATCAAAAAAAGTAAACTTATGGTTTGTTTTGGGTTAATTACTGTGTAAGTTTCGTAGACTAGTAGTTTAAAAACATATCTGATTACAGTCGCGTTAAGCATACATTTGTATCGATAATAAAATTAAGAACTAAAAATATCATTTGTCAACACTTTCTTAAGTGGTCATTATATTGCGACTCAAGACAGCATCGCAGGCACCAAAAACCGCGCTACTTACAGCTAGTTAGATAATAGTATATGGGTATTGTAAAGTTCAAATCACATTGCTTTATAAACATTTATGAAGTTTCTTCCTCGTAATTTCAAAATATGCGATTGTATTCTTCGTTTATTATTTTTGTTATGCAATAGTTCCGAGGACGTCGCACTATAGGAGGTCGGTGACTGTCCTCCCTGATCGGGATCGGTTAGCGGCTCCCGCTCGAACTACGCTGAGAAAACAATGCGATAACATTATCCACGCTGTCATCGATCGACGTCAACGACCAAATAAGTCACGTCGTGCCGCCACTGTTTGAAAGCTTCTCAACAAACACGGACGTTAACCCTTTGTATGTCTAGTAGTACAGTGGTGCTGCTGTGGTTGTCGGTTCGATTTATAAATGGATCCAACGTTTATGTCATCCATAAATATTTGTTATTATATTTTTAATACTAACCTTCCCATGGATATCGTAAAAGGCGACACGAAAGTAAAACCAGGAATACTAAATATCTCTTTACTGCGCTTGCAAACCAGCCTACCAAGCGTGGTATGTTATGACAGCATGATATCTTCAAGCTGATGACAAAGTATTATACGTTGCTTAACCTCTCACGTTACAGAATTCCTTCCCTACAGTAGGCATTATTTACAAAAAATCTCGGTGAGTGAAACCCGACACTTTCTAACTACTATTAACACAAAAAAGTTTACATTAGTGCAATGATATGATCGAAAGCGCCATTACTAATAATGAAAATAAAGAGAAATGTAGTCGATTAGAATCGCATTTAGGGGCTGTTAATTTATTTACAACGGAATCTATAGATAACGTTGTGCTTGATTTATACTGGCGTAGTCAACGCTACAAACTGCTACGGTTACACCTACATCATGTAAAAGACATCAACGCGTTCAAGTTGCCAACGTTTCTAAATAAAATACATAAATAGGTATTTTGTCAGAAACGATAGGCAGATGTGTAGTACTGCTACGTTTTGTCAGATATCGTCATATGTAAGACACATTTTCATCAAGAAACATGCTTATAAGGTTCTTGAACGAAGATTCTATCTATATTCCTGGTTGACCTACCACGATTTATAATGAAAACATACGACTTATACCTAACTTTGAGGTATAAGTCCACTACTGCTGACGTTAATACCACATTTTACCTTAAACTCGAGCAAACAGTTTACTTCAGAGTTCAGTGACGCTACACAAAATGATGTTATTAGCAAGCATTTATCCAAAACAACACGTAACAAACTTAAACGCCGTTATTTTGGAGTATAATAGAAAACTCGATTAAACCAGTTTATAATAAAATTACTTAGAGGAAAAAATAACAAAAGAGGTTGTTATTTATAAATAAGTATACTCTTTGTAGTTAGTTGCGATAGGTTAATAGTACAGTATCCTTTTTAGGCACAAGAATGAGGGTTCGCAAAAAGACAAATAAATACTCTTACATCTTACTTTTCTTGCATAACTGTCCATTTTTGACATATGGAAATCATGAGGAAATATGAACATAACAAAATCAAAAATTTAGCTCAAAAAAAGAAGTAGGCTCAAACCATAAAATAAGAAAATACTCTTAGTGTAACATAGCCGTTGTTTGCGAAAAGAATGTTAACGGGTTCGCTTCCATGTTGGTCGGTGTTAGGGACGTCTCGCTGTCGTGCGGTCAGAGATGTTAGATAGTACCATAAAGTGACCGCCTGTGATCGTATTACATCGCAGCACTTACATAGTGGTGACAACTGCAGAGAATACATGCATTTATGCAATGGACGCTCACAATGACCGATGACACGGAGATAAATTTTAACGTTATGACACTTTTTTATTACATTTTCATGGGTCATTTACCTTCGCACTTCAATTTAAATGGAGAGATTAGAGGTTACTTTTATTTTGTCAGAGACATTGTTTTGTAGAAATTCTTTGTGATAAATCTTGAGTTATGAAGGGAGGTTTATGATATTTATAAAGAAAGTTTTATATGACAAGAGGCTATGCAATGCTCGATGTTATAAAAATTATGACAACGAGAAGATTTGTCAAAGTTGAGCTTCATTCTTAGGTCTATCAGACGTCTTTAATGAGTAGTTTGGTTTTACTCAGTTGATTATCTAGTAAGTCCAAAAAAAGTTAAGCATTAAGTTGATTGTATTATAGCCTCATCACGCAAACTTTTTTATTACAAAAAAAAATGGTATCAGAAGTATTTATTTAATAGCATATCAATTTACGCGAGCTCGTGTTATAAACGTTAGATAAGCGGTACTGCACTTTACTATCAGGCAACTATTATCAAACACATGTTTGTGGTACAGTATTATCGAAGCCACAAATAAAATAATATGGTATATGCTGTGTAAAACGTGACTAAGCGACATGTAGATCGGGTATTGAAATATAGTATATCTCTGTATCAGGAGTATAGTAAGTCTCTGTGTAAGGAGTCTTAGAATATATGACACAGAATATTGAGAAATATTGCTTAGTAATATCAGTGAGTTCAGTGAGTGAAAATACAGAAGGCGCAATATCGCCCAAGTTTTCCGTCTTTTT
This sequence comes from Parascotia fuliginaria, assembly GCA_963082885.1. Taxonomy (NCBI): domain Eukaryota; kingdom Metazoa; phylum Arthropoda; class Insecta; order Lepidoptera; family Erebidae; genus Parascotia; species Parascotia fuliginaria. The sequence continues at coordinate 8,851,296 of OY720173.1, read as the reverse complement.
CTTTTTCGTTACAGTCGGGCAAGACTGTTGTGCTTATAGCATTGTTTCTGCAACGTGAAATCCAGAAGTGGCGGACATCATCTAGGTAAAAAAGTATTTACTGCGTTATAACTGTTTGGCATATTGGCAGATTGCTCGCTTCTTATGTAGAAGATCAATCGATCGATTGAACTCGCTAGCACTAATGTGACTTTTTAAAGACACATATGATTTGCAAAATATCTTGGACATTACTTGTATATGGTACTATACCAAATATATCACAAATCTTTTGTGGAATATTGCTTGGTAGCAGTCATTAGTGAAAAATATTTTGTTTAAAACAAAAGCAAAACAGCCCGCCTCGTTATATAAGCAGAAAATATCCTATGTTATAAATTATAATAGCATAAAATTCCTTCAACGATAAAGCATCCGATTATATGTAATACGCACACAGTCAAAGATTTAATCAGACGGTAGAACACGTCTCTCTAATTATACAATTAAGATATAAATCGAAAACAGGCTATTCATCAGTTTTCCAGTACTATTTATCTTTTTTTGCAAAATTACTCGTGTCTAACGTATAGCGAATGATATAGTTTAACGTTAGCTGGAGTAAGATATATTAATATAAGTTACCGTATTGCACGGTGCAAGAATATATTGTTGCTTCTATGGTGCAGTTTAATCTAGCCCACAAGTTATAATAAAAATCACTTATTATTGCACATACCGTCGATGGCGGACATATTAGCATTCTGAGAACATCGTAACTGTTTATAATGTCACATAAATGTGGTTTATACAAAGATTCTATCGCAACCGCATCGATACAGTTATACATTTACGTGCAATTCTTTATGATGTACATACCAATCTTTACGTTTGCACTTAGTATTCTACTTATTTATATTTATTTTTATAACACTTCAATTTGATTGTTCAGGTCTTGGTTTTTGACCAATAAACTCTCTGTGGTTGATAATCATTTTGGTTTGGTTATTTTTAGTTAAAGGCCTTTGGGAAAGAAATATTTTATTATATTTGAGCTGCTGTTACGAAATGTTGCACTTGTGTTGCCCGTTATAATTTATCAACACATTTTTGTTATATTTCATAAGATTAACTGTACGCTCAACATTAATAGTAAGTTCAACTTGAATAAATATTATGATGACAGTCGTAATATATAATTGAGAGCGGTGGGAAACCAAATAAATAGGCAATTATTCAAAGTAACGTGCTACAATTACGCAACTATATAATTAAATTATGAATATTAATTAATTAATGCACATTTCAGGTGAACCATCGTGTAATTACCTGATAACCCCATAAATTAAGGTTAATAAGATCTTCCCAGCAGTTCAAATGTAAATAAAAAGGTAATAAGAATAAATACCGTCAGCAATGCAAGTAGTATGTACTTACATGTTTTCTAAATTACGTATAATGTATACAATTAAAAACTTCTAAGTAACTGAATGTGTACATTAGTTTAAATTTTTGGTCTTGATTTCTATTTATTTCAATCTACCTTAAACATAATATACCTACATTGCTTGTATATGAACCCACTTTTAAAACAGATTTGATATTTTTATATTTTCTTGTTCATGTAGATAACCATGTTTTACCTTAGATATGTAGCAAATAATGTAGAAGTTGGTACTATTTATGTTTTGCAAATTGGGAAGATCTAAATATACTAAGACGCTTTTCTATTCTAAATCTAAATTAACGAGCCAAAGATAGCTAAAGCATTCTTTTGCTGGCTGTACTAAGTATAACCTCATAATATTGTTTAACTAATATCCACTATACAATTCAAATGCACTATTACGGTATTTAAGCGCATTTAGTCAGTTTTATGAGTATGTTTCCCATGGATTATCATCAAGGCTCTGAACTGTTTTATAAGCGCGGGAATACTCGCATCTCAATACAGTTAGCTGGTACAATCACGCTTACTAATTACATTTGCAACCTTTATGGAGTTTCAAAAACAACCGTTGCAATACGTCGAATTATTGATTATGTATAAGCTAGTACTGTTTTGAGTTGACGGTAAAGAAAGATTAATTATTCCTTTGAAATTGTTGACTGTATGTGTTTAGAATGTTGTATAGAGCTGGGTGAGGCATATGGAATGTTACATACTTACAAATCTATATTGTATAGACCACGAAAAAGACTAATATAAATATTACCAAGCTCAATCAAAATCTCATGTGATGTACCAATAGGGTTGCTAAAAGCATGAATAACTAGTATGTTATCCATGCTTTTAGCATGGTTTTAGGTACTTCACATCAGATTTAACAGGTGATTAGTTAATTTTTCATTGATCAGACTTTCAGAAACTGGATGTTATTGTTGCAAAATTTTGCGCAACTTCTATTTGTCATTTTAAAAAAATATTTATATGGTAATAGCCGCTGAGTGTATGATATCTAACTATAAACGAAAATGATTACACGATTTATTTTTTTATTGTGTTATGGAAAAATACGAGTAGACCATTTATATCTATAATCTAGTAGTAGTTTTTATCTATTTAGTCTTTAAGTAATTCACTACCAGGTCATTATGGTTCCACTTGCACTGTAAGTAAAAGGCTTATTCTCATACAGAAAAGACATGAGCGTGCCTTTGCATATAGTCAGCGATATAAATATATTTTATTTATTGCGAAGAAATATTACAAGTTTGATAAATTAAATATAAATATTATTAGTTTGAAAATAGTGCTTGTAATTATATATAAGGTTGTCTGGAAGATATCGTGTTTAGAGATAAGATCACTGAGGCCCTAGACAAGTGTCCAATATTTCTACTCTATTCATAGAATAGATTAAAAAATATATTGCATTAACTTAAGCTAACGCCAACGCTGTCAATCTCATACATTTTTTATCTATTCTATAAATAGAATAGAAATGTTTGACACTTGTCTAGAGCCTCTGTACTTTCTTTTCTAAGTAACTCGCATGTAGTGCAATAAAAAATGTTCTATCGATGTATTTTATAATTTTAAAATTTAATAGCGTCTTAGTGCAAGATTTCTAGAAAAGAAGAAAATTACAGATTGTTATTTTTGCTATAATTTAGCTTGCACTTAATAAAGTGTATAACAATGATCAAACGATATAACACGGTTTCCTCGTGTACTTATTTAAAGATCATGAAATTTAATAATAACTATTATTTATTATGCGCTATTTATAAAGGAACAAGACTATAATGGTTTACAATAAAAACAGGGGCTGTCGCAGAGCTTATGCAACACCCGCTGGGGTACAACCTTTTAAGGTGGTCAGGGCAACTCGTACAGCAATTATACATTAGTCGTAATTGACGTAACACGGACCGGTCTTGGCTCAACTCTACTGGTATGACATAAAAATTTTCAATATCTGTGACCCAGAATAAACTTTTCACTTTGTAAACATTGTGTAAAATGTTGAAAAATGGATAGGTATAATGCAAAGTCTCTGTTTTATACAGTGTGTATTGTGAGGTACTAACGTCTTTAGCATATTGTGAAGGGAAAGGAAGGGCATAAAATACTTTCAGACACATAAGCCCGGCTGCGCATGTTTCTGCATCTTAACAGAAGTCTGCATCCATAGCAACTTCTATTGTTCCTGCTGGCGAGTATTCGTTTGTAGGGATCCTACGAAAACAATTGTATTGGCAACTGTTTTTACTACACGACTTAATCTTATAGTACCAAGTTCCCATTTTTAAATACTCATGGAGATATCAAGAGCACAGCCAATTGTATCCTTGATACTTCCGTTTGATTTACCACTTGTACATAGTTTTATTACCTCGTTTGCTATCTGTTAAGAATATCTGATAGTGTTCGACTACGGTTCGTGTCGAACATCTCTTTTTCGATTAGGTCAAAGCTGCAGATGGAGAGTGGCCAAATGATCATTTAAATATCTGCACGTAAAGTGCATTGGTTTAAATGATCACTTGTGCTTTCACAACCGTGTCCTGCATGTTAAATCTCGCCATAGAAATGTGCAAGTGAAAGATTACTTCTTTGACTCTTGACTCTTTTTTCGAATTCAAAAATAAATATGAAAATATTTTGATTTAGACAAAAAAACTACGAGTTATATTTTTTTCGATGGTTCAATCTCCTTAAAGAACTAAATGTGCACAAGCTACGGAGTAGGTACTCTTCTTCACTCTCATATTTTACGGCTTTAGTAAAATGAGTTAGTGTTGCATTAATAAAAAATATGTAGCTTTAGTAATTAGACAGGATTTATAGTAACTACTGGACGCAGTGTATCCATAAAATTAGCATAAGTTACTTACAGGACCCTTAACTACGTATCTCTAAACGGGATCATTATTTTAAATTTTAAATATTAGTTATCGTTAAATATTTACGCATTTTATAATCGGGTTTTGTATCATAATTTTTCATTACAAATGAAGAGTAAATTAATAAATTAATAATGAGGATCAAGCTTTATTAGTTAAATATCAATTTAAAAAAATATACATAAAGTAAAATTATATTTAGAAATTGTTCTTTAAATTTACAACTACAAAAGTGTAAGGTTTACTTTAGGATGTCGGTTTTCGATACTGTCATCGTCAATTCTTTCGTTGCCTGCCATGCTCGAGTTAAACAGTTAGAGTAGTCTTTTTACATTTAATAGTAAGTACCTACTTGAGTGTACAAGTATTCGTAACATCATTGTATACTCTCGTGTTCTATGAGTAAACCGCGAACGTAAAACTTAACTGCTTAATATTATAATGTATTATATGATACTCGCGGCGTGTAAATACTTAAATATGAATTTTTATCATAATTATTAACGGTATTCGAGGCCATTCGTATTTAGGCCTTGGAAGTAAAAGAAATACTTAAAGAAACTTTAACATGCATTAGATAAGTCATCGACCGCGGTGCAGCAAAGGTTCTAAGTTAGAGCTGCAATTGCTCAACTGACGTACGGCTTTGACCGTTTGAGTCGCTAATACCGTTGTATAAAAAAATGCCTGTTTAATAAGTAAATGATCAATCATATAAGTAAATATTTTCTCATGTCCTTCAAAATTCTGTCTAAGATTATTTTAACCGTTCCGTCACTCCTTATTTAAATATTATACATAGGTAATTATTTAAATATGAAGGATTACGTAGGACTACGTTTATATTGTATTTTTAATGTTATGGGTTCAAAAAACACGAGCACTCCACTAAAATTATTGAGAGAATTTAACAGTTATGCATATATCTATAGATCAGATAAAAGACTGTTAATAAATTGTCAATAAACCTACATAGGGGGCATACCGTATAAATTTTATGTTGGTTTTGCTCCTTATTAAGAAATATGGTTGAATAGAGACCAAAGCATGTTACATTTCGAGTAAACACGAAGATGACTCATTAGTCATTACGCATGTATATGTCACGCTTTGTGGACATTTCGTCCGATGTGGGTTTAATGGCAATCTTAAGCCAAACCAAACGGTTTGTTCGTGGTTTTCCGATTATTTGGCTTCAAGCCCGTTATTTTAATGATTTGATGTCGACAAAGTAGTGTAGTAGTTCATAGACCGTTCAGACATTCTTACCAATAATAAAAGTAAAGTGTCCAATTTAAATTTTACTTCAGTTGTTGTTTTCAATTCTATTAATTTAACGCCTATTTGTTGGTAACGGTTTGGAATTAAGTTTAGCCGTCATATTGATTGCAATGTCATTTTTTAAACTCGGTAGACGTCGCCGATTGAGATGGCTTGTGATATTATCGCATGAATAATTAATGTTAATGCAGACAGGGCCTTTGGTATAAATTGCTCCGATTATACATTACTTTATTATACTATCAAATGGTAATTTTACCACCTTCTTTATGAAGATTACTCACGTACTAGAGAACAAGACAGCAAATAAACCTAATCTCGGCACAAATATTTATGCATCACATAGATTTGTCCTGTGTAGGAATTAAAGGTATAAAATAGAATAAAGGTATAAAGTAGGAATTAAAGGCTTTACGTATTTACGTACATATCTTCTAGTTTGATATATTTTTGAGCTATTGTCTTCTGGGTATTTTTCAAATGTTCAAACCTGAACACTATAGTAACTTTAATATTGCTATTAATTTCCTTCTGTAACTACCATTTCGTCTGCATATAATATAATTATGTTCTACGAAGGGGTGAGTCAAGTATTTTTTTTTAGGATCAAGATCCAAGGGCCGAGTGGATCATAAACCTCTCTATATGGTTGATGAATGAATATTGTATTAAATAATAGATAGTAACATAGACGAATAATAGTGATAAAACGATACAATAATATATTTACAACCGACTCAATCTATATGAACATTTTTTAAGCAATAAAACTCGATTTATACAAAGACCATAGCAATTTAAGAAATGAACGGATGTATATTTATATAATTTAATATAAAGAATGAGTTGGAACTATAGAAAAATAGCTTTTAGATTTTTGCATAAACTTACTTACTATGAATTAGTATATAAAAGGCTTGGTTCTTAATTTTTTATAACATCACTTTTTCCTCAACAACACACAAATAACAGTATTGATGGGAACCTTTTTTCTATATTTACTCAGCTTGCTGCTGTTTGCTTTACCTATGTTCGCCTTTCTGTTTCCTCAAAGGTTATTAACCTAGTTTTTTTAATGTCACGTAGTATTGTAGAAGTATAGCAGTCATGTCAGCAGTATGTCACTGATGTCACTGTCATTTTGTACACTAATATGTTACAAACTTACGGAATTTCACTCATGCGCCGCTGACTTACATCATCTGTTAACGTCTTGATTTGTTGTTTCGTGTCTTACATTAGATTATTAATCTTGCTAGTTGTCTAACTGTTGTAATTTTAAATAGCTACCTTACGATAACAACAAAAAAGAATATAGTGGCATACGAGGTACTTTATGCTACTATTTTATTGAGGAAGTAGCCTTATTCGTAAAGCCAATCTAAATATATTGAATATAAAATTGTTCAAATAAAATAAAAAAATACATGAAACGATTGTCTTCGTAACACAAAGACTCTATCTTTTATGCTCCATTCAATTTAGACAATGTAGATAACAAGGCGAGCGAGCATTTTGTTTTACTCCGTGTTTAGGTAGTTTATGGGAGACTAGAATATAGTCGGGACAGCCTAGAGGGCCGCGGGAGCCTTCGAAAGAGCGGGCGGAATGTGCGCGCAAGGTCATTGCGCCCTGCGCGGTCATGCGCTCGCGCCCCCGCGCCGCCGCGCCGCGCGCCCCTCCACGTCATCCGCACCCACCACCACATTGTCTACTATGATCAGCTGCGGATAAAGGGGAACCAACTGGACCCACAATCGATACAAACCATTTCAATGTGAATTTATTTTTCCATTTTACGCAAGCGTTCGCGAAGCACGAACGCCCCCAGCGATATTTCTCGTTCTAACGCTCTTCTCTAACCTCTTACATAGAAAAAGACTATTCGTGCCGTGTCGTGGTTTATTTACGATGCTTACATTGGCAAGCATTTATCCTTCGGTGTATCGTTTGTCCTAAGGCTCTTAAGAAATTGCTTAAAGCTTATTATCCGGACGATACGCGACTATCTAAGAAAAACGAAGAAGAATGTTTTGATATTTGAAAGGATTTACTTGCTTGCTGCGAGTAAATCCTATAGCTCGTTAATTTAATTAAAAGTAAATAAATAATTTATTTGTATTTATAAATAGGGTTGAATTCTAAAAGGTTATGAATTATGATGTAAAAGACAACATGTCAGATAATTTAGTTTACAACTGTTACCTTATTAGAAATCAATATTTCAAGGTCTAACAGTTTAAGCCATAGTAAAAGGCTCAATCGATCGATTAAACGTATTAAAATAGTTAATAAACTATTTTAATACAATTTAAATAGTATAAAAGTGAAATATTTATTCATACGGATCCCGTTAATGATAAGTTGAATAACTTCTTATATTTAATTTATTATAACTCCTATCTGAATATACAAATCATATCCATAAACAAATTAAGATTAGTAAGAAATGTTATGAGGGCAAAAGATTTGAGCGTAGATAAGTATAAAACCGGTTATGAATGGCACAAGCTATTAATGGGATTTTTATGTACGGAAAGGGAAATTTGCAATTTCACTTTATGGGTGATTAATAAGGTGTTAAAATTCCCACGTCGGAACGCGAGTGGCGTGTGGCAGGTCGAGTTATAGTTAATGTCACGTCATTACATACAAGTTCGAGGTTTACATTTAAGCAGGCGCCGACCCACGTTCACAGTCTGCCTTCTTATATGACTACTGGGTCACTGCCGGGTACACCCAGATAGCTTCTTTTATTTTGCCCGTCGCAAAATTGTTCTTAACTTGACGGCTATTAACCTTATTGTAAAATTTCAGTTTCGTAAGCCATCTATTTTTTAAGATTTCGTGTTTAGTTTGTGATTAACATTTAGCTAAAAATAATTACATTATCAAAGTCATGAACTCATGACCTAAGATATGATTTGTTCTTGTAAACTTGAAACATACAAGTTTATTACCTTAATAACTATTGACATCTTAATTCCAAATAGAAAGTGCTTGTGTTGATTTTGCATTACATATCGAGACAAATATCGCAGTTAAATATGTACAGAATGTTTTGTATGTTGATAACGGGAGTAAGGCTTGATATGGTTATGTAAATATAGACTAGTCATTTGCATATTAAAGACGGTTTGTTTATAATTTGGCTATCGGTAGAGATTTTCCTAAGCTCGAGTAGGTCACATGATACGATTATATCACTCATATGAATATTCATTTGTTGCAGGATTTGTGTCCTGAACTGGAAGGAACAACTTATTTATAAGCCAGAACAGGTAAGAATTTTGCTCATTAGGTTTTATTAAAACTGTATAATATTCAATTAATTTTAGGAAAAAGAACAAGTTGTTGATCAAATCTAAAGCTTAAACCTGCTTAAATAAAATTAAATCAGGATTTATTATAGCATGACGAAGTAAATAGTTGGATTAAACATTATTAGGGTAAACATTATATTGACATGTCTATCATCTATCTCACATCTACATGCGATACGTTTTTACATGTCACTTATAGTCATATAAATGTCAGTTACTAGTAATGCGCAGACAATGTCATTGACGATTAGAGAGTGGTGTTGACACGGTGGTACACATGAGGGGAACAATGGTAAGCGTGGGACGACTTTGAACTCTGTCTGTTTTTGCACTGTCAAGTGTTCGACTAGTTTCTGAACAAGACGGGAATGCATATTTCCCAGTAACTTATGTCAGTACCAACGTAACAAGATCCGCCCCGACTCCATCTCGACGTTATTGTCCTGAGTATAAGAAGACAGTAAATTACATAGGTATCGCGGCCATTGTTATGCTGGACATTCGCGTGCGCCGCGCCGCCGTGTGGGCGGCGAAACACGGCTCCCATTGATTATATGATTTATTGATATTGGATTCGCGCAGGTGATTCTTTTGTTGTCGTGATTGAAACAGAATAAAATAGACATCAACAGACACAAGGTGTAATTTCCTTCCGAACTATTCGAGTGAAAGTGGACAATAACAAATAAAATATTCTGAAAATAATGATGTTGAATTTCAATTACATTCGTCTACAATATGCAATTGGTACGTGAGATATCTTTCAATGAATGAAAGTTTAGTGCCTTTGAAACTCAATACAATGTCGTATTAGAAGTGGGTAAGTCCATGTACGTCTAGGCAGGTTACAAACTAAGTAGTATGAGTAGTGTAGAAGTCGAGGTGAAACAGTTAATAGGCTTACTTTGTGGGTAAATAAGTGGCTATTGAGATGTTACACGGTAACTCCGTAAGCATGAGTGACAGGCAGCGCTATTCTACACGCCGTTCGCCCGAGGTCGGTGAAATTCTTCCATTTTACGATCGATTCCTTTAAAGTGTTTCTAGGGAAATGGTCCGGTAATACCACATAATGACCAATATCATAATTGACACACACTATGTCTGTAAACACAGTATATTTGTGATAATGCGATATCGCAGCTCCAGTACTGTTATTTGTAGGTGTAGCCACCATTCAAATTACTACCCATTTGCTTTATTGTACGGCGGTCCTATATTAACGGGCTTTGACAGTTCTCAGGAACATTTACATTGTTGTGTGAGAATCTGGTCTATTTATTTCCTGGTGAAGGATTCAGTTTCATGTTTGAATGCGGATAACAATTAAGGAGGAGAGCTAATTGAGTTTCTTTCGCTTGAGTAAATTAATGTTGCTAGTAATAGTCGACAAGGGGCTTCGGTTAGCTTTGCAGGTATTCCAGACATAACTGAACATTTAGCAAGAAGGAAAATAGCGACCTTCAATGCCAATAAATTGTTTTTGCAACATAAATTATCATTTCGCTACGTTCATTCTCTCAAGACGATCCTACCTTCGGTTACAAATAAAAGATGCTTGTATTGATTTTCTATTTTATGTTTGAAAACTTTTACTTAGCACTCAAACTTTCTAATTTGAAATAAATTAAGGCGAATATTTTATTATTGGGTGTGATAATTGTTAAGTTGATATTCTAGCGGATAGCGATAGTGGCTTGCGTGTGAATATACATTCTTATAATAGAATCTTCGGATTGAATATGTGATGTTGTTAGATCGGTAGAGAATACTTCCTGTCATTACTGACTCCATGGGGTTATATTGAATACATACCCAAGTACGTAAATCGTAACTAATTCCTATTAATTGATAGAGAACAAGTTTAGAATTTAAAAGCCAATGTTTCTACGAGTTTATCGATTTACTTAATTGTAAATGCTTTTTAATGAAAACCGTTGTTTGTACATATTCATTCAAATTGTTTTAGCTAGCCGTTTTAACAAATCGTTTGCAAATTAATCTCCATTGAAATGCTTGGTTTCAAGAACAAAGCGCAAATAGATAATAAATTATTCCCATAAGTAGAATATGGTTGTCATCGTTAGTGATATTAATTAAACTTCAGTTATCTTTTCTCTAACCTATATTTACATCAATAAAACGTGAATGTTTATGAAACCGGCCGCCGGTGTTCGGGCCACTTTCATCGAGCTTAGGAATTGTTCACATTAAGTGTTATCATAAGACTGCCTTAGACAATACCAAGAAAAAAGATATTGTTCATACTTCCTGCGTTCAATCGTACATACTTTAAATATCTAGAAATGCTTGAAAAGTTCAAATTAAGACTGTGTAGACAATGGTCTTAAGGAGTAGAATTAAAAGTGATATCTATTATCTGGAAATATCTATTACTGGACATAGGGCCAGTTCTTGCACTTAACAATTTTGACGTAGATAGATGTACTACCGTCGCATCCGTCTACGCATTTGATGAAAAAAACATTTTTGGAGTTTGTAGATCTGCAGCCAAGCACTTTATATAACTACCTGGCAGTGCTCCTGGTGTTGCCAAAGTCCATGGATAGCGGTTACCTCTTACAATTATCTGAGTCTCTGCTCACCACCTATTAGGAAAGAAAAAGTAAAATGACTACTGCTTGATAGTTTTTTTTATACAATCTTGGTGGCAAACAAGCATACATCTGATGGTAAGTAGTAACCGTATAGATATGGCTGTGTTTTTCAAGCATCGCAGAAGTAACAATGCTTATAAAACTATAAGCTGTTTCCGACCACGGAGAAGGGGGTGAGGAAGGAAAAGGGAAACGGAAGAGGATCAAGGGGGTATTTGGGCTACCGGCGCTCTCACTTCTTCTTCTTACTATGAATACTAATATTCTTACGACGATTTTCTATGGTAAGAAGTCAGTGGGGTCTACAAGAGATAAGCAATATTCCAAGAGAAAACCCGCTGTGTGCTACTTACTTATAAGTTAATTACTCATAGACACCACAGTTAATGAGAAAAGTTTTGTACTTTATCTCTGGAAGGTTTGTAATTATGATAATTACCTACATTTAAAAAGTACAGCCCTCCTGGTATATGCTCTGAGAACAATTTTTAATATAGAGATATTAATTTGTCTGTCATTCTCAAAATGACAACACACAAGAGCTTACTGATCTTTGTCTATTAACCGTTAGTGAAATAAACATAAAATTATAACTAATCAAATTAATAACGGTTGGATATCTAAGTAAATATTGGCGCTATAATTTCTTAGCTACGACCTAGATTGCCTAAGATTGCCTGGATGTCGAAAGAAATAGCTGCACGCAAGACAAATTAGGATTGATTTCGCAAGGGGTTCAATATTAATTTAATTTAAGATTGTAGTCGTGATTGCCTAATGGTTAAGACACGCGCTTCATATACAAGAGGTCGTGAGTTCGAAACTAGAAAAGTATCAATGTAACTTTTCAAATTCATATAGACTTTCTAGTTTTACCTTGGATACGGTAGATAAACAACGCAAAAAAACCCAGACTTAAAAGAAATGTCTGAAATTGCCAATCTGGCTTAAGCATGTAGAGACGAGCATCCTTTTCTGTATAAATCAGGTCTTTACTATGGTATAATAACAGACTAGTATCGATAATATTTGTTATAAGACACACAGACACCTCTATTCATTTAAACTTGATAGTACTAAGCACAGTAAGCACTAACATATGTACAAACTGATGGTTAATAACTATTTAATTAAGTAATGGGTATTTAACTATCACTTTGCATACATTTTAAAATATCTGACTTTTAAAGCTATGAACAACCCTTAATGTTTTCACCTGCATTGACATCAGGCTGTACATGCTGTAGTTTCACGACCAGCCAGTCCGGTCGCGGCGCCTGCGCCTGTTATCGACATCGTGCATTTATTACTGCTTGCCTTAAGAACTCAGATAAGAAATAGTAAAAGTTCATTAAAAGTATATTAAAGGAAAGTAGACGAGTGATATTTGGTAGTTTCGATATTTTATTGCTGTTTTATCTGAATTTAACTGTTGGTCATCTCAATAATAAATACTTGTTTTGGTGAGTAATTTGGTTGAAATCAAAGTGATTGACATTCGATTTATCTTTGACCTACGTGATGGTGTTTTGTTGAAAGCTTTTATCAGTTAATACATTCTAAACATTCGCCATTGGCTTCTAAATAAATGTATAACAAAAAGCAGTAAATAAAAAACGTCTTATTAATTTGAAATCCATTCAAAAGCGAAATTAAATTAGCACACACAATTACAATCACGAGTAGATACATTGTATGCAAATGAAAGCGCTGTTAATGTCTCGTAAGGTAAAGTGGTAAGGCCAAATCACGGTCATTTGTGATAAGTTTTATTTATACTTATAACTGTTTTACCTTGAAATAAAATGCAAACGCTTCTGTTTACTGAACTAATGACTCATTATGAGAAGAAAACTAACTAGCCTAGGTGTGCGTATCAGGTGTTTCCTGTATAAATTTCTCTTATGCACTAAGTTGTGATTGTATAAGGAAATTAGTGATCGAGTGTAGTTGTTCTAGTTTAATTTAAAACTGTCCAAGTAAGCAATTCTACCATGGGCTAACCGCGTTTTTGTCCGTTCTGCTCCTGTCATTTGATGAGAAAATTTAGTTCTCAGAGTAAAGAGCAGGAACGCTGTTCATTTATATATATTTTACACTATAATCGATATGAAAATAGAAAATATCTATGCACGTTAAGCCATTACAAAGCGCCGGTAAAGTCAAATATAACTCGCTATCCCTTGTATTTTGTATCGCTGTGAAAGGACGGCGTGTATAAAGTCGAGCAACGAAGTGCGACATGCCGAGCCTGCCCGCTTAGATAAACACGCGATCCTGTCAGCATGTTAGGGCTGCCCCAAGTTTTTTCTATATTAATTCAAATTGATTTCATATTTCCTAATGGTAAGAAGTCATGAGTCCCAACGATCCCTTCCCTGAATACATATTTAGTCGGCAACGACTTGGTTGTGTTTCCTTAATATTTGATTTTGAAATGCTTAAAGGACACATCTCTATAACCATGGTGCCTATAGAGATAGACACTACGGTAAACACTATCAGGGGGATATAAATTCTGATGATAAAATTTCATATAAGCAAACAAAAGCTTTTTGTTTTGCCGTTATTTTAATTGAGGTTGAAAAATATTTCCCTTTCACACTTTATTACTCACATGTTATAATATCTACACAAACTTTGTTTTAAGTCAAGCCGTTCATTCATCTTTTGTTTTGGTTTAGTTTTCGAAATTCATCTACATGCATACATTATCCCAATACATTTCTTTCATCCTTTCTTAGCGTATGTTACCAAGGGACCTTGGCTTTTAAAGTTTAACTTTTTAGTTACCTTGGCTTTTAAGTTTAAATATAACTACGATATAATATTTATTGTTATATCGTAGTTATATTAATATATTTTTTCTATCTATATATATTTATATATATATATATGTACTTAGTATTATATATACTTAGTATTATTTATTTATTATTCTTACATACATATATATTGTTACGACGATTACTTATTCTAGAACATTCGCAAGTACCTACCTACTCGTGTACGACGAATACCTACGCTCTAGAACACTCGCAAGTACCTACCTACACGTATACGACAAATACCTACGCTAGAACGTTTGCATGTACCTACCTACACGTATAACAATAGACCATCGGCGGTAGGCATACCTACGCGTCGCAGCTAAGTACCTACACTCATTGTTCTGTTTTCGAGAATTGTCGGCATCTTTGTGGTAATAACTGGAAGGTTCTAGAAGTCTATTGAAGGACTATAAAAAGGATTCGAACGTCGGCACTTCGTTCAGTTGTGAATACAGCGATCTCGAGCGAACATCTAAGCGATACGGAAGTTTAAGAAGAGCGATATACGAAGCGTTATAGTGCAGTATAAGTGTTTATTGCTTTAATTTGTTACTGTTAGTTTACTGTGTGAGTCTTAAATAAACTCATCATCGCGTAACTGGCATTTTACATCGAACCCCATCCTGGCACGTAACAATTGGTGACAGAAGTGAGAATGCCAGTCACACCACGCGACGAGGGAGTACGCACTCGACGACAGGCGGCGGTAGACGAAACTCGTGAACCATCGATTATGGCCGATACTGAAGAGTCTAGCGCAGCAATAGTTAGTGATCCCGGCACTTCTGCGGCGTCGACGAGTATGGGCTCTGGCTTCGACATGTCGTCCCTTTTAGCCGTTATACAGGAGGGCCAACGCCAAGCTGAAGAACGGCAACGTCAAGTCATGGAGGAGTTGAAGGAAGGTCAACGCCAAGCTGAAGAGCGCCAACGCCAAGCTGAAGAGCGCCAACGCCAAGCTGAAGAGCGCCAACGCCAAGCTGAAGAGCGCCAACGCCAAGCTCTTCTAGACCTTAAGGAAGGTCAACTGCAAGCCGAAGACAGACAACGCCATGCTATCCGAGAGGACCTTCGAAAAATGATGGACTCTAAGTTGGAAGGGTTCAGCACCGTCATCAGTACTCTTCAAGAAGACGTTGAAGTGGTAAAAAAACGCACCAGCAAACATGATGAAATTCTCGAAGATGTCCAGACCACCATGAACCATCATGACAAGATGATTAAAGAGCTCCAGAAGACCAAGGTCCTTTATTCAAGTACTACGCCCGTGGCCGCGGCAGTCACTTCCGGAGGTCCCAAGTTTAAACTTCCCTCCTTTGACGGCTCGTCTTCCTGGACGGCCTTTCGACACCAGTTCGAAGTAGTTGCCAAAGGAAATGGATGGGAAGATGATCACGCACTGACGGCGCTTACTTTGGCACTTAGAGGGGATGCACTACTGATCCTAGAGAACTTACCTGCTGACCGACGAAACTTAGACGCACTCCTGAAGGCATTAGAAGCTCGATTTGGCGATAAGAACCTGGAGCATGTTTATCGAGCTCAGCTGAAGGATCGAACTCAGAAGTCGAGTGAGGGACTTCAACAATGGGCTGCTGAAATCGAACGCCTGGTACGACGAGCGTATGCCTCCAGTACATCATCTGTGGACCACACAGTGGTACAAGCATTTGTGGATGGTATAAGAGACCTTGAGGTCAGAGCAACTGTACGGTTGGCACACCATACAACTTTAGAAGCGGCCTTAGCACATGCCCTTGAGGTGGAAGCTGTGCGAAACGACTACAAGTCGCATAAAGTACGGGAAGTTGTTGCAGCTGTTAGACCAAGGGGTGAGCCTGTATGCTACGGATGCGGCAAGCGAGGACATATCCGAGTTAACTGTCCGGCCCAGAGAGAAAGTAGAACGGTGTCAACCACTACTCAGGTTGACGGTAGTCAAGATCCGTTAAACTAATCGGAGCCAGGGCCGCGGGGCGGGCACTGGCTGGGTTACATCAAGCCCCCACAGTGCAAGTATCACAGGCATGTGACGGTAATAGCCTGATAACAGCTGGAGAAATCAATAGTAAACCTGTTCGCTTTACGATATATACGGGCGCGTCGAAAACCATCGTACGACCAGAACTTCTGCGGCGAACAATTCAGTGGGACGACGCACGACCATCTTGCAAATTGCAAACAGCGACTGGCCAGCCAGTGACCGTCCTCGGAGTTACGGATGTGAGAATCAAACTAGGAGAGAAGACTTATCCTCAATCTGTTTTGGTGGCGAGCATAACGGATGACTGCATTATCGGCTTAGACTTCCTACGAATGCAGCAATGCGTTGTCGATATTGCTAAAGGTGTTCTAAGCTTCCCAGATCAAGAAGTCTTTCTGGAAGGCTGTTCTTCGATAGCGGTCAACAGTGCCAAAACGGTAACCTTGGCACCGAGGTCAGAAACCTTAGTCGACGTAAGGTTCCCTGAGGGTGTAACTGCTGATCGTTGCGTCATGGTGGAAGATCCTGGGCGCCATACCAGTCGAATCACAGCCAGAACTTTAGTTATGACTAGAAGTGGGGCAAAAGTTAAAGTTGCCAACCTTAGCAATTCGGCGATGTTATTAAGGAAGAACGCGATCGTTGGACGATGTGAGACTGTGAGCAGTCTGAGGAAGATCCAAGAGAACGTCCAGACTGCCTCTTCAACAAACCATATGGGCCCGTTATTAGAGACCACGAAGCAAAGTTTGACACCCAACGAGTATCGGGAAGCAGAGAAGCTGCTGCTGGACTACAAGGACATTTTCACCAAAGAAGAAAACGACCTTGGAAGAACGGGGTTAGTGAAACACCCGATCGACACAGGTGCTACACAGCCTATCAAACAAAGACCTAGACGAGTGCCACTAGCAAAAGAACAAGAAGTAGCTGAGCTGATTGGGAATATGGCACGAACCAAAATCATAGAGCCATCATCCAGCCCATGGTCTTCACCGGTAGTACTCGTGAAGAAGAAAGATGGTAGTACCAGGTTTTGTGTAGACTACAGGATGCTAAATAACGTGACCAAGAAAGACAGCTATCCTTTGCCCCGTATTGACGACACTTTGGACATGCTTGGAGGCATGAAGTGGTTCTCTACGGTAGATCTGAAAAGTGGCTACTGGCAAGTGGAACTCCGACCAGAAGATAAGGAGAAGACTGCATTCACCACCGGTACTGGAAAAGGCCTGTGGCAGTTTCGAGTGATGCCATTTGGATTGTGTAATGCACCAGCTACGTTTGAAAGGCTTATGGAACGCGTATTAGTGGGTCTTTTAGGAGATGCCTGTCTGGTGTACTTGGATGACGTCATAGTTATGGGACGCAGTTTCGCGGAACATCGCAAGAATCTTGAGAAAGTTTTTAAGAGGTTTCGTGAATCAAACTTGAAACTAAATCCGAAGAAGTGCGCATTTTTCAAGAAAGAAGTTTCGTTCTTAGGCCACATTATTTCGGATAGAGGTGTTCAAACGGACCCGGACAAAATAAAAGCGGTTCAAGAATGGCCTATACCAAAAACTAAAACCGAAGTAAGAGCTTTCCTGGGCCTCAGTGCTTACTACCGGCGTTTTGTGAAGAACTTCTCCGAAATAGCCAAGCCATTACACCACCTTACAGAAGAAAAGAGGAACTTCGTTTGGAACTCGGATTGTCAACGTGCGTTTTCACGACTCAAAGAGTTGCTGTGTTCAGCTCCAGTCCTGTGCTACCCTAATAGAGAAGGCAGATTTATTGTGGACACAGACGCCAGTAATACTGGAATCGGAGGTGTGTTATCCCAGGAGCAAAATGGTCAGCAAGTGGTCATCGCATACTTCAGCAAGTCTCTATCGAAGCCTGAGAGAAACTACTGTGTAACTCGGCGTGAATTACTAGCAGTTGTGAAAACCTTACAACACTTCAATAAATACTTGCTGGGAAGAGAGTTCACACTACGAACAGACCATGCAGCACTGAAGTGGTTACTCCAGTTCAAGAATCCTGAAGGCCAAGTCGCAAGATGGATCGAACAACTACAGGAGTACAACTTTGTAATAGAACACCGCAGTGGAAGGATTCACTCCAACGCTGATGCCTTATCGCGACGTCCATGCTCCCAGGATTGTAAGCACTGTTTAAAGCATGAGTCCAAGGAGGTAGTGAAAATTGTCAGGACTCAGGGGACCGATGAATCCTGGGACAAAGACGAAGTCAGTAAGGCACAGAAAGAGGACAGAGACCTGAAACTAATAATGGACTGGAAGGCTCAGGGTCGGAAACCAAAATGGCAGGACGTATCAGCCGCAAGCCCAATCACGAAGGCCTACTGGGCTTAGTGGGACAGTCTGACTTTGGAACAAGACGTGCTATATAGAAAGTGGGAATCACCTAACGGCAAGGAGCAAGTTCTACAGATGGTGATCCCGAGAGACAAAGTTGCACCTGTTCTGCGCTTAGTGCATGATGGTGCATCAGGTGGTCATCTTGGTGTGAAGAAGACTTTGGTAAAGGTGAGAGAACGGTTCTACTGGGTACGCTGTCGGGAAGACATCGAGGAGTGGTGCAGAAAGTGCTCTACGTGTGCTTCAGTAAAAGGACCTCGTACTAGATCAAGAGGCAAGCTACAGCTGTACAGTGTCGGAGCCCCATGGGAGAGAATTGCCATTGACGTAGCTGGACCATTTCCCGTGACAGAAGACGGCAACCGCTTTATAGTAGTAGTTCAAGATTACTTTACCAAATGGCCCGAAGTGTTTGCGACACCAAACCAAGAGGCTCAGACCGTGGCTAAAAAGTTGATCCAGGAAGTAGTGTGTCGATTTGGTGTGCCGTTGGAACTGCATAGTGACCAGGGAAGAAATTTCGAGTCAGCCCTGTTTCAAGAGATGTGTAATCTACTCGGCATACATAAAACACGGACAACACCAGCGCACCCGCAGTCTGACGGCATGGTAGAACGGTTCAACCAGACTTTGGAAAATCATCTGGCCAAGGTTGTCGAAGACCATCAACGAGACTGGGACCGTTACATCCCACTCTTCCTGCTATCATATCGGTCCGCGGTTCATGACACTACAGGATTTACGCCGGCCAAAGTCAACTTTGGAAGAGAGATACGCCTACCAGTAGACTTGATTACCGGAACACCTCCTGATACGCCAAAGCCGACAGTAGAATACGTCGCAAACTTGCAGGCACAGCTGGATAATACACATGATCTAGTGCGAGATAACAACCTCAAGCTAGTGAGAAGATGAAAACTCGTTATGACAGGAAAGCAAGTAATCATGGCTTCGAGGAAGGTACGCTCGTGTGGTTACATAATCCTCTCAGGAAAATCGGCAAGTCACCGAAGCTACAGGCCCGCTGGGAGGGTCCCTATAAAGTGATCACAAGGATCAATGACGTGACCTATCGCATAAGACAGGGCGATAGAAAGAAGCCGAAGATCGTCCACATCGATCGACTAGCACCCTATCACGGTTCTAACGCTGCTCGGGACGAGCATGATTAAGAGGGGGGCAATGTTACGACGATTACTTATTCTAGAACATTCGCAAGTACCTACCTACTCGTGTACGACGAATACCTACGCTCTAGAACACTCGCAAGTACCTACCTACACGTATACGACAAATACCTACGCTAGAACGTTTGCATGTACCTACCTACACGTATAACAATAGACCATCGGCGGTAGGCATACCTACGCGTCGCAGCTAAGTACCTACACTCATTGTTCTGTTTTCGAGAATTGTCGGCATCTTTGTGGTAATAACTGGAAGGTTCTAGAAGTCTATTGAAGGACTATAAAAAGGATTCGAACGTCGGCACTTCGTTCAGTTGTGAATACAGCGATCTCGAGCGAACATCTAAGCGATACGGAAGTTTAAGAAGAGCGATATACGAAGCGTTATAGTGCAGTATAAGTGTTTATTGCTTTAATTTGTTACTGTTAGTTTACTGTGTGAGTCTTAAATAAACTCATCATCGCGTAACTGGCATTTTACATCGAACCCCATCCTGGCACGTAACAATATTATATTATGTTAAGTATATCAATAAAACCTTGCACACTAAGAAAAAAACAAATAAATATTAAAACATTACATTACTAAACATTAGATAAAATTATTTATAAAATTGTTAAGACTTTGCTATTGCAGAATGACACTCCCGTGTCTTCGTGCACATTAAAGATACTTTGATACACAAGTTTTCACTGTTACCGTCAACTCAACTTTATGAAGTAATCAAGCTACCTACCATTATTAACATTTGCATGTACATTACATACCTATACTCTTTTATTTACCTATTTTTAACTGTAAGGGAAATTTCATATTAATATTAATATTGTGCCTACATTTCTTTTTTTTGTACCTTCACATGTTCCACTAGTTAGACATTTAGCGGATAACTGTAATTGGCTATACTACGTTATTTGAACTATGTTACCTAATTTATTTGTAACAGCTGTTGTTATTCCATAAATAAATAAATAAACGCTACTTTTATGGATAGCTGCTATTTCTGCGCTAGGCTATGCTATATTGCTAATTCTGTACATGAAATTTTTGCGTCTAACGTTTAAAAACGAAATTCTCATCACTGTCAATGTTAAACGTAAAGTTAAGGTATAACAAGCAATTATATCATTAAAAACTAAAACCTGCCTAAAACAAAGTGAAAAGAAAGAAACCGATTTTTTTTCTCGTGCTAACGCTATATTGAAATATTATGTACCCTAGTCACTCCCGTAATTAATACGAATCTAATGACACCTCATATAATAAAATTTACTATAACGTTCAGGCTGTAGAGCGTGCCAAAAAATAGACATACATGCTCACATACATACATACATACATACGCTCGAAAAACATTACCCTCCTTGACTGCGGCAGTTGGGCAAAAATATTGATGATTAAATAATAATACATCATTAATTGTCACTTGTTGTGTATGATAAAATCTCTTAGTTCCAATTAATAAATTAATTTGATTAGATTTAACTGACACTTGTATGAACTGAAGTATAGGAGGGTGGACAGCTGGACAGGGACATTGGTCTATTTCATGTTTAATATTTTGTTTTCTTCTATCTAGCATATTTAATTACTTGCTATGAAACTGTAATAGTCATATACGAAAATAAATGACTTTCGAATTCATCTAAGATGTAATAAATAATATGTCCTTAGCAGTGAAACCTTTTTGCGTAAGTTTTTTTTATTATAAATCTCAGGATTTTTTATTTTATGTAAAAATCAGAACGATGATATAGACGACATTACTTTATTATCAACTCATCAATTGATCTATGTAGAATGTCTTCGTAATAAAAGACTTCTTTTAATGAGAGAGGCCTCAATGAAAACGTCATGGGCTTCAGACCGTGTCAATAACCTTCAGGTTGATGGCTTTAATTGGCTTACACCTCAAGTTAAAATCAGAAATTAAAAGTATTGTAAAACTAGCATTGCAATGGTTGGGTAAAAACGATTACAAAATTTCACTATAAGCAAATTGTATTTAATTTTAATTTATTTTTATTAAAATAATTGCCAACCCTAATATTAGCGACTAGTTCCAATAAAAGGAATTTTCAAATTATGGAGGTGCGATGCAAACGAGCTAAATACAGAAAGCACGTTTAAGAAACACAGACAGAGGAATGTGCTATTTATTCTTAAACTGCTTTGGGGTCGGAGTCCGGGTTCGTCCTATTTGCATGTCTTGGAACAGTTGACACTAATGGTGGTAATGGTTTTAATTTTAGTTATCTTTAAATATTATAAAATTATACATTTTAGATAAGTTTACAAAGATTTCCTCCGCGCAGTATAAAGTTTTGAGTTTGACGTGAGAATTTATCCGAATACGAATAACCGACGTAACAGTCCTTAATTTCAGCACTTAAACTAAATTACTTAAACATGCGTGAAAGTACAAAAATTTCACACGCATTCGAAAACAGATGGCCCAGTTGTACAGATAATTGGGTCAGGCGAGCAACCTGTCGGCTTGCTCACACGCATTGTCTCGCGTCTCGAGCCCGCACCTCCCCGCGCGGTACCGTTAGCGCTCGGTCAAGTTCGCCTTATTGTGACGTGACTGCTACTTGTGACATACGGATTTATACTGTCCGATTCGGTCGGCTGTTTGATGTAATCGGACGTTCTCGTGTGTACGCCAATCACACGATTTTGTTCGCTAACCCGTTGACATTTTAATCTTCAAATCACTACATGCCCTTTAGAATTTACCACACCTTGCACGAATTGAAATAGTTGTTAAAATTTTTACTTTTAAAAACAACTTTTCTTACTGATAAAGCTTAGTAGATTGTCGATCGTCAATAGGCAGGGAAAAAGAAATGGTTTTCGAGTAGAGCTCACGGAATGCGAAGTATGAATAGATTGTGTATACCTATGTGCCAGAAATGTTGACAATGAAATCTTTAGCTATTAAATTTTTTGGAAGAAGTCGTTTAAAAGTAAATACTATTTGCGTTTTGGCGAAAGTTTTTTCTTTATTAGGTAAAGAAAGATAGAATCTGAGACCTCGCACGCACGATTGTCGCGAATTGTACCGTATAAAAATTCATTTCATAATAATAAGCGGTGATTGCAAGATATATATTTATTATTTACGTGAGCTTATCTGATGTTATGAAGTAGGCGGGCGGGCACGTGCGTCGCTGACCTCGCCGAGAAGATCAAAAGATTTTAATGACCTAGACCCGTGTGGTACTGTAGTTTTTGTTCATGCCTGACAAAGCTTGGATTACATACGACTTTTTAGCGGATGGATGAAATAAAATCAGTACAAATTTTGGAGTACCAGTAGGTACTTAGTGAATGTTAGTAAGAAAGCGACAAAACGATATTTGAAAGCCATGTCTATTTAAACATAGATTGTGATGAGGCATTGCTATGTAAACATATACTACACGATTTAATTGCCGTGAAAAGTTGTTATCACTGACAATAAAAGGAATATATTACTCCACAATAATAAAGCGCGTCGTCGTTTATTGGACAAAATAGATAGACATGGGGGTTAATTGTATAGCTTTATATCTTTACAACATGTTTTAACAGTTCCTCTTCGTGTTTTAAATTTGTCCCATAGTGATATTATCGATAACAAACATCGCAAGCAAACAGACAAAGAATATCTTCGGAGATCTAAAAGAGTGACATGTTTAAATGGCATTTTCATTTTATGTATTTGTTTAGCCCCGCATAACTAAACAGTGCAACATTTCTTTCGTGCTAACGAAAGCGAAGCTTTGTATAAGTTGCATAATTTAAAAATAAATACAATGTAGATATAGCTGTATTTCACCATTAAGGTAAGGGTGGATCTTACCCATCACACATATCAAATGCACACACATGCACATATCAAATGAATCTAATTGATCATATATTTGAACAAACACATAAATATAGTAAATTATGTTATAATACACATAACTATACTTATAGTTATGTGTTTGTACATGTATGATTATTTTTAAAAATGAAATGAAAATTTAGTTATCATTTAAACTGTGTCTTTACGCCATGACTGTTCACAAAACTAAGCCGTTGCCCTAGCTGGTGTTAAACAGACTCGCCTATTAGTACCATGATTAGACAAATTTTATGTGTGTATATGGTCAGTGGGTCAAACGATGATTTCGTTTGATTTAATATTATAATAATGACCAATAGATTGTTCCATTTCGATAAATTGATTGATCGTAGTCTATCAGTTAATCTGATCGCCTCGTAATTACAATTACGACGAGTGTTGTGAGTTCGATTTTGACTCGATTCAAACCCTATTTTCGAGAATCTGAGTTCACCTTGTGTTCATTGAATGCATGTTTATTAAGTCCTCTCTGGTAGAAAGCCAATTTCTCGTGGGAGTATTTTTAATATATAAAATAACAATTCACATAAAAGTAAAAAACGTACGATTAGTTTTCTCAATTATGGTTTGATAAATGAACTTAATGGAAAGTTTAAATTAAAACAAAAAATTAAAACTGCATCGTCGTTTAATAAATTCAAAGAGCTACTATTAACTACTACCAATCATACATTTTTAATATGGAGCCGGCTACGTGATTTACATCAATAACGAAATAGATTACAGATGTTCTGATTACATCAACATGTTTTATACTATCTATCGTGAGATTCTGTAACAATCAATCAGTAGTAAATGTGATTCTAACCTTAATTAGTGCAAAAGTAACAGGAAATATAAACTGTAATTTTATTGTAGTGCGCGGGGAATGTTTCCAGCGTTAGTTGTATCGAACATAGTCGGCGATCGTCCGTTACTGATCCATTCATTGCCCGAGGTGTGGGAATACAAAGCTATTGTGTGGTTAATGAAAAATCCTTCCCGGCCCATCACGCTTCATTACTTTATAATTAAGGTAATAAAGTAAAAAAATAAATAGGATTCTTATAACTTATTTGATTACACACATGACTGGACAAGTACATATATGTTAGATGTCTGATGTAGGTACCCTATACCAATAACGTACGAAATTTTCTTTCTGAGAAGGTCAGAGCACTAATTATGACACTTGTTTAAGCAAATATAGCATTTATGGACTATATTGAAATTTATTTTAAGCACAGATTTCTTTTCGATGTTTCGGTCATCTTATATCAGTAAAGTCCAAGATAAAGTTAAAAATTGGGTACTCAAAATGAGTTTTCAAAGTAAGTTATTATAAATAAGAAACCAGTACATTAGTTTCTTCAGAGCTGTACCAGTCGTAACGGTGAAAACAGGGATCTTTTATGATAAGCTAGCTTTAGTATGGCATTTAGTATTCATCTAAACTATTAAGAGAAAAGGTTATTATTAAGAGAAAAGGTTTGATTTTTTGTATGTTTGTTTGTTTGCAACGATTTAACTAAGAATCTACATTATCGATTTGAAAACTTATTTCACCTTTATTTCATCACCGGCGTTATTTATATATTTGAAATATAATTTTCAGTCATTTTTAAAATTTCAATAAGTATTTTAAGCGCAAGGAAATAAGAGGGAAGAAAAAAAAAGAGGACTGAGTAACTGATTCTTACTCCCCGAATAAAACTTATCTAAAGAAAAATCTAAAGAAACTACCGCTGCTGACTTCTCGCTATCATACACCACCTGAAGAGGTCCACTGCTCCATCCATAATTTAAGAGTTAGACTCTTGTCGGTGGAACTGATGCAATTCCTGCCACTTCTCCCTGTCCAGAGCCATCTCTTTAACCTCCTTATACGACATGGCACCAGCACTTTTCTTTATTTGACTCATATAGTTTATCCGTGGTCTTCCCCTACCTCGCTTTCCTTCTATTTTCCCTTCTATGATGTTTCTTATAAAGCTGTCATGTCGTATAATGTGGCCAATCATCTTTCCTCTTCTACTTTCTATTGTCCTGAGCAAGGTCCGCTTTTCTTTCACTCTTCTCAACACCTCTTCGTTTGTGATCCACTGCTATGCTCCTAAAAATGTTTAGCATAGGCACCACGCTTGGGCATTGGGTCGATGATCGTAGTATGGTGATATTTAGTAATATTATGCTGGTGTCTTATGACACGGACAGGCAGATGGAAATGATCTAGTGGTTATATATACTAGATCGCAGTTTATATGGCCACTATTAGTAACATAACTAAAACAATTTCACTAACAAAAACAGTTCTGAGTAATGTTTAAGTGTAATTATTTATATATATGACAACGTAATAACTTGTTAATTAAAAAATACATACATCTCAATTTACAAGGATGTTAAATATCTGCAATTAAAAGTACTGTTTTTAATTAGAGGTATAGTGGACGAATTACAGTGTCATTGTTGAACGTTTCCAGTTAGTAATAGTTAAGTCAGTGAGCGATGATAGAAATGTTGAAGAACGTGGGCCTTGAGTCGAGTTCACCGTTAAATTGGGCAATTTGTGAGTGCAGATCACGGTGGCTGAGCTCGCTCTGAGTCGTGGGGCTGAACGATACACCGCGCAATGATATAACTACGTGTAACTGTTACGTTCATTACGTGACATATGGATCGCGTCATGTGACTTGATCGCGTCGCCTGTGCGTGATAATTGTTTGTAGTACACGCTTAACGGAATCTGTGTTGTCTCATGCATGATCTTCGTAATGACCTCCCAGAGCACCGTGCGTGTACTAGTGTTACAAGGTTATCACTGGGTAATGTTGTACGAGTTGGTGTTCACTGAACAAACGAAAAACGGGATACTTTTTATTAGAAGCTCATCTTCGTGAAATTATAAGTGTTGTTTATGATAACTGTTCTTGACTGTCGTTTTGTTTACAATCCTGCAAGTTGTACTTAACAAAGTTTAACTTTGTAGATTTGGACATTTTATAATTAAATCTCCAAACAATCAGTTTTTAATTGTGTTTGCTTAATTTAGTTTCGTAATCTATGAATATACCTGTTAGGTTATAGTTAATACTGGTTACTTAAGCAGACAAATTAATTTTAATTATGCCCGTCGCACAAAAATATTAGTGATTTTATAAACCTATTTAATTATAAAATGTAATGAAATGCTATTTTTAGCCTTAAAAATATTCATTAAAATTCTCAGCCCCATTCTCTATACTTATTAAGAGTATTATATTTTTATCTGATATGCTGTCAACACATAATTTGTAACTATGCAAAAACATTACATCTGATATATCTAACTGCAAAAATACGCAAAAAGTAACGCTATTACTTAGTGCTAGTATATCACAATAAAGAGGAAATAAAAAAGTGCGAGTGGCGATAGCGACTAATTCTACTCCAGCAATTTAATATTGACCTTATAAAATCTCGTATAGATCTATCATCATCATCATCAGTTTAGATCTCAGTTTGGACCCTGTGGCACAAATAAACGCAGTATTCTGAAATTCGTTTTTTAAATCGGCATACAAGATGATTTTTTTGAAAAAAAAAAAACCGTATTACTTAATACATAAAAATGATCTAAGAAGCGTCAACAAATCAGATAGAAATGCGGTAGATCGATAGGTTGTGGGAAGTAATGTCTACTACAAATTATTCTCCAGAGAATAATATAGACGTGAATTCATCGCGTGGTAAAGCGCCTATATTTGGCCTCCGTGAGAGAAAACCAGATGCACAGATAAAATAACAACTTAATTTATGTGAAAACCAAATTTATTAAGTGCGGAACGTTTTTAATGTAACGCGTATCTTTAAATCTAACCCAAATAAGTGTGCACTTCACACCTTCACAATAGTAGATTACTGTTTATTCTGTCGAATGTCCAACATGCTAAGATGGGAGCAATGTTCCGGTGGTAGAACATCTCGGTTGCGAGTGTTACTAGTCGCGGCTCTCATGGTGTTATGGGTGAAGTAACTGTATCGCAGACTCCTTCCGTTGTTTCATACATGCCCACAATAAATGTCAACGAGCACATTGTTTTAGCTTATACGTTACTAAGGACACTTTGAGTACCGCTACGTGGTTCTGAATAGGTTATTGGGTGTGAAATACCTGTGTTTTACAGTATTAAGCATTTAATATCCAATAGTTGGTCTTTGATCTTTATACAATGTCTTGCTGGTTGCAAGCTTATTAGTATTTCCTCAAGTTAGTTTAAATGCTGTCGAAGTATGTAAAATTTTAGAGGGTATAAATTATATGCTTTCTTCTTAAACTTGTCATAAAATTTGATGGCTAAATCAATAAATTAAATTAGGTCAATATATTTTATATTGATTATAAAAAGTATGCAGATTATTTGTAGGTAGCATTTAAAAGTTGCCATAACGGTAGATACCTAGGTATACGATAGTTGGTAGTCACACACAGTCCATATTGTGCGATTTGAAAACAATAAAATGTTTTCTCAAGAACCTTAATGTGTCACCTCACACGTGGCTCGCAATGCGTGTAAGTGCCCCTTGAGTTACTCCGCTCACCTAAATGTGAAATGCTTGCGCACGGTTTCCTTCACGTTCATGATAACAACGTCACAAAATCAGACAAATTGATTCAAATGGTCGTCACCACAACACCGTTCCTTATTTGTGGTTCGTTAAAAGTTAAAAATCAGTACCGCGAAGTCACCTCTTCCGGTGAATTTTGAGAATCACTCCACATAATAGTTTCTCGGTAGAGTACTTAGTCAAACGGTATCTAAGTGCAATTACTTGTACGTATTGAACAATGCGCGCTGCGCCATTTACGCAAACATGTACGGTATTTATGCCGTAAATGGTAATCTAAGTGAATTTTATCACAAGTTGTATAATATAATAATTTTCTTCAACTACAATTTGAACGCTGTAATATAATATCTTAACGAGAATTCATAACAGAGATAATACAAGCCAGTAGAAGTCTCCCACGTCCAATTACCCTTAAATAAATATTTAACAACGTTTATCTGATTTATTTTATCAATATGTTACACAACGACATTTTGTCGTGAAACTTTTCTTTAACATGCCTGGCGTCCAAGAAAGCTGCCTAATTAAAATAGCGGTACTTATTGAAGTGCAATCTATATGAGGTTTTTTATGACACTGCATTTTGAGACTTCTGATCATGATGATTGCAACAATGCATATGAAAAGTACGACACAGCTTTATATAGTCTCTCTATTTAAAATGTGTTTCAATATGTTCAATTGTACAGTACGATCATGAATTGACCGTCATGTATAAGAAATAGTTTTAGCAGTTGTAAAAATACCTACTGGACAACAATAGTACTTTCACATTTTAAAATAATCATTCATTGGGCTTGGTAAAAAGTATAGTGAAAGCGATATTGAGATTAAAAAAAATAAAAGAAAATTCGTGTCACTGACTTTCCTGTTAGCTTTCAGGTACATGCTGTGATGATCTTGACCTGAATTGGGCACATTTCGATAACAAGTTGAGAATCCTGAACAATTGAATGACGATCTCTGTAATGTTACAATGTCTTTCTATAAGCATTCGCGCAAACAATAGATGTGAGTCAACTCGTAGAGTTCAAACTACTAATACTTTCATTTTTTATAACTTCATTTAATGGAATTTTATTTTTTCTATACAGATTAAACGAGATTGAACTTTGAAACGAGATTTCGTTCAAACATAAAAAGAAAAAGTAATTCAAATAAATTAATAAGTTTGAAAACTAACACCGAACTCCGGCAAGGAATGTGCTCTTAAAAGTACTAAACAAGAAAAAAAATCTTCTCTAACATAGATATATTCGTGATCGTCAGAGGAAAGCCGTTGTCCGTTGTCGCATGCCTTGCTACGCTTTACCTCGTCCTTCAGTCTTGCAAATATAGTGTATCATTGTCTATGTATGTTTAAAATCGGAGCATACATGAGGTGGTCAACACGTCTATTTTGTATCCAATCAAATGTAGGTGAAATATTAAGCCGACATGATAGGCACATTAAATTATACGTCCACAACGCATGCGGTACATTAACTTACTAATTCGGTAATTTATTGCTTATGCATGATTGCGCTTCCTCTATAAATAACAAAAAAGACCATTGCCTACTTCTGCCAATCATTACTTTGTTATTACAGTTCTCAATTTGGCTAACTTTCGATTTTACTTATAGTATTGATGTCAATATATCTCGTATGTATTGTATGATAGATCAATTTAATAATGCCGCTTACTTTTTTACATTTCACTTGTCAGAAAAAAATAAAGCTCTACAATAACATTGATGTGGCATGTATACTGGTACATTTCTTCAAATACTTTCAATGTAAGAAAAAAATAGATTATAACAAAACCATCGAAGTACTTTAGCCTATTAAATATAGTCCTAAACATAAGATAACGATTTAAGAAACACTGTATTAGTGAGAATGTTTTTTTAAATTTTTTTTTTTTTTTTTTTTTTTTTTTTTATTTTTTTTTTTTTATAGTATAGCCTACCAAAGTGACTCCACGCCGCCTGATGGTAAGCAGTCAGTGGAATCCAGAAGTGGCGGCCACTATACCAAAAGCTATCGTTTTAAACTGCTGGTATGGTGGCCTCCACTATGGCGACTGGGAATGGGGTTAGGGGAAGGAAATGAGGGACATGAGGAAAGAGGAAAGGGGGGTAATTGGGCCTCCGGCGCTCTCACTCACCGAACGAAACGCAGTAGTACGGATACTACTACTCTTAAGTCGATCTTCTATGAGAGGGTAGTACTTCCCCGGACGATCCGGCCCATTCATGCTGAAATCAGCGTGGATCTACTACCGTAAAATAATATACTTAAGACATAAAAAAGGTATTGATAATATTGCCTATCAACTTAATCTACACTACGCAACTAATACTCGTAGCTCCTTTAAATAGGAAATGTATGGTATAAGATATATTTGAATGAGATCTAACTGTAGATGAGTATAACTTAGTTTGTTAAGTTGGCGACTGGTCTTATCAAAGACAGAAATATTATTAATGTGCTAGACATTAAACTTGCGTTTATTTGCAAACCCGTACAAAGAGGTTCTGGAATAAATAAACTACCAGCTGTAGTTTTACGAGATGTTTTTCTTCAAAATAAGTTTAAAAAGAGCTCCTTACGATAGGCAGCAATTTGCTGAAACTCCGTAAATCGTACAAAATTACGTAACTCCATGAGCGGAGATTACCCTAAAACTTTAGGCGGACTACTTACAAGCTCGTCTGCCATGGCACGCAATAAATAAGCTATAGCTATAGCTTCTAACAACTCTATTATACCAGCATAATGTTAATCGGATCTTTTGATAATTCTTGGCACCTGATCGTAACTGTTTATTATAATGATGTGTGTTTGTTACAGGTGGCGCTAGAGACATGAAGGGTGAGGGGCTGCGCCTAGCGCGGCTAGCGCTACTCTTGCTGCAAGCTACTGTAGTACTTAGTAAGTATTGAGATAATAGCATAACTTGTTAAAAGTTTTAGAATTGTAGTAATTCTTCTAGTAGTTTGATAATTAAAAAAACTAAATAACGTTTTCTTAGGACCTTAAGAGACAAATACCAGTATTACATTACCCTAACTAGATGGATACCAGCATCTTGACTGAGCTGTGGATAAGAATATAAGATCTACAGATGTGTCCATAATACACCTATGAGGTGTAATACACCATGGGTCATAAAATTTTCAACGTAGCAATAGTGTCTGTCAGTCTCGAGAGAACTACGGATATTAAAATTTGTAGCAGTGACCTTTTTATGTAGCAATAGACCCTCGGGTAAACTATGTTAAATAAAATTTTTAGCTGTATCCATGGTACACCTCTGAAGTGTACCAAGTTCAGAATTAGTGACCATAGTCCACGCAGATGAACTTGTCAGGAGGACCACGCGTCAAAATCTTCCAGGAGGTACTTTTCTTTGATTGTGGTCAAACGCTAAATCGCTAATAAATGTCCGTAATGTTCAAAATTGAATGTATAATATTAATATGTATTAGTCACAATAGCGCATAGTGGTACCGAATACCGTGTAAAAAAGCATAAACAAATGACTGGCTGCAAGCATGGCAAGCTTGAGATGGCCATAGCAAATTCGTTTGAGTTCAGTTACCTCATCTTGCTCTTTTAGCACGTTGTACCGTGAATTATGAAGCCACAATTTATTAAAGAAATGTAATAAAATGGGAAAAGAGACGCCGCTAAAAGGAGATGGCTCACTCGGATTGTAAGCAGATACCATTGCTATTCATTCGTTTGTTAATTTCTGGACTTTGGTAACTAAATTGAAGTACATGAAACTGAAACACAGCTCTGCTTCACGCAAATTATGTTATTCAATTATTTCAGATTTTCAGGGTAGTTTTGACTTACGATATATTACTTAAGGAAGTTTTATTTTATATTGCGAATCAAATATAATGTGCATCTTTATACTTTCAATATCGATAAACGGTTAACTTAATTAATATTGTATGAATTTATGGTTGGTAGCGTGTCCAATGTATTTTTAAGAGCGTTCACACATAAGAGTGGCAATGTCGCAGTTTAGTGTCATATTTTCGTAGTTTTAAATTTTTATCATTTAATCGGCGCTATATCTACTTTAAAAATATTATTAAGCATTACGGTTATTTACTTTTTATAAAACTTTCACGCAATTCTAAAAAGTGTTTTACTAATATTTTTAAAATAAAGCTCTGATGATAAAAATTGAAAACCACGAAAATATGACAGTAAATTGTGACGTTGTCACTCATGTGTAAACGCTTTTAAATATGGCTTCTTCAAGCTTTTTTGCAGTAAAATATCAAGGTAAGTCGTTATGGGCTGTACGACTTAAAAATATTAGGGCTATAAACATTTGATATGTCTAAGCTTGCAAGAGTTTCATCCAGTTACCGACAACGTTTTAATTATGCTCCAGTCACAGATAAATAAATGATCTTCGAGATATTAATCACACTTTTTGAATCAATATTAAAATTTATATTAACCTAAATGATCATCGTGATTGAACGATGCAAGAATAGGTACTTGAACATAAACTTGCTTGTTTTAGGTCGGACTGCATTCGAAAAGCTGACTGACGTGGACTTCGCCGGCACGGCTTATTACACAGTACGCAATCTATCACTGTACGAGTGTCAGGGATGGTGTCGAGAGGAACCCGACTGCCAGGCCGCTTCCTTCAGGTGAGACGTGAGATTTGTATCTAAACTCGTTACTAGCATACTAGCTAGCCTATACGTATAATTAATTCACCTTATTTATAGACCAATACAAATACGCAAAACAATTGCCCAGATGGTACTTATTTACTTTTAAGATATTGAGGCTTTTTTGTCGCATATCGGTATCTAATGATTAGACATCAATTACTAAGCAAGATGATGTCAATAGAGTTATTTCGTGCGTTGATCTGACCCAGTAAGAGAAATTCGCATCAAAATACGATACGTCAGAGGACGTGACTCGTCAGTCTGACTGATCACGAACAAATAAAAATCGATGTGGCTGTCATATCTTCAATCTAGATGCTCCTGACCCAAATACTCGAGATAGAGATCTGATTGACGTGAAGATCCACTAATTCAGTTTGCGTCGAGGGAGAAATCGACATCCCTGACCTAAGAACGCTACCATGCACGATGCATGTCAATTATTTTCTTTCGATAGTTTCAAGATTGTTGCCAAAGTACTTGAACTGTTCAAATGTAGGTTGAAAAATCACCTACAAGTGATTTTCCAATCCTTCACCCACAAGTTTAGTGTACTTTTATTTAAATATTTTTATAGTTTTTACTATTTGTTCTGAAATGTAAAATTATGCAAATACACATAATAATAGTGTAGGTTTAAAATATATTGAATATGAGTTATTTCTATGCGGTCCAGGTTTTAAGTTCCTGACTCGTATGCCGGTCGCAATATCTAGGCTATTAGGTGTACGTGCTTTATCTTCATCTTCATTTGAACTGTAACTCCTTATTGCTCACGCCGTTGTCAAAGTTCATGTAATTAACAAAACTTAGTAAGGCAGCGCTGTTGCCGAGGTCGGGCACGGATGTGTGTCAAGTAAGCGCCGCGTCCTCGAGCACTGTCTCTCAATGACACGCCGCTGAGTTATAACAATGTGTTTGAGCTACGCCACAAACCATGTAAAAGCGGAAACCGACCTCGAGGTGCTCTAAATTGGATAACAGTAAAAGTGATCGCATATGTCTTCAATGGCTTTATTGTTACTAAAGCAGTATTCGTTGCACGCCCTAAATGTTTCATGACGATTTTAGCGGTTTTAAACTCATTATTTTAATTTATTGTTATTGTTTTGCGAATTAGTTCAGACCCATCATAGCACACAGAATTAAGAGCGATCGTCTTGCGTTGCTATAGATCCCGTTCTCCATACAATAGATAATCAAGACATGTATGGAAAAAAATTCTAGTCAAACACGCGCATAATTTACTTAAGAAAACACAATTCCGCCGTTAATAGTTTGACACTGTCGTGTCAAGGTGCCGGGAAATCAATTTATTGTCTTTTTTCTCTTGTGCTACTCACATTCATTATTATAGCTGTTGATGTATGTAAAAAGTCTAATTGTATTAGACTCAATTGAGCCATGTAACAGTATTAAAACGCTAGTTAGATTCCTCGAAATCAATTTGAACTGGATCGATCTAAAATCAATTCGGTATTCAATTAAATGAGACGGAACTTTCCCGCGCTTCTAATCTACCTTTGTAAGTTACCAATATGAACGTATCTCAAGTCGATCTGTCCAAAGTAATAGCGATCAACTGATCTGACAAAAGAATGGGACGGATGCGATTTTAACAATCGGTAACTGTTCACCGGTGCAGTGGTGCCACTGATTTTTTGGAAACACTTTACGGTATTTAGGAGTAGATAACGCTGTGAGACTGTCTTGTTCATTGCCTACACAGCATCAAGACACAGATTGAATATCTAAAATGTTCAGATCACGACCTTTACTATCTGACTTTGACAAACTTCGATAACATCTTTAACGGCACGCTCACAACGAATATTACAAATTATTTTTGCATAGGTAAATACTTACCTACTATGTAAGTAAACTTTCTTTTTAATTGGACGTACATCTCTCTTATCTTGTCGTTGACAATTTTTTATTAGGTTTAATTTGTAAGAAGAAAAAGTAGTCACTATGTTATAAATCTATTACCTATTTAGGTTGAACTTGGCTTAGGTTGACTTAAATTAAACAAGAAACTTAAAATTTATTAAAACCATTAATTTAATTGTCGCCATTATTTACGAATTCACTTTGAATATTAACGATGCTATTACAAGATATATGTTTAAAAGAAACTATTTGGTGTAGATAAACAACTACAACTTTAAGATAGACATCACAACAAGTTTAGATAAATAATCTATTTAAAATAAACATTAGTCTAAAGAGAAATCATTTAGAAGTTGAAAAAGATTTGTTAGCAACACGTTTACAAGCAGCACATTAGTTATTGAGATAAGCAGGCTATTAATTCAGGCATCAAAATATTGAAGGTCGTTCAGTTTAATCGAATGCATTGATATGATGTTCACAGTTTGTACCTTCGTGGGTAAGATTGATGCACGTAGTCCAAGCGCTGCGTAACGGGCCGCCCGCTGCATCAATCCCGATGATTGGCCCGATTTAACCAATTTGTGTAATAAACGTAAATTCTAGGTTGCTCATAATAACCTCAAACTGCAATAACGTTGGGACGTTTGTAATCACTATAAATGTGGTGTAGCCTGAGCATTTTATATATTTAGTAACGTTTAGATTATACGCCAATGTAATTTATAGTAAACTATATATAATAAACTATTTATTTATGTTATAATATATGGTGTTTACGATGTTAGCTTTATGATGAAAAATAGATCGGACGAAGTTGTTAAGGTCTAAAATTAAGGAATTATGGTATAATTTAGTTACACAGATATAACACAGCTAATCCCTCAAATTCTCTTTTCGTACTCAATCGTTCAAAACCTTTCGTGGAGCTTAAAATTAAGCACGAGTTGTCGACAAGACCGACACATATTTAAGTTTATGTTGATAACAAGGTAGGACAGGTCAAAGGTGGCAACTGTATATACTCGTTAAATTAAAATAATAAATTCTTCGATATGTCCAAGTATAATTACTGCAATAATATCAAATAATCGATTAGTATTCGATTAACTAGTCCACTTCCACGTCCACTGTATTATTAACCTGGTACTGTCATGATTGACGTTCTTGTACACTCTTGGCATAAATTCAAAACTTGTCGTTAAGGGAATCAACGACCTGCTGTGGTGTCTTTAGATCATATTATACTAGTTTAAAATAAAGTCGAAATAGTCCAGTGGATAAGGCACCCGCTTCGTAAATACGAGGTAGTGGGTTCGAATCCGGGCAAGTACCGATGTGATTTTTAAAATCATATGTACTTTTTAAGTTTATCTTGGACATTTCTGACTAACGGTGAAGGAAAACGTCGTGAGGAAAACTGGACTTAAATGTCTGAAATTGCCAATCCGCCTTGAGCAAGCGTGGTGATTAATGCTCATACCTTCTCTATATGAGAAGAGGCCTTTGCCCTGCAGTGGGACAGTTAATAGGCTGGTATTATTATTATTATACTAGTTTACTGTTATTCACTTTGGTAGTCATCTCACGCTCTTCATTTACGTTTTTGGTAATATTTAGTCCAGAGTATTTTTTTTTCTAAACGATTTATTAATTTCATAGTTCAGGAATTTGTTATCATCAAGCGACTCAATGTGTCTCCTGTAAGCCAAAGCACCAGGGACCAGGCTTAACTTACAACTTTTTTGAGCAAATAAATTTTATTTAAGAGTAAGGTAAAATATAGACATATTGTCCATTTCTATTTATAACCGACCGAAAAACAAAATAAATTTGTATAATATATGATTGTAACATATTAAAGTGTATCATTAATATGTTTTTTATAATCGACAGAGGTGACAAATAAGTGAATATCAGCCATTTCTTGCAAAAGTTTTTTCTATATGAATTTATCACAAACCGCAGAGTATAAAGTTAGTAGCTTAATAAGTTAGAAATTTCGGGTTTTATTTTTATGCCGTATTGTACTAGCAGAAGAAAATTAGATTATAATAATAATAATATAATATAATATTCTACCACATTCACACAGCGCTATCTAGCCCCAAATTAAGCAATTATGTTTGTTATGGGTATACTTATACTTTCATTAAAATCATACACACATACTTACGGATAAATTACTGTGTTATACCTATTGTGGAAGTGCCGTATTTATTGCCAGTTAATTTTCAATTCTCCCTGAAGCACTCATGATTAATTATTGTCAAATCGGAACACATTCTCATACAAGTCGCTACTTACCGCACACCAGTTTATCAGTGGTGAATTCTAAATCAGTCCATAACGTAGGCGAGTCCATCTCACTTTTAATTATTGCTTTAACAGCATACCAGCTTAGAAGATTTATTATACGTGTTGTGAAACCAAAGCGAAATGCAATGTCATTAGTCTAAGGGCTCCATAGATGCATTAATCATACTGTTTTTTCTACGAATTCTTTGTTTACAAGTAGGCGCTTAAACAGTAATTTATAAAGTATTTCTTGGTGATTGGTCACTCTATGGACAGCTTTAAAATTTTGTTATTTGATAACCATAGACAATCAGTTATATTTGTTACGTTTTTAAAAGTGTATGTCGAATTTTTTATGATCCTAATAAGTATGTCACAAAATTATCATCCGACTACATTAATAAATAAATTTTGCATCATTTTCTATTCGTTAGATTATAACAGACACCTGTTGATATTTGGATAAAATTCTCTTACAGAACAATATTTCGCTATTTTTATTTATTGGCTTAAAGCATGTAAAATAACCAAGACAGGTCACTGTTTTTTACAAACGTACCTGTTATACCCACTTTTAGAGCAAGATTGATCTTCGAGCCCTACAATTGTTTTCGTATCAGTGGCGAAGCAACTCGTCTAAGATGCCTTAGAACTAGGCATCATTTCTGATTTATAAGATTCGATTATTATATAAGATTCAATAGATAATACCTACTATTATCCATCTCGGAGATTCGTACGGTCTTGTAACTACCGATTCGAACGATGGCAGCACTTAATGATTACAAGAATATTGGCAGATTCTCGTAAACTAAGAATGTATCTCTACTATGCCATTGGAAGTATTAGATTGAATGGTCGTAACCGTACTCACTAGTGTTTTAGTAGGTATTTAAAGCAAAATAACAATCATGGTTTTATAAAAGCGAAGCGGTAAGATATGACTTCCAGGGAGATACTTTTTAGCCTCTTATACTATTGAGAGGTATATTAGTAAGTACGTACCTAGTAACAATAATATTTATTAGATTAACCATTTGCCTACTTATAAATAGCTGAGTATCAATTAAGACGTGTTAAATACCAATTATTACATTTCTAATGGTAGTTGCAACGGAAACGGAAATGTAGAAATTTCTAAATGCAAGACTCTACATATTTTATCTATAAATCAACATTACTTTAATTATAGCTATTCGATCTAATGAACTAATTTAGACATTTTCTTATTAATAGTGATTAATTTAAACTTTAAGATTATATATTACTTCTAAAGCCATTTGTTAACCGACTTCAAAAAAGGAGGTTTCTGAATTCGACCGTATATATTTTTCTATTTAATGCTAACAACACAAGTCTGTTTGAATTTCACATTTAGAATTCTATGTTCAAGCTATCGTTTTTCACAATGACTATAATACCTTTCCAATACGTGGTTTTATATGAAAATAAATATTTGTTTGGAAATATTTCGAAGGAAAATGTTATAATTTCCAAATCGGAATTTAAATCCAGAATGTGTAAAGCGGGTGCCGTCTATCCGCGCCATTAAATCTGTCGCTCATTCATAGAACAATATTGATTCTAATTAACGGGCACTGATTACGATAATATGTTTACTCATTATAATTAAATAGTCACGTGGAGTTTGTGTTGTGGCGTGTGGGCCTAATCATTTATGGAAATCTATTTTAGATATTATATGTCCGAAGGAAATACTTTAAATTTTCTTACACATAAACTTTTGTTTATAACGTTTCTATTTAGAGACGGAAGATTACCTAGCGTTACTTAGCAAGTGAGTATTTTGCTTCTCTTTTTGTTTTGTTTGTGCTTGTACTTGTAAACAAACGTTTTAAACCCTCCGGCCACATTCGCAACCAGTCGCCAAAGAGAAAAAAATTTAATTGTTGCAATTCGTTTAGGTACCTATGTTTAAGTAAACATTATGAGTAACATAACGTTTGAAAGAGTATTATACAATATTTAATTTGAAAGTTAGTTGTTATACCTACCTACTTATAATTATTTTTTGTCTAAAGTGAAATATTATGGAACTGAATAATAATAGACGTCCAACACAAATTGATCCCTTTTCCTTACGACAGTGTATATTGTTCCTATGTTATATATGAGCACTATCTTAAATAGGCTTTTCTGTATCAGTGATACCTGTTTGCGGTCCCGCTATATAAAATTTCAGTTAATAATAATTCCAAAAATCTCTGGTGGTCGGCCTTCCTCGATACTTCCTGGTGCAATGGTCTGGTAAAAACTATCTACGTGCGGTCCGACAATTACCATTTTATTAGATACACACAAAAAGCATTACTTTTAATTGAATAAAAAGATATTACAATAGCAGAGTCGTTTTAGATTTTATTGCATTAGCAAATTGTTTCCTTACAAGTAACGGCAGGTTACCATGACGTATTCAGATATTTATGCTAATAAAATTCTCAACAACATACTACGTAGCTCAACGAGCTAACCGAGTAAACACGTTAGGTACCGCTAAAGTAGTATTTATGACAATAATATCGAATATAGTGTTTTTTTTCCCACATTATATCGAAACGGTTGAATGGGTTTCGATGAATGATATAAGACGATTCGCCATGACACTAAAGCAACGACATCTTATGTTGGTGTTACAAAGAGTAAGTATCTGTAAGTAGAGTTAGCTCAGATTTTTTACTAATATCTTTATTATTAAACGACGTCTATTATTTAAAAAAATCAGTCATTATTTATGGACCATTCAAACAATAAAATGGTAATTTTAATTCAAAGAATACCGGCGCTTATTTAGTTCCAGTTGGCGAACAACGGTTTGTTTGCGCGGATAGTATCCTGTAGAGATAGACGAATGGACGTATCTAATGGAATAATTTGGACCGCTTTACAGGTGTACCGTGGGTATAAATTACTCTCTCTCATTGAAAAACGACCGTAGCGCTACGTTGGAAAGATTAACAGCAAACAGTAGGAACGAAACAACAGTTACTATCGCTTACAATGGAAATATATAGAAAGAGACTTGAGATTATTACAATCAGACGGTTTTTTAGTTTTTGCATCACGTAGGAGTCGATATTACGACAACAGAAGTTTTAGTGAATATCGATATAAGTTTAACTATTTAAGGTTAGATACTGGAACTCAATTTACCTTTTTAGTTGTTTATTTGTATTCATCCAAATATTTTCTTTTTGATACTATTTCGAAACTATTTAGATAGATACAAATACATTCAGTTATGTTCTAATATTTAAATTTATCAAAATGTACTAAATCTGATTGCTTGTTACAGCTTCGTCCTGAACCCCCTAACACCGGTGCAAGAGACACGTTGTCTACTGCAAAATGACACGCAGGCCAACAACCCTATGGCTATACCTCAGGTACTTATCAATATATTAGAGAATTATATACAAACACATCATTTATTTCTATACTTAACGTTATTTCAGTTTGTTCCGTATTCATCCTGTGACGTCTCATCATATTTCTTTACTTATCCCAAACTAGTTTTTCTAACTCATCCCTTTAACGAAACTAGTATAATAATTTGTATAATATATTATACAAGCCGGGGAGAGCCCCGGACTCGGTTGAGGTCTACAGGCCCATCGTGTTGTTGGATGAGGCGGGTAAGTTGCTGGAGAGAATTTTTGCTGCCCGCATCTTCCGGCACCTGAACTGAGGCCCCGATCTGTCAGACGGACGACTGTTCCCAAACCTGGATGGTTCCAGCGCCACCTGCCTTCGGCTTTACGCGGGGATAGTCCGGTCGAGTGCGCTTTACGGTGCACTGTTGTGGGCAGAGTCTCTGGACGCCCAAAATTGGCTGCGGCTGTGCAGACCACAGCGTGTCATGGCGGGCAGGGCCATGTGCGGCTACCGCACTGTGTCGGCAGATGCAGCATGCGCATTAGCCAGAACCTCTCCGTAAGATGTGCAGCCGAAGTTCGGGCAGAAAGGCGGTCCCCTCTGCCCGAGTAAATTCGCGAGTGCCGCGAGATCGCCCGCGCGGGCATGATAACTAGGTGGTCGACTCGGCTTGAAGTTCCACGCGCCGTTTTTAGGACCGTGGAGGCGCTCCAGCCGATCCAGCCCTTGTGAGTTGGGAGGGAGCACGGGACCCTTTCCTTCCGGATGGTGCAGGTGTTGACCGGGCATGGTTGCTTCGATCATTACCTGCACAAAGTCGCGAGGAGGGAGAAGAGTCCTGCCTGCCACCACTGCGACGACGACTCGACACAGCAGACACTGACGTCTTTTCCGGCATGGCTTATTCCACAAATTCCCGGCAAGGGCGTCTTAGCGTCGGGACCTCGTCGCAATCATCAGCGTCGATCTTCTCGCTGCTGGTCATGATTCGCTCTATGGCCGGCAGCGACAGATGGAATTCGGTTGCATCCTTCTGTGAGGTGTGCGTTACCCTAGCAGGAAAGTGTCTCCTAGAGTGATATGAATAGCACGAATACTTAGTGCCTAATTTGCTATAAATGTGCGTCGCATAAAAAGTTTGTGCGTGTCAGTCTAGGAGACACTTTCCTGCTAGAGTAACGCACACTTCTGTGAGAACGTCATGTAGCAGAAGGAGGTGGCGGAGCGGCTCAGGAAGAAAAGTCTTTTGGCAGGGAGAAAAAGGCTGCTGATGGAGTATCAAGTTCCGGCGGCTTATCCGTTAAGGCAAGAGTTGGTGTATAGTAGGGTTTTAGTCGGTATTTTAGCCGCCCACTTTCCCAGGCCAGCGAGTCATAGCCGCCTCGTTTTCCCGGACGGACCGGTATGCGTAAACGCATTCGCTCTACAAAAAAAAAGGAAAAATAATGGGATGAGTGGGATGAGACGTAATGGGATGAATACGGAACAACCCGTTATTTTCTGTGTCGTGGGTTAATTAAACCTAACGGTAACCTGACAGTCTAAACTTACGTTTAGTGCCAGCTTTATTTACTAACTTCGTAAATTATAGGCAAGGGCGGATGCTTTGTCTCTGTACCGTACGTAGACGATAATAGCTTAAATATTTAATAGCCAAATAATTTTATCTCGGATATCTATTGCTGGCGTTCCCGTACTGCCAATTAGACCGACGATGCAGAGATTGGATTAACAATTCAGATTAAATCGGATAACCAGTCTCAGGGAAACTTAACAGGCCAGAACGCAATGTATATTGTAACTATTTAGTCTGAACGTTAGGTAGTTTATCACTTTCAGGCCTAATGAACGATGTGGCTAATAAAT
The DNA here is from genome assembly GCA_963082885.1 of Parascotia fuliginaria. NCBI lineage: Eukaryota > Metazoa > Arthropoda > Insecta > Lepidoptera > Erebidae > Parascotia > Parascotia fuliginaria. The sequence goes on along the minus strand of OY720173.1, from coordinate 8,808,751 downwards.
ATACAATGTTATACGATGCGGCTCACCGCTACCAGCGGCCGCCCACGCCCGTTTGTTTGTTTTGAACAAATTCGATTAAAGTAAAAATATGTGTTCGTAAACAACCGATCAAACAGCAAATAAATTTATAACAGAAACTACACTGCTTCTACATATAAGTAAATAAAGTTACTAGAATTTTTTATTAGGACCTGAGTGATAATACTGAATAGTGACAAATTATGATGGCCTCATTTTATTTCAATGCAATAAATCGATAATGATACGATATAATATCAAGGTGTGATTAAAAAGCTTTATTTTTGTTGCAGCGTTCAGTGAACACGTACTACATGGTGAAGCTGCAAGTTCGCACCGAGAGTGTCTGCTTACGTCCCTGGGCGTTCGAGCGGGTACCTGGCAAAGCGCTCCGTGGGCTTGACAACTCCGTCATCTACACATCTACTAAAGAAGCATGTCTCGCGGCTTGTCTTAACGAGGTACTATTATATTTGTAGTATATTTATTTCAAGACGCCTTATTATTTAGAATTCAAATAGCATAAATTATCTCGTGTCGATATCGTCGCGAGTTATGTTATGATTTTCACAAATGCTCTGTACAAATACAGTTTCTCTTTCTTATCTAAATGGTTTGCCATTACGTGCATGTCTGACAGCATTTCTGAAACATCGGGTTCTCTAGCCAGTTGAATCTTTAACATGCTACTTTTTTGCTTTATAGTTCATCATACATATTGTAAAATGTAAGAAAAATGTTGTGGGAAGCAACATTTGTGGTGATGAACGCTAAAGTTCATCACCAACGTACCATTATAATAAAAATACCACAATAAGCTTCTAACGTGTCATTATAATAATAATTGCACTAATAACACCTTTTCAGCGCCTACGTCCTCTAGAACTTGGGAATAAATTACAGATAATAGGTTGAGTTCTATTTTAGATTGCCAAACAGTTTTATTACAACTAACTAGTACTCCATTATTTCCACATATAGCTTTTAAAATTTTAAATAGGAAACAAATTAGTAAATACATCTAGAATTGTTAAATATAAAAATAGTAAATAAGCTATCGAAGTATTATGAGGGACTATAATGTATCCCTGTTCTGCATATCAATCATTAGGTACAAAAGTATTACGGTCACAAACCGATACATTACAATCTGTCTAACTAGTCATGAAACTAAAAAAAAACATACATATATGGTCAAATTGTAAAATCTCCTTCTTTTTTTGAAGTCGGTTAAAAAGACACAATTTCTTAGTTTAAAATCATCTATATTCATAGTTTTGCAATTATCTACCTTGTAGATATGTAAATGATAGCCTACTTTCGCATTTATAATATTAGTATGAATATATTATCACGTAAATATACATGCTATTTCTATAGATAGTTCTTAAACTTAAGTACGACGTTGTTCAGATATTCTATGCAAATAATGTTTTACAATAGGTATACCTATTTGTCATATTAGTAGGGAAACAATTTTGTACTTACTCTATTTAAACATATTCTAACATGTAACACTACTACTAGGTAGGTATGTAGAATTGAGAATAAAATAAACCCTTGACTGCCCGAGAAATGTCTTTTGTATGCATTCGTAGACTGTATTTACTGCTACCTAGCTTGTACAAAAAGTTCATATAACAGTTGGTATTAAAAGTACAACGTTTTATACTAATAGCCGTATATTTAAGTAGCATAACATGGGTTAACACGAGTTTGTCACATCGATGGACCATTGGACAGCGTGAAATATTTGTGTCAAAATTTTTAATTTAGTTCTCAGTGTAAAAACTAGAGGCAGTGTTCATTGTATTCTGTAAATGTGAAACAAAGGTAGGACGAGAAATGTAGCAGTTATTAAAAGATTATTATCAGTCGAAATATTCTATGTAATTTATAATGCGCAGGCACACGGCATGATGTCTACGGCAACAATAAACACAGTATCTACAATATTGACAATATTATTGCATAGATTTAATGTAGCTGCCGTTAAACGTCAAGTTCGATAGAATTAGATAGATAATGTGAAATTAATTAACTTGCATAGGTAATAAACTTTAAAATACATTTTAGATAACCACAGGGGTCAGACCGTCAGAACATAAAAATAGCTAGCTTTTCCGTGTTAACGTCATATTATGAAAGTACCTACGCACAATTTGCATTTACGTCAACGAGTTATAGAAAAGGTATGTTCGCAATATGAGGATATTCGCAGAAGCAAAGTAACTGACATTGTTCAGAGAATAAATAAATTGAAGTGGAAATGGGTGGGGCACATTGTTTATAGAAGCTATAGATGAATACAAAAGTTTTAGAACTCAAAGACTCAAAGTGTGAGACAATCATTCACACGATCGAGCGACTGTCACAAAGACAGTGGAAAACTATTATTATTGTATGTCTATCCTAGGAACAGGTGCGATCTGTCTCAAAGCCCTTAGAGGAGGCATAAGTATAGGGCACATATATAAGATTAGAATATGTATAAATATAAATTAAACCTACTTCACTTAACAGTAATTATGTGAAGGACCTGAATATACATATTACGTGGAATATCGCTTCTTTATATACCTAATTACTTGTAAGTCAAGGAGGCGTTACTTTTGGCCACACTACGGAAAGACAGTTACTAAGACCGTTAGCTTTAAGGGCGTGTCCCATAGTTTAGCTATCAAGACTATTAAGGAAACATCGACTACAATGTTTATCTATTCAATTTATATTTATGGCCTTGCCCCAGTTGCCGTGGTGCTCAAGGTACAGACACATTACAAGAAATAGTCTATTGTATTCAAGTATTACTCTCTTTAAACAAAACAGCATCACTAGTGTTAGCCTAGAAAGTTTTATTATGAATAGTTTTCATTGTTGCAACTCGTCTAAAGTGCCACATAGTTGCGAAATTGGATTCCAGGAAAACGGGATAATCCCACACACACGCCCATCACTGTTGCTGACTTCTATAAGCCAGGATTAACAGCGTACAACGTTTGTGAACACCAAGCTATGACGTTTCGAGCTATGAATTCTAGGAACCGCTAAACTTACTGTTTTAGATGCCATTAACGAATTTAATCAGAAGTGAAATATAGGAGTTGGAAATAAAATGTAGGTATACATTTTGCTTCGTTACAGTGCGGGAGATACCTACACTTAATCTGTATAGGAATGAGGCACCGGGAAAATATTACAGGATTCCAAAAGTAGTGATCCAAAAAAACATAGGTACATGTCTATCGAGGTGTCCTTCAAATATTAGTATCATATTAGGTTACGTAATGATTAAACATGTTGAGAACTAGTAAACGTAGATGAGTAGCATAACATTCTTAAGACACGAGGGGCCAATTTATCAATTTAAACTGCAAGGGGCGAGTGACGTATTGAAAGAATGAGGCAATTATGGCTAAGAAATGCTTAGAGCACGCCTGTCTTGAGAATGCCTTGCACGTTAATGATTGTACTAACGAGATCGCTGTATGAGCGTTTACGCGTCAGAGTGGCAACGTCGCAATTTAGTGTTATATTTCGTGGTTTTCAATTTTTATCATATAATCAGAGTTATATTTTAAAAATATGTTCTGTACAAATGCTAGAATTAGGTGAAAGCTGATTACAGAGTAAAAATCATCGTGTTTACAGTTCTATTTATATGCAAATAATACATTTCAAATTTAAGTTGCGTTATTTTCATAGTAAAATAACTGTAAGCTTTCACTTAATTCTAGCATTTGTACAGAACATATTTTTAAAATAAAGCTCCGATTATAAAAATTGAAAACCATGAAATAAGAAGACACTAAATTGCGACGGTGCCACTCATAACGCGTAAACCTTCTTAGCTAGTTCTACACATTTGTACAGGAGGTTATTTGGTTATAAATTACAAAGTTACGCATGCGCAATATTTATCGTTGTGATTTTAAATACATTTCTGTTTTGGGATTTGAGTAGTTTGTATTTTTTAGGCCAGAATCCAGAAAATCTTTCTATCTCACCTATAACAGAGTTATATTTGATTTTTTTTTTATTGTCAGCTGTAATAAATATCCTCATACAATTAATCAGTCAGGAAAGCGCAGGTTAATTTATAGTAGAGCTAAAGAACGTTAAATGATTGTATTCACGGGCACAAAGAACTCTTAGACAACATACCAAATATTCATGAATCACTGTGTTTTGTGTAAAAATATAACACATAACCTCTTATGCAGCCATCATACTGACTCTCATGGCGCCATCGAGGCAGTCCGATCGTAAATATTACTTATATTTAGCAGTAAATATTTTAATAACCGTATTTTGAGCGCAAAATAGTCTTATTTCTTAATAACAACACTTTAAAGCAATTTCGCTACATTGCAATGAATTTAAAATTTAAACATACGACCAGTGGCGGACTAAGGAAGGTTGGCAATACAATATACAAAAGAATATAATATAGGAACTTTTAAAATTAAAACTAACAAAAACGTACTTAAAAATAATATATTTTAAGTTTATAAAAATACATGAACTTCTAAGTCATTCAGTTTTAGCACCATGGTCCTCTGGTAGAGTCCGCCTCTGCGTATGACACATTCGTATTCAACATGCTATTAAAGGACATGTTAGGATGAGTAAGACTCAGCTATTTAATATGTAGGTTCTTGAGCATGGAGGCGTTACTCTTGTTGCATAATAAGTAACACTGGATGTGCTGCTATATGATATACGACAATGTGAGTGCTAGTATTTATGAATAAATATATATATATTAATTAGTTGATATATGTCTGTGCCGATAAGAGTCCCTACCTAAACTGTTTATGGGATAGTTAGTTTATTTCTAATGTTTTAAAATATGATTCTGAAAACATGTGAATGTAGATTAGATACAGCACACGGTTAGGATCAGGCACATAATTTTTCACAAAAAGTAGCAGTAATGTTTAGTTATAAATTTATAAACATACGGGAATTAACGCGATCATGCATTAGGTATTTACATACCTTATTTTGCTTGACGTTTCGACCAGGTTACACCGGCCGTGGTCACAAGCAGACTGGTGAGGCGATGTCACGGCTCCATAAGTGAAGTAGATTCTAGATCTACCCTCACATTTTTGTCTTTGCACGTACTATCACAAAACACACTGACAGTGTCCTGTATGCCGTCTGTATTCCGAACTTTAACCGACTGCGCAAAGCGAGGTTGCGTAATTTGATTCACTGGATTCCACGTAGCCGAGAGCTAAAAGCCGTCTTCCCTATTGAATTTGTGTGTTTCTTAATTTCAATAGCTTCTCGTACAACCCGAGAGTAATAGGTACAATCAGTGGAGAGGACTTGCGTACGATGAAATTCAATCCAGTGATTGGTGTCCGTTTGAAGAATATGTTCGGCAATCTCGGTAAATGATCGCGTTAACTCCCGTATGTTTATAAATTTATATCATGCAACGGAAAGTTTAAAAGTAAATAATGTTTAGTTAAATATATTTTATGAAGTTTTACTCCGGATTTTAAGTTTTTAATGCATGTTTATTTTAAGCCGCGTCATCTTAATGCTGACAAAAGCAATCAATGTTTTTTTTGGCTTTTCTTTCTTTTGTTTTTTCTGATTTTAAAATTGCTTTTTATTTTGTTTAGAAAAAGTTCCCGTGTCGTTCAGCGGAATACGAGTACGGCAGCATGAGGTGTTCACTCAGCGACTCTGACAGGCGCACCGCTCAGCACTTTGTTCAACTCGTCGACACGCCCGGCACCGATTACTTCGAGGTACCACCGCCTATCAATTATTTAACACACCCTGACATCCGCTTCTGAACGTCAACACATCATAAAACAATTTAAATATTCACTTATCGTACCATTTTCACCATACTACTTTTAATACACAAACAAATAAACAACATCAAGTAAGATTCAAGTTTATACACTACTAGTGATCGCGGTAAATTATACCAGAGCAGTATTTCAGTTTACTAGAACGAATAAATTATAACTGCAATATTACCTGACACAATAAAATAAGATTCTCTCAGAACCAAGTAAAATGTTTTATGTTCCAATAAATTGAATAGAGGTTGTTTAACTTCGTGGCCCATTTGGTTTTATATTACTGGTGTTACTAGGCCAAGAATTCAGCTCTGATTTTAGTGTCTGTATCGTATAAAGAAAATTATGTCCGGAAAATTAATCTTATATAATTGTATGGAAAGGTGGTGAAACGTACGTGTAACACAACTATGTCTACTCCTTCAGGGCAATCGACGTGATGTTGTGTATGTAGTTATTAGTCTAAAGTGGCATGTAGCACTAGCTTCAAAGGGTTCATAGAAAGCAATCACACACATGTAATACGTTGTTTGAATGGTATTTATAGTTTGAATTAGTGTTATTACTATTGTTTTGTGTCATTTGACATGTTCTCGTTGTCGTGCAGAATTTGTGCCTGAAGGCGTCTCAGGCGTGCAAGGGGCAGCGAGTGTTCACAGCGCCTCGGATCGGCGTCGCAGAAGATAAGGTGGCCCAATACGCTGGCCTGCATTATTACACCGACAAAGAACTGCAGGTAAATTTACATACAAATTAATATTCTACGTCAACACGTCAAAATTCACTTTCACTTGACTTAGTAATGTTGTGCGAGGTTCATTTGTAATATGATGTAGAAGATTAAAGAGTTTTACTGAAGACAGCCGGCTATTAATTGTATTGCAGCAAATATTATCATGCGTGACTTTCAAAGATTGAGTACAGATATGTACAAATTTTAACAAAGTGAGTATCTATGTATACGTTAACAAATAAGTAATTTTTTTACAAATGTACCAAATGTACTATCAAAAGAGTTCTGTAGGTAGGTACTAATATTATTATTTTTTAATCTGAGGTAGCTCATCGTACTTATTTTAATTGTTTTGATCATTGTACTGAGTAAACATAAGTATTCAATTACAAATAAATTTGTCTTCACCAAGCAATAAATTTAAATTGTCATAGAAAGCTTTTGATCGAAGACTTTATTCTCTATCGGTCTTTTCAGAGGTTAACGAGGAGGCGCTGAGGTTAAACCGTGTGCACTTGTATATAATCACATCGGAAAACCTTGCAATTAACTCGAGTTACGTATGCAATAGTAATAAAATAACAGCATCGATACATCTTGTTGTATTTACCGATGGTTTACGAATAGAAGTAACTGTCGACTAACAGCAGCTTTCATATCCGCTGGTTTAATTCCTTCCTACATAAGATTTATACATTTTCTGAGCAAATCTATTCACATTATATTTATGACTGATCCGTTAAATTAAGCTGTTACCGACGTTCAAGATATTCCATTACATTTTTCAAGTTAGCTCTGCCAACTGTAAAATTTTTCTATTTGGATATAGCAAATAAATCAATTTATTCATGAACTAAGCGGTCATGAATCACTTATTGATTTGATCTTTTATTATGGACAACTATTTTGTATGCGATTAGGTGACATCCGAAGCAGCCTGCCGACTTGCATGCGAAATCGAATCGGAGTTCCTGTGCCGGTCTTACCTGTACATGGGGCCTCCGCACTCGGCTGCGTACAACTGTCGCTTGTACCACCTGGATCATCACACGCTACCAGATGGACCGTCCGCCTACCTTAATGCTGAGAGACCGCTAATCGATGATGGTGAACCAATTGGCAAATACTTCGAGAACTTCTGCGAGAGTAAGTACTCTATACGCTATACGCAATTTTTTAATACTACAGGCAAACATACTTTTCTGTACCTGTTTAATAGGCAAGCTAAGCAGTGAGAGCATGAGATGATTGCTCGGATCGTATTTATGTTTTAAATTAATGTATAAGCCAGTATAAATGTTACTTTCGCGTTGAAAATTAATACCAAAGAAACTAATGTAGTTACCAGCCGTGCATGCTTATTTCTGTAGGTAGGTACGCCGTAGGTACCTATAACATAGTAGCTATCATCACGTTTTACTTCGACGAAAATAGATTTATGTGCTGGTACAAACTATAGCCTACGTAACCTAGTTTAAGTTCTCGACTAGGCGAAACTAAAACGATAAGTACATAGTTTTATCTAAAGTTGCTCCTAGCGACGCGACGACGAGATCCACGCCGATGTAAATTGTAGCCATCTAAAAACAGAGTAAACGACTTTGAATACTCAAAAAACTGCAGTACATTCTGACACTGACATTCATGTATATTTATATTTTTAGTACATTATTATGAACCGCTCATTGATAATGGCTTTATAATAGTATTTTTAAATAAAAAATTGTAATATCACTGTAATTACTAGAAGAGTGCCTCTATATTTATATATGTTCAGCATAGAATAACTAGGTAAGATAAATGTATAGACGCATTGGATATTTTAAAAACCATGCAACTATTTAGGTAATAATTGCAATTTTTTTCTTTACATGAAATTTGATAACAATAATTTTGACGTGTTTGCAAACTACAATAACAAATTAACGGCGGAAGATTTGTAGAATCCGATAAATTTAATCAAATACACTACTAATTATTGCATTCACTCGTGTCTAATGCCATAACACCCTAATTATTTATTATTTTATTGGTTAAATTAATAGCATCTTAAATCGATTGTAAATTGTAGGCTTTATCGCCATCATTACAATAATACGAAAGCCAAAGAAATACCTATTTGATATTTTTGAGTTCGTTATTGATTTTAGTCTTGGGCATTGGAACTATTGTACAACTTTTACTACTTTAAATATTTTTTTTACTTTTACGTTATACTATGCCTATGTGAATACTTGTTCTTGATATTTATGAAGGCTTATCAGTATGCGATTATAGTACCTTCCATTTCCATTAACACTCGGCAAGTATTAGTACCTAGTAATAATTATGTAGGATTATTTCCAATTATCCTAAAAAATACCAAAAACAAATTATGCGTACTTAACGCTTTTTTATCTTTAATTATATTACCTATCTATTATGCTGTTCTAAATATATCAGAGTATTTCGATCCTTGTTCTTGATTATGTTGTAGAAGAAATCTGATATTCTCTTCGCGATATTTTGCTTCACTGCAATCATTAGGTAATATGCAAGATATAGGTAATTGTAAAACGAAAGAACTAAACAGCGAGCTTTTACTCCGAATCTACTTGGCAATATTGTAAACAAGTGTACTAATTTAGTATTTTATAGGTACAATAATTGTCTTTAACTTGTGTGAGGTCTGAATCTATTGATTGAATTCTTTCACTGATAGTAAATTATAAATCTTTTGGCTATTTGTTATAGAAAAATAAGTAAGTATGTAAAAAATAGATGCTTCTTTGGCGACAGCGGTTATTTATGACAATAATGTTTATTAGAATACAAAGATTCTTCCTCACGACCATTGTCTTTCAGAAAACATCAAAAGAAAGGATAATGGTTTTTGTGTTTGTATCGATACATGTAAGTACAATACGCAAGTTATTGCGATGGCGCTTTCAAAACAAATCCTTAAGTAGGTATAAGCACGAGGTATTATTGAGCTGTATATTTGACCATAAATGGTGAGGCCAGAGCTAAATTGCGGAAGAGCTAAATTGCGATGCAGTATTGGCCATATTTATTGTAAGTATTTGTGTTGATAGCGATATAATTCCTCGGAAAGAGGTAGTCACTGCCTTGATACAGAACTTGAGATACGATCAAAGATTTAGTATTTTAGATATTGTTAAACAAGATATCTTATTTTTGGAATGACATGATAAGAGAATAGGTTTATGGATCAACTTGAATGACGAACAAGCATACAGCATACATGATGTAAGAGATTTTCTACTCGTAATGAAAAAACGATCAAGCAGTTGCTGACAGTAAATGGGAAGGAAGTGGGTGGTGAAGGAAATGTATTTTTTTGTTATTGCACCTTCATCCCAAAAACAAAATGGTGTTTGACAATCCTATATTTTCATATTAAGTATGAGTCACACCTATATATAGCTTTAGCACTAAATTTATTTAATAATGTAGTTTTAAACGTTTCTACTAGAGGCTTTTAACTGTTTTTAATTACTCGTGTCAGTGAAATAGCCGTAGACAATTGGTTGGCATCGTTCATTTCTACCTTCATATCATTTTATAGAATGAGTTTGACCTTAGGCCTACAACTTTTTATGAAAAAAGTTCCCTCTATAAAATAAGGAATAATAGTAAAAGAATAATTTATAATAAAAGCAGTTTTTGTGCTTTTTTTTAATGTCTAACTCTACATGCTTCAAACGAACAAGCACAGCGCCCCACTGATGATAAATATTAGTAGCTCATGGACTACAGTGGCTCCCGTGTGACCAAAGTTAATTAAATTTTATATCATAATATAATCGAACATAGGTACTACTGATGTAATAAATGCGTCGTGTCGTCTTCTTCCTGCGTAAGTTCTGGCTCAGATTTGATTCTAGGAATCCAGTCTAGTATCTCATGAAAATGAATATTAAATTCAGTATTTAATAATTGTTCTGTCGAAATAAACTTGTCACATTCATATTTAATATAGCATGCGATTATATAGGGGCATGTGAATTGGCAAGCATTGCAAGCAATCATTGAGTTAAAGTTATCTATATAAAATAAAAACTTCACTATGATAATCTTAGAAAGTACCCACTGATGAAGTAATACCTTCTAGTTTCATTAAAAAAAGCGAGAAAATAAATCATAAAACTGCAGTTGGTATAAATAGAATAAATGGTATTCATGAAAGTGGAGTACATAAGTCGGCCTTGCTAATGACACGTCTCGATACTCGCGTACAATTAGCCGTACGGTCGACGGCAGTTATGCTACGAGCGTTCACCCTTTATGCTTGTACGCAACACGACGCGATCTAATGCATAAAATACACTACTTCGTTGCTTTACTTAAGTAATGTGTTCCCTCCTGCATTATTCAAAATGTAACAACAGCTAAGACAGCTACCTTCACGGAATCTGAACCTATTGTGCTGTCACACTTATTATTTGACGTTAATATACATACATTCTATTTTTTAACAGCGGATATGTTTGATATTATTTGCACGTTTAGTGCGTAGAGCTTTTTCACAGAACCGGGTGACAGTACGTAAAAGCAGTTTGTATGTCAATAAATGTTTCTCCGAACATATCTTGCTTACCGGATAAATTGCCGCTCTATATGGTTGCTAATGAAAATTTACAGTAGCGTTTACCTACTATAATGATGTGAGAAACAGTCGGCAATGTGATTGAGTCAACGTTTACACTATTAACTCAATGATTGCTTCATTCCAGTCCTTTGCCAATTTAGAAATCTCTATAGAATCGATCTTGTGTTTCTTTAAGCGATTCTATAAATGTACTACAAGTCGTTGTTTACAAAGGTCAATGATAGCTATTAAGCTTCATGTCGTGTCGTGATAGTAAAACATTCTTTACTCATGGCCAGCTAAATAAAATAAATTGCATTAAATCTTTCTCTCAATTTATAAAATTGGATGTCTCTTAAAAAATTTAAAAAATATCAAAATATTGACTGCCGTGAAATAATGTCAATGGGTTTCCAAATTTAAGTAAGTGATTTTGAGAAAATATGTAGGTACACACATGGATAACGTAGTGATCCTGTAACGGTTCCGTTATTGTCTTTTGAAGAATGGCACCTTAAAAGAACGTGACGTTATCGTGACGCGTACAGTACACATAGAGCTAAATAAAAACACATTGATACAGCATGTGAGCAGTGAGAACGTAATCAGCACAACGTCCGATACAGTTACGCGTTAGGTCACCATTAACGCGCTTTCGTAGAAAGCTGGAAACACTCGCACACTTTTGTCTTATTTTTAGTCGCTTTGCCGTAAAATTAAATAAAAAAGTTATACTTTTTTAACAAAACTATGTGATTTCTTTTTTATTGTTGATATCTGTAATAGTTTAGGAGACATTAGACACGAAGATTTGAGGTGACCTCCTTTTAGGATCTTTATCAGAAATATACCGAATCATTTGACTTTAATAGATTTATTTTTATGACTTATTAAAATATAAATGCATTTAATAGCAGAGTACAATGGGCTATTTTATAGGTTAAATTTTGTAGTCTCGTTGTGCCGCTCGATGCGATGGTTCGATTGTAACAGCTCATGAGAAAACTGTCTGATCACTTTAGCTCATGATAACTTAAGCTAGGTTTTTATTCAGTATATATTACTATTACCGAGCTCGTTAGTGTGCAACGGGATACGTATTTGTTAACGTCATGATCAGTTTACGACGACGCAAACGCAGATTGATGCTGCATACTGTTCTATAACTATAGGTACCATAAACATGTCTTACTTATGTGCTATACTATTATTATAATATTTTACTATTCAATCTGGCATTTATTGATTTTAACTTTTCAATAAAGGTATTAAGAAATAATACAATATAAATCAATTTAATGATGCCATTAGAATACGCAAAGCAACGGCAGTTAATTATTACTCAGCCCTCAGTGCAATTATGAATAACTTCTCACCTACGGTAGTCGTGAGAAATGTCTTTGTATGAACAAGAATCATGTTTTTATCTGATTAAACACTGGAACAGAATGATGTGGGTAAGCACCATAATTCAATGACTGGGCATTTATCACCGCGAAGCATTTCAAGCTCACTATAAGTGTCATCTCATAACGGAAACATTGAATAAATAATTTATTATTGTATAATATATATATATATAAATGATAATATCTATACTATTATATAAAGAGAAGGAGTTTGTTTGTTTGTTTGAACGCGCTTATTTCTGGAACTACCAGTCGAATTTGAACAATTATTTTCTCGAGGAAGTTTATAGACTATTTAACATCACGCTACTGGCGACAGGAGCAGAGCAGTAAGCAAAGACGCGGGTAAAACCACGCCGCGGCAAGATATATTATTACATAGGTATTATTATTTACATATTCTTTCAGTTTTAGTTCATTGCTAAAAAAAAATTGCTCCTAAAGTGAGGGAATCTTTCAAAACAATTTTGTAACGTCAAGTTAAGATTAAGACCACGAATCTCTAAGTACATAAAGTCGCCCCGTCGTCCTAACAAGACCTAAACATAGTCGAAACCATACCTCACGCTACGCCGCATGCTGCAAGGGTCAGGGTCAAAAGCGTTCGATGTACTTTAATCGAGTTGAGTCGCCTCGATCGAATCGATACTATCGATTTGCAACTCCGAGTACGAGAGATGATGTTAGCTGTTAAGAGAAAATAATGCCCTGCCATGTTTTGGGCAAACGGTCGTGACTTAGTTGTAACTTTCAGATATTATTTCATTAAGATATTATTAACGTTCTTCCCAGTGTAGGTACGTGTAACAAGGTAGTTGCTCTACCAGTTCTAATTCATTAGGTTGGCAACATTCCGAGAGAAATGCATTTGTAAGGAGATAGAAGCCATAGATTATGATGATAATAGTAGGTTTCTGAAAATGGCTAGTTAAAGATAATCTTACAACATAGCAGCCGATCCGCTATAAACGATCAGAACTTGCTACTCGATTACGTAAACTTGTAGTTATGGCCTTAAAATTTGCAGCAGCAGCAGGTTGACTATGGCCTTTATCGTATACTGCAAAGCAAAACACATAACATAATCAGCTAGTCAGATTCCCGTACTGTAACCGTTATACAGAAATTCAATCCCTGCATTTCCTCTTCGGTAATAGATAAATGTAATTACAGATGAATCGGAGGTTATCTGATCATCAGAATAATGAACTGAGCGTAATGGTTATCGCAAAGAAATTACAGCCGGTTTGGCAAGATTGCATCAAAATTTTTGCGTCTATGTGAGGTTACTTAAACTTTAGTAATAGAAATATTAGACAAATTTGTAATAGACTTTTTATAGTCTTATTATTATAGACGTTAATGCAGACAAGATTAGATTTTTGCTCAAGTTGGCGCAGCTTTATTTGTCCTAAAAAACACCGATATCATAGTGACCCTACCTAGGAAATCCTCCATTTTAACTTTAGCTAGGTACTGAGTACGTTTTGCAATCCTCGTATAGGAAACACCTATTGTATTGCCTAATTTTATAAAAGAGTGCACCTTCGGTTACGCTACAGTCATTTTGTTTTTATATGGTGACAGCTGCAGACGAATCAGGAGTACAACCAACAGTGTCTCTGCCGCTTTACAGGTTCATGAGCGGCACTTACCACTTAGCCTCTGGAGAGCCGTTAGTTAGCTCGTTTAGCCTTGCGGTTTAGTATCAGTAAAGCAAACACATAAACTAAATGTATATTTACTATATACTATATACTATATATTTGACTGGCCTGTTGGTCTAGTGGTTAGTGACCCTGACTGCTAAGCCGGAGGTCGTGGGTTCGATTCCCACCCAGGACAAACCTTTGTGTGATGAGCATGATTGTTTGTTCTGTGTCTGGGTGTAATTTATCTATAATATGTATGTATTTACAAAAAAAAATGTATATAAGTAGTATATCAGTTGTTTAGTACCCATAACACAAGCAAATATAATTGCTTAATTTGGGACTAGATGGCGCTGTGTGAATGTGGTAGAATATTATTATTATATTATTATTATTATATTTTAAGTATTAATTAAGTAATCTTTGTCGCAACTTTAGTGGCAAATAGACATTTGAATAATTGCGACTTAAGGGCGTTCCGTCACATATGACCTTGAGCGTTTCGCTTCCTCACCACCCCGCGCCTCACCCGAAAAAAACATTGCGTGCGAGTCCGCCCTCTAGCGGCAAGTAGCAGTAGCACAACTATAAGACAATGACCTTACTTGTCCGAAACCGCAGAGCTAAAATCTGATAGACGCGAAAATAATGAATTATTTTTTTAGTATCTTTTATTATTTCGTTTAGTAAGTATGTATATTTTTTAGTATATATTATTTATATATTTATTATTTATATAGTAGCGAAAGCAAAGATGAGTGTTTAGAATCATGACGTTTGTTAAATATGTAGTAGAAATAAAAATAACTACTGTGGGTTAAACCAATAAACTCAAAACCCAGCTCTGCCGTGGTATAACTAAAATGCCGTTAACTGCCAAAGTCGAGTTTTGAGTAAACACTCAAAAAACGCGGCAAAAATTGAAACCGTTGTCACTTACAAATGACAACAATTATTTGAGATTTAAAGGTTCCAAGATATAGATCAAATGAAATACTTTTAATTTATTCTCCTGTCAGTTTGTAAATATAATTAAATTTTATAATAAAACGTTTTTTTGCGTTTTAGTATACCATTGGTGTTACAAAAATCTAATAGATCAGCGGCTAAAATGCCACTACGCTTAGCGTAACGGCATTTTAGTGTCTCTATTTCATAAAAAATATTGTTTGTTAAAAACCTAAAAAACAAAAGAACTTAATTGTAACTAAAATGTCGGTATAGCACATAATGTCAATTTAGCTTATCATTAATACTTGTGGAACTACCTTATGTTAAACTTTCGTGTGGTTAACGTCCGTTCACTGCTTTTAAGTCTGGTAGTCTATAAATGTGTTTAAATAAGAGTACAAAACTTGATTCATTGTTACGCTTAAACGCGGTTAAACTTAAAACCTTATAGTTTAACGGCATTTTAACGCAACAGAATTATAAAGTATTAGATCATTAATTCATTATCGATCAAACTGAAGTTAAAAGTTATTAAAATACACTCATTTTTTAAACTTAAAACTAACACAAAACTTCCCTTAAAACATGATTATAGGTATCACATCAATTATTATAAATTTAAAACATGGTTTTTATAAAATTTAAATTGACTTACAAACCACTTTATAATAAAAACAAATGTAGATACTAATAATAAAAATCACAAGTAAGTTTAACTTACACTTTAAACTAATAAGCATAAAAAAACAATTCCTAAACAAGGCCCAATTGCCCCCCTTTCTCTTTCCTCACCTCCCTCATTCCCTTCCCCTAACCCCATTCCCAGCCGCCATAGTAGAGGCCACCATACCAGCAGTTTAAGACGATGGCTTTTGGTATAGTAGCCGCCACTTCTGGATTCCACTGACTGCTTACCATCAGGCGGGGTGGAGTCACTTTGGTAGGCTATAATATAAAAAAAAAAAAAAAAAAAAAACAATTGGACCTACTTATGCAAAAAGGAACCAATCCACACATATGCCAAAATTGAGATAATTAAACAAAAAGCATAAAATGCACCTTATAACTATAACATAATAATAATATTCTACCACATTCACACAGAGCCATCTTAGCCCCAAATTAAGCAATTATATTTGCTTGTGTTATGGGTACTAAACAACTGATATACTACTTATATACTTTTTTTTTTGTAAATACATACATATTATAGACTAGCTGTTGCCCGCGACTTCATTCGCGTGAATATTGATTTTTCCAATAGACATTTTTATGTTGTTTAAATACTGTTTTCCATAGTATTTTTAATCTCCCATTCATACAAACCCTCTTTCACCTACCTAAAGATATCTCTCGTAAAAAGCACTCATTTTACTTTTTATTTTTTCTTTGCAACATAGAAAGCTGTAAGTATTTAATTACCTATAGAGTTAAGTGTATTGCCTGTGTCACTTTGCATGCTACTTGAAACTATAACTAACAAAAATTGTAATAACCTGGCGATTAAAATGAGTGGCCTGAGTTTCTTGCCAGTTCTTCTCATGGCTCTACTTTGTCAGCGAACTGGTTGTAGGTTAATTTGCTGACATTTTGTAAACTTTGACGTTCATAAGTGTTAATTTAATTAACCTATATGAATTAACATATTTTCATTTTCCTTATTTATTTTCGGTTCATCTGGATATCACAAATATAACTTCAGTAAATCGTTCTGTATATTGTATAGCCAGCAAAAAATTTACGGAAGTAGATCTTTTAGAATAAGCGGGACGGTTTGGCTGGAGATGTACATAACGACGTAAAGTGTAAGTTTTGTCTGAAAGTCAGTGGTCCGAAGGCATAGTTACCTCCTCGGTCCTCTTTATTTCCTTTTTCTTCCACAGTATCTTTACTCTGTATGGCCACCACTGCACTGTATTTGAAACAGCACTATTCACCAGCAAAACTGAATTCAAATGACGGAGCTGATAAGGATTTTCAGTTACACATGCTTTAAACAAAGCGTCATCATTCCTATGTGTATATCATTATTTCTATAGAAATTGATATTTTTCAATGTACCCTATCAAAATTCAAGGATGTTGCACAAAAATGTATAGTATTGGATAAGTAGATATATTTATTTAGTAATTAGTGTTTTTAATTTTAGGTTTTTTATGATATCGTATTGGGTTTTTATCTGTAATGATATTGTAAATACTTTTTCAATAAATAAATAAATAAATAAATGTTGATTATCTTCTAGTAAGTGCCCGTACGTAAGGTACAAAAAAATAAGTAACACGAACAATTGCCAAAGTAGACGCATAGTACCCACTGTTTGAGTGATTAGGATGTACCGTGAAAATTACCTCGCTAGAGATTCATTATAAGTATAGATTACTTCAATATGTACATACATATATATGTGTACATACATATATTTGTATGTACGTACATATTGTAGTATTGTAAATGTATAATATAATGCAAAATCGGTAAAGTAGAACTAATGTAATATTATCGCTAAGTAACGGATCCATGCGGATGACGTCACGGGGTAGTTTTACAGTACATACACTTATAATATAATATAATAAAGATACATACATACATACATACATAGAGTGCTAAAACATAATTCTTTTGCCTTTACCTAGTTAGGTAAAGACTGTACAAAAAAGAGTAGAATTCTTTATACTGTGCCACCGTGCCGGGTCTATTACTTTCTACATACACCTATCACTCGAGAAATACGGTATTAGTTTTGTTATGTCCAGTAGGCACTCAACAATATATTATTTAATTTAAGGATTAAAAATTCATATAGTACGATAATAAAGGAACAGAGAGTAGGATTTTTAATTTACCTAATTGTGATAATTTCACAGTCTTCAAATTTTTAGTTTGGTTAGAGACTAAGACGTTTTGTAAAGCCTTTTTTCTTCCTTTCTTGCAATCAAATAATTAAATTAAAATAAGATGCATTGAAAGTAGAAGAGTAGGTATTTACTTTAGCCTAGTATCTTAACACTGATTTTATCAGCTCATGAAAAAAAATCTAACGAGGTAAATACTTAATTATTTTATCGGTATTACTTACCGATAGAATATTTAAGTACACACCGTATGTATATATAGAATGTATAGGTATTTATGCTCGTGCAAGATAACGTAGATAGTTAGGTAGCTAACAGCAGCGTGTATGGTTGTTTTGTGTAGGTACCTAACTAGGTCGCAAACCGACGCATGTCACGTATAATCATTGTAATTTGAGTTCTATGCTAGTTGTACGACCGACGCCGACGTTCGTGTTCCGACCAAAGCACCTCGTACCTACGCCGGCGTCGCCGTCGTCGCATCGCGTCGGGCGGAATCGGAAAGCGCCCTTGCCACATGAGTAAATATCCAAGTTAGATATTTTACTCATGTGCCCACCTACCACACACCTAGTTCGAAATGATAGTAGACATAGACAATATTGTAGCAAGCTCATATTCATACCCCTAGGGTATATAACAGCAGGAATTTACTGATTCTTGAGGCCTGGTGTTGCCTTGATCTTATCACGAGCGACAATAGGCTCACCACCTGTTACCTAGTTTACGTGGAACTAAACATAATTAAAGGATATCCTAGGTCAGTATCTCAAAGAAGGTATTTTACTAAAAATATGAAGGTAGGTATATACCTACTTACAGGATATTCATGTGTTGAATCTTTTGCATTTGTATTTGTTTCAGTCGTGAAATTTTAGTCATTTTGATGAAAAATAATAATAAATGTAGGTAAATACCTACGTATTTAATACACTAAAAAAATCTAAATAACTAATCTAATTTATTTGCAACACTAAATCTATCAATATAATATTTTTTTTTTGATATTATTTATTTGCAATTATTGAATTACGTAAATAATTTAAAAAAAAACCGCATATGTCCGTCCGTCAGAAGGGCTTGCGCCGCTCTGCCGTTCTGCCTCCCGTCGCCCGCGCAGAGCCCCTGCGACGCTGATTCAGCCAAATTATCAATAACTATTGAAACATTATCCTAATAAATGAAATAAACCTACAGAGTTGACATTTGGTTTATTCCGGTTGATTCAATATAACTTTTATATTTATAGCTATAGTAATTAAAAAGTAATATTTCGAAATAAGTGAAATCACGTTGTTTTAATATCGTTGGTATAAGTTATATAATCAATTATTGTAAATAATTCTTCTACTATTCTAAAGTTCATGAATCAAAGTATATTGTTGGCAAAAAAAATAATAATAAATAGCATTAGAATCTACTCAATTATCGAGATGAAAGTCGCGGATTTCGTCGAAATTTCGTCGGAACCACCTTAACAAATCTATACTACTATTATAAAGCGAAACAGTTTGTTTGTTTGAACGCGCTAATCTTTGGAAATACCAGTCCAAGTACCAGATTTGAAAAATTCTTTGCGTATGATATAATATAACCCAGTTCCCGAGGAAGGTTTATATGCCATGTAACATCACGCTACTGGCGACGGACACTACTGGAGCAGAGCAGAAAGCAAAGAAGCGGGTGAAACCGCGCCGTAGAAAGCTAGTTTGATCATAAAACGTTTTAAATTGCGTAACAGACAGCATCTTATTCCTTTTTATAATTAGGATATCATATACGAGTATAAGTAGTAGATGGCATGTTCTTTGAATACTTTATTTACTACATGTGTTTATCTAATGCTAATAATTGTTTATTTAATAATGTATTAATTTAAAACAATAAAACGATTTAGTTGAATGCGACTCCAGTAATATATTCGATAAAAGTGATACATTAGAGGTGATGAAGTGGAACCTTGTACATCGATATCTATTTAACATTGTAATTGGTGTGTTCAGTGTGAATAGCCGAGCCGCTGTCGAAGATACATTAGTATAATTTCGTTACTTATGTTTACAATGAAAGAAGTGTCGAGTCATGATATCAGCCGTTGCATTTTGGTGCAAAAACTAACAAAGCGAAGGTATTGATGGCGTTGGCCGACGTTCGTGCGTGCTCTTGTAACGGTGATCAATAGTAGTTACACACAAATTGAATAGAGCTTTTTGTGGCGCCCGTGAGCTTGGTTTCGTCGTGGTGCAGCCCTCAATCGACGTATTAGTCTGTTATAAATTACGCAGAATAACAAAAATAATATCTATTATTGCGGCAGTAACCATGTCATAAATATAACTGTTGACAAATATATTTAATTCATCATAATCGGGGTAGTATGTGGATTTTATCAAATATCATTGTACAGCTTTGCCTACATTTTTATTCTTAAAGTCATAAATAACCTACGTACCTACAAGAAATCTTAATGATATCTTTTAATCTATATATTGCTATATAAAGCGGAAGAGTTTATTTGTTTGTTTGTGCGAACGCGCTAATTTATGGAACTACCAGTTGGATTACAATTTTTTTTTTGCGTTTGATAGCCTAGTTTTCGAGAAAGGTTATAGCCTATATAAAGTCACGCTACTGGCGACAGGAGCACGGCAGTAAGCAAAGACGCGGGTGAAACTGCGCCGCGGAAAGCTGGTAGATAATAAAATAAAATTCAGAACAACTGGGTTGTTTGCGTCATGCATGATTCATTGATGACATACATTTTAACACTTACCAGGACAGTAAACGTATATTATGGCCGTAATGACAATAAAACATCGATTGTATCTACTGTCTGTTCATGAACGGGTTAATATTATTTAAACATTAATAAATTGTGGATTTGACTTGAATTTAAAATCTGGAATGGTTTTGATTTTTTTAATAGTTTACTCGTCATTGGCGATTAAAGATTTAATACTACTAATGAGACATAGTGTGGCATAAATAACATAAAAATCCTATTAAATATAGTGTAATACCGCAAAAACATAATTTACAACAAGAAAATCTTATATTTTTGTTCGTGACTGTACTTATCTTTAAATAGGCTGTAGTTTTAAATGGCATTAAATAGGTATACTATTATTTACCATAAATCATTTCCTAGCAAAATCTATTCTATCTTGGAGAGTTGAAAAGTATTAAAAACTGTCATTTATTGACAGGAATTAATGTACTTATTAAACGAAGTCCTTACAAAGACAAAATGGATGAATCAACTTGCAAGCCAGAAACTACTTATGTAATTTATATAAACGAAGTTGGGGCATTGATAGGGACGCCTAATTACCCTTTATGTAGGTACGCGAAAATCGTTATCTTTACAAATAAAGCCGCGAATACTACATTATAATTTATTCTTACAAAGTAAGCAGTCATAATTGTAATCTCAAACTGAAAATAATAAGCATACTCATAACATGATAAGTAACGTATAAGCTATCGGTAGTAATTAATTTGAATGCGCATCGTCTACTAGTAGTAGTACGAGTATAACGGCCTTGGGCGGCCTTGCCACCGGTCGGAAACACGAGGGTCACTGCCCCCATTACTACTAATCGAATATTTAATTGAATTTATGCAATTATTAGCAGTACACCGCACTACTGTATAATATATTCTAATAATTTTATATTGTATAATTTAATACTTTAAGATTTATTGACGATTTTAGATTAACAGTATGGTTAGGATATGTTTAGATGAACTTGAAATATCTTAGGCACCCTGTTTTTAATGAATAGATGACAATCTAGTTAATCTTAATGTAATTAACATTCTTCCTCAGTAACATGTAACCGTGTCCGTGTAAAGCTTTCGTGATGACAGCTTACTACGAGCAGCCTTGATTCTCATTAGCTTTCTAGCATGGATAGGTATACCTATAGCTATCGCCATTTGGACTATTTTAATTGCGTAATTATAATAATTTCAGGAAATCACGTTTCCCGTGATCGATTCATGATCTGTATTCAGTTACATTATCGATTAATTTAAAGCCTTAGTTTAGCCAAAGTAATTATAGAATTTCAGAATACCTGTGAAGCCTTAAGTAAATGGGTAAACGAGTTTATTAGCTCGTTGTTCTAGTGCCAAGATAACGGCACTGCATCTCGGTAACAAGATTGCATACGGAATCCTGACTTGATACCCAGTGAAACCGTTATATCCTTAAGCGGACACTTCCGAACACGCGACTTCGAGCCGCCACATTTTTCTAACCATAACACTTTTTATTATTACATAATATATATACAAACAGATGCGCGACTATATTTTAAAAGATAAAATTAGTAGAATCTATTGTTCATGTTCATATTGCTGACAGTGGCAGACGAGCAAATAGCCCACGTGATGGGAAGTGGTAACTGACGCTCATGTACGACTCAGAGCCCCTAGCATAGCTCCTGCAATGTCAGGGACTCTGCGAAGCCGCTGCTTACCGTTAAGAGTGGGGTAGGTGAAAGGATTGAGGGAGGTGAGGAAAAGGAATAGGATAAAATAGGGCCTCCGGCACTCATCATACAAGGAAGATGGGCGCTTAAGAAATTTTCTTTCAAAGCTTATGCAGACAATATTGAAAAAAAGTTACATGAGATTATGCCCTAAAACATTTTGGTACAAATAGAATAAAACAGCTACATATTATAATCTCAAAACTAATCTAGCGGCAAACTATGAAAAAATTTATCGTCCGTTGCAAAAAGCAAAACATGATATATTTCTTTTTTTATAAAATCGAAAACGACAATAAAAAGCGAATCGAAACCTACTTACCAAATGTAGGTAACTCGGAGAAATTGTTGCGATTCGGTGTTTATTATATTTTTGCCTATCAACTTTTTCTTCAATAAATCTATTTTATTTACCGACAAATTCCTTGCGTTTTTAAACTTATTCAATGTAGGTACCTATTTATAATGACAGACCATACATTATATGCATAATAAGTTAAAAACTCAGGATAATCTGCATCGGCGCATTGTTTGTGTACCTACATTAAGCAGGGTTAGCGTGGGAACACTTTGATAAGTTTTTTACAAATCGTTGAAGCGTTGCAAATACACTGGTCGTTGGTCGGCGCAGTGTCATCGACTCCTACTCGGAAATAAAGGCACGAGCAGCTCGATCGGATTTCTAAATAAAGTCCCTTCGGTTATACGTTTAGAATTATAAAAGTAACTAGTTATTTTGCGATTATCTGGGGGCACGGCAGTGCTCCCGCCAAGCCGAGCAAAAAAGCGGCATTTCATTTCCATAATACTGTAAATTTTAACATTCTATTATAGGCTTTCATTAATTGTTTTATGAGTTAAGGAATTCTAACCTGGAAGTTATAATATATCTAATTCATCGAAATATGCCTTGGATTAAGTATAGGTATCCATCTATTCTTTTACAAAAAGTTTCAGTGACGTTGAACATGAGTTACGTTATG
Source organism: Parascotia fuliginaria (assembly GCA_963082885.1). Classification (NCBI taxonomy): domain Eukaryota; kingdom Metazoa; phylum Arthropoda; class Insecta; order Lepidoptera; family Erebidae; genus Parascotia; species Parascotia fuliginaria. The sequence goes on along the minus strand of OY720173.1, from coordinate 8,785,232 downwards.
GTCGAATTTCGTCCACTGGGACAATTGTATTTGATTAATGTTATAGGCAAATATGTTGCATCTTGTGATTTATCTTGTGATTTAGAACGGTACCTAAGTATACCTATTTCTATAACAGCATTTATAATAATTGGTCATGCATGACTCATAGCCTAACTACGTACAACATTATTTATGTTAATTCTAGAAGAACATGCATTAAGAGTTTGAGACAATGTATAAAGGGAGCCATTAAATATGTATTCATAGTCTTCGTTAATTCTTATGACTTATGATGATTAATGTCTGTAATCGATGCACAATATCGCAAAATAAAACAAAATTCATAAATTATACATACTTAGTGCATGGCGAAGCAAGACCAGTTTGTTATTAACGCTTAAATCTAGATATTTAAGAAATTGATGAAGGCACAACATGATAATATAGTCTAAAATATATGTTTATTAATCTTTGCCTGATGAAGGTATATTAAATAGGTAGAGACCTAGAGTGGTTATTTCAACAGATGTACCTACGTCTTAGGAATAAACTTTTTCGTCAAGAACAGTTTTTATTAGTTGGGTATCTAACTAGAATTATACGCGATATAAATGATACAGTTAGGCATGCTTCTTATCACGGAATGGAAGACAGTTAAGATTAACATCGGTACATTAGCATTGCACCTCTTTCTATTTATTCGATAAAATTGTCGATATTATGTTAATTTGAACATAATGTAAGTGCAGAATACTTAGGGTTTAGTCTGGTATTTATTTTTAATTTACCATAACGTCACAAAATGTCTGACACCGAGTGACGGATAAGCCGTGGGCGACAAGATTCTCCTTTGTTCAACTGTTACCGGTCATTGGCCCAAATCGAGGGTTTGCGTCAACTTATTATTGGCGGGCGACGGTCGTGAATATGTCCAGACATTGGCGATCTGCTAACGAATCGATTCGGGACGGTTCAGATCCGATTCGAGCAATTCACCAGTACTTGCCTATTGTTCGTCTATGAAATAAATTTTAGAGTACATTTGGTCGGTGTTGATAGATAGATAAAACATATTGTTTCACATAAAGGTTGTAACAAAATCTTCGCAACAGATCTAATGTGTAGGTACATTCTAAGATTTATATTGACAGTGAACTTGTAGGTATGTAGTAAAAAATAGCTCATAATCAATGATAAAAATTAAAAACCACGAAAATATGACACTAAATTGCGACGTTGTCAAGTTATAATAATATCACCTAAGCTACCTAATATAGGTACCTACCTACCGTAGGTACTGTGGTACTGTAGGTACTACATTAACTTTCATATAAATGCAAATAAAATATTTAAATATACAGAAATAGATATGGATTGAACATTATTACTTCCGACGCCTACATACATGAATGCGTGCGAAAATATAAGATAGCCAGAGGCTCTAAGCTTTGCTGCACAGGAGTACCTCCGGTAATTGCATCAAGTAGGTTGCATATACGGACGTGTACATCGCATCTTGTAGCAATCTTGATTCGATTATTATAATACACGCAACTCACGTACGAAGACTCCTCTGCCTAATCAGAGGTTCACCGAACTAAGTAGAGACATGCACTCGGGATAGTCGGGATTCGTGGATTTGTTAGCCTTTATTAACTCCTACTATGTAATTTGCAGCGTTTTCTGTCCATTACTTGGATTGCTTACTTAACCTTTGGTTTGTTGCAGAACCGCCTAGTAGCGCGAATCCGCCAGGCGAGTTGCCGGTGACTATTGAACATCAACAAGACACGAACTTGTCTAGCAATTTGACGAGAAACGATGCTAACTGCGACAAAACTGGTACTTGCTATGATGGTAAGTTACTGACATTTTATATTATAAATTTTGGGACACTACGCACCTACAAGTTGTACCTACAATATGTTTATCGTTTCAGTGTCTGTACTCTGCAAGGACACAAGGATTGCGGTGCAAGTTCGTACGAATAAACCGTTCAACGGTCGTATCTATGCTTTGGGACGTTCAGAAACGTGCAACATTGACGTTGTCAACAGCGATTTGTTCAGACTAGATCTTACAATGGCAGGACAAGACTGCAACACTCAGAGCGTTGTAAGTACCTATATACATAATTACTAATTATGCCTAAAATACAATGTTGATAATTAAAATGATGGTTTTGTTACAGACTGGAGTATATTCGAACACAGTTGTTCTACAACATCATAGTGTCGTCATGACAAAAGCGGACAAGATATACAAAGTAAAATGCACATACGACATGAGCTCCAAGAACATAACTTTCGGAATGGTGCCAATCAGGTTAGTCGGACATTCACAAACTATCGTTATAATGTGAGGAGAATACCTACATTCATTCATTTTCGAGGAGGTATATAAACCGCAAAAATGCAAAGTTAGAACATTTACCGTATAATTTATTCGGACGCCAAGAGACAAGTTACGTGATATGTGACGATAATATGAAAAACGGGAGCGTTTCGACATACCTTCATGCAAAGGTGATTTGAAATTCTATCGAGCTAATTTATCTGTGGCATACTGGCATTGTAAACATGGAACAATTAGATTCACTTATATAAGAAACGGTGGGTCAGGTGGGTGGACGTGATTAGCAATTTAACTTAAACATAGGCAATGCATTTTTAATGAAAATTTGTAGAATACAAATCAAATTTATAATCTACTAGCATGGTAATAGTATGTTTAAATATCAACGATGACGTTAAAAAGATAGATACCTGCTGTTTTATCGTATTCTAATTAAGTTATTAGAGGAATAAATTATATTCCTTTTAAATTATATAATTAGCAAACGTTTATTGGCTTAATTTATTACACAGAGATCCGGAGATGATCTCCATCACAGCTGCACCCGAGGCACCTCCGCCACGCATCCGTATCTTGGACGCGCGCCAACGGGAGGTCGAGACCGTCCGCATCGGAGACAAGCTTACTTTCCGCATCGAGATACCCGAAGACAGTAAGAACTTAGGCGTTTTTATGTCGAATATCTAGATTAGGTGTTCCGTACATGACATTCACTCTTGGTTTTTAAATTTCAGCTCCTTATGGCATCTTCGCACGCAGTTGTGTGGCTATGGCGAAGGATTCCAAGAGTACTTTCCCAATTATTGATGACGAAGGGTTTGTTATTTTTTATAAATAAAATGTTTTGTGAATTTCTGTTTGAATGTACCTTTATAATTGTAATTTCTGAATTTTAGGTGTCCATTGGATCCGACCATCTTTCCTGCTTTCACTCCTGACGGCAATGCACTCCAATCTATCTATGAAGCTTTCAGATTCACCGAATCATATGGTGTCATCTTCCAGTGCAACGTCAAATACTGTCTCGGACCTTGCCAACCGGTTAGTATCGCCTACTCTCACCAACAGTTTAAAAAAATGGGTGTTCAAATTTTGTTTCGTATAACAATTAGCAACGCTTATATCCATTAGTTACGCTAAAATTACGCAAATGACACGTCGTTTAACCTTTGAATGTTTCTAGGCAATGTGCGAATGGGGTCGAGACTCGTTAGAATCTTGGGGCAGAAAGAAACGTTCGCTGTCTCACAATGAGACCGGCGAGGCGCACACTCAAGAAGAAGATATGAATATCTCTCAAGAAATTTTAGTTCTTGACTTCGGCGATGAGAGACAGAGCACTGATTTCCTGCGCTCCGATAAGCCTGGTGGTGTGGCTTCTGAAGCTAACTATGGAGGTAATTTTTGTTTATTGAATTTCTTATATTAGTAGAGTGTTTTAAGCACCTGAAATATAGAAACCTCGAAACCCAGTTACTTTAAACGTGTTAATATAAAACCTGTTGGATTGTATTATTAATAAGATATATTACAAAGATGACCTATCAAAATTGGTTGCTTTTTATTTAATAATAAAATAAACACAGATATATATATACTAGCGTTCTTTAGCGCGCTTTATCCGCTATCCCGCTAACATATCGACGGTGGAAAGGAAAAACTTCTAAAGCGCCAAATGGCAAAGTGTGGGAAATAAGTTTTAAAGTTCATTTTTCGAAACAAATTAATAACTTTTTTACTATTGATTGAAAGTTATTGGTGTCTTTGGGGGATAATTATGTAGACAAAAAAAATATTTTGTTTAAATTACAACAATTTCGTTCGTTTTCATTCGTTTCTTGTATTTTACTTATTTACGGTGCATCCTACAGAATAGTGTTCTTCTACCGAATGGAAACTTATTAAAATTTTTCTACAACTTTCATTCTGTGCACATTTTCCAATTTCCCAATAGCTTTTGAGCTACACGTTCTAGAAAAATAGAAATAGACAAAAATACCGCTTGTAGCATACTATTTTACGAGGATACTTTTAAGTTCACGGAATGGGCGGGAAGGAGTTAAAATATTAAACCAAATTTGTTTTTATTTTAATATATTCACGTACAACACTTATAGATTCATCAGAATTGGGAAATTGGAAAATGTGCACAAAATAAAGTTGTAGAGTATTTTATAAGCTTCCATTCGATAGAAGAACTCTTTTCTCTAGGATGCAACGTTTTGAAGATAATAGTGAAAACCTAAATTGTGAACTTTAAACCCCTTCCATATAAAAAGCAACACAAAAGAATGGGTAAACATTGTAGTATTTGATCTATAAAACATATTTCAGATGGTCTTAATTAATACATTCAAAGTAATTGGGTTCCGAGAAACTCCCCAGGCACTCCACTATAATAGTTTCTTTCTTAACTAATTCTTGAAGACCGTAACACTTACTTGACGTTTGATTTCAGACAAAACAGTGACGATCGTCGAGCCGTGTCCCAGCAAAGCGTCAGTGCTGCTTCTAGGAGTCGCGTGTGCCTTGCTGGTGCTGCTGTACATCGCAACGATTTTCTGCTATTACATGCGCAAGTGGCTCTCACCGCCCAAACACATGTCGTAATTCCTTACTGTAACGTAGTCTTAAGAACGTTTGTCTTTCTATAGTAGGCGGCATAACGTTCAGATGCCTGTTGTATTAACGGACATGTGATACGAATGACTGACGAACATAACACAGTAAACATTGTATTCTCAGACAATATCCGTCCATTTAGTGTAAGTTCCGTGAAGAGTTTCGTGGTGTATAGGTTTGGGAAATGGATTTTGACGTCGATGTTCGGTATGATTGTTGTAACCACCGCGTGTTTTGCATTTAAATTTGGAATAATTTATTGCATTTAGAAGCATTTATTAATTTTAAGTAGGTAGGTAGGCATATGATTAGGTAACATCATTTAAAGAAAGAAATCCTTTAACCTCTTATTGCTGCAGTTTAAAGGGTGATTATTGCATTTTATTAGAATAATTTTATTGATATAAAATATTGCATTTAAACAATGTTTAAGTTAGATGACCATTTTTGTACAATTTTTGAGTACCTACTCATTTTATCAATACAAAATGTTTGGAATAATCCCTAAAAAATTGGCATTGCATGCAATATGATTAAATTTTAGGGGATTATTCTGAATTGCCTACATTGGTAGTATTAGATTTTAGGGGAAATTAATTATAGTAAGAATAATAATAGTCACATAACTATTTGCATTTTTGTAACAATTTGTAGTAGGTAAACATATTACATTTCAAACTAGCTTCAAGTGAATTCATGATAATGCAAACTTAACTTAAGCAATTTGTAAATATGCTGTTACCTTATTGACTTTGTGCTAAAATGCTCAGTATGATCTATGAACTTTCAGTTGGGTTCTGCAGAAATGTATGCAGAGCTAAATCATTTAAACACTGATGTCAAGTGTCATTTATGTTTCTCTTAACCCAACTTGAGATTTCTACTTTATTTATTTAAATTAATTTTGATCTATTTATTATACTTTTCATTTTAATTATGAAATGAAATAAACTTGTACAAATTTATAACATCTTTTTATTTGGTAACCATTTCAAAATAGAATTTTGTATATAAATAACACTAGGAACTAGGACTCACTTCAATAATTCACCTATTAGATCTATTTATGAATGCACTTGTTCAGTTGGGTTTTCACTGGGATCTAATAGTTTATTGTAGATCCCATTTAAGATTTCTTCTTGTGAATTCATATCCATATCCTCAGTTTGACATGCAAAGACACTTTGGAAACATTTGAGGAATAAAGGTATAACCCTGTCTATTGTCCAGTTCAATCCGGTTTCCTTTGAGAGTGAAGTGACCCCCATGTCATTGATGCCACAGGGGTCAATATTGTCAAACCAAGAGAGGTCATTGTTGCAGTTGATTGAGATACCATGAGTTGTGACATACCGTGTTGCATGAATGCCTATTGCTGCTATCTTACTTTCATCTACCCACACTCCAGTGTATTCTGATCGAGTGCCCTTCACTCCTGTAAAAAAATTAAATAGGAATAATGGCAAACTCTAAAGTTAAAGTGAGTAAACAAATCAGCTTCCAGGCAGTAAAGAATTTTTAATATTAACAATAAATTTGCAGTCTAAAACCAGTAATGTAATGGCCAATTTAGTTCACTAAATGGTAAATGTATTATTTAGGAGGCCTTTGTCTAAGAGGACATGTTGGCAGAAATGTCCACAGATGAACAAAGGAATGTAATTCTGAAATAGGGAAAGGTGTACTTAGTTGTTAAAAATGTTTTCACTGCCACACTGAGGTAGTTAAAACAATAATGCATGTGTTGGGAGAAACAAATACAGAAAGTGTAGACTATCATGCTCAGATCAGGCAAGTCAGCTAGCTTTTTATGTACTATAATAAAATAATCTGATTGCCATAATACACAAAAATACATTCTTACCTAGTTCCTCACAAAGGTTGATGACCGTTTGCTCCAGACTATTGACATACCATTTAACACTGGTCTTGAAATGCTTCAAATTAATGATAGGGTAAGCTACTAGTTGGCCAGGTCCATGAAATGTGATAAGACCACCCCTATTAGTCTTCTTGAATTCAGCTCCTAGGCTTTGCAGTCTTGTTATTTCTTCTTCACAAGTTTTATCTCTGATACCTATAAAAAGGAATAGGCTACAATAAATATACACAATACAATAGCAGCATTATAGCTAAGTTTTTTTTAGTTAAGATCAAGATTTCTGTTGTTTATATTAAGTAGGGAAAGTACCTCAATCAGAAAACATTTTTGTAATTTCAAAAAATAATTTTAAAATTTAAGAATGAAACAGTTAAATTTCATGTTAATTTAATATTTTGTTTTCTTAAGGCGTAAGATATGAATGTTTGTGTATACTTCAAATGCGTTTGTGTGAAAATTAGGTTTTAGTATGAAAGTAAGTCAACAGCTATTCCTTACTTAGACCTTTACTAGTCTTACCATAAATAAGCTTATTATTATCAGGGACTTACAAAGTAAGAGATTTAGGTTATGTATGTTTACTTTGTTAGCCATATGATAACTAACCAACTGTAAACACTGGTTTGTGTTCGACAAGGAGCAGCGTGTCGTGATTTTCATCGATCCCTTTCATCATAGCCTGTAGGTGTTTGCGAGCGACCGCCAGCTGGATCTTTAGCGCGGTGTCATAGCTAACAGTACCTAATTTCCAAACTTTCACCATTTTTTAACTATTTTTTTTTGTATTTACTTGATTTATTTAAAAATGAGCGCAGATTTTTTTATTTAAAGATTTATTTTTCAGATGTTTTTGTATTTTCTTGATTTAATTAAAAATGAGCGCAAAAACAAAACAATGAAATGACAGTCAAATGTCAAATGATGCATTGACATTAGTGACAGGCTGTTTGACGTATATTTGTCATCTTTAATATCCCCTCATCTGTTTACGATTTTTATTATGAGATGCTATTATTATTTTTACATTATGAGATTTTATTTTATAGAACATTAACAGGTTCAATATAAAATTTAAATTAATTATTAAACTATTTCACACTATGCCGTGCTGCCATCTATCTACAAGCTGACAAGCCTCAATAATGTCAGAAGTTAATCATAAAATTTGATCACTAGATGGCGCTGTGCTAACCTTACAGCAATGGTTCTGCTACTGCATGGTAGATAGCGCAATGCAAAAATAATTCTCGCTCTACCTATGTTTGTGTAATACATGCAATGAGGATGCGTATACCTACAACATCTTTCAGTTGGTTCAGTTTTCGGTGTTCCCTGCCCGTAGGGCGGTGTTTGGCACGTTACGTAAAACCAGCTGGTAATATAAACATTGTATGAAAGCAATAGTATAGTCCATCAGTTATGACAGATAGTTAGGTTTATTCTTACAGAATGTTTGATAGTTCAGTGTGATTTTGTGACTGTCTAACTGCGTTTTTGTAGCATAGGTGTATAAGTTTAGTGCAATTTAACTCTTATGATACTGGTGTCACAGTTGTATGTCGTGTTTGGACAAGGTGTTAGTGAGATCAGAGATGTGGTGCTCTCTCAAGCGATGACAACAGGGGTAAAATTTTTAGACTTAAATCCCTAACACCTTTACTTTGAGTTAGACTTTTATACCCACATATTGCACGTAGTATTTAAAACAATAAGTGGGTACCTATTAGGTACATGAGAGCGTAGTATGAGTAGGTATGTGTGTTGATAGCCTTTTTACTGTTACGGTTACCGACTAAGTACTTATTAATTCGAAAATTTCATTTCACAAGATGTTTATCAGTACATTTTTGTCATTAAAACGAGACAGGTTCTTTATAACAATAGGCTTTTTACGTTGAGATTAAGGTTACTTATATATATCATTATCGTTTAGACGCATTGCTGAACATATGCTTCCCTTCCTAAATGTGAAAAGTTTTCACAATTAGTTAAAACGAAAAATATTATTAAATGAAAGAATGTTTCACGAAAAGCGGCAAAGTCTAGCATGTCCGAAGAAATCCGAACTGACGCTAACGGTACCTATCCCTCTCCCTTATCTCGTAGGACCTAGATTCTAGGTCATATAATAGGTAACTCAATTCAAATAATACGTGTTTCCTTCAGAGACCAGTCTTTCAAACTTATTTTAACATTTCGTTCTTTCTCGACTCATACTTAGATTTTATGACTTAACACTTATTTCTTTTGTGTTTTGTAATTGATAGAAAAACCCTCAAAACAAAAAAAGATAGGTACGTACCTACAAAATAAATATTTTGGATTTAGTTTTATGTTGTATATGGGTAGGTAGGCATTCCTAAGTACCTTCACGAAGTTAAAAACAGACTAATGTTTAAAAACCTGCACTTACTACTACAATTACGATTCACTGTGTTGCTCTAAGCTTTAAACATTTCCAAATTAAAAAAAGAACGAGATTGTCTCAAGATTGTCTCAGGCGATAGATTATGCTGAAAACGTCGAGTTTACGAACGACCATGCGCCAGAATTTGAATAGGTAAGTTGAAAACATGGGCCTATTAGATACTCAATGACCGGTTTTCTGAAACCGTGTTTAAAATTAAAACTTCGGAAGCGACTCGTATTGAACAGTGGTGAATATGCTCTTTAGTGTTTAGAATCTTTGGAGCATGGAAATCAAATTTAAAACGATTCTCGTTGTTTATAATTTTTTTTTTATTGCTTATCGTCAAGACCACCAGACAGACAAACGGTTTTCCATCAGTCTGTTCGCCGTAACATAGCTAAGGTACATCGTACTAAAAAAGTTAAAAACTATGAAAATGAAATTTTCGTACACTAACACTAATCGTACCTACTGTTAAGTGGGTACAGCATTTGGACTGATGTGTGATCTACTGATAAAGGTAATCTCTCCGCCACTACAGTTACACTGATTATTGTGAGTTTGATAAATTAATATGAAATGCGTTTATGTGGTAATCGTGTGTATGTTCAAGATTGGATTTTCACATTGAGTTGGTAGTTATCTAGGTAGGTACACAAAGTTAGTAGGTAGCAGTAACAAAGTTTACTTAACGAAGTACCTACTTCTTCTAACATCGCTATGTACAGCCGGCTAAAAATGTGATCTACCACCCTACGGCTAAGCTTCATTTGAGTTAGAACTTTACGAAACAACAAGATCGATTTCTCTTACACTCTGTTAAAAGTCAGCTATAATTATATGTCATGGAAACTTTTTTCAAATTGGTAGACCACATTTTTGGCTATATTTTAGCAAGCAATATCCAATTGATCTTAAATAGCCGCAATTTTCCTAATAATTGGCTTTGAACGGCACTTATTTTAACATTGTGAGTCATTGAAGCTGAAAATTTAACGGACCGGCCAGTGTTTTCACGCGTAACGAATCTGTAGGAATTGTGTTTGATAAAAGTAATTGGTTTTTATAAAAATAAACAATTTATGTAGGTACGTAGGTACCAAATGTGACATTGCTGGGGTCTACGAAGGCGTAGGCAATTACGTTAAACGTTAATTGATTATGTTCATTTCGAGAACTCCTTATTTTCACATACATATTTTACATATTTTTCTATTGAACAGTAAACCGATAGGTAAGGAGTGTGACTTACGGTGGCGAAACTTGGGTGAGACTTATGTCCACCACTAAACGTCTTTCAGCCGATATAATGATGATGACAATTAACCAATTTAATTACTAAAATACATATACTACCTGTACCTAGCTTACAAAATCTTATCTCCGCTAGAAGGAGATACTCGCAGCTAGCTACGTACCTACATAAAGCATACGAATGCAAGAAATTCATAATAGCTAAATACCTTCCATTGAAATATTAGTGTCAAAAAATGTAGGTACTTACAAATGCACAAATAAAACATTTCCATTTTGTACCACCCAATAGTCTTTATGCCTTATTTTCCTAAATAGCGCAAGCAAATCATCTTCAAAATCATTAAAGTTTTCTTTTTATAACTTAGTTTATTCGGGGTCATTGTCCTGCTACCGAACGTTCGTTCAAAAACACCAGCAGTAAGGTAAACAAGTGTTGTCTATAGTTTAATTGGTGAACAGGAAGGCGTAACTTCCCGTCCTGCTGCTATTTATAACTCAATAGAACGGGACAGGGTTTGTAGGGATGCGCGTGCGCATAAAAAATAGGAGGTCGATTATTGATTTACACGCTGTAGTGCACGTGTATGTAATTTGTAGTAGTGTGTTGATACTACGGCAAATGGATGATGAATAACAACACGTTTAATAATTATAAGTTCAGAAATACTGATGTAGATACCTACTTAAGCGCTAAATGAGTAAGGTGAAACTCATTTAATCAATTATAATTATTATATTACATTAATGACATTTATGATTCCGTATCACAGTTGGGACAAACAACAACGCGACAAATGTTAGTGCGACTGATTATTTTCGCGACAAACGATAGGGCAATAGAATTTTTTGATTGACAAATGATAGTGCGACACAATTTTCGTTCGTTCTATAATTTCATTGTTGTTTGTCGCAACTGGCATTGCTGGAGCAATGCTAGGGACCGGGAATCTGATTCGTCCATGAGCGACAGTTACCACTCACCATCATGTCTGCCACTTTCAGCAGTAAAAAAATTAAACTTGTACGAACAGAGATACACAATTAACAGTTAGGTACACTGTACCAAAACTGTGTCCTAATTATAATTCTAAATCTACTTTCACTCAAACACTGACTACTACAACGCAATAGTCCTTTAGTAACCTCAGTTTACTGTACTTATTATTGTACTCTGTACTCCACACAGAACTAAGTATATTATTTAGGTAGCAATTCGGTTCACGTTCTATTTGAATTCCACTAGCACCAACGAGTTTCACCTGACATTGTGGAAGCTTGCAAACATGCCAAGTGCGAGACTTGTCTACAAACGTCACGAGTGCACGACTACTTTCATTGCTGATTGTAACATTCTGACAATTGATTTGTACCAAATTGTGTAGGCTATAAACTTATTTACAGAATATTCGATGTATTACTTATGTTTTTACGCCTACAAATACTTAGAATAGAATAATATGCTTTACTTTACTTCCGTTTCACTTTTAACTTCGTATGCGACGTGACGTGACATTGACCTTCCTTTTTATCTGTTCTATATAGGTTCTTCTAGGTGTAGCTCTTTTTTGTCTTTGATACTTCCCTTTGCACTACTAAGTATAACCATTATGTAGTATATTGTATAGTGGTATAATATTATACTTTACCGTCGAAATGTTCATATCAATAAAATATATGTTTAAATATGTTGTTAGGTCTCTACTCTATACCTAAACTCATGTAATAGAGGACAAGCTAATTCCAGACTCTTGACTGATACCTACTAAAAATTTCCTGAAAGGGAAACTTGACATAATTTTACTTGACCCGGGAATCGAACCCAAAAGCTCTGTATTTTATTCCGTACGCACACAGTAGGTACTACCACAGTCTAATTATTACAAGAGAGAGTCTATTTGATCATCATTAATATCATTAAAAAACTTCGGTGCGATATTCTATTTACTTATAGATAGATACTTATGTACTACACAAACGTTTAAGAATTACAATTACCCTTTTCTGAAATACAATAGGTTTATGTGACACTGTACTAAAGTTTACAAATGCTAGTATTTCGAGGGCGGGCGGGGTTGCCATAGCGACGGCGCAGTAAGCTTGCAGCGCCGTGACGCGAATCTCAACCAGTAGGATCGATGCCGAGCTACTTTTTTCACATCACCATTGGATGCCGGCACACGTTGTCTTCATGTATTTGTTTAAGGAAAAGTGTCAGTTACAGCAGCTAGATTGAGATCAGGCAGGTTATATCATCATTTATTTTTAAGAGTAACTAACGTATTGGTCTGACCTTCTAAGAAAGTCGTTCGTTACAAATGTAATATATAATTGCTGTGATACTCAATAAAAGTAGGAATTCATTTAAACTATAGGTACGACATTCTGTTTCAACGCGACTTCTTTTCCTTAGACTATAACATGCATCATCTTCTTCTTAGCCTATTGATTGCAATTAGACTTTATCAACTAGACTATAGAATATATAAATATTGCGTTATCTGTAGCGTGGAACAATTCAACTCAACAACTTGCATTATACATAATATACAAAGTAGTTTTCGGCGGCGCGGTTTCACCCGCGTCTTTCCTATGTGTTTCTATCTAGCGGGCCCCCCTTAGCTAGAGCGCTGAAAGTGATGAGAGCGGTTAGCTTGTTCAATGTACCTACCAAATATAATGAAAGGGTCCAATGTACCTCCGTTGTATCCACAGAAATGACCTCTGAAATCGATTTCCATCCAGCGGGGCCCTCCGTCGTTATCAAGCCGAGATACCTAAAAATGGTGTCAGACGAAACTTGGCCCAATGGACCTTCCTAGTCATGTATTTGTTCTTAAACATTTTTGATGGTATACCAGAAATTAAGTTTCAAAGTTTTGTCTAGCCAGCCCGGCCCTTTGTTATTTCAATTAACACGTGCGGCAAATGCAGACCATTCTTATGCCTTCCCAATGTACCTCACAGTTATTCACTATTTACCAAATTTTTCACGGTTTTTCTACCTAAACAAAAAAAAAGAGACTTTTCATACAAAATAGTCTGTTTGTAGAACACGGGGCATGATTTAAATTCAACTGTTAAAGTAAATAATGATAAACGAAAAATCGTAGCGCATTGCTTAATATATGTGAGACAATAGTTGATGTAATATATAATTATTAATAACATTGCAATAATTACAATTACAAGTTGTAAGTACATTGATTATTATAATATAATTTGTTGTTTTTTTTATTTTTTATTGTGATCTTATTTTCTTTCTATCTGATAATACACAACATGTTCTAAAATAATAAATAAGTTATGTTCCTAACAGTTTTTCTGTTTACATACCATTACTACCGATATACAAAATAATAATTAATTTTGAATTTGCTGACCATACTTTTGTGGTTGCCCCGTGTTCTACAAACAGACTATTTTGTATGAAAAGTCTCTTTTTTTTGTTTAGGTAGAAAAACCGTGAAAAATTTGGTAAATAGTGAATAACTGTGAGGTACATTGGGAAGGCATAAGAATGGTCTGCATTTGCCGCACGTGTTAATTCAAATAACAAAGGGCCCTGCTGGCTAGACAAAACTTTGAAACTTAATTTCTGGTATACCATCAAAAATGTTTAAGAACAAATACATGACTAGGAAGGTCCATTGGGCCAAGTTTCGTCTGACACCATTTTTAGGTATCTCAGCCTGATAACGACGGAGGGCCCCGCTGGATGGAAATCGACTTCAGAGGTCATTTCTGTGGATACAACAGAGGTACATTGAACCACTTCATTATATTTGGTAGGTACATTGAACCACTTCATTATATTTGGTAGGTACATTGAACAAGCTAACCGCTCTCATCACTTTCATCGCTCTAGCTAAGGGGGCCCCGCTAGATATAAACACATGTCTTTCCTTACTGCTCTGCTTCCGTCACCATTAGCGTGATATTACATAGCCTATAACCTTCCTCGAGAACTGGGCTATCATACGCAAAAAGAATTTTTAAAATATACTTCCAGAGATTAGCGTGTTCAAACAAAAAAACAAACTTCCACTATAAATAATAGTACGGATAGAGCAAGTAAGTATAGATTGTAAGGAAAAATAATCTTTCAAGACTTATCGAAATAGAAGATAACTAAATAAAATAGGATGTCTGTGAAAGTCTAATCCAAATCGGAAAATTGGTAAACTTAGAACTGTACAATGCCTATCCTTACCTTTCGACTTATCTAAATACCGTCTTCAATATACAATGAGCTCAGCGTTTTAAATGTTTCTTTCGTTCCTTCTTTTTATTCTTTTATTGTATCTGAGTTAGCTACGTAACTGGATTGAAAGAGTATCGGAAATGCTTACTTGTACTTACTTATCTAGGTGCTTACTGTCAGTATCTAGTATCCATATCCATCTACCTACTTAGAGTTATACAAGAACGAGAAGCTGTATTTTAAGAATTTTTATAATTACTACAATTAAATAAGTGTAAAAATTCCAATAAGGCCGCATACCTACTATTGTATAACAAATTAAATTTCGTAAAACACAATCTATCTTGCTGTTTTTAGTAAAAATTACAAGCCAGATAGTAGCTACCTGTTAGTACTGCTCTAAATTATAACTCAGTTAATTTCAGACATTTTGCCAAAGTTGTAACTAAATAAGTGGGAATTTGTTAAAGGGTTCCATTGCACTTGGCGATAAAACCTGCTTGCACTTTAAATAATCAATGTTAATATGTGTCCGGAGAGCTGTAGCTGTTCGGCATGAGTATAGTCTGTGGTGTCCATTAGTACGAAAGTACGTGCGACTAAATCGCTGTATTTAAACGTTCTCATTAAAAGACATTTCGTGCAAATGGGTCGCCTAAAATATTTTTAAAGACAACTCCCCGGCTTACGGTCATACGCTTGAAACATGAAAGTATTTTGTGTCTGTGTACACTTCTGGTGTTCGTCGAAACAAATATATGTGGATTACATAAATATTTACGGCGGTACGGTAGCAGTGAAGAGTCCGCCTTATTCGTAGACTGCCTGAATAGATATGAAACGTTCTCTAGTGCAGGAGTTATCTTTTTTTAAACTGGCTGATAAGTTATAAAAGAACGACAGTATAATATCAATAACAACCTTGTAGTGCATAAATAAAATGCGCTCCAAGTATAGTTTGCATTAAAACATTACCAACTAAGTTAATCACTACAACCGAGTACCTACTTTATTTATTTATTTTATTTTACAGAAGGCTTACGGACTAATATAACATTATAAAAAAAAACACATAAATATTAAAAATCGCCAATCAGAAGCCTCCACATGTAGGTATACATATATCGATTTTGCATGCATGATATAATCTATTACCTATTTATAAAACATAAAAGAAAACAAAAACAAAGCTATACATTTTGACTGGCTTGTTGGTCTAGTGGTCAGTGACCCTAACTGCTAAGCCGGAGGTCGTGGGTTCGATTCCCACCCAGGACAAACCTTTGTGTGATGAGCATGATTGTTTGTTCTGTGTCTGGGTGTAATTTATCTATAATATGTATGTATTTACAAAAAAAAAAATGTATATAAGTAGTATATCAGTTGTTTAGTACCCATAACACAAGCAAATGTAATTGCTTAATTTGGGGCTAGATGGCGCTGTGTGAATGTGGTAGAATATTATTATTATTATTATACATTTTAATTTCTTCATCTAGGTACTCGTACCTATCAATTACATCGGTAGTGTTTACCTCCGGTACCTATCTACATGATAAGACATATTAATATGATAAGACATACCAGTGCTATTACACCGACTGTTAAAATAACTCACTTGTGTTCTCTCATTACTACGAAAGAAAAATGGTATCACGTCTTTCCCCGAAGAGACAGGTTGATAATGTTCTTTCAAAAAAAACGTAGGTATTTCAAAGATTCCTAAAATAATAGACAGCTAAGTATCCATTTTTAAAAGCTTAAATATTCAAAATCAAATCAAATGGTTTGAGTGATTTGATTTCAGTGTTTTAAGTTATCTACTTTATTATTTTTTTAACAATCTTCATTGTTGAAATCTTCCAGGAGTAACTAGGTAGGTCGTGTGACAACAATGCTAGATCGCAGGGAAACTTGTGCGACTTATTACGTTATGCCTGTGACAAAGTAAACATGTTTTTCTCTCGGAGGATAAGGCTTCGTTACGTGAACGGGGTGAACGTGAGTCCTTAACTCAGCCATAATCATGCGTACATCCAACTTGAATGATGCGGCGTTTTTATTACTTACTCCTTACCCTTGTTAAGTTAATTTCGGCTTGAAGAGTACACACGCTTCTGTATACCACGTCATACTTTCGCGTTGCTTACGAACTAGTCGTTGGCACTTTATACAAACTGTATTCTGCAAACTTTATGCTGTGATAGCGCACATTGTTTTATTTTGAGTAGGGACATAATTTACTAAATCCGTAACAAACCGGGCGGTCGATATTTCCAAATTTTATTACTCTGTGGCGCATTGGGAGTGCAAGTGACCGCTGTGCACGAGTTTGTGGGTTCGATTAGACAAAACTTTATGTGATCCACGAGTATTTGTTTGTAGCCTGAATGTAGGTACTTATTATGTTTGTAAAGTCACAAGACTTGCTTCTTAGGACGAAAAAACATTGTAGCATTAATTACAAATGTTACATTACATAAACATTCCTTCGATCTCCTTCCAATTTCTTTTCTTCCATTCCTTCTTCCCTCAGGATCGGCAACGGATGGGTTGTTTTTTTCAGTTCAATGCTCTAATTTTTTTACTGATGTAGAGAAATAAGCCATGTATGTTCCTGCTTGCTCAAGATGGATTATCAAACAGAGAAAGCCGGTTTTTTTACTAAGATTTCCTACATTATTTCTAAGTAATGGCCCTACTAAACTTGTTCACCTACAAACTTTTATCCTAATGTAGCCATACCCTTACACGCTCTGTGTCTCGTGGGTTAAGATGTAACTAATTAAGTCATAAAAAGCGGCGTTTCCTCAACTGAAGTGTTATTTTGTGACGTTGGCGTGGGCGGAACGTCCGGGCCGTTGAGTTATCGCCCCTAACTCTGCTTTTAATTATTCATGAGCCCCTAACTCGGACAAGTTGGCGAAGCTGGTGAAGTTGGCCCAACTTCACGCCAACATCTGGCGTGCTTCTATTAAATAATTTGCACTTACTTTTTCAAGACTTTGCGTTTGTGGTTTTGCATATTAATTAGCTAATCAGTATCTGGGTGATATTTCTGTAAAGTGATGAAAAAGGGTTATGAGAAGATTTGGCTTCGTCACTTAACTTAATATTAGTTTAATTTGTGGTTTAATTTGAACATAATTAAGTAAGAAAGACTAGTAAGAGTATAGTAAGTATTATATAAGAGATTTATTTTAGAAAGTATATCCATTCTGTAGAAGACCGTCATAAGAGCAACGTTTCTAGGCCAAGTTAGCTTCGTGTTTATAATGATTAGAACTTTTAGAGGATAAAGAGTATGCTTCTGAACCGATTGTTTTCAAAATGGATATCTGAGTGTCCCAGCGATGACCAAACACGAATCTTAAGTCAAATTAAATTTTAAAGCAGGTGCCATTTTAAACTTGCTGTTTTTGAACCGATTGCTTTCAAAATCGATATCTGAGTATCCTAGCGATGACCAACGTGATACCCTAATATACTGTATTCGAATATCCTTATACGAACTTTGTGGCTCGTATTATAATACACGTATCTATTACGATATATTCATTACCTTTAGATTTTCTTAACAATTTTTCCAAAACATTTATTAATAGTTGCGAGGTCGATTCGATATTAGGTTCAACGTTGATAAACTGTGGCCCTGCCTGATACGTGTTTGAAGACGCGGAGGACGCACGTGTAAACCATTTATCAGGCTTTGCCTTAGGGGAGAGTTAAGATTTTTGTCGCACAAAATATTGATTGAAGGTTCTGTTTTAGGAAAGACTTATTAAATCTAAGAACGTTTTCTTTTTGAAATGATAATAATATTAAAAACTATGTGTTTGTTACCTTGTGGTCTAGCGATAAGTTGGTTTCATTACCGTAGCTTAGTTTCCGTTAATTGTATCTTTGTCCAGTAAGAATCAATTCTGTCCGTATAAGAACACGCTATTAAAAAGGTTATCAATTAAATTGTATTTAATTACTTTGAGAATTTGTAATTAATCACTGTCTTTAAAATTACTTTTATTTAATTGCAATGCTGGAAAGGGTTATAACGAACGAGGTACTGATGTTCTGATGTTCTGAAATAGAATGTGGGTCACGTAAATCTGGTCTATCTAGCCCTCAATTCGTTGACTCCAACTAGCCTCTAGCCTCAATTCCGTTATAGATAGGAATAGGCTATAATATTATTAACGTACAATAGCAAACTTAGTGATATGTTGTAGATTTTTTTTAATAAATTACGAACATATATGGGTGAGTTTTAATGGTAACCGGTAAATGTTGTTAACCGACTTCAAACAGGAGGTGGTTCTCAATTCGGGTCGTGTGTTTTTTTTTTGTACGTGTTACGCGATTTCTCAGCCAATTAAGAATGGATTTTAATGATTATTATTTTGCAAGGTAGGTCATGTTTCAGAAGTGCTCTGCATTCAGCGCTTTTGCAAATATTTAACAAAAACAAACAATACAGGACACTACATGACTTTTATGACGAATCTATGAAGTCCAGCATAAAGTTGAATGATATTGTTTCGTTTCAGATGTCGGCGCAAGAGTGCGCGCGCCGGTGAGATGAGCACAGCGGCCTCGAGCCGCCACTACTCGTATGATGAGACTATACAGGTAGGTGAGGTAGGTGTTGCTTACTAACTCTAAATAACGTCGCGGCAATGATTATATTTAAGTATCTAAGTAAAAAAATTACCCTTAACACATTGCACTACATTAAATACCTAGAAAGGTACCTAACTACCTACAGAGATAAACTCTCTAATGGTGCTGCAGTAAAGCTGTATCAACTTTCAACCCAATAATGAAAATAGTATAATTCGGACTTCTAAATTCATGGCTGTTAACATGTCGCGTTTGCAGCACTTTCACCGACTCTACATAGTTTCAGCGTAGACTAACGTTGGCAATGGACTTTCGCTGCGTTCGAAACACGAACGCACAGGCCAATTTGACATTACACTACACACATAACACATAAAGCTTATTTTGAGTTACGTAACACCGAGAGTTAAAACTGCAGGCCATTTGTTGTATGGCCGTAAACGAGAATTACACTCTAAACAGCAAATTTGATACTTATGTCTATATTTATAGTGTCGAGTTTGTAATGTATAGACGAGAGAAGAAGTTTTTCAGGACGGGTCATAACGACACATTAAGCAACACGGGCGCACTTACCTTTATTAATGCGGTACAAGCCTCCGCGCTTATCCTAGCTGGCGTTGCTTAAAATGCTCAATACATTACGTGCGGGTCAATGGGCGTACCACCAACACTTAACTACCTATTATGAGACCGCGTGTTTGTGACAATTGTGTGTGACTATAACACGAGAAAAGTCACTTGAGCTGACAACGATGTCACTGATTTTGCTTCAATATTATGGTCATTTTGAACAGCGTTTGGAAGTGATAACTACTTCTTTGTAAAAGGACTGCCCTTTTATTGACATTATATAAGAACTGTCATAAGATACAATTAACTTGCGGCATGTTAAATGTGTTTAAGATGTGTTTATTTTGTAAAGTGAAAAATATTTAATTAAACTGTACTTATAGGTATCTATCCCTACCTACTTTGGATGTGATACTGAACTCACTAAATAAGATTTTAATCACAAGAAAGAAAATATTAAGTATTACTTTTACTTTAATTCGACCACAATAGATGATAATATTAATATCTATATTAAAAAAAAAATGCTTCCAATAGTGTCCAAGATCCATTAGCTTCATAGATAGTGCTTAACAAGAGTCGTTTAGCATGTTAAATGCTCTTAATTCGCGGGCGTTATCTTACGGTGCGTGGAAACTCCGTCGCCGCACGATTCCCCAGGGCTACCTACCCGCGACCATTTATCAGCAGCACCCGACCCACATTGCCCGTCCCACATCTGCCGCCATTCCAGCTCCTCGCTTACAGACTGCTATTACGCCCCCTTTATTGTGAGAAAGTAGTTTTGTTCAGCAACCATATTGTCTTTATTGTTCCCTACTTTGTTTCCCATATAATATCCTAAAGATATTAGAAGCTAAGGTTTAAAAGATTTTCTATAATTCATTGAAATTCCTTTCTATGATTTCTTGAAAGTATAATATTTTCTCGAATTTGCCTCCTACGTAGTTGGTTGAATGTTCTTACAGTAAGTACAACACTTTAATACGGCATTTAAAAAAAAAAACAATGTCTTTTTGTAGTATATCTACATCCGCAATTCGTTCTAGTTAGTTTATTCTAGTTTTGTTTGGACCTTTTGTGCGGTGAATATCGCAAAATTGGGTGGCAATATACCGGCCACCAATTTCCCTCCCGTCAATTGTTTTATTAAGGGCCGAAGCAATATATTGTGATTTCGCTATCGGTATCGGAGATTGGTTTAGTGAATTTGATTAACGAACTGTTTCCGTTGCGGCAAGGGTTGGACCTAATGCGTGGACTACGCCGCATTAGGAGGCGCGGGCCAGAAAATCGAATTTTCCGGTTTTATGGGCCGCACACTCGTACCTTTGTCGAGGTTTTCAGAGCGTATCGTATAAACAAACTTTGACACGTTCCTCCCGTTTCATGTCTCACGGTTAGCGGCGTTGGTTTTCTATTTATACTTAAAAAGTAACTATGCAAGTACAAGTTGCACCGAGAGGATTCCTAGGCATTGCCTCGAAGATTTTTCAGTAATCGTGGTTGTAAGTCATCAGAATAGGTTTGATATACGTTCGAGTGAACATAGTTAGCTGCCAAAATTATAGTAGATTATAATATGTAGTTGTTATGTAGTTATAGGTACCCGATAAGAACCATAAGTAATTTTATATAGCTTTATAGGACTGTTGTCCTATTTGTATCAGTCAGATATCTCTACGCGTTCCTTCCTGAGAAGAGTTGTTTTGATAGACAGGCATCTTACATATAACGGGTAGAGACTAACAACTAAGTGATTGTATTTTTGGGTACTAAACCCTTAAACAACTCTAACTTGTAGGTATTTAAAGTGTCTAAGAGTTATGGTGAGCAATGGACTGGTAGTAACAACCAGGCAAATGAGCCCCTGGCATAAATAAAAATTAACATATAGGTACCTATCAGCTACACAGTAGATATTATGAGTCTATCTTAAATTTCCTCAATAATTCTATTAATGCACAAACAATTTTTCAAATCCGATTGGTAAGTATAATTACAGATTAGCGCGTTTAAACAAACTCTTTAGCTTAAAAATAATATAAGTATAGATTACATAAATGATAAGGGTTGATGTGCTCATATTAAGGAAAACTCTGTTAAACAGCCCCAACCTTAGATTAAAGTAACCTAAAAGATTAAGTACTGATAATTTTATCTAGTAATAGTCGTAATTAATTCCGTTTCGTTTACATTTGCCATCAGTTCTTTACGGTATCGGTTAGCAGGGTCGATGAGAGGCAGTTCAATTAATGCGTTTGCATAGATTCAGGGGCTGAATTTTAATCCGGGTTTAAATTTTCCAAAAGATAAACCGGCGCCGGATTACGATCCCGGGAGTATACTGTCCTATATTCTTTCATACTGTAGTTATCTATAGTTATGTGACGATAGGACAAAACGGGGGGATCTTTTGTGTTACCTATTCTAGGAATTTGTTTAATTTAAGGAATTTCTTGTAAAGCAAGCAAGGGAGTTACGTTTAAACCATTTCTCCTGTAGTGTTTTACAGAAATGGACTTAATTGTATAATATTATTACAGTAGATAATAGGCCATTTTGGATACTTACATCTGTAATTGAAAGATTTATGGTGCTTGCTACAAAAGTACCTACAAATAATTCGTACCAAAATATCTTGCAGCAGAAAACAATTTCGCCACAAATTTCGTAAGTAATGCGTATTACGCAATCTACGGGCTACGAGCCCGTACGCCTCGCAAGATTAGCCCCGTCAATAAATAAATACTTAGGTAAAGTGAAATTTTTTGAGCCAAATGTATACTAAAACCTTAACGGGGAAAATTTTGCGGGGCGTATGGGCTCGTAACCATCTACGCATCCATCAACTACTACGCAGTGCGTATAGCTGGATGAGGCCAAATTCAAGACTCGTCAAAGTGTAAGTAAAAAGTGTTATGTCTAAACATTGGACGTTGGACATTTTTCGCGAAATACCTCATAAACCATAGTTATGTTAACTGTACTACCTATATTTACGCCTAGTTCAAGCTCACATATTTATGTATATTATGCTCAATTAAAACAAGGCTACAAATCTTAAATAGTATACAAAAGCTTGTTGTAACATTTAAAGCTAAATCATAGAATACATCCACGTGTAAATTTCAATGAAAATTTATGTTCGAGTTAATTAAAAGGCTTTTGCCCGTCGAGCCTTTATCTAGATTCAAATTTTCCGAAAGATTAAACTGCGGACAGAAGGTTTACGAGTCCTGAGAGCTTTTCGAAGCCTTAGTAACAGATAGCGAGTGAATTAAAGGACTTTTGTGATATCGTTTGAGTTCTAGGCATGGGACATAAAGTAGATAAAGTACCTACTTGTATAGTTCTCTGTAAGCACTAAGTAGGTAGTTATATTTTGGAATGTAAGTAGATAGGTATAGGTACTTAGGTAAGCTTACTGTTACTCGGTAGGTAAGTTTTTATAATAATATCTCGTCGATTTTATTAAAGCAAAATTATTTTCAATAAAGGGAATTTCTTATTATTTTTTTGGTTTGCAATATTCATAGACCACCTTCTTGATCTTACACGTCGTAGACAGCCTACATAAACGTCAGATGGTCGCAGTAAAACGTCAGCTATTAATAAAACAACGCGCCCTCTAGTTGAGCTATAAGTAATTGATTGCTACGCGCTTTGGAATACCAAAGCGCGTAGCGTAGCGTAGCGTATACCAAAGGCAATAGCCGGTCACTATTTTTATTGCCGCTATCCGATACTAGATGGCAGAGTACTTTATTAAGGTAATCTGAATTTAAATTATACAGATTGAGAATATTTAGCTAAGTACCTATGTATTTTGATTAAAAAGAAAACATTAATGAATAATATTTTGATTAATTGTTCGGCGTCCGCTAAAATTGA
Source organism: Parascotia fuliginaria (assembly GCA_963082885.1). Taxonomy (NCBI): domain Eukaryota; kingdom Metazoa; phylum Arthropoda; class Insecta; order Lepidoptera; family Erebidae; genus Parascotia; species Parascotia fuliginaria. The sequence continues at coordinate 8,761,439 of OY720173.1, read as the reverse complement.
CTAATAAGCATATATCACAAACTAGGTTCAATCTTAATTTATTTACGAACGAAATAGGCAGTAGGTACCCAATTAACCATGAACATTTACCTTTGCGGACACCAATTCAGACTGCAGAGCTACAAATGTCTACGTTCTTTATCTTAAACTACCTAAAGATAATCAGTACGAGAAATTATACAGATAGAGCAACATTCGTAATTGTACATTTAATATACACATTATACCTATTCGTACAAAAATTAAAATTGTTTGTACCATTTTTATAAATTAACGACAGTTTAGCTCACTAATTATCATACACTCTAATAGCCTGCTTACACGATAATTACCATTAATTCAGCAGCTGTCATTAAAATCAAGTTATCCCCTCCCATTCATGACATTGTTATATTCAGCTGATAAAACAGTGGACCATTAGTTGTTGTTCAATGACCATTTGTCGTAATTAACAGGCGATGGTTAATCTCGTTGGACCCGTTGGACGGGCAATGTGTCGCCCCAACCCCCTGTGGCCCGGGTTGTGCGTCGCGACGCCCTAAATCACGACTGCGAACTGTTGGCACTGTTGCCATACTGCTCTTAGTTTTTTAACTGTCCCAGTAGTATTTTATAAAGAAAAGTTGAATACCTAACGAATAGTTTATAAAAAAAACGTAAGTATACCTTTATTATAAAGTATCTCGCTTTAAGAAATAATGTCAATGCGATATTTTTATCGCACTAGGGAACGAGGCTTGTGTTACGCGAACAGTTACAGACATAGTGTCCGACGAACAGGTACAGACATAATGTCCGACGTAGTAGCGATATATGACCAACTTAACCCCTAGGCCAGGAGCGCAGTAGGTATGTATGATGCACGATGTACAAAACAAATATTCCTACTTATTACAAATATTAGAATGATCAATTATACCTATTTCGATGGTCTGTGATAGTGTGTATCTACTTACCATTACTTAGGTATTGATTGACCGTTAATTGTATGTTTGTATTGTCCCACGCAGAAGAGGCAAAATTATGATTATCAGAAACAGATTTTCCGAATCTTGATACAGTCATCAGTAGGACCATGGTGCTTGATTCCTATTAGAAATCTCAAATCAAATTCCTTTTCTTCACAGTATTGTAAGTATTGTTGATTGCCCCAGCTGATGCTCGCCACTTTCAATGTTGAAAGGCGTCGGAGGTGGTATCGATGACGTCACTGCGACCCCCGGGAGTTCCCGGATTCTTTCATCAAATCCTAACATTGCTTCGTGCGATTATTCACACGGTACGACACTGATTCTCAAACTTTTTGAGATTTAGAAAAAAGCAGACTATCTAGTAAATATTAAAGAATAGTTTGTTAGTATGTCGTACCTACCTACCTACTAACTACCTTACCTTACTAAGTACGTAAATAAATAAAACATTTCTTTATTTCTTTTCAAAAGTTTCAATATTTTTAAATTTTTTACATTTATTGGCGGTAATTTATTTGTGGGATATTAACACAAGCAAGTAGTAAACTAGAAAGCAAAAATAAATTTAGAACCTACAGCGGAGCGATAGTTAGTGAGCACTAATAAATAAGTACCTACTTATTAATTTAGTTAAATACCAACTTAAAAACATAAGTAGTGACTTATTTTGCGAATCGTCGAAGCTGTTTCTTGCTACTGATGTGTTACATCATCATAAACTTAACTAAGCCTTCGCCTGTGCCTTGCCATAGGTACCGTAAACACATTTTATGAATAGCTGATTCATCTCTATAAACGGCCTATAGATAGTAGTGATTATAGTAAACCTTGGTTTAATACGCATACATTATTCAATTTCCTAAAGACGTATATAGTGCTATATACTAGTAACACTGTGGGTGCCAAATGTATGATACTTTCCCATAGTATTTCTACAGTCTAGGGTCAGCATTCTGTCACTTATCAGTCGTTTAATATATTGAGCGTTAAGTGTAGTTCATATTTTTTTTTTTTAATAAAACGCCCGTATTAGTATAAAAGATTTGTAGAAAGTACTTCTTCATACTATCTATGCCTTACTTCTCTTAAAAAATTTACTACCTTAAAATACTTTTTAATCAAGAAAAGTGGGTGGTAAGTATGAAATAAAATTAAATCTATAAAACTAAAGTTTTAGAATCTATCCAATAGAAAGGAAATAAACGATCCCCTTCTTACAACGGTAATCCCAAAAGTAGATGCCAATGTGGTGAAATTTATCTACAGCGGGTTTCAAACTAATTATAATTTGTTGAATTCTGGCTTTTGTTACAGAGTTTATAGACCAGACAACTGTATAAATATTTTTAAAGTACTCTTTTATTACTTGGAATTACTTAGGTATATTAATGTTGTTTAGACTTGTATGTGACACTCAATTTTGAGTCGAGCTTACCTTTGTACATGTACCTAGATTTTATTTATTTTTAACCTATCTTAAATGTATTTTTGTTAAGTACAATAAAGCATAAGTAATAAATAAATGATACCTTGTTTGTAAAACAATGTAGTTGTTAAACATTAAAAACAGCAATCTCTAGAAGTGACATAGACAAGGCTTATAGATTCCCCTACCTCACGGTGACCACGAAATATAACTCGTAGAACTATTCGGAATGAACGTCAATTAAATGTAAAGTAATACATGTTATGGAAAGTTTTTTTCAACGTAATGTCAAAGTACAATAATGTGTTCAAATTTCTAACAGCCTGTATCACGATGCACCGGTGCATAGAACGAGGGTCTGCCATCAAACTCAAACCCAAGCAATTTATGAGCGCTGCATCGGCCTATGGGTGCCCAGCGTCTATTCTGCAATTTTATACTCGACATTTATCTTGTGAACTACCTGTTGGTTTTATTATTGTTAGTCTTTTAAAATGGTTATATTTTTATAGATGAGCATAAGCAATTCCATTGTATTTTAGATTTTATACTACCTCATGAACGGTAATTATAGTCGTTAATTTTTACAGAATGTCTCCTATGTGTTGCCGCTATCCTATAACAACAAATTAAAGTTAAACTTGTACAAAAAACTTTTAGCTGGTATGGAACACACTTGACCATTTCTTTATTTTTATTATATTGCGTAATTTTATATCAATTAGCTTTTTATTATTTACTTTATTTTCTTATCATATTTTGGGCCTTAAAATTATATTTCATGTCACAAAATATATTGCGTTTACAATGTTAGCTATATTTTTTTATCTACTGAACTGTAAAATATAAATAAAATAATCTAACTATGTATTTCATAAAAACATACTGCAATAACACATTTATTCGATTCATTTTATTGTAGAATAACCGCCAATAGTAATGTGTTGTGTCTCAAGACGGGGGGCCTTCCCTATCGAAAGTGCTTGCCGAACTTGCACTGCGATTGTGAGCATATCGTAAAACTGAACGCTTCTTATAACTGATAACGAGAGATTTTATGTGTATTGTCGGTATTGTCTGAATTCATTTCATTAGATTAAACAGATAGGTACAAGCGTGGTATCTTAGATATTGTTATTTTTCTACATACCTACCTTGATGAAAATACCTAAATCCTTGCGTTTTTTAATACTTCCATTACTAGTAGTAGCAGATAGGTAAATGATAAACGCCTTATAAGAATAAGGTAAAAAAGTATACTTAAGGTAAAAAGGCAAAAGCAGCGGACACTATCTGTCTTACTGCTAGCAAGTCACGTCTTAGAAGGAGGAGAATCACTAGAATAAACAAAATACTATCTAGGTATTGTTGCTGTGGATGCGGTCCGGTATTCTGTAAGATTAAGGTAGGTATAACTCTCCCGGTCTCTATACTTTGATGTTAGTAAGAAATTAAGTGTTAGTAACGGATTAAGAAAGATGTCACTGTGACCTAATTGTGACTCGTGTTATCTACAAGGAATTAAATTTAAACACTGTGTCAGTGTGTTCTATTATTATGGACTTTTATTTTTAGTTATAACTATTTGCTTTGCGCGTTTGCGGATTTTAACGTTGCTTGTATTTAAGTAAGCATTTTGGTATTTTTTTAGTAGATACTTGAAATAATAACGTTCGCGGTCTCATGACGCCACACACTAAAACTATTACAATAGATATTAAATTTAAACATGTTCACTTGTTTTTAAAGTAGTTCAATGCAATTAAAATACAGGCGTTTCAAGAAACAAACCCATTAAAATGTGCATTCAAAGTGCAAGTCATTGGGGGTTCGTTCTGCCTTGTTTAGGGTGCACTTCTCTTGTAATTTATACAAGCGCCGATGCTCAAAAATCTTTGGTAAAAATGGATGAGCAAGGCGACCACTTCAATTAGGGGACGGCAATTTTTTTTAAAAATGGATAATTAAGGAAGTATATTTAGGTATTTTTTTATCTTAAGGTTATATTTTATTAAAGTGATTGATTAATATAAGGTATTAAATTTCGTTCGCATAGTGAAACTCGCGAATTCTAAACCTTTGAAGTAAAATAAAACTGAAAAAACCAACTCATTACTGTGTTAATGTAAATTAAAAATTATATTAAATAAAATTGTTTGTAATTAATATTTAATTGCTATTGGCAAAAATATTTTTATATGACTAACCATCAGTTTCTGAAAAGCTGATTAACGAAAAATTAACTAATCACCTGTTAAATCTCATGTAATGTCATGTTATTCATGCTTTTAGGTACTTTATATGAGATTTAACAGGTGATTAGTTAATTGTTCGTTGATCAGCATTTTAGGAACGGAGTGTAAGTAATAAACCATCTTTTGCGGACAACTTTATGTCGAAAACGAATTACACCCAGATTTATTAATTACTTTTATGTGAGAATTAAATGCACGACCTCTAAACAGCAATAAGATGTATACCGCAGAGGCAATCACGAGATAATTGAGAAAGACTATCAAAGTAGTTAGCGAACGTGTCTTCTTTGCAAACAGTAAAAATTGCCATAACTCATGTACAGTAAATTTACATCCGGCCAGATCATAGCAACATTCTGTTACATAAGCGGAGCAGATTTTGTAATCTCTATATATATATTTATTAGATTTAAAGAAACAAAATTAATGTGGGAGTGGTTTAATAACTGATTTTCGAAAAAATGCCGTTAATTAATAAATTCCATTCATTGCGTACAAATATGTTTCTTCTCTATGGTGGCAGTAAGTTTTTCTTTACTTAATTTCAATTTAGGGTACGTATTATGTAACTATTAACAGATATAAATGTTATGTCCGTAGCCTATATACCTCCCTGAAGGTTATAAAAATAAATGAAAGGGTTAGCTACTTAATCCTAAAGATAGAAACAAAGTGGGGCAGACGGATTAAGCTGAAATGAAAAAGGAAACATTTAATTTTGGCATTTTCACACAAATAACTAAACGCAAGATAAATTCACTTAAACTTTTGAAGCATTCCTCTTTTTAGGATTCTGTACCCAAAGGGTAAAACGGAACACTATTACTAAGACTCCGCTGTCCGTCTGTTACTAGGCTGTATCTCATGAACCGTGATAGTTAAGTAGACAGTTGTAATTTTCACAGATGATGTATTTCAGCTGTCGCTTTAACACCAAATACTAAAAAACAGAATAAAATAAATATTTAAGGGGGCTCCCATAAAACAAACGATTTTCTCATTTTTATAGATATTGGTACGGAACCCTTCGTGTGCGAGTCTGATTCGCAATTGGTCGGTTTTGTCATTACTTTAGGCTAAAAAAATGTGTTTTTATAATATTCAGTAGTCTAACTGGCCGACGTTGCCTTCGCATACCTATATCTCAATTGACGATCGCTTGTACTTAGAGGAAACCGAAAAATATTAGACATACTTATATACTTACTAGAGATGAATATTGTATAAATTCCATTATGATCAAATTCGATTAATTATCCGGTAAACTAAAGCCGAAGTTCGGCTGAATTTAGATTGTATTTGTATTTGCTATATTTATGCAAGCAGATTTAATAGAAAATGTATTGTTGTTTGAGAGTCAGGTGTTCGACGTGGCGTTCAGTGTTTGAAAGTGCTTAAAGCTTAAGTGAAATTTAATCAATACCTACACAAATTTGACAAAGTTATTAATTAATGTGTTTGTTGTTCTATCATATTTCTTTTTAATACAATTTTATTTATTAAGCACACCAACTGAATAATTACATTAGTTCATAGTAATTTAATATAAATATGTTAATAACAAAAATCATGGGTATGTTATTTATGTTGATTATAATACGGAACCCTCGGTGAGCGAGTCCAACTTGCACTTTTACAGTTTTTTAATTTATTTGACTGGCATTTCAATGACAAAGATGCACAGTAAAGCGTATTCGTTACATGAGCCAAACCTCGAATAACAAAATTCTGCTACAGTCTGTCTTAACAACATTGGAACGAATATCGGCACATCGCTGAAGATACTTTTAAACTAAATCCTTGATGCAAAATCGGGCCCAAAATATTGCTTTCGAAGTAAAATTTATTCCTTTAGTAAGTATATCCCTTTGTCCAAGCCGATGGTAGAGGCTCAAGTTTAGAACAAGATCAAAAAGCCATTCCCCTACTTTAAGATGTCAGTTCGAGTTATTGTAGGCTACGTGACCGGCCCCCGGCTCAGAAATAGTTTATTTTATAGCCTTCTGTTTATTTTGTATTCTCCTTTAGCTATAATAAGATTTACGTACAGTTTTATCACGGCACAATTTAGCCAAGCCCCTGTTTGCGAATGAGAGCGTAACAAATAAACTATTAACTTTGCTTTTCTATTTTATAAATAAAAGTGATATTGATTAGTTCGTTTGCGAGAACAATGTTCATAATGTGCTACAAGTTACGTGAATAGGCATTTATTATATCAATGTTTAGGCGTATTTTGCTGAACTGAACTGAGACGCGTGTGCCAGTTGCTTTATTGTTCGTTAGTAATAAGTAACCTACTGGTATAAAGAATTCAGATGTGATTTTGATAATGGTCACTTCGTCACTTCATATGCAGATTGTGGTTTCGATGCTCGCTGTAGACAAATAGTTATAAAGTCGACAAATGTTTTTATCAAATCTGGGTTTGTTGTTATCCATGATTTATAATTGGTAAATCTGCAAAGTAAATTATGTGGGCGCGGCCTTAGCTTTTCTGTTTTTCTAATCATAGGCAACTTTTTTATTAAATCCTAATACGATTACTTTGAATACCACTCTATACGAAAAAGTTATATAAAGATTTAGTTTAAAACATATCTACAAAAGTCACTTTTGCGTCTAAAAAAATGTACATATCATCGAAACTATTTTACCTGTTTGTAGCACCGGAAAATGCTTCGTAGCATGTACGACAGCCGACAACACGATATGTTGTCAACGCATTCAGGAAGCTACGCCGTAGTACTGTAGACGCTACGTAGAATCTTTGTCAAACCATTATCGCGATGTACCCTCACACATAACTAAGTTCTGCTGATACGCGAACAGGTGAATTATGTCTGTATTACATTTCTATGAAAATTTAATGCAGATGGGGCTGTAATGGCTTCGTTAGATAAACAACTTAATTACTCAAGGTGTTAAAGTAAATATTAATTAAATAATAGTAAGTAGTGTTCATAATTATAAATAAATCGAAACAAGAAAAATGGCAAATATATATACACATATATTCAAATAAACATTTAATATATTTTTATTAACAAACTTTATTGCACTCGACGCTGTCCTCGTTTAAAATACAGTCGAATATTTGCCAGTATTTTCCTCCAGGAGTTGAATACATCACTCGGAATTTTACATATTGTTGCAATTTCCGTAAACAAAGACTAGAGTAACCTTGATATACATGTTTTTACCGACGAGATAAGGGAAAAGGCAGTGCAAGTGCGCATACTTGAGGGGGTGTTGATGGCGGGGTGTGAGGGGGTGGAGGCTGCATGGAAACTTGTTTTTCCGCGACAGGGCGGCAGTGCGCCGCGCGCGCTTGCACGGGAGGCCGTCTCGCACACCCCGCTACCATTAAACCCGCGAACTTATTTATATATACCGATATATGTGTCAACACACTGCACGTGATACATACATATTAAGGTCCCAAATTGTGCTAAACAGTTTTCAGTGTTCAGTGCATACGTCACGTGACATTTTTGGATTAACTACCGCCGTGCATGGATTATGGTATAAATTAAAAAGTTTCAAAATATTTAACCGTAATGTCGGAACATCGTAGCCGGTGATATTTATGTACGTCATATTTTCCTGAAGAACTTTTTCATTCTCTTTTACGACTTAAATGGGCTGAAGGGATATTCTTTTAGTGCTTGCAGTTTTCTGTTTTACGACATTGGATGTCTTAAATATATTGGACAAGTAATATGGTCGTATTGTTTGCAATATCTTGGAGGAAAAGTTCTCTGTGGCATAATGGTATTACATAAGACTTCCTCGTTTGACTTCACATTTAGATCTCTATGTCGGGCGAAGTTTATAATCTTGTATGTTTTTAAAAGTATTTATTATATTTTTCTATCTAATTGGCTCTGCTTAATGATAAACAATCTGGCTGGCTGGTGGATTCTGGAAATGCATTCTAACTGATATCATAGTCAATTTGTGGGTGGTGTCCTCCTGGCTGCAAAATGATCAGCAATAGCTCGTATTCTGGCATTTTGCCCGGTATGTGACAGAGGTGAATGCAAAACAGTTCTGCCTGTTCCCTAAAAATATATATTAAGTTATGTTCTAAAGCTATCAAGTTAACGAGTACTAGGGATAGTACTAAGCTTGTATGTATAGGTACTGGTGTATTGAAAAAGTGTGGCAAGTCTTAATCGTATTATGATAGATGACTGGACACGTCTATGACTCACCGTACACATGCTTTAGGAACTTTACGCCTGTATTATGTTACACTTATAAACTTTATTAATTAACTAGCTGCGCCTCGCGGTTTCGCCCGAGCGTAAAATGAGTTTTGTCTTCCTCGGGAACCAGACCGATTTTTAGGATAAAAAGTAGCCTATGTCCGTTTTCGGCACCTAATCTATCTTCATACCAATTTTCATCGATATCATTTTAGCTGTTTAGGCACTATGTGGTAACAAACAAACACTACACACACACAAACTTTCGCATGTATAATATTAGTAGGATTAACTAAAAAGATAGGTGTTGCGGCACAACAAAGCAAGCATTTTTCCTTTATGAACTTAAAGTGTAATAGATAATTTCGGATCGTCCGGGTAAGTACTACCCTCTCATGGAAGATCGACGTAAGAGTAGTAGTATCCGTACTACTGCGTTTCGTTCGGTGAGTGAGAGCGCCGGCGGCCCAATTTCTCCTCTTTCCTCTTTCCTCACCTCCCTCATTCCCTTACTTAACCCAATCCCAGCTGCCATAGTGGAGGCCACCATACCAACAGTTTAACATAATGGTATGGTGGCCACCACTTCTGGATCCCACTGACTGCTTACCATCAGGCGGGGTGGAGCCACTTTGGTAGGCTAATATAAAAAAAAGATAAATAAGAAACCCAAAATAAATTGTAGAAACTTATGAACGTTAAACAATCAAAAAAGGACAGGTAGACTTGGATTAGCAAGGAGCGTTCTGTAGTACGGCGAACGATTTTCATATAATATTATAGTATCTGCTTACCCCATCAATGTAGAACGAGCGAGAGGTTATTTACCTATCTAAGTACATTTTCCAAAACTCTACATATGTGTGTCTATATGGTGAAATTCGTCTAACAATTTCGTGTCGTCATTGAAAATTTTGCCACAGGCTGGTAAGCGAGTACGTGCATGTTGCATGTTTACTGGCTTAATATACGCTTTGTCAATTAACTCATCATGGTACGTACTCGTACCTAATATGTCGAACATTGCCCCATCTATCCGCGAGCAATTAAAATATTTTACTAGCTTGTTGTCGTGGTTTACTTATGAGAGATTTTATTAAAAAATAAACTTACAGCTTTTTAAGACTTATATATGCTTGAAGTCAAATTCGAGGTCGTGATTCTCTTTCCTCTTAAGCAGAAGGGTTTGCATTAAAAATCGTGCCAATCTGAGTCTTAAAACCACTGTTCTTTTTAACATTTTTTTTGGATTTTATTGACTAACTGTCATACCTATCAGTAGGTACTATTATCATATTGTAATAAAAAAGAAAACCGGCCAAGTGCGAGTCGGACTCGCGCAAGACGGTTCCGTACCATTATCTATAAAAACTACACAAAAATCACTTTTGTTTATTGTATGGGAGTCCCCTAAAATATTTGTTTTGTTTTAATTAAATTAATTATTTTTAAAGTGAATATATAACTAAATATTCTGTAAACATTTTAATCTTCTACCTGTTACCGTTATCAATATCAATCCAAATCGAGCAAAAAACCACGGTGTTGTATGGGAGCCCCTTGCATATTTATTTTATTCTGTTTTTTAGTATTGTTGTTATAGAGACAACAGAAATACATCATCTGTGAAAATTTAAACTGTCTACCTAACTATCACGGTTCATGAGATACAGCCTGCGGTGACAAACGGATAGACAGACAGACGGACAGCGGAGTCTTAGTAATTGGGACTCGTTTTACCCTTTGGATACCGAACGCTAATAGCGTAATACTAGTAGCATATCAGAAATAGTCATTTCTTTACTGAATTATGTCTGAACTGTATGCCTGAACCTAAAAGAAAGACGCATCAAAATTTCTTGCTCAAATTGTTGTGACTCATGTTTTCGACAGAAATGAAAACGTAATATACGCAGCTTAGGCGAAAAGTCAACCTTTACTTCCAGTGTGATGCTTCCCAAGGGACAACAAAAACTTCGCTGAAAGCACAGCGTACAACACAGCCGAGAACAAATTGTGATATGCGTGACATTTCTTATTAAATCCTCTTTATTTCACTCTCCAGTTTTATAGAAAGTTATATTGTATATATACTTCACTGCTTCAATGGTTCAGCGCCATTGTTTCTTTCACGTATAGATTTGAGGTTCAGGTTGGGTAAATCAATGTTGGATTTTTTTGTAAATAAGTTTTTAAACTTAGTTCGTAATTTGAAATTTTGCTCGGTAAAAGGTAGGTTTACCTCTCCTCTTGTTACATGGGGCCAGCATAACTAGCGAAACGTGGGTAATAAATACCTCTGCCTATCTTTTCCCAAAGAAGCTGAGCTCTATAGTTAATTTAATTACATAAGACGACGTATCACGTATTCGTAATAATAAATATCGTATTCTTTGTAATTAATAAATTATCTTAACCAACACATAATATCTACGGACCTTATACGGCTTATTTGATATTCTTCAGCGAAAATTGTAGCGAAGATGAGTCAGAGTAGAATTATTGGATGTAGACGTGACCTCCGTGGAAAGAATAACAAGGCGGGAGATGCGACAATATTTGTGCACGTTCTGTAACATACACATACCACATACAGACATGCTTTTGTACAATCAATGCAACGCTATAAAGTTAACGATAGTTTTACAAGGTAAAGGTTCACTAAACACTGGTATGGAATGGCAGAAATGTTTTATTTATTTTTTAGGTAACTGCAATTTGTAATTAAAATGAAGGAGTTTTAGAGACAACGAACTAAGAAAACTTGTATGTGGATTGTATTAAAAGTTATATAGTTTTGAAGAAAGTTGCTGTTGTACTGTTTTTTAATTACTCCCGTACTACGAAACAATTAGCGCTGTATCACTAGAAATTTTGCAAATACACAATTAAAGGTCACTTTTATTTCTGTATGTGCAAAATTTTAAACACCTAGACTCTGCACAAATATTAGTGACAATTAATTATTGTCAAAAATACATATTGAATATGTTAAAAAGTAAAATTAGTCGTGAAACGCGTGCAGCGTTTCACGACTAATTTTACTCACAGGTAGTTTAAAGCAAATGTAATTGTCAATATGTCTGAGTCAAAAGTCTTTCCATTGAGGCGATAAACTAAGTTTGCATTGCAGATGGATGTTTGCTTTTCGGAGCTAAAATGCTTGGCTGTTCCTAACGTGGCGATGTTTGCAAAAATCTAGTATTTTTCATAAAGTCAAAAGGATATTTTATTGATACCTATTCAGTTTCAAAAATCACGATTAGAAGATCGTTCTCCACTTTTACTAAAAATATTATTAATATTAATTAGTTACGAACAAATTGTAACAGTAGGTAATTGTAAAAATGTTTTAAAGAAAATCACGTAAGTGACTGAATCTTTAAACAAAAATGCAGCCTATCTCTATACTAGACCTATAAAAATACTAATAGACATTTACATAAACCCTATCACTTCTCTCGTGTAAATACAAAATTTTTAATGTCAATGTTATCTAGCATGACAAATCTGTATTGTGGCAGATGTTGGTTCAAAAACAAAAGAGTGTCGCTACTCGCTTTAGTCAACCCGCTGGCGGCGAGCGGGGATCGCGGCTGCAGGGAGACCTACATTTGTTTTTGATTAAACAAATTGTCCGCGCAGTTTATTGGTCCCTTGCGCAATCTCCCGCACTTAGCTGCGACTTTTGCAACATAACTACACACATACATCCCTATGAAAGGTTCTCGTCATGCTTATGACCAAAATATTGCTTATAACATCGAGTTGGTGTATCCAATAGAGCGAAATAAAACTAGAGGCATATTCAGCAGTAAAATATATAATAATAATAATAATAATACCAGCCTGTTTATTTTCCCACTGCAGGGCAAAGTCAAGCAAAGCAAATCTCTTATGGAGAAGGTATGAGCATTAATCACCACGCTTGCTCAAGGCGGATTGGCAATTTCAGACTTTTAAGTCCAAGTTTCCTTCACCGTCTGTCAGAAATGTCCAAGATAAACTTAGAATGTACATATGATTTGAAAAATCACATTGGTACTTGCCCGGATTCGAACCCTCGTGTTTACGAAGCGGGTGCCTTATCCACTAGACCATTTCGACTCTAGTAAAATCAAGTAAAATATGTCATGTGAAAAAATAAACAAATGCTTATAATTTTTATAAGCATTACTACAAACTCTAATACGACCGATATATTTACGAATTAGATCTGTTATTGTTGTATTTACTGTACCATCATAAACTGAAATAGGTAAATATTAAATGAGTTGAGTATGGAGCCGACAACAAGTGCAATAAACCCGTCTATGCCCGGCAGATACAGTATGCTAAGCGATTACGTAAAATAACTGTGCACTTCATATAAATATTCATAATACTGCTTGTGCACAATACGCTGTTCAGGAGCACAGTACGTTTTATCGACACTCTGTAAAATCGATATACTAAACTTAATACTTTATGTTGTCACCTTACGGTCGGAAGTACTGCCAAGTACCGTTAAAATTTGGCATGTACACATAATGAACAGTTCGTAACTATTATTTTAGGATTCGAATATGATATGATAATTCAATACATCTTTTTATTACACGAAATTTAAGACAATATGCTTCATAGTTAAATATTCAACAGCTAATACAATATCTAATCAATAAAAATCTCCAATAAATGTTAAACGGACTCTACCCAAAGATAGAAAAGGGCCATTTCAGGCGAAAAAGCAATAAAAGTAAAGGTTTCAACTAACCGTTTCTCAAAAAGGCCTGTCTGTACCCCACCTCGGGTAGGCTGTATTCGGTAAAATTGCTATTGCACCTGACAAGCGTACGAGAACGATTTAAGCGCAGACGATCCTCTAGAAATACAGTAGCCATTTGTTTTTCTTGGCCATCATTTAAACTGGGTATGTTAATGATGTCTACTTTAATGCGTTTCTGGCGATATTCCCGTTTAGTGTGTCTGTCGAATTGCAACAAGAATATATTTGTTCACATATGTGTTAGAAAACAGATTAGTTGTTTTAGTACCTACATTTATATTTTAACATTTGATGCTCTGTAATACTCCGATTAAAACACAAATTATTTGACATGTAAATCTGAAAAGTTTTAATTTTCTTTACTGGTTAAATTCGGTTATTATAAGAAACTTGAATAGTTGTGCGAGAATATTCCCCAGTTTCTGAAAGGTTGATCAACGAAAAATTAACTAATCACCAGTTAAATCTCATGTGAAGTACCAATTAATATTAATAATAATATAATAATAATATTCTACCACATTCACACAGCGCCATCTAGCCCCAAATTAAGCAATTATATTTGCTTGTGTTATGGGTACTAAACAACTAATATACTACTTATATGTATACATTTTTTTTTTGTAAATACATACATATTATAGATAAATTACACCCAGACACAGAACAAACAATCATGCTCATCACACAAAGGTTTGTCCTGGGTGGGAATCGAACCCACGACCTCCGGCTTAGCAGTCAGGGTCACTAACAGGTTATAACACGAACTTTAAATCGTTCGTATTGCGGGTGCCGACACAATATCTTAAAACTTGCCTACAAGAAGAGTTTTGGCCGAAAGGTGTAGTGTATCGACGTTTTCGTGGAAGGCTACACAACACCACGCAGCGTAAGATGACGCCGAAATAAGTCGTGTTAATTAGTTATAAGTTTTATTGTATAATATGTATGTTAGTCTGTAAGGTATTTATCTATGGGTCTATGCAACCTGAAAATAAATGTTTTATTATTATTATTATTATTATTACTAACCACTAGACCAACAGGCCAGTCGACTTGGGTTGCTAAAAGCATGAATAATTAGTTTAATAAGATCTAGTTAGTAACTATTAAATCAAATTAAACTAGTTATCCATGCTTTTAGCATGCTTTTAGGTATTTCACATGAGATCTAACAGGTGATTAGTTAATTTTTCGTTGATCAACCTTTCAGAAACTGGGGAATATTCTCGCACAACTATTCAAGTTTCTTATAATAACCGAATTTCACCAGTAAAGAAAATTATGAGTCAGAGTGAAATCAGCTGCATGTTTAAAAGAAACTCATAAGAATATAAATTAGTGCCTACTAAGTCGTGTATTTCAACGAGTATTCTGATTATGTAGAAAATTTGCATAAATTGAGTTTATGAGTCTTTTAATGCACTGTGTCATGTAAGGTAGCTTAATTCATACAATATGGATATTTGACATTGCTATTTAACGATGTTCAAAAATAAAAGAAATAAAATTTATTTAGGAACATAATATAATAATAATATAATAATAATAATATTCTACCACATTCACACAGCGCCATCTAGTCCCAAATTAAGCAATTATATTTGCTTGTGTTATGGGTACTAAACAACTGATATACTACTTATATACATTTTTTTTTTGTAAATACATACATATTATAGATAAATTACACCCAGACACAGAACAAACAATCATGCTCATCACACAAAGGTTTGTCCTGGGTGGGAATCGAACCCACGACCTCCGGCTTAGCAGTCAGGGTCACTAACCACTAGACCAACAGGCCAGTCTATACAATAATAATGAAACAAAACCTGATGAACTTCAAAAATTGCAACAAGATAAGTAAGCGTGAATCCAGATGTGCGTAATTTTTTGAGTTATAAGTCGTGTAATTTCAATCGCGTAATTAGTAATGTAGGGCGGCAAATAACTCATTTTGCGTCGCCGTGTGAACGAAACAGGAGTTTTGTATGCAACCGAATGTAGCAGAAATTAATCGACTGAAATTATGCGACTCACAAATTAACAAAAATACGCTCGATTGGCTTCATTTTAAACAAGAATGGAACCCTTCATCATCTTGAAGAAAAGAACTACCCCTACACTAAAGGAGACCTATAAACAGTCGAGTTGTTTTATAGCATATTATTTTGCTTAAGCGTAACTATTACTAACAGTCTTGAATAATTTAATGTAACAAATGCATAATAAAATAGCGATGAATCAAATACTTTGACATATCCCTTTAAAAAATTGGTAAGCGTCGTCTTCCGATACACAAAGTTGTCAAGTTGTAGTCGCGTGAGCAACTAGCATTAAACACGTAGAACCCTTTGGTGTTATTTATCGAGGAGCGCAGCGGGCGCAGGGTTAGATCTGGAGCCAACCTTCCGACTTACGTAATATTTATTGTCACACAAATATAATGGCATCTTGTACACGCAAATACCATTAAAATCGTATAATTATATTTTGTGACTATTAGGCAATAAACAATCTTTGATTTTTCTATGTATTTATAGAAAATTAATAAGACTGCTAAAAGGGAGTATTTTCGAGTTGCAATGTTTTTATTTGCATTCAAATTTTCATTATTTCATACGAGTGCGCAAATTTTGGATTGTTATAATTATATCGGTTCAAAGTATTGTTGCTTTTTGCATTTTTTTTTGAATGCCTCAAGGTTTCTAATATTGTAAGTGTCAATGGGCTCCAATCACAGTGAGTGATCCGTACGGTTTTAGCCCGTTATTATAAAAAACATATTACCATTAATTAAACCATAAGAATCTTTTTGTAATTTTACCCAAATTAAGAAAAGGATGTACATTTCGGTTAAAGTGTGACGGTTTAACGAATTTTCATTTCAGCTTTCATATTAAATTAAAACTTAAGTAATCTGGCGACTTGAACTCCACCGAGTGAGCTCTTGAATAATAATAACATTGCTTTGTTAATTCGCTTATTATATAATCAAAAGACTGTTATTTAACCGTGTCGACAGCGCACCTCGAAATGAACGAAAAATAATTTAAAATAAAAATGAATAATTTGAATTTAGATTCACGACGTGATCCTGGATCGTGTCGTCGCCGCATTCCGATAACGAATGGTAATCGATAGAAAAATGTAGATATAATCGTACTGAATTAGGGCTGGGACGATGTCATTAAAAATTAACGGGTCGAGTTTCTGATGGCAAATCGATACTTGGTCTCAACGAGTATTTACCGTGTCTGATGGGTTTTACTTGTCGTTGTTTACTTAATGTTCTATGTTGGCCATCAGTCTAGCGCCACGTTAAATAAAATATTCTTTGATGACTGTTGATGAGCATCAAAGTACGAGTAGATATATGAATATAAAAAGTGTTCCGTACTAATTTACACATAAATTTGTTTTAGGATTCTTAGTGTTGTATTGTATTATTGTGTTTTGTTTTGTTGATTTAAGGCAACATAATTATTTAATTTTCGTAACTTCCGCAGAGTTCACTTAAGTGAAGTTTAGGTTCAGTTGTAGTTTAGCCGTTTGATAGAGATGACCACGGCCATCTAAAGTTACGGCTGCAGACCCGTTTGCATAATTTTATTATTATACCTTTGGGACAACTTAAACTATCATGGTACAGTGAGATATTTCGTTAATGCGAAAAGGGGCTTTTATTAGACAGGTTACGTATACATAAATTACTGAAACTCGGTCAACTTTTGAACCCTAAAACAGTGAAAGTTTGTTCAGGGGTTGAATCAAGGACGATCATAAATTATCGTTCTGCTCACCCCGCGCCATGTTGTCTCGATGTCGTAAATATATCCTGTTTTAATTACGCACCACCTATAATTGGTGTTTCGCACGCACGCACCTCGTCTTGGCTTATTAGACGTGCCATGAACGTAGCAACGGCGTAATATGTGGACCTATTAGCCTCCTTATGATACAGATTGTTGTTATTAATTTGGCAAAATTTAGTTGAAATTGACTGTAGGCAGTTGATATAGGTATTGTTGTTGTTTTAGTTGAATCGGCAGCAAGTCACTTAAGGGATATTCGGTCTCGCAGATAAGGCAAAAAATAATTAAAAGTACGTAGTGTTGAAGAGTTCAATTAGTTTGTTGGTTTTGTCATTTTGTACCACACTCAATAAAGGGTCCGAGACTATCTCTGCCCGCCTTAAGGTAAATAAAATAAATGTGTACTAGTTTTGTCCTGTTTTAAATCTAACATAGTTGCACAGATGACTAACCCCCGGTTTCTGAAAGGCTGATCAACGAAAAATTAACTAATCACCTGTTAAATCTCATGTGAAGTGCCAGTAGGGTTTCTAAAAGCATGAATAATTAGTTTAATTTGATCTAGTTAGTAACTAATTAGATCAAATAAAACTAATTATCCATGCTTTTTGCATGCTTTCAGGTACTTTACATGAGATTTAACAGCTGATTAGTTAATTTTTCGGTGATCAGCCTTTCAGAAACTGGGGGTTAACTTGTTATAACAAAAATAGAGATAAATAGAGTTACTTATGTCCGTATTATGTGCGTTGTAATAATATGTATAACAGTATCACTCACGCTCACGTCCGACCTGGATATTGAAAATAACGCTTGACTAGGTACTAGTTATATTATTTATTTATATGAAATTAAATTTGAATCTACTTATTTAAATAACTCTTAAAATATATATTGTACAAATTTCATCACAAGTTTTAGAGATTATTCGCGTTATTGTGACGCAAAACTTTACAATTGGCTTATCTTTGTAAAATAATATAAACTCTTGAAACGGCCTGTAAGTTATCAGTTCGCCAATAAACACTAATTGTGGCCACTTAAACTTGGATAAGGAAATTCTTAAATGCAAACTTGCATATCTTCAACTTGAATGAAATGCGGTGAAAAATTCCTTGGGCCTCAATTATATGCCTTCGTGCACTTGTAATGCGAACTTCTTAGAAATATTTTACTTTAGTTCAGGTATTTAATTGCTATATTCAATTTGTTCTAAATAATGTAAGGAGTAGTAAGTACATGTTTTAGAACTTACTAGCGTTATTGGGTTTTAATGCAATTATTTCATTCTGAATCAGCTTACTGTTAGACAAAAAATCATTTCCCCCATAGTTTATATATTTACTCTTCGGTCCATGGCCAATGTGGACTACATCTATTTGTTTTGCCAACATAACTCGCCATCTTTATCATTTAATAAATGAATACATAATAATCATAATCACCAGATAATAATCGTTACAATTAGCGCAGTCACATTTTTATTATAATTTTGAACCCTAGTCGCATAACATGCTTACATCATGCAAAAACAACCACAAGTTTTACTTTTAATTGCTTCATGGTGTGAATAGCCAGCAATAAAGTGTTGTAACATAATTGATTTGAAACACGAAATACGATAGGTGCTCGGAACAAGCAAATTAAATAACACGATAACGTCTTCACGGATAAGTTTCAGGTTTCCGTTGGAGATAGTGAACCTTTTTGGATTAATATGGAACAATAATCGTGATGTAACTGATGTAAGTAGCTGTTTGAACCGCTTCGAAACAAAAGGTTGGAAAATATTTACTTTGGTCAGGTTATAACTTGGTGATTCTGGATCTCGATGATTAAACAATTGTGTGTAGTTTCAATATGTACGGTGAGGGAACATCGTTACTAAATTTCACTAAAGTTTTTTGATGTGATCATTCTCTCTCTAATATATATAAAATCTAATATGGTCGGGAATATAGAACTACCATATGAGTGGATCTTGTAAAAGGCGTCTAAACCTAAAATCAGATTTGCTTACTAAATCTTCTTGCAGCGGTCACCGACCTGGCGGTCGAATGCAATGTATATTTTTTATCAAAATGAAAATTATTATTATCACTTTTCACTTGTACGTTTTGATTGCAATAATCAGAAATATATCTATATTACTTATAAATCAGATCCAATTTATTTATCGCCCTTTATCTGTAGTTCATAAATAAGCAGTTATCATGGAGTGGGGTCATTAAATGAGTAATAAATCGTCGATGTCCGGGTCGGAGGCTATGTTAATTCGCGGCTGGACACCGGTCATTCAGGATCACGTTAATACCTGTTGAGTTACAGCCTGGCTTACACCGGTCCTATTGACCTTTGCGCTCCAAAATTTTGACCCGATAATTTAAGTGTGAAATTCTGGAATGTGTTTATTTACGTGCTGGGGTAAAGATTGGTTCGATAATGGAATTTATGGAAATTTGACTTAACTTAACTTTGGAAATTTATTAGTTTGCTTAACTTATTAGTTGAAACAGCCGTGTTACCTTTATTGTTATATAAGTAAAAAGTAAACCTACCTATACACATACCTTAGTTAGGTACCGATATATAAAAGTAGGTAGACGCAGCGTGGGCGGACCCCTCGCAAGTTTTACCAACGACCTTATAAGGGTGGCGGGCAACCTATGGATGAAGTTGGCTCACGACCAGCCAAGGTGGCGAAAATTGGAGAAGGCCTATGTCCAACAGTGGACGTCTTTCGTCTGATATGATGAGACGTTAGTTTTTCTTAAAAATTGCCTCTTTAACAGACCTGCGTTTTTATGGTACTACGATGCTAAGGTAAACAGTCGTTTCGAATCCTCCCTATAAAAGCTTGCGTGTGCTATGGATTTTCGTGGTCGCATCTCTCAATCTTACAAATCCACCACTTCAATTGCGCTTATTTATAGCTTCAATACACACTGAAAGTCCAACAGGTGATATAAAAAAAATCTGGCATAAATATTCTTTTTGCTATATCCAGGTGATATTTTCCGAATGGCAATCTTGTTGAGGATTCTCAGTGGTAATATTGGTTAATTTCTATTTTGTGAAATAGAATATTTGTACCGTAATTTGGAGGATTAGACTTTTGCAGAAACAATTCAAAAACGTAGGAACAAATAAATAGTTACACTTCCATTATAATCTATATTCGCTTAGGACTAAACATAACAAGTTGTTCTAATTGGCGGGTAAAAAAATATAATATAAGCGAATCAAACTAATGAAAAACTAATTGAAATATGAAAAGTAAAATTCAATTATTATCTATTAAAGTCCACTCATTTTCTCGCTCTAACAAAACCTTTAAAAATAACAACCAAATAACCGTAGGCAGTGCAGCATTTACTGTAAAGGTATGCAAGAGTAGACAAACATTTTACCCTGATAAGCAATATTTTGCTTCCGTAGATTGCGCTAGTGCAGCTGCGGACAAAGTGTAATCTATCGAAATTATTCGAGCTTGTTTACTAAGCGGTGACATCACAATACCATACACTTGCTATAGGAATACAATAGAGTAGTTTTATGCAGTACTCGTTGCGCACTGCAGCTTTGCCCGCGCGGAAATTGATATAACTTGGAAACCAGAGCGATTTTCGGGATAAAAATAGCCTATGTCCGTCTCCGGATTTAAATTTTCATCGAAATCGGTTCAGTCGTTTACGCGCTGAGTGGTAACAAACATTCATACACACATACATACATACATACATACATACATACACACAAAATTTTGCATTTATAATATTAATATTAATAATTATTTTTATATTATTAACTTTCTAATCATGACTACGTACTAATACGTAATACAAAAGAGTTAATTTATAACGCAATTCTGTGGTCAGTGTCTTTTAGACCTCAGTGCTGCCCTTTTTTTGTTCAATTATATATAAACATCGTAACACAATAGTATAATATTACATAAGACGAATAACTCTCAATCAAATAGAAGAATATTTGTCAATAGGTATTCCGGTCGCCATTCAAAATTCAAAGTTTCAGCTTGAAATTCAATATCGAATCAAACAAATCAGACTGCTTGCCTGACGCTTGTTGTGTAACATTCCATAATCAAATATTACACATTGTGTTATCAATTAGTTCATTGTAATGCTCGGTTCGCCTCCCTCACCAGTATAATGTTCGGATCTGTAATGTTACATTGCAGGTGAATGTTTGCGGTCAGTACCACTAGCACGAACATTGCATGCGCATCGAATAGCCATAGAGAGTACCTTTATACAATTTTTTTGACCTTATATAAACATCAAAATAAGTTTTGACTTCTGAAATATTTTGAACTTCG
Source organism: Parascotia fuliginaria (assembly GCA_963082885.1). Classification (NCBI taxonomy): domain Eukaryota; kingdom Metazoa; phylum Arthropoda; class Insecta; order Lepidoptera; family Erebidae; genus Parascotia; species Parascotia fuliginaria. The sequence goes on along the minus strand of OY720173.1, from coordinate 8,739,651 downwards.
AATACATTTTAAAATGGTGTCACAAATTTCAAAGCTTGTAGTTGTAAAAAACAAGTGAACGTCCCCCCTATGGCGCGGCTCTGTTGCAATGTGCAAGTGTCAGAGGCACTATTCATCTTGTGCCCGACACCCGCGATTGATGATCTAGTCCAGTATTTGCATATTGCTTAGGTATATTAATCCATATAGGCTTCCATGTACTCTAAGAGTAACAACTGGCAAAATAGATAAATGAAGCGCATGCGTTTGTTGTATAATATGTACCTACATATTTTCAGGTTAGTTAAAAAAATACTATTTTGGTGTAGTAAAACTAATAAATAATGTTTTCGTAATTCGTAAATTAATTTACTACAAAAACATGAAACATCTAATTTGTTGCAGGCTTTATATTCGTATGTTGTACGCTCTGAATATTGACACACTTAGGTATAAGCATATAAGTTATTTATTTTAAAAACAACGTGGCATTTATACTCGACAACAACTGCTTTAAAGCGTATAAATATATCCAGAACTTCAAAACATGGACTCTCGAAGAATCACACATACCTACAGAATTTTTTAGGATTTCGTACCCAAAGGATAAAACGGAACCCTATTACTGAGACTCCGCTGTCCGTCTCTTTGTCTGTCTGTCCGTATGCCACCAGGCTGTATCTTATGAACCGTGATAGTTAGACAGTTGAAATTTTTACAGATGATGTATTTCTGTTGCCGCTATAACAACAAATACTAACACAACACACACACACAAACAGAATAAAACAAATATTTAAGGGAGGCTCCAATAAAAGAGACATGGTTTTTCCGTTTTAGTAGATATTGGTACGGAAACCTTCGTGTGCGAGTCAGACTCGCACTAGGCCGGATTTTTTTAAAATTCATAACACTCTGTTTAACAATATTAATGTCGCGACCACCTTAACTGCTTACTACGTAGCAGTTAATAGTGGTTGCAGAGTAAACAATGTCAGGTAGATTACAAGTATCAGGAAGCTTAACAATCCACTTAATAGATTTTCTACATCTCGGTAAGAAAAAAAAACCATTTTGCGGTAAGTATAATTACAGTCTGCAGCTGCTTGCTTAAAGTTCCGATCCCAAGAGCAGAGAGATTCATTAGCAGTTAGAACTTGTAAGCATTCTTGAGTTTTAGTGTCTACTTTTGTGTAGAACTGTATAGGATTAATCTTTTACTTTAAACATACTGGATTTCTCAGGGAGAAAATATACTTGGTGTTGATTCATAAAAAAAAATATTATGGTAAAATATTAGACCAAAAGCCAGAAGGACTTGGTTTCTAGTGCCGTCAAATAATGTACCGTATTGACAACAAAAGTGTTTGTATTTTATTTGTGCCTTTCGGGTTTACTTTACAATTTCCATTTTTTACATGACGGCACAGATGGGCTAGCCAACTATACTTCTAGCGTTTCTAAAGTCTATTTATAATTGTTCGTAATCACTTCTTCCTCTATTTCTTCTTTTTACCATTGACGATAAAAATATTCCGATTTATTAATAAATTAAATAAATCTAAGCTGCAACTAAAATTTTGTTTTATTAAATGAATTATTGGCAAATATTTAATTAAGTATTTCAGAATACATACATATTATACGACGGTAAGTCGATCTTAATCGAAGCAAGCTGATAACCCGGGGCAATATTTTCATTATTTTCCCTCAAACGTGTCTCCCCCTCTAATATCGCCTAATTTAATCAGAAATCTGCCTACTCAGTACGCAATTTTCGACCGCAATTTACCATACAAGATTTTATAATTACTCGTTTAATAGATTAAACTGTGAATAACGAAACTTCGTGGTGATTATAATATATTAAGATTTTTTCGTCATATTTGCGTAAATGCGAGACATAAATATTGAAGTAGACAAAAATTGCACAAATAGTAATTTATTAGATACTGATTGGCAGTTGAAATCGATAAAAAGTTATATCTTGATGCCATTAATGAAATCAGCTTTTTCTAGGATATAATGTATTGTGAATCTATTAGATAAATTTGAATTTAGTTGGTCTAATGTGAATTTATTATACTGCTGCCAACTCTCTTTTAGAGAGAGTAAGAGAGTAATTTAAAGTTAGGGTCGTAATTTATATTGTTGTTGCCAACAACTGTAGTTCTGTCTAATGAATTTCCCGCTTAATTTTTAAATAAAAGCAGCTTATGTTACGTAATTCAAAAATATTTCAGCCTAGTTTAAACTAAGAAAAAGTTTAATTATGGCTTACTGTGTACTTTTCGTTTGTGGAAAAACCAACCGATCCAAAAATAGCAACACTAAGCTGCAAATCTCATCGTAACATAAGTCTGAAACTACACTTTATTTTTTATATATTAGCCTACCAAAGTGACTCCACCCCGCCTGATGGTAAGCAGTCAGTGGAATCCAGAAGTGGTGGCTACCATACCAAAAGCCATCGTCTTAAACTACTAGTATGGTGGCCTCCACTATGGCGGCTGCGAATTGGGTTAGGGAAAGGGAATGAGGTAGGTGAGGAAAGAGGAAAGGGGAATATTGGGCCTCCGGCGCTCTCACTCACCGAACGAAACGCAGTAGAACGTATACTGCTACTCTTACGTCGCTCTTCTATGAGAGGGTATAGTACTTCCCCGAACGATACGGCCCATTCATGCTGAAACCAGCGTGTATCTACTACCGACAATGGCAACGTATGCCAAAATACTTTTGTAGATATAGCTAAAATTTTGTATTATTTACCAACACCATTCTATTTTTTAGACCTTCGTATTATTGTAAACCTCTACTTAGAGTAACTAAAACACAGCACAGTGTCGGTTAATAATCTGAAAGTTTGTGAAACGCCTAATTAATGCTAATTAAGTTCGGCTTGAAACTACATAGGTATTTTAATATGCTTTGAACATTTACTTTTAAACTTTCGCGTTGCATGATTTAATAGAACTAAATATACGGGAATTCACGCGATCATGCATTAGGTATTTACATACCTTATTTTGCTTGACGTTTCGACCAGGTTACACCGGCCGTGGTCACAAGCAGACTGATGTGGCGATGTCACGGCTCCGTATGCGAAGTAGATTCTAGATCTACCCTCACATTTTTGTCTTTCCACGTACTATCACAAAACACACTGACAGTGTCCTTATTCTGTATGCCGTCCGTATTCCGAGCGTTAACCGACTGCGCAAAGCGAGGTTGTGTAATTTGAATCACTGGATTCCACGTAGCCGAGAGCTTAAAGCCGTCTTCCCTATTGAAGTTTGTATGTTTCTTAATTTCAATAGCTTCTCGTACCACCCGAGAGTAGTAGGTACGATCAGTGGAGAGGACTTGCGTATGATGAAATTCAATCCAATGATTGGTGTCCGTTTGCAGAATATGTTCGGCAATCGCTGATTTGCTGGTCTGTCGATTCTTTACAGCGGCGTATGTTATGACCCTTTCAGCAATAGTCCGCTTAGTCTGGCCTATGTACGAACTACCGCAGCTGCAGCTGATCTTATAAACGCCCGGAGTTTGTAGGGGCAAAACATCCTTTGGCGTGCCTACCATGCTGTTTACTTTGGCTCCTATGAACAGCCTCTACATAAACACAAATAAAGCTATTACAGTCAAAAAGAAATCGGTTAATTATTATTAGGTATAGATAAAAATGAAATGAAGAAGATTCGTAGTTTCTTTCCAAAGAGATTGTAGTACGTAGTTTAATGTCTTAGGTACTTTCAACTAAAAAAATAACAAATAATGACAGGAACATGACACCATCAGTCATTTCATTAGTCCAGCATCAGTCCAGCAACGTAAAAACAAATGACATTCTCATTATAAAACCCCGCCACGTAATGTTTATACACGAATACCGATACATTTATATAAACAAGTAGATATACCACTAACGATATTAATCTCACTAATCCCTTCATTTCAATAATAAAACAAGATGTCGCCCCACATTAATTAATTCCAAGCCGTTGACTCTTGATGCATTTAATATGACAAAGTTTCAAATACGTAAAAATTCACCCCAGTGATTCAAGCGGAGTACCATATCCATTTATCCGGGTATCATTAAGGGTATGATCCGGTGTTCGAATAACTTATGGTTGGTCATGGAATCTGCATATAAATAGAAAAGAGGTTTACGTCGAGGGACGTGGACGACACTGGCACGCTCTGCACGGTCGTAGGTCGGCGACTTACCAAGTGTGAACTTTGAGCATCCTTCGGAATAACTTATGTTTGTTGATACTATTCAACTTTATGATAAAACTTATAGTTGACAAGATTGTTTGTCTAAAGATATTATTTTACATGCCTTAATCTGGAGGCTTAGATAACTCCAGGACGCTATATTTCTAATATGTTAAAGATTATTGCTGCTTTAGAGACTCCTAAGAGTAGTAGATAGTTTTGTTTCTCTAGATTGGTTTAGGTACTCAATACGGTGAGACTAGCTCCCGATTTACTTTTTTATAAAACAACTTTAATTTTAAAAAAAGAATTTCTATTCATTCCTTATTTAAATTTAAATTTTACCATCAGTCAACCAAATTTTTTTACTTTTATAATATGGAAACCATATTATCTGAAGCAAATACGAACGCTAAGTAAAAAACATTGTTTCAAAACACGGAAAACAAGTGAAAACATATTAGGAGCGCACATAATAAGGAAAATACGCTTTTTATGGGCGCTGTGAGCTTGTGCAATGGTGATCCCTCTCTAATGGAACATATGCTGTGGTGTCGTGGCCATACGCCAAATACAACCCAATGTATTTATAAACATACGAAGTTTTCTGACAATGTAACGTAAATACATGGTAGATGACCATAAATAGAATATTGTCTTTCTGTAATAAGTGGAAATAACAGCTTTCTAAGTTACAACATAAAAAATACAAATCTTTGAAATTCTTGAATTTTTTTACATAAATCTTTCGGAAGAATATCTCTGAACGATAGTGAAAACCGTATCATAATCCGTTGCGTGCTTTAAAAGAACATAGCAAAGAAACAGATAGAAAAAGACAGCGACTTTGCTTTTTAATGTATAAGAATTAAATCCTTACATGTACCTATCTATATAACTTACCCATTTGAGATCAAAGGTTTCCATTGCCAGATTTATTCTGTATGTATCAATCCGGTATCAAAAGAATCTAACCCGTCTAACCGTCGCCGTCGCCGCCAACGTGATGTGTCTGGATTTTTCGTAACACGTTATTCTATTGTGGAATATTTTTATTACGATTCCTAACTAATATCACATAGATTTGTGTATTTCTTTCTGTAATAATTCTATATGTATTATCCTGCACAAAGTCAAAGCATTACGTTAGTAATATAAATAAAGTGTAATAAAATGACAACAGTAATAGGTCACGAGTTCGTCTCTTGTATTTTTTACATCTACAATAATTCTTTCGGAGTTGACTTTTACGATTTGCCATTCGTGATAAGCAGCTGGGGCCATTCCATTTTTTACACTTTAATCAACGTACGGGGTAGGTACGTTATCTCGTTGTCCTAAAGTTTTTAATAGGTAGGTACGAGTGTTTTGTTCTGTAATAATTTTAAACAAAAAAAAACCGACTTCAAACTGAAATATTATTTCATAATTTTGAATTTGGTGCCACATAAAACAATAACTAGGTAGGTACCTATAAGTATTATCAATCCTAATTTGCTATTGTAGTAAGGTTCATATAGTATTTGCTTGGCACCAACTTCAAAATTATGAAATACTTATTTAATCATTTCTGATTAACTAAATCAAAATACGAATTACTTTCTACTAAGTGAACTTATTTTTAACTTTTTAGTTGCATTTCCGTTTGAAGACGGTTTTTTTTTGTTTAAAATTATTTTTTTGCACTATTTTTATTATTTTATTTTACGATTTTCAAAGATGGGTAGACCTAAATCTTGCTTAGGTATTATTTTTGTACGAACTAAACATGTTGGAATATTGAACCGTATGAAGTAAGCCCGACATGACTGCTGTTAAGGAATTCCCTCGACTGTTTATGGTCACCTGTAATGGCACTTAAAACCCATATGGGTGCAAAGTTCTCATCGTTACAAATGAATTAAGTCCAAGCACCAAATAATTGCTGTAAATCGTTGTCGAAATCCCTCGATTGTTTTTCGGCTCCATCATCAAATCAACTCTAAACCTTCACTAAATAGTAGTGCCTTAAAATACTGAATGAAAAAAATAACAAATGTACTAATCGCCAGTACGATTTTCGAAATTATCTCTCGATTTCCCTGGGATGCCATCATCAGATTCTGGTTTCCTTATCATGGTACCACACTTGGGATATCTACTATTTAACAAAAAAAAGAATCATCGAAATCGGTTCATAAACGACGGAGTTATCCGCGTACACACATAAAAAAATATATATATTATATACGGTCGAATTGAGAAACCTCCTTTTTTTGAAGTCGGTTACAAATGATGCTAGGTGAGTTAGCTACTAATAAGTAAATTAGGATCATGTTGTCAAACAAAATCATAAACTCATACTAATATTATAAATGCAAAAGTAACTCTGTCTGTCTGAGGGCCTAGTGCGAGTTTGTTTTACGATAACACAATCGACACGTTTATGACGTTCGGTGCTCCCATTGGCCCGCTCCAAGCTCTTAACCAATCAGAGAGCCAAACGCAGTAAACGTTTCGATCGCGTTAACCTAAAAACAACTCGCACTCGGCACCCTGTTACGCTTTCACGGCTAAACCACTGAACCAATTTTAATAAAATTTGGTATAGAAATAGAATAGACCTTGGGCAACAACATAGGAATTATCGCAAAAAAAATAGCTTCCAGTGAAATCGAGGATGAGAGTTTGTATAAAAAATGTGATAATCGATATTTACGCAAAAACTAATAAATAAATTGAAAGGCAATTTCGATCTGGTGAGACATCAACAAACTAATCTTTACGCACTCTGTATCTCTGTAGACCTCAAATAATTATTAAGATTCACAAACATTTGTTTAACATTATTTATTTCTGAAAGTGTTAATGGTAGAGCAGTACTAATTAGATACCTAATGCTGTCTGCAATCAGCTCAATTAGTCTAGTTCAGTATAATATTGATTTTTAGTTGACATGGTCGTCTGGTCCAGTCTGGTGTATGGCGCATAGCCGAGCTCAATTGCGTACATGCTTTCATGTCCGCATGGAATCGTGCGTCTATTTCATAATTCATATATATTGCACTGTGGCTGGATTTCGTACTATTAACGACATCCTCGAAAGCAGCATATGGTACTATTAGTACCGACATCAACTCAAATAGGTAGGTTTAGCTTAGTACCTATCTTCTAGGAGGTAATCTCGTTGGTTGCAGTAGCCTAAAAATCATAAATATCTACATCATGCCGACTTCATTAGGATAAAACTGTATAAAACGTTATTTGCTACAATCCATACACCTAATATTCTTTCGCTTGTTCATCATTCATTATTATCTTCATTCTCTTCATCCACGTGACTACGGGCGCTTTGGCAACACAATTACTCTTTTAAGGCGATGAATGACCGGATTTATACTGATCTTCGACTTTTTATTTGGCTCGTCTGCCACTGTTGGCAATAAAAAAATATTATAATTATTAACAAGGTTTATCATTATAACACTACACAACTTTTTTAGATTGAGATCTGTAATCTGTGATGAAAGTATTACTACGCAACTTTTTTTATACATGAGCAACTATTACATAAGTTCACTTCATAAACAAAGTATAAAACGTGCAATATTCGAAACTACTTCTCTACAAAGGAATAAACGTAACAAGACACCTATTATACGACTGAAACATCAGAGACACAATACAAATAGATAACAAGTTGGTAGTTTTCTTATTACATTATCATATCAAAGGATTACCAAACAAATCTTCAGATATGCTACAACAGCTTTCATCAGTGTAAAAGCCGTCACCCCAATACAATTAAACCATGATAAATGGATCACGAAAAATCTAATCTAAATATTTAATCGAAAATTCCCCTGCATTCGAACAATTGCAATAGGGTGCAACTACTCTTTGATGCATTACGCCCATATACTAAGTAACTCTTTAGAGGTGTTTAAACTTAAGATAAACAACTTTTGAAAGCACGTCATTGTTCTTTATTGCGTAAACATTTGATTGCATACACAGCTCTTTAAATTCGTAGAGGTTGATTACGGTAAATAAATCCAAAATGAAATTAGTATGTTTGCGTTGATAGATTTTGTTTTATTTTGTTTTTGTACATTAGGTATTTTTTTTTGCTTTGCTTAAGGAACTAAAAGATCATTAAAGTTTCAAATGAATAAAGGAAAATCGATCTCACTCCTACTATGACGTAGCAAGCATTGAACATTATGAATAGAATTAAAAGTTAAAATTATTACCTTTTCTGTGACATTAACAAGTTTTAAACAACACCTCTGTCTCCCCACATAATATAATAATCGGTTGTGCGTGTGTACATGGGGTAAGCGAAGACAAGTGCACCGAAGTGCAGGAATGCACTCCCTCGTCCCTACAGAGCGCAGGCCGACCCCAGCATTACGAATACAAATAATATTTCTTTTGGACAAAATATTGCTGTGTTAATGCCACGCTAAAATGTGTACGAAGCCACCCCATTGTGTACTTTGTGTATCCGCTTTTATTAGTTGCTTTTATTGGCGAAATGAGCATCGGTTTTATATTTGTTTTTTAATATGCCGACGTAATCTTTTGCGGGCTTTGTAGGTACATCACGGCCTAGGGTTTTCGTATCCATAGCGCAATTGATAAAAAATATAAACAATTAAAAACTAGTTTAGGAGATAAAAATAAGAAAGAGCTGTAGAAACGCATTGCATACGAATCTAATGACACCTCATACGTTAAAATCCACCAAGCCTTTTAGGCTGTAGAGTGCGTGCCGAGCGTGCTAAAGAAATAGACCTACGCTCGAAAAACATTACCCTCCTTGACTTCGGCAATCCGGCAAAAAAGTTGGAACTTAAAGACATAATAAAAAATAGAATAACAATATTGTTAAGTACGCCACAGACATGCGAAACCAGCTTAACAGAAACGATGCACGATGAACTGATAAAACAAGTGTAAATTCAATTGAAAATTTGTTTTAAATAAAATTATTTATTAATCTGTTATTTTTTTATAGGTTTTAGAGTGGGGACTAGAACTAGGCGCAGCATGGGCAGACTTTCTGGGTGGCGGGCAACCGATGGATAAGGGCAGTTCGATATAAAGTAGAAGAGTTGGTTTTAGATTTACTAATCCCTGGAGCTACCAGTCGAATTTGAATAGTTTGATAGCCCAGGTTCTTCAGGCAGGTTATATGTTATATACCATTTACGCTACAAACGATGGGAGCAGAGCAGTAATCAAAGATGTAATTTAACGCAGGTGGAACCGCACTGCAAGAAGCTAGTAGTTTATGTATTGAATTGACCCTATACTATATTGATTCCTATTCCTAATCATATTAAAAGGGGAGATTTTTAACTAAGATAGATTTATATAAATAATTTTAGATGAATTAAGCTATACACAATTGATTATATTTTCATTATAAAGAATATAATATATGTTAGAGTAAGAGACTCGAGTTCATATATGCTGAACGAATGACTTCGCGAAAATCGCCTTATATCTAATCATGACCAAAGTTCGCGATCCCTAAAATGGTGGTCGATGAAAATTTCAGTATAATTTTCTAATTCTGTTTCTATGGCGCGGATTTTATTGCGATTCGGTTTCCCTAATGCTGAATTGCGACGTAAACTTCGCCTTCCTGACCCATTTAGAAGGATATTGTTGGGGCGTACACGGTTCAAATTTCCACTGTAGGTTTCAAATTTTCTGTCCCTTTCGTATAACGGAGAAGTGAAAGAGATGTGTGTTTTTTGTGATAAGTCTAGTAACCCGGTTCAAGGAGGTTCTCCCCTTGAAGGTTGTTCTAAGGCAGGTCGCAGTGCGTCTGTAAATCACTTAAGACCGACGAGATCGGGGTTCATAGCAGTTAAGGTTCCTGTTTTTGCTCACCGGGGAATGGCGCGGGACGATAAGAAATATTTGAAACGGTATACGTTAACCTCATTTTATGCGTTCCTTAAATTAGATGCTATGGGTTTTCTTCTGAATTTGTTTTGTTTTTCTCTTTTGTAATTAATTAATGCCGGCCTGGTCTTTGGAATATTACGAATTTAAGGAGGTAGCTATACTTTGGTTTGTGTGTATATGTGTGTGTTTATTACCACTCAGCGCCTAAAGGGCCAAACTGATTACGATAAAAATTGGTATGTAGATAGATTTGGTGCCGGAGACGGACATAAGCTACTTTTTATCCCGAAAATCGGTCTGGTTCACGAGGGAGACTAACCTAATTTTACGCGCGGACGAAGCCGTGGAGCGCAGCTAGGTTTAAAATATAACTAAGTTAATTTTCATAAAACATACTTTTCTTTTGTGTAATGGGTATTGTACGTAATCTTATCGTCACTTACTGTGACTACATGCATTAAGTACTAGATGATGGAAGATGTAACAAAAATTTGAGCCGCTCTCACTTGAGAATGTAAACGCTAGATACTTCTTCAGTCGATCCAGCCTAACAGCTAAAACTACAAAATTTCTAAAAACAACATGTTTATAGCTTATTATTTAACTATACAAAGAAACCCATTGGATTCAATAACAACTTCATAGCCGAAACTAGCGAGCTACCGGACTAAAGTTCACGGGGCACCGCCGTAAACAACTGTAGAAACTTGAAGTTGTAAACTTTAATTAGAACCGAAGGCACGTACTCGAGAAAGTACGAGTAAATAAAGTGACTTCGCCACCTCTGTGTCGCTCTGAAATAAGCAAAATCAGGGGTCACCAATTTAGGTAAGTAGGTATTAAATGTAGTGATTCTGAATCTAACTTTCAAATCAAATCAAATCAAATCATTTTATTTAATTCATAAGGTGCACAAAATATTGACAAAAGTCTTATAAATAATAATCTAAACAATGGGCTACTATGATTACATAATACGTGCCTGTACTAGGATAAACCTGTATCACAGGCTGTATATGAGCTAACAGTTAAATAAAGGTATAAAATGTTTACATAATGTATATATACTCATTTAAATAAAATCAGAACAGATTAATCTACGTATCATATCTATATAAAACAATATTATATTACACTTAACATATTTACGAAATAAATTGCTATTTTGCATTTTGTTAACTACGAGTACATGTCTAAATTGAACAAAGCTAAGTTTATGGATCAGCATTAATGACTGGTAAAAAGTAGGTTAAAATCTACAGTATTGTATTTATTTTTCATCTATAACTTAATGACGTCATCGGCGAATAGTGTCACGACCTTGTTGACAATTATAATTTTGCTTGAGTGCGTTTTCTACAACGTTTATTATAGACATAAAACAATTAATGATATAATAATACCTATCTGTAAAACTAGATGTAAAACTTATAATAAATAGAAAAGTTATGGCGATTTTAGACACTGCTGTAGTCGATGGAATTGATGTACCTTTTTTCGGCTAATAATTTTGTTGGGCATTCCGCATCACCTGTCTTATGATTATGTGCCTTTTTGAAGCGTAAGCAAGTAGCGCACTTAGGTTTTTCAAACAATTTAATGCTTATGCACTCTTTTAAAGAGTGACCTTGACTGCCGCAATGTCCACAGGTGTATGTTGAGTCTCGGCATGTTCTGGCCGCATGTCCATACTGCTGACACTTGTAACAGCGTGTGACCAAAGTAAAATCTCTTACGGGGCAAGATGACCAATTAACATAGACCCTGTCGTTTGACATCAGTGCTTTGCGTATGACTGCAGATACTTCAATCACATAATTACAGGTCTCAGCATCCTTTCTACCTGACTTATGGCTTAACTTCAATGCGGCTAAAAATGAATCGAGGTCGGTGTCCTGAAGTTTTTCCTGAAGGTTCTGATGATACAAACACGTGAAAACTTCTTTTTCTTGCATTGATGTTGGCACTCCAATAACTACTACTTTGGGCCGCCGTTTATGAGGCTCATCAATCGTTAGGCCTGAGTTGGTAAGTTGCACCGATTGTTTTACTTTCTCGAGGTCATCTTTCGTATCGGTACTGATTATGACGCCGCCATTTCTTGTCTTACGCAGGCCTCTAACATGCAGCTTCAGCTGTTCAGGGCTGATTATCTTTTGGACAAGAGATTTTGTGTCTTCGCTAGATTTAAGTTTGTCATTAGGGTAAATAACAACTGAGCTCAAGTTGCTAGGTTGTATAAAACTGTTAGTACCTTTTTTGACCATGTCAGCAAAAGAAGGTCCTGTTGTAGGGCTTGACGACTTATCGATACTCAGCTTAAGGTCTTGTAGTTTCTGAGATAAGTCAAGTTGATCTTGGAGAGTTTGTATAGTGCTATCCGCTTGTATGGCTTTTATCTTCAAGGGCTGATATTGAACTGCCATCTGAGATGTCCCATGTCCAACGTTTCTACATAATTTATTAATGCGCAATTTTTGCTCAGAGTTTAGTTTCCCTTCTCCAGCTATGGAGCACACTTCATTTAAGCATTGTTCAATATAGGATAACCAGCGCTGAATTTCTGATGATGAGACTCCTTCACAAATATCGTCCTTTTTGCTAGACGCTAAAGGGCTGTCTTCCATTGTAGAAATTTTATTTTACGTAATTATTCTAACATTTTAAAAAAAATTCACTAAACACCTAATTATTCTTATAACACGACACAGAGCTAGTTGGTACTGGCAAAACGAGGTCACGATTCAGCAATTTACTATTTGTGTATTTTAATAATTATTGAGCACGTCTGTTCTGAATTAGTGCTAAACTAAAAATGTCATTTGATATAATCTTGATCAATCTTTTTAGAACTTCTTTTATGTCTTATATTCGATTACAATCATTGTTTTTCTTTGTACAAAGTAAACTGAATCTAAAGTTAAATTCATAGATTTAATATGTAAGTAGAAATTCAAACGTATACCATAATTGTTTGCAACCAAACCAGCAGGATTGGTCATTATGGGTAAAAATATGACTACCGTAAACTCTTTTTGAGAGTCGCACCAAAAAGTAGACAAGCAAGGGTGGTAATAATATCTACCCACCTCGCTAAGTGGGATTGTGAAATGAGATTAATATTTTGAATATTTTATCATAGCAGCCGATTATGGAGAAGTGATTTATTTAAAGTAGTACAAAGTTCAAGTTCGAATTGATTTTGATATATTAAGGACGCGTTCTCAAAAATCATAGGTATCGAATCGCACCAATACATAAACAAATTTCACACACACATACATAGGTCAGCCTACTAAGGCGATTATATGAAAATAAACTCACGTTGATACTTTAGAAATAAATTTTTATTTTGTTTATTTGGAATGACTTGTATTTGAAATTTCTAGTAGTATGTTTTTTATTTTGTACTTAGAATTAGTTTTGGTGAGCATGGAGTCACACATTGCGTGAATGGACATTTGCCAGAAAGACACTCGCGCGAAAGACTTTTGAGTTGAACTTTGCTGTTTTTGAACCTATTGTTTTCAAAATCGATATCTGAGTGTCCCAGCGATGACTAAATAAGAATCCTAATTCAAATTTAATAAAAGCAGCCGCCATTTTGAACTTTGCTGTTTTTGAACCGATCGCTTTCAAACTCAATATCGGAGTATGCCAGCGATGACCAAACAAGAATTTTAAGTCAAATTTAATTAAAGCAGTCGCCATTTTGAACTTCGTTGTATTTGAACCGATTGTTTTCAAAATCGATATCTGAGTGTCCCAGCGATGACTGAACACGAATCTTTAGTCAAATTTAATAAAAACAGCCGCCATTTTGAACTTTGCTGTTATAGAACCAATTTCATTCAGAATCGATATCTGAGTGTCCTAGCGACGACCAAACACAAATCTCAAGTCAAATATAAATAAAGCAGTCGCCATTTTGAACTTTGTTGTTTTTAAACCGATTGCTTTCAAAATCGATATCCGAGTGGCCCAGCGATGACTGAACACGAATCTTAAGTCAAATTTTGTTGAAGCAGCCGCCATTTTTAACTTTTGCTGTTTTTGTACCTATTGCTTTCAAAATCGATACCTGAGTGTCCCAGCGATGACTGAACATGAATCTTAAGTCAAATTTAATAAAAGCAGCCGCTTTTCGCAAAGTTCAAAATGGCGGCTGCTTTTATTAAATTTGACTTAAGATTCGTGTTCGGTCATCGCTAGGACAGTCAGATATCGATTTTGTAAGCCATCTGTTCAAAAACAGCAAAGTTCAAAATGGCGGCTGCTTTTATTAAATTTGACTTAAGATTCGTGTTCGGTCATCGCTAGGACAGTCAGATATCGATTTTGTAAGCCATCTGTTCAAAAACAGCAAAGTTCAAAATGGCGGCTGCTTTTATGAAATTTGACTTAAGATTCATGTTCAGTCATCGCTGGGACACTCGGGTATCGATTTTGAAAGCAATAGGTACAAAAACAGCAAAGTTCAAAATGGCGGCTGCTTTTATTAAATTTGACTTAAGATTCGTGTTCGGTCATCGCTAGGACAGTCAGATATCGATTTTGTAAGCCATCTGTACAAAAACAGCAAAGTTCAAAGTGGCGGCTGCTTTTATTAAATTTGACTTAAGATTCATGTTCAGTCATCGCTGGGACACTCAGGTATCGATTTTGAAAGCAATAGGTACAAAAACAGCAAAGTTCAAAATGGCGGCTGCTTTTATTAAATTTGACTTAAGATTCGTGTTCGGTCATCGCTAGGACACTCAGGTATCGATTTTGAAAGCAATAGGTACAAAAACAGCAAAGTTCAAAATGGCGGCTGCTTTTGTTAAATTTGACTTAAGATTCGTGTTCGGTCATCGCTAGGACACTCAGGTATCGATTTTGAAAGCAATAGGTACAAAAACAGCAAAGTTCAAAATGGTGGCTGCTTTTATTAAATTTGACTTAAGATTCGTGTTCGGTCATCGCTAGGACACTCAGGTATCGATTTTGAAAGCAATAGGTACAAAAACAGCAAAGTTCAAAATGGCGACTGCTTTTATTAAATTTGACTTAAGATTCGTGTTCGGTCATCGCTGGGACACTCAGTTATCGTTTTTGAAAGCAATAGGTACAAAATCAGCAAAGTTCAAAATGGCGGCTGCTTTTATTAAATTTGACTTATGGTTCGTATTTCGTCATCGCTGGGACACTCAGGTATCGATTTTGAAAGCAATAGGTACAAAAACAGCAACGTTCACAATGGCAGCTGCTTTAATGAAATTTGACTGAAGAATCTTGTTTTATCATATTTCACGCAAAAGCTTTCGCGCCAGTTTCTTTCTCGCAAATATCCATTCACGCAAAAGTCTTTCGCGCAATGCGCAAATGTCTTTTGCGCAAGTGGATTCGCGTAAGTGTCCTGATACCACTTCGGTGACTTCTACTGGAACTAGCTGATTAGAAGAGCTGGGTGTAACGATTATGGGCTCGTTAGGATAATTATGATGAGACCTTACCACCGGACATGATGGAGTGACCAGAAGACACATTCAGCTCTACTAATCATCTACTTCCAATAGCAGTCACTGAAGTAAACTTTCAGGACACTCTAACATGTCCGGTGGTAAGGTCTCATCATAACTAACAAAACGAGCCCATACTCGGTACACCCAGCTCTACTAATCAGCTAGTTCCGGTAGCAGTCACTGTAGTAGATCTTATGGTCACTCCACCTTGTCCGGTGGTAAGGTCTCATCATAACTAATAAAACGAGCCCATACACGGTACAGCCTCCCGAACAAGCCGGTTTCCGAAAAGGTTTTAGTACCATAGACCACATACACACGCTACGGCAGGTTATACATAAGTCCACAGAGTATAACCGGCCCCTATGCTTAGCGTTTGTGGACTATGAGAAAGCCTTTGACTCGATCGAGACCTGGGCTGTGCTGCAATTCCCTCCAACGGTGCCATATTGACTATCGATATATCGAAGTGCTGAAGTGTTTGTATGAAAACGCCACCATGTCAGTACGAATTAATGGTCAGAGCTCAAGACCTATCCAGTTGCAGCGAGGAGTACGACAGGGAGATGTTATATCTCCGAATCTGTTCACCGCTGCACTGGAGGATATGTTTAAGCTTCTGACCTGGAATGGACTTGGCATCAACATAAACGGCGAGTACATCACTCACCTTCGATTCGCGGACGATATCGTGGTCATGGCTGAGACCGTGGAGGACCTCAGTGCAATGCTCGATGACCTCAGTAGAGTCTCTCGACAAGTGGGCCTAAAAATGAACATGGACAAGACAAAAGTCATGACCAATGTCCATGTTACACCCACTCCTATCACGGTCGGAGGCTCGATGCTCGAATTCGTTGACGAGTACATATTATACCTGAGGCCCTAGACAAGTGTCAAAAATTTCTATTCTATTCATATAATAGATTAAAAAATGTACTGGATTGACATAAGCTAGCGCCAATGCTTATGTCAATCTCATACATTTTTTTATCTATTCTATGAATAGAATAGAAATCTTTGACACTTGTCTAGGGCCTCTGGTACAAACAGTCCGATTAGGTAAGTCCGATTTCGAGAAAGAGGTCACTCGTCGAATCCAACTCGGCTGGGCAGAGTTCGGGAAGCTACAACATATCTTCACGTCCGCACTACCGCAGTGTCTCAAGACTAAGGTCTTTGACCAGTGTGTGTTGCCAGTGATGACATACGGAGCAGAGACGTGGTCGGTGACTATGGGTCTTATCCGAAGGCTCAAAGTCGCTCAGAGGTCGATGGAGCGGGCTATGTTAGGCGTCTCCCTGCGCGATCGTTTGAGAAACGAAGAAATCCGCAGGCGAACCAAAGTAGCCGACGTAGCTCGCAGAATTGCTTCTCTGAAGTGGCAATGGGCAGGACACATAGCTCGCAGAACTGACGGCCGCTGGGGCAGAAAGGTTCTAGAGTGGCGACCACGAACCGGAAGACGCAGCGTGGGCAGACCCCTCACAAGGTGGACCGACGACCTTATAAGGGTGGCGGTCAACCGATGGATGAGGGCGGCGAACGACCGACAACGGTGGCGAAAATTGGGGGAGGCCTATGTCCAGCAGTGGACGTCTTGTGGCTGATATGATGATGATGATACACGGTACACCCAGCTCTACTAATAAGCTAGTTCCAGTAGCAGTCACTGAAGTAGACCTTCAGGTCACTCCATCTTGTCCGATGGTAAGGTCTCATTATAACTAATAAAACGAGCCCATACACGGTACACCCAGCTCTACTAATCAGCTAGTTCCAGTAGCAGTCACCAAAGTAGACCTTCAGGTCACTCCATCTTGTTCGGTGGTAAGGTCATAACTAACAAAACGAGCCCATACTCGGTACACCTAGCTCTACTCGTTAGCTAGTCCCAATAGCAGTCACCGAAGTAGACATTCAGATTTCTCAGCATGTCCGAAACGCAACTAATAATAATAGCTATTCAGGTACTTATAGCAAAAACAATAATACCTTGACAACTATTTCGTATAAAATGCTTGCAACTCTTGTAAGTATCAAATCTAGTATTGTCAACTACATTGTGTTTATACAACGAAATTTACGAGTCGAGCAGCTTCCGATAAGCGACACAGGTCCACTCACGACGGGCGCCGAGCGCGGACTGATTCTTGTTCACAAAGCTCTGTTCAATGCGAGCGTATTTGCTAACTTTTGGTATTTTTAAATTTAGAGTATTTTGAATATAATAAGAAAAAAACAGGTCTCGAAATCAACACGATTTCGTAAATTCTGCATTGAGAGTCAAAGAACAACGGTTTTTACTACATTGAAAATAGATATTATTAGAAAAAAACACGTCCCATCACAAGATAAAGAACCATTCTATTTGTAGTATCTGCTAGATATATAAAATTGTTTATCGTTTTGCCGCAAAATGAACCGAAAAAGGGGTTATTTTTGATAGAATTGTAAACGCGTCCTTTGGCCCGAAAATCGGTCGGGTTCCCTAGTTACATTAATTAAACACATACCACGCGCGTAAATGGTTTGTGTTTACTTAATGTAACTCGGGCACCCGACCGATTTTTGGGATAAAAAGTATCCTATGTCCGTCTCCGGCACCGAATCTATGTACCTACATATCAATTTTCATCAAAATAGGTTCAGCCGCTTAGACGCTGAGTGGTGACAAACATACACACACACATACTTTCGCATTTATAATTATAGTAGGATATCTTTACGTATCATACATAGAGAATAGATATAAATTTGTAAGTGTTATTTTTGCAACAGATGAGTTTTTTCCTTAATTTATTAAGTTCGCTGTACCTACATAAGACATTCCGCAGGAAATTATTTCCAACTTTAGAGCAAAATCATTTATTTATCCACTGCCAATATAATATTAGCAGCCCTGATTCCAGTAACAATTAGAAAGTTGTGTTGGATATAGGGGGATGTGTTGTTCCAATAAATTCGGCCGATAGTTCCCGAGTTGGACACGGCACAAAGTTACGGCGTCTGAGACAATCCCCACTACGATATATTGATGAAACTCTATTGTGGGATGAACTTGTATTGCTATGGCTGATACGTTCTTGCGTTATTGAGACTTATTTCAAAGCTTAAAGATGTTATAAATATTATAGTTAGATGACATTTAAGTTAGTTGAAGCTGTGCAAAATTTTTTTTTTAGCTAATTTGTTGATGACTGCGAATTATACTTAGCGATACCTAGTAAGTGGTTTAAATCACTCATAAGCCTTAAAAACCTAGCAATTTCGTGTCGTATGAGTGAAAAGACGCGGTAGGTTCTTGCCGCTCATTAGCAGTGTCCAGGATTTGAGTTTGTGGGAGGCTCAGATACTGATTTAGGGAGGCTTGACGCTACCCAAGGTAGAATTTTACCACGCGCGTTTACCAATGCGTTTGGGTAGCTTTCCCCCAGGGAGGGCTGGAGTTCCTGGAGTGGATAGTGATATCATGAAATGTTATCTTCTGTAGTAAATAATTTAATTTTCTAGTAGTAAGAAAAAGCCCTATGTCTGAAATTTATAAAATTGAAAAGGTGACAAATTATAGGTGAAGAATATATGATTTCAGTGTTATAAAAATTTATGCAACTGACTCCGAAACTTAGTTTTACAAAAAAATATAGTATTGCACATATATTATACTAATTATAAGTAGTTTTATAGTTTTGTAGTGATATAATTTAGTTCGGGGTAAGTAAAGTGCTCACCCTTCGTAATTTATTGGTTTAACTTATCGGATAATTAGGTTAGTGCGGGGACACTTGGGGGCAGTTTGTCAGAATCCCGTAGACGACTAAGTTCATTTCGTTTTACTTTATTGTTCCAGAGTTAGTAGAGTTGTTCCAGAGTATGACGTAAGAAAGTTAATCTATTAATTGGTGTATCTGCGAATTTATCATTTTCGAGGTTGGTAGTTTCTTGGTTAAATTTTTCGATAAGGATTTTGTTTTGCTTCAACCTGTTAATGATAAAGAAAGCTTTACTTGTATAAACCAAATAAGTAAGAATATTTCTATAAGTTCTATTCAACAAATAACAACAACAATTCAATCTGAAATTCACTTTAAAATATAAACTGTACTAGAAAGAGAAATATAAGAGAAATGTTGAATAAAGTCTGCATAATGCAGCCATATAAGTTTTTCCCATGGCACGTTCGTAGCTGGCGGGAAGCGAACGGAACGGGCAGACCCGGGCGGCACATAAAAACTACCTTCCGTTACCGGTGTACGGACTACCGACTACACCTAAACGTTCATGTCTAACAGATAAAACGTGCTGTTGAAACTTTATGTCTACCTACCTACTGATTAAATTGAGGCTAGTTACTTAGAATTCTTATGTTAGAATGGTATGATTTAGAAAAATGCTTCCATGTATTTTTAATAAAATGTGAAGCAAAAAAAAATGTCAAACACAATTAACGGTAATTGTGTTTGAAAATCAAACACAATTACCGTTAATTGTGTTTGACATTTTTTTTGTTAATTGTGTTCAATTGAATATGAGGCAGAATGGTATGTGTTTTAATGTTGTTTAATGAAACTGCTTTTGTATTACCTCGGGGTTAATTAGGGTATCATCATTGTAATTATCAAAGCCTACTTATACATATGATGAAGATATACCTTAGTACCAAAATGTAATTCTTTTACAAAACATACTTTCTAATTTCCAATATTGTTTTCAATAGAACCATTTCCATGTCACAAAACAAAAAACAAATGGTTCCATTAGAGAAAATAACATAGATATCCGTCGGCCCCATGTGCACTTGCGTCAAGTTTGTAATTAGATAACCATCGAGCAATTCGTTCGTGCTTGATTCCACTAACGATCGAAAAGTTTATATGAACATGGATTCTATCGACCATTACCACGATGTTCCAACATTACATTACAGAAATGTGCAGTTAGCATGACAAGTGATGGACAAGGGTAGATAGTGCTCAAAATGCGATGTAATTATAATGACCAGCCCAAGACGATCTAAAAAAAGTGGAGCTCAGTGCGCCGTGCAGGTTCTAGACTGGGATTTACCATCCACTGAAACTGGAACCGTCAAAAGAAGAAGGTCATCGTGTCCAGAAAATTCAGGCAAGAATACTGTTCCCACACATGACGCCATATTTGAAGTACAATCACCATCAGATTCCGGCAGTGGAACCTCAAGAAGCATATCTGATTATGAAAAATCCGATTCACTAATAGATGTAGAAGAAAGAATATCGTACATAATCAACGAAAACAGATCTTCTCAAAGTAATTCTGAGTCAAGCGACATAGACATCGTTATAGATACTATCTTAAGCAATCCCAGTGAAAGCCTATTCGAAGGTGTACAAAATGAACAACTTTTATGTGATCGTGGCAAAACTTTTATTAAACAAGAGACGATATCCATTAACGAGAACCAAAATGTTGCTTCTAACGACGCCCCTAACGATAAAAAGGTCAATGGTCGTCTTAAAACGCCCGCACCTATAAAGAAATTAAACAAAACTTTTGATATTAGTAAAAATTGTTCTAAGTTAGCTAAAGAGCCTTTGAAAACTCAAGAAAAAGCGAGTGTTTTACCCGTTTATAGAAGTACTTTACAGGGTGGTAGCATAGATTTAAGTTCTAATCAGAAGAAAAGAACTACAACTAAGTTAAGACTACCTTTTACACCTGTTAAAACAATGGACAAGCCAAAGATCAACTTTTTTCATAACAAAACGAACTCAGGCGACATTAAAGCTTCTCCCTTTTTGTCATCGCCAGTTAGGAGAACAATATCTAACGAATATGTGCGCTTGAAATTTACCAACGATACAGTGATAAGGCGGACTATTGATGGAAAATCAATCCCTAAGATTACACCAAAAATTCAATCTATAATACCAGAAAGTCCTGTAGATAGTGAAGATCCTTTCTTAAACTTAAGTCCTAACAAAAAATATACAGTGACAGTAAATAATAAAGTGAGATGTGATAAAGACAATTACGTGATCTTCGATCCTAATACAGGTTTTACACCAGAGGGACCTAGGAGCTCACGTATTCCTTTAAAGTCTCCTATAGGCGAAAAATCTCGGATTCCGCTGAAATCTCCTTTAGGTGAAAATTCTGGTGTAGTGCGTAAATCGGCTAATGTCAGTGATACAGACAGTGGCATTCTATCCCCGAATTCACCAGTGGAAACAAGTGAGAAGGGATCAGCTTTCTATGTGAATGCTGCGGTCTTCAGTGAAACGGCGCAAAAATGTGGAAGTGAGATCGACATCACTATCCTTGATCCAGGATTAGCAAAGAAGGCGGCAGAGCAGATTCAGGTGAGTGTACAATAGATTCTACATTAAAATTTAATTTATTTTATAACTATTAAAAGAAAAGCCATTGAAATGGTTCGCCGAAGTTGACAAATTGGTGGCAATTTTTCTGACACTAAGAGATCGTAGATATAATTTAACTTCGTTCGGAACGGTCATTTTTCATGCCAACAGTTTACAACTCACTTCAAGATGTTGTACACGTGTTTTTATCAAGTTAGTAGGTAAGTTCTGTTGTTTTTTACTCATCACTCCTGGTGTCCGTATTTTTATTACCTACCCACGTTAAATTTGCAGTAAAATAAAATGTAGGTAAAAACACCCTTGCCTTGCCTACAGTATTTGTACTACATAAATATTTACTGTATTAGACTTTTCTATATTTAGGTAACAATAAATAACCAGGTTATATAAAATATTATCGAGTGAATTCAGAACTTTCTTACCATCCATTTTTCGTCTTCAAAATAAGCTGCGTTAGCGACGTATTGCGCCATCTATCGTTGACTAGAAAGATTAAAGGCTAACTAGAATTTTGTAACTTAATATTTTTTATGCAAGCAACAAATGTAACAGAATGTCATTCTTAGATTATCAATAAATTAGTTAAAATTTGACGAATAAATTTATACTACTATTACATCCCTGAACAGTCTCTCTCGCATAGTTCGCTCAGTAAGCATTGCACGATACGAATTCTACTATTCTCCAACAGATGGCGCTGTAACAAAGTTTATTTATATTTTTCTACATGCCCTTCATTTGCATTGTTGTGATAGATAACGTTTTACACTGCCGCTTTATTCAGAAGCAATCGTCACAGAGTACATTTTACATACTGGCAATCGTGCAGATAATTTTCAAATTGGTTCATTTAGCGAAAGCGAATGGGAGTGATACCGTGTATGTACTTGGTTCGATTGTACCTACTTATGCAGGGGCTGGCTTTTGTAATCGTTGTAGTTCGTAGAAATAATTAAAACAACAAAATATAAGTAAGTACCTATAGGAAGGTAGGTACGGATTTAGATTTAACGTTGGCCTATAAAGAGTGATTCAGAAGTTATTTACTGGACTTGTATGTCTTGAGGTAGATATCCCTATTATATTATAAGTACCTACTTACTACTAATTTTACTTACAAAAATCTTTTTTATTACTTAGTAACAAATATGAGCTAAAAATTGCTTAAAACTAAACACGTTCTCTTAAATTATTTTTAACGTATCACACGAATATTAAAATTTAATTTACTTAAGTTTAAATAGTAATTTCCTAAAAATACTTACTTAATTATCTATTTTTAAATTAACAAGTAAAGGCTAGGTAAGCTTTAAAATTATCAGATATTTTAAAATATATTAATGACTATGGAACAGTTTGTTCCTGAATCGCAGAGGGTTATGTCTAAACACTAATACCTACAAGCGTTAATAAAAGTGAACCAACATGTAGATGATTTCAATGGTCAATTATACTGTTCTGATAGTCGGCATTATCCACACTGTCCGTTATTATTACTTGTGTTTGATGATGTGCGTCGATAGATGTTATCATTGGCGTCATTTATTGAACAAAGTTCTTAACTATACCTATACTTAGGTAATTTTTATTTGTTGTGAGGGCGAGATTTATGTCTAGGTATTGGTCTACAAATATGGTATTCGTAGCTATTGGTCATGTACAAAGTACTCTTTTGGTAGCGGATTTTAGCTGCATCTAATCACAGGTTTTGTATCATATTATTTATTAAAAACAAATTAAAAATCTAATCTAACGATTAAAAATATAGCTTCTTAGTATAGTAAGTAGATAAATAAATGTGAGTTTTATTTTTTATTTACACGCAAAGTAAACTTTAGTAAACTATAAAGCCCATTTAGACTTATTAATTCATCTTGCAATCTAAATATATGAATGTATATCTTTATTGATAAAAATTACTAGGAGGCAGAGTGTTCAATTCCATTAAAAAAAAATTCTTTTTGCTGTTGATAGTATTAATCGGTCAAGGGATGCATTAAAAATGCAAGCGTAAAACACCCACGTGTCCAATTGAAATACTTTTTTTTATAAAAAATCATAAACTTTAAGTGATCTTTTCCTCCAATAAACTAAAATAAAGTCTGAAAACGTAACTGTCCAAGATATTGATTTGAAATAGTGGAACGTGGTTTTTTATCAGTGATATCCTTCTGTACACGGTCTGATTTATTTTTACTTTTTACTAGTAGGTACTTACCTACTGTGCCTGAGTAAACTTTTACTCAGGCACATTCAAACTTACGGTAAAAGACAACTCCGTAAAAAAATCAAAACCCCAAAAAGATCTGAAATTGCTAACCAATCTCAAGCGCTATCTTGGTACAGGTCACCGAGTACCTACAGAGTTGAAAATTCACTTTATTTATTTTTTTAAGGAAATCTTTTCACTTATCCATTGCAATGTTGGCACACCTTACCCCATAGTATACTATAGCCACCTACCTAGGTGACCACAGTACAGTATTATATTTCACTTGTTTTGTTGCAAATAACCTATGAACAACTGACGTAGTTCTTGATCGATACCCATAAAAAGAAATCGAATTGACGCCGATCCGCGTATGTCATCGGCGTCATAAGCAATAAA
This sequence comes from Parascotia fuliginaria, assembly GCA_963082885.1. Taxonomy (NCBI): domain Eukaryota; kingdom Metazoa; phylum Arthropoda; class Insecta; order Lepidoptera; family Erebidae; genus Parascotia; species Parascotia fuliginaria. The sequence goes on along the minus strand of OY720173.1, from coordinate 8,715,073 downwards.
TTTCATTGAATACAAGTCGTTTCTAACAATAGAGTTACGTCAACAAGTGACAACTGTTACATTTTGCAAACAATCAACGGTACAATGCGACGACACCTTGGACTGAGCGAGAAATTCGATAACAACTTACACGTTAGAATGAGACAAAATCAATTGCAATCATCAAAGACCGCTTCAAATGAGTCGTTAGCCTTAAAAATTGAACTTTCCTAGAACGGGAATGTAGGCAAGTGCATTCATGGTTCCTATTTGTAATTTAATTTGCAATCGCTAGTCAAATCGCATTCGATGCATCGCGACTTTGACCTGTGAGAATCACCTACCTGATTACTAAAGCCGCATGGATTGAATACATAAATGCTAAGAAACGTAGTGAAGAACTATTGGCAATTTTATATTTACAAAACAATCTTGATGTGAACGAGTGTAAAGAAAATAAATTGTTGGACACCTGCTTTGCAAACAATATATTAGGTAAGTACTCCTTCATTAAAGGCGCAACGGAAATGTATCAAACGCTGCTTGGGACAATAACCACTACACCTACCTACCTACTGTTTTGTTTTTATTATATTTATTTTCTAAATATTTAGTCAAGAATCGTAGGTAATAGTGGTATAGGCGTTTCTAAAAGGGTACTTGGAACTGCAGCTGCTGTAGTGTCAATTAGGTCTGTAGTCATCTGTACCCATTTTAGAGGTTAATTTCCAATTTGTGCAATAAACTGACTCTGATGTAACGATTTCATCACAATTTTACAAATCAGTACTATTTTATAAATGCACTTAGCGTTTTGCCATATGACAAATTTGACAATTGAACTGCAACGTTTCCATAATATAATTTGTCCTATAGATTGCTAGGATTCGGTCACCTAGGGCCACATTCCTTAGACGGCCTTTTCCCTTTGATGGCCTATTCTCCTAACGGCCACTTCGCTAAAAGGGCCACGATCACATTTCCCCTAACGGCTCAATCCCCAAATGACCACGTTCCTAGTGGCGACTTCTTTGTACGGTCACTTCCTCAAATGGCCACATTTCTCTTTTCGGGTAAATTCCTGAAAGGCCTTCTTCCTTGTCTTGATGTCAATTAATATCCAATCGATAGGCCGTTCGTAGAATCCAAAATAATAAGTTCAACGTTTAGGCAGTGTTTTTGTTTTTTTTTTGTTATGTTGTTAGTTTTGTAATACATATTAATTATAACGTCATATTTTTATAAATTATTTTCCTATGTTAAAAACCTAAACACCGTCCCCGATTTTACACCGTGATATAATTATGTTCACTCAAACACTTACTAAGATTAAGATGAATAGATCAATAATAAATAAAATAGTAAAACAAATAACATTAATTACATGTAACATACAGTTAAAATACTTGAAACCTAATTTGTAATTAAACCCATTTAACTTTTTTCTATTTTGAGTAATTTCGGGATCGATGGTCACAAGGGTAGAGACATCCTATAGAAATGCCTGTATACCCCAGTAGAGGTGGCTTGGTAGGGTGTTAACCCGACTTACCCATACAGTAGGTATAGCCTTGAATTAAGGTACAGTCGAAGTTACATATCTTTATACTTTTGGGCCTTGTGTCAAAGACGTTAAGGACCCAAAGTGTAAATATTTTGACCTCGACTGCACTATAGTGGTCATTCAGGGAAATAGCCAAACTAGGAATACACAGTGTGGTCATTAGAGGAGGTGGCCCAATTAGGAATTCACATAGAGGTCATTCGAGGAATGGCCTTACCAGGAAAAGCACCTAATAGGAAATGGCCGAACAAGGAATTTAGTCGGTGGTCGTTGGAGTAAGTGGCCCTAGGTGACCGAATCCGATTGCTACAACGAAGTGCGGACGAGGGGAGGTGATTGTCCTAATTATCATATTAGAGGTGCAATTAGGGACTGCTTTGAGCGATATCAGGTTGATTATGGTTTTGATTATTAAGTTAACAATGATTGAAACCAAATAATTGTATAGGGAATAGGTGTCAGGTTTTTTGTCATTTTGACATTATATTACGGTTGTCTAAACTTATATCCAGATCAGTCTTAATTCTGCATTGGTTTTCATCAGTTTTTGATTGACAAGATTGATTGATTGAGTGATTTATATTTACTTTAAAATAACAGATAACTTTATCATCACAAACGTTTGAAAAATAAAAAAGTACATATCTGAACATCAGAACATTATTTAGAACAATAAGAACAAGATTTCGGTATCTGTCCAGCCGATAGCCGTCTCTCAAATTTACAAGCAACCTGACGGGCTTTCATTATATTTACATTCTTTTTTAAATATTTCGCAAATGGTAATCGATTGATTTTTTATTGTCTGTAGTTTTTTTTTATAATAATTAAAATATAATGTCGATTGTACATAAATGCAATATCTATTCTATGGCCAAAGAAAACACAATAGAACATTGCCAGCTCACGATGATAACTGCTTATACAAAATCTGCATATCTGCCCCTGAACCGGCCGAGGCGTTTTGTCGGTTATACGCTAATGAGTGCTAGGGGAGCGTAGGGCTACACAAACACTCTTGTTGTCAAGGAGACCGCCTCCTAAAGAGTGCTTTATGTAAACAAGTGAACGCTCTTACTTACACAAGCTCTAAAAATGTACGCACTTCATTTCAGCAACGACTTATAATTGCTAAGTTAATTTAAGGACTTCTTACTTAGTTATGTTTTCACTTTTCATACTATGCAACAAAGTTCAAGGTTTTGCTGCGTGATGTTTGTTTGTGGTCGCAAGATGAGTTTTGAGGATTCCGTACGTAAAAAGAAACACTTTTTAAAACATCTAATACTATAGTCTCTGAAGTTACTTAAGTGTCTAGTGACTCTAGTGTATCAAAGTAAACAAGTTAATTTCTAATCTATTTTAGATATTCTTAGATCCTGAATCATTAAATTTGGCAAGTAATCATAGAGTTCATGTTATTTTTTAGTTAAACATTTCGAGTGATTTGCTGTATAATATCAGCAGCCACAAATTAAAACATAAAAATTCAGACTGCGTTGGATTCATACTAAATGACAATGTGATACCTGTATTGTAATTTTGTGCCTTTGAAACTGATATTATTTGGTAAAGTTTTAAAATAGCAAGTCTCAAAGACTGCAAAGCTTGCAATTCTAACAGTGAAATCAAAGTGTGGCCGCAGGGCACGCGTTGGGTAGGTACCTACCCGTATTCCGCTCACGCGCGGGGACTATAACCTAATTACTGCAACCATAGACCTCTTTACTAATAGATATGTATCAAAAATACTAAAAGCGTTCCTAGTAATTTGAACTGAACAAGCTGAACAAGCGCAGTGTCGCAAGAGATTTGGCGAAAATTGAATTAACGGAAACAAAGAGTGGCTTGAATCAAATATTTATAGACCATTAAAAGTTTTGTTCAACAGTCGCACGTACTCCCACTGTTACCACCATCAAGCATTAATTAAGTAAAGCGAGATAACTAACACATGATAGAAAAACATTTTAAGTATTAAAATGCATGCATAATCAATGATATGTTGGCTTATACTGTTCGAGCTTAAAAAAGAAAGGAGCTTGATTCTACGAAAGCAAAATGTCAACAAATACTTGAGAAAATAAGTAAGTTTTCAAACTAAGAGGTAGAATATGATTCAAATCAATACATAAAAGTCGCAAGTATCCTTCGTCCAAATCCATTATGCACTCTTTTTGCTGATCTGAGTTTGAAGTACCTATATGTTGAGTTTGTTTGTAACTATCCTTAAGACAGATCACTTCGACTCATTAAGGATCCCAATCCTTTGAACCTGGCGTGTAGGTACATTATTTCTTCAAGACGTAATGATACTGTTATAATTTGAATGATTTATTGTAATTGTTTATTCTTACACTAAGAATAGAAGCTTACTCTATATTGCATGGACGATTATAACTTCAATATTAATATTCAAAGTTATTAGTCCAAGAACATTAAACATACAGCAAAGCTTTTAATGTACCTAGTTTATGTCTACAATAATGTTGTTAAACAAAAGTACTAAAACGTGACGTTTAGCCCTTTTATGTAAGAATAGATAATGTTTATGAGTTATTTTGTAATATTTTTATGTTAATACATTAACAAGTATAACTTAAGGTTAATAAGTATGTGTTAAGACATATTTTTAATGCTGTAACGACTATTTTGATTTGGCTATAAAAAACGATCACGTTTCGCACTTGTGTACTTTTATGCATCATAGCTCATGTCATGATTACTTCAGTCACATTCTGTTGCGTGGATCAAAGTCATTTTTGCATAGATTTCACTTTCTCATACAGTTTTGTACAAGCAACGAAAACATATCTAGTAAGTTTCATACCGCAACGATTTTCTTTTTTTTAAATTTGTGCTAGTTAGCGCAAATATAGAGCTTCGCAAGCGACTGAAAAGTTTTACCTATTTAAACTAAATTATGAACAGTCGTTTTGAAGTCTGGCTGTAACTTAAGAGAGGACTTGTGTCTAAATTATTTATTAATAATAATAATAATAATAACGAATAATTATTAATAATTGTGTCAGTACTACCCATTGTAGAGTCTGTGACTTTGTCAGAACTCTATCCGGCCGAATCTTGGCCCCCAAAGAGGCTATTTCTCGATTGAGCGAGGGCGGTACAATGTAACTAACGCAACGTGGACAACTAAGTAGGCACCGCCGACAAATCGTGAATTATAGAAAGACTATATTAGTTTGTAACTAACATTTTACATTGCCATCAGTTTATAGTACCATCGTTCATTCACGCCTTCTAGAAGACATATTAGCGTATCTGTTTTGTACATTCTCCTGATACAATGACGTGTGAAACATGTGGCGAATGGAAAGTAGTCAATACTAGCATACTATTTTGTAATTATTTTTGCCTGTAAATTTATTCAGTAAAAAGCAAGTATACTACGTACATGTAGATACGTATATCCCTTTAAATTCGGCAATACAAGTTAACATTTATTTTGAAGCACTGAAAAGGAAATATATTATATGTTTGTACATATTATAGGTAAGTAGTTAGACTACAGAATGCGTCTCACTTACCATACTGTGAAATCTCAAACACGCTATCAGAACTCATCTTAATTCAAATAATAACATCGGTATATTTATTTATTTGGCTGTACCTAACAATTCTAGGTTGCCTTTCCCTCTTTTTATACTCAGTAGCTTTTTTTGGTCTTGGTTATTCTTTACAGAAATTACATTGCCAAACAAGTTTTTCCTATTCAACAAAGCTATAACACCAAAGAAAAAAACGTAGTGAGGAATTTGGGCTTCATATATCACTTGAGACGCTCGTAAATATTGTGAGAGCCCTACGGATCATGCACCCGGTCGTATGTCGCTGTCGTACGGAAGTAACAGTCATATTTGTAAATGACTAGCCAATTGATTTATTGGTTAATCGAAATAACAACTGTAGAGGCAATTTCTGAAGTTTAAAGAACTTGTAACCTACTGGAGAAGGCAAATCTACCTACAATGGAACGTCGTTTAAGGTATGTAGATTAATAGAATAAAGTAAGGAAAATATTGCAATATGTTCAATGGGAAATAAAGTTATTTTCATTTTTGTAACCATCTGGCGATACAAAAGAGTGCCTTTTTCTGGCCCGTTTTTCTCATGGCGCTACAATTGTCAATAAATTGGCCGTCAGCAAATTGGCCAACATCAACTTTAGTGAAATTGATGTTTATTATTATTTACAATGATTAAAGTGCTTGTGTGTGACTTTGATTATGGACTTTTAGAGATTCATGAGACGCATATTGGATTTGCGATTTCTAAATTAAACAATAGTTCTAAGCGGAATTGTTTGGAGGCTCTTAAATTACACCTATGTGGCCATGGTTTGTTTGTTCTTAATAAAGCCTTATTATAATTTGTAACACTTCTACGCGTTGTAGTATAATATTATTAAATACACACCATTCGAACGGAAATCGTATCGCACTTTATAATTAGCTTTCTATGTCATTTATAACGTACGTTTTAAACGTAAATATACAGTTTATGTATTGCAAGTGGATTGAATTTATTTATTTGAATTTTTCAAGAATACCTGTCAATGTGATTAATAAGCCATACGTGGCCTAATAAAAACAATACATAACGTGTTTCACTTTGTAGTTACCTAGTTTTTAGTATACAGATTAATGAAGAGCTAAAAATAAGTCATGTTTGTAGTAGTTCAGGCCCTTCATTCCCAGAGGTTCAATTATCAGATCAATTAACTGAACTTGTGGAACTTTTTATTCCTATCAGTTCAATAAAGAGCGGTGGTTAAGTCACCCTGACTTAACCACTAATAAATAAAGTATAAGCAAACCTGAAATTGACAAGCGTGGTGGTCAAAGCTCATGCCTTCTGTGTATGTGAAGATGCTCTTACATAACACGTTTTAATAACATTTTTCTTAATTGTTTACGAACAAAGTCATTTATTAAATACCTCAGTCATTAATCTTCCGGACGAAATTGGATAAGTGCGTGTAGCACAGTATATCTTGTGGTATGTTAATAAAGTATGAGTTTTTGCAGTCGCACCCACCAGCCGACAGCCCTCCGGTGAATATGTAAACGGAATACATTATTAAACGCTTTCCTTCAAGATTACTCTTCAAAAGTCCGTTTTGGTTGCTTTAGTATATTCTATGTTACAGGATATATTTGCGTAGGGATACAGATATATTGTTGTTTGGAATAATAAGTGTAAATAAATAAGACCGCTACAGCTATTTTCTTTAGAGCGGTAGTTTATAAGTCTCTAATTGTAAAGTTATTATATTAATAAGAGAAGAAATAAATAATGTAGTTGTTTTTAAGCGTATTGCTCGTTAAGAGAAATGTAACATTTATTTGCATAAAATTGAATGTGAAAGTGTAGAAGCATGAGCCTAGCATTTGTACTGAAAGGTCAACTACTTACCTAAGCAACCCTAAATACTAGAACATGCCTAGAACACGTATTTCAGTTCGATGTCTACAATTGCTCTCTGACAGGTGTCAGTAGTAATCCCAATTAACGTTTCAATTGCTTCAGTTTATTTAAAAAACTTAACGGCTCATAAAGGGGTGTAATGCCCGTATCCTGTCGAGAATTTGTTCCTGTTGTTAGGGATTAGACGTCGTAAATTATTTTCTTTCGGCTTGAGTTATGGCCGGTTTGGGCGACAGACCGTTGTTTCAAGTCTTAATAGGGTGACATTACTGTTTTAGTTCCTTTTATAAAAACATATAATTCTATTTAAGGTGGTAAATAGTCGTTTAATTAGTTTAATGACCTATTTCGGTGTATAAAAGAGTTATGATAGCTTTGCTTGAGATTCAAACAAACATGTGTGGCGTCTATTGTGCTGACTTGCGTATTATTCCTTTATGATGTAAAGAAGTTTTCTCCATTTTCTCCACTTAATTTTTAGCGGGTTAAGTCTGCTTTGTCCCATTTTATTTTATACGCTTCTACAAAATTAACTTCGAAGTTTTTGAGACTTCCTACGTTGCTTTGAGTCGAAATTAGTAGGGACGGCTAAAGATGTCTTGACGGCAACAGTATCGGTGGCACTCGGCTCTCTCGCTAATGAGCTAGAACAAGCTACTGATGGTGTAATACCGGCTTAATTATTTTACTCCACTCAAAGATGAAAGGATTTATAAATTGAAGGGAAACATTTTCTGCTTTTCAGCGAAATAAGCTTTATTTAGGGTCAGTACTGTAAATATATGCTTTCTTATAGTAATTGGGCAACTTGAATTGTCGATCTATAAGTTTAAGAAGTAAGTTAGTATAATTACCACTTCTCCTTACACTTGGTGTTTGAAGGAAATCTTCCCTTTATGTCGAATCCCTTTACGTCGCTCTGCTGCTCATTACAGATGAGGTAGTCGGCCTGCAGTAGTTAATTGGCTTGAACTTTACTTTTACTAAATTTAGTAAGTTTTACTTTATAAAAAAACATAGTAACAGTGTCGAAACACGACTTTCATCATCGTGCAGCTGAATTTAATGAGCTGCATTTTTTTCAGCGCTAATAAAACATCTATAAAGTTTCTTGAGATGTTAAATCATATGTTTTATAACTGCGATATGATCAACAAAACACATGTTTGACTATATTTAGCACGCGGTTTTGCTTTCATAAAAAATATTGTACAAAGCCCGAATGATACTGCAGTTTGAACTGATTGTTGAATCATAATGAAAAAAAACTGTTTTATAGTTTAGTACCATTACAAAACATTGATTAGTTTGTAAACCTATGTAAAACTATTAGAATAGAAACTGTTTAATGTTCATCTTATATTTCTTGGTCCATTCCCACAGGTCACTAAACGTACGAATACAACGAATTCGGACCTTTTTTTTTCTAGCAACTATTAAAATAATTATTTTATATCTGAATTTGAATTTCATATAAATTGGTATGAAATTAATCTGGCTCCCACGTTCGTGGCCCTTGACGTATGACAGGGGTGATAATTAGTTAGATCGTGCTATTCTGAGCCGTCCCTTCCTCCCTGACAGCTAAAAATGGCTCAATCAGTCAAACTGCACCTTTGTGATATAGTTGCACACGCCTCACTAAGATAATGAACTTTAGAATAGTTCAAACTGTAAAGTTTAAAACCGTAAATTTACTCTGCAAGATATAAACTAGGAATTCAGGGTATGTCTTCAGGGGCACCAAAGGTGATAATAATATTATGATATAATCGATACAGCCCTTTTGTGTCTTGTAGAGCATGCTATGGCTATGTATGCTTATCTGGTATGTATGCATATAGTCCGGTCAAGAACAAGCTGGTATGATCAATACTAAGTTTGCCTGAATTTAAATTAGTAAAATTTTTGTCGTATTAATAGATGAATTTAATTGTAGTTCGCATGTTGTCAGTAAGACATTTAAATAAAAATCTTTCATATTACTTAAGATGTTCTCGTGTTTGGTATAACGGGACACAGTTATATTATGGTTAGATATACCGTTACAAAATATCGTGTCCTTGTATGTTCTGACGAAAAAGACGAAAAAGACACGGCGTTCGACACAAGCCTTTGACACGATAAAGAGATATCAGCGTAATATGTTTTAATGTAAGGCTGTGTGTAAGTAACAATACAGTACAATTAGTCAGTGGCATTCCTTTAAAATTACACCATATTTTATATTTGATGTGTTGTCGTATTTTAGTATCATGAAGTAACTCCGTTACACCATTCTTTGTTTAAAATAGTTATTTTTGTAGAAAATATTTTTTTAACGGATCCATTAGTAGGTACACACTTAGATAAAAATATATCTCAACGTTTTTTCTATAGCTGTAACTTGATATATGTCTGTGGCTGTAACCTATTATATAAGTAAGCTTAGGTTTTAAAGCAGTTCGTGAATGTTTTTTAATACAAATTATTTTTAAACATAGCAACAACACAGTGTTCTTCTTTCTGTCGCAATTTTATTTTAAGGAAATTCTAAATCGCATTCAATTTTTTATGCAAAGGGGTCTTAGGAGAAAAATCAAAGGGCTCAAGACAACGAAGGTTTTCTTGAATGCAAAAAGACGTTGTCATTGCGTTCTGGTCGCACTTTGAGTAACTCAATCCCGCTCAAAGGGACAGTCACCTCAAATAGATGAGCCGTCGTACTTTGGAGCCGAATACGTGAATCTTCTGTGAGTTATTCAATTTGTTTCGTTACGGATGTGTAGATACTGGATATGTCGAAAACATATCCAGTATCCTAATACAGATAAAGAGTAAAGTTGTATTAGAGTGATATTAAAAATAGTTTAACTTCAAAATTTTAATAAAATAGAATATAATTTTATTGTGTTTATGATTTACTTAAAGGTGTGGAGAGCATTTATTAGTTACTTAGTTATAACGTGTAAGTGTTATTCTAGATCCATTTTCAGCATTTATGTAAATAGATATAAGCGAAGAGGGTGATGAACTTTCTCGTAACAGACTACTTATTATTTTATTTAACTTTATTATTTCTTTATACTTCTAACTTTATTATTTTATTATTTATTTTTTTATTTCTGAAAATAAAGTAACAACCTTATCTACTTCTATTTCCCATTAGCATATTGGACAGTATAAAATAATGTAAAACTGCTTTGCTAGGATTAATATGTACCTTTACGCTTACCGTTATTCGTTTCATTTATATTTGCAATAAAAATGAAACGAATTCCTGTGCCATATCTAGCATGGTTGTATGCAAAGTGCGTGCATCTGCATCCCCGCGGGACGTGGCTGGCTGTGCCGGCGCGGCTAGCAGGGCGGGATCGATCCGCCCCAGTCGCGTGCCGAGTGCCCCGAGAGCCGGACGACCGCCCGCCCGTATCAAAGCCTTCGCGTTTAGGCGGGAACGCGTATACAACGAACAACAAAATTTAAAAACCTTTAGAATAAACTGTAGTTCCAATTTTAAATAATTTTACTATAAACAATTGACATTTTAGGTGTAGTTTGTGATAGTATTGTGTTTTTAAACGTGTGTGACGTGACTCTGGGGTAGTTTTCAGTGATTAGCTTTTGATAAGAAGTATTTATAGACTGACTAGAAAATATGTTCTTAAAATAGGTATACCTTATTGTATTTAAAGCTGCATGTTAATTTATTACAATAGCGATTCCTGGAAAGGTCAATGTTTATTTTATACGAATAAAATCGTGATGTTTTATCTTCTGTCAAATTAGAAAAGTAAACAATAAATTACTGTTCTCTTTCCCTTGTAAGTAAAAGTTCGAAACTCTCGTTTATCTCAAAATTGGTAAAAGTTTATTTTGGTGTTTCTGATTAAATACGGAAATATTTTGCAAAATTAGGGGAGATTTGGAAGAATAATTTATCTTCACCTTGATACCACGAGCTGATTTATTACAGCTTAATTACTTTTGTAATATGTTACGTCAATTTATAGCAATAAACTTTGACAATTTATTGTTTAATTTTGTGGGACGTCTCAAATTAGTCTAGACTATTTTTAGAATGGGATGCATTCGTCACTTTAAATTTATTACAAATGTCATTTCAAGGACATTAATGTTGCCAATGTAATGTAGTATCTTAATTAACGACGATGGTGCTAAATGTGTTGATTTTTATTGTCAGTGGTGGCAAACGAGGTCAAATCGGTGGTACAGCAGCTATAATCATCACTATATTGCCCAAATTAAAGACAAAAGAAGCCGAAATACCCTCGCCTCTTTTTGAGCCGAATAATATTAACACGCATTTCCTCAATGTCCCTGGTAACGACGATGTTTCAATTTCTCAGTTAACTTTTTATGAATTTCATGAGTACGGCACAGCAACGTTCTCATTGAAACCTGTTAATCAGAATAAAGTATTGCAACTTCTCTCAGGACTTAAGTCTAATGCTCAAGGTTGTGACGGTTTAAATCTGGATATGCTTATTTTATCTTTACCCTATACACTACAGACAATAACCCATCTTGTAAATTACTCTATTGCTTCATTTACGGTGCCGGATACCTGGAAGGTAGCCATAGTCAAACCGTTACCTAAATCCTCTAACCCTCGTGACTTTAAAGATCTTAGATCTATAAGCATTCTTCCTTGTATCTCAAAGGTCTTGGAGAAGGTGGTGAGCCAGCAATTGACATTATTCTTGGAAAAGAACGACATCCTGCCTGCCTTACAGTCCGGCTTTAGAAAGGGACGTAGCACTGCTACAGCACTAATAGATGTAACAGATAATATTTTATTGGCTCAGGATCAAGGCATGTGTACTCTTTTGGTGCTCCTTGATTTTTCCAGGGCATTCGACTGTATTAATGTGTCGCTCCTCTTGTCTAAGCTCAGTTACTATGGATTCGACCACAATACAGTAAAATGATTCTCGAGCTATCTAAGCGGTCGTAAACAATTTGTAGAATTACGTTCTAATGATGGAATTAGTCACACATCAGATATAGCTCTCCTGAAAAGGGGTGTGCCGCAGGGCTCCATTTTGGGCCCCATTCTCTTTATTTTATATTGTGCTGATATTACAAAGAGCATTCAAAACTGTAGGTATCATTTGTATGCTGATGACGTTCAGGTCTACATATCATTTAAACCACATTTGTGCCAAGATGCAATTCGTGATCTTAACGCTGTAGTAGATTAGTTTTTTGGGCAGAGGAAAAATGGCCTCGTACTCAACCCAATTAAAACAAAGTACATTTTGTTTGGCACGAAATATCAGCTGCAGGGTCTACCTGCAAATATTAATGTCACTCTTATGGGTCAGCCTATAGAAAGAGTTTATGAAGCTAGAAACCTTGGTTTGAACATGGACGCAAATCTCCGCTTTGAAAAACATGTAGCCAATTCGGTCCAAAATTGTTTCTACCGTTTAAGGGTTCTATATAAAATAAGGCCATATCTTTCAACGGAATTGCGTGTTCAATTAGTAGAATCATTGGTGCTGTCAAAGCTAAATTACACAGATGTTGTTATAGGTCCTCGTTTGTTGTCTCGTACACAGCGTCTCATACAGAGAGTTCAGAACTCTTGTGCACGCTTTTGTTTTACTGTACCACCTAGGCATCATGTTACACCGGTATTAAATCAACATGGCATCTTAAAAATGAAGTCTCGTCGTAAGCTGCATTTAGCTTGCCTCCTCTTTGGCGTCATAAAGACTCAGACACCCCCATATCTGTTCGACAAATTACAGTAGATCTCTAGTAAAAGGAAATGCGCCCAAAAGCTGTCAATTCAGATGCACAATTCTGCCGCCTTCGGCGGCAGTTTTCGTTGCGCTGCATCTAAAGTGTGGAACAATATACCTCCTCCTATAAGGCTGATCAATAATTTACCCACTTTTAGAATACGTCTGCGACAATACCTCTTGAACGCGCAACGTGAGTTCAATAACGTCAATATTGACATGTCTTTTATTTAACGATGTTATCTAATTTAATTTTTATCTAATTTATTTTAATTCTAGTATTGTTATGTCATTCATTTATTATTTAAATGAATAAATGTAATAATTTGATTTGTAATCAATTCTAAATATTAAATACTATTTAAATGTAATTTATTATAATAACCACGCATACACAAACACACACACAAACACATATATAACACATACATAGTACACCTTACATACACCCTTGCACACACTTTTACTGGTACACTCAGCTGGCAGCAAGGCGTCCGTGACGTAAACTTGATCAGGACCTAGTTGAAAACCAGCGTCAGACCTTTGGTCTGGCAAATGCTGAACTGGGTACCTAGTTGCCACATCTGTGAGACACACTCTTGCACTGTACTTTGTATTTTTTTTTATTTTTTTTTTTATTTAATTATTTTTGTTGTGTCTCTGTGTAATTGTGGCAATAAGCGTTTCTTTCTTTCTTTCTTTCTTTCTTTCTTTTGAAGTAAGTCGACATTGACAGCTGACCGATCCCTAAACTACAGCTGCCACCATACTTGTAGGTACTTATTTAAATAGCAGTTTAATGTGCTGCCAGAACATCATATTATTATGAAGTGCTATCTCTTGTACCAGTAGCAGAAACTGAGCACAAACCAGGTAGCGTTGCAATGGCTATAATCTATGAATTCTGACAACCCGTATAGATTTGTAATCAGAATTATTAGAACAATAAAACCATGTAATGCTAAGTTGATGTAGAGCTACATTGAGCTTTTTAATAAAGGATTACTTGCACAAATTATACAGAAGGTTTGTAGCCATTAAATCATTACCTACGTAATGTATACATACAATATCTGTAAATGCACATTATAAGAAAAAGTTTTAACTTAGACACTAATAATAAAATATTGTTGTTATAAACAAATCGGGGTGAATAAACTTTGATTAATGCTAAGGTCAAAGTTACACTAGACGACATTGCGTGGGCGTGAGTTACCACGTTTTTATTTCATAGCATTAATATTAATTCTTATAAAAATTTCGTCAAAAAGTTCAATTTAAATGTTATGAATATATTTGTTACGATTATGATTAGATCCATAAAAGTGATCGTTTTTGGTAATAAAAGTATGAACTGTACCCATAAAGTAATGTTTTGGTTTCTAATAGGTATTTTTATTATTAGATAAATTTAAGTGATCCGGGGTTCATTTAATTAACTTTGATGAGTATTACATCAAAAGATATATTTTTTAGACGTAAATAAATGGACAAAATTTAAATTTCCATTATGTGTCCGTGTATTTTTTTCACATATGGATTTACGTAATACGAGTAGAAACGCCGCAGAAAAAATGATTTAAATTATTGCGATTATAAATTCATAATTTGAATATAATATTTTATCTAGTCAAATATTAAAATGATATATTATGCAATTAACTTCATTCGAATATTCATACGAATACCGGCACATATTGAGCGGTACATTTAAACGAACAATGTCCGTAATCCTCTAATGAATGTAAATCCTAAGCGATGTAGGTATGTCGTGTAAGGTTCCGTGTTCCATCAGGGACATGTCACAGGAGATTAGCGCCCAAAGTGCAGCCACCCTAACACGGCACGCACTACCCGCACTGAATCACACCAATAATAACTACGAGTATTTCATTAATTTAGTTGCCGTGACCAAACTTATTAGTATAATACTATTATATTAATTAAAAGTATTGTTTAATTGTTTGTTTTTGTGGTTTAGTAACAATTAAACCATTTGACGAATGTCGGCAGTAACTATTCTACAGAAACACTTTTATAAACTAGCTGTTGCCCGCAGCTCCGCCCGCGTGAATGTCGGTTTTATCGCATTTTCCATACAAACTTTCAACCCTTTCTAGTGATTTTCTCGCAATAAAATATAGACATTGTTGTTCTCTAAGGTCTATTCTATTTCTATACCAAATTTCATTAATATCGGTTAAGTCGTTTAGGCGTAAAAGCGTAACAGACAGACAGACAGAGTTACTTTAGCATTTATAATAATGACGTAATATAATAATAATAATAATATTCTACCACATTCACACAGCGCCATTTAGCCCCAAATTAAGCAATTATATTTGCTTGTGTTATGGGTACTAAACAACTGATATACTACTTATATACATTTTTTTTTGTATATACATACATATTATAGATAAATTACACCCAGACACAGAACAAACAATCATGCTCATCACACAAAGGTTTGTCCTGGGTGGGAATCGAACCCACGACCTCCGGCTTAGCAGTCAGGGTCACTAACCACTAGACCAACAGGCCAGTCAAGTAATTAAATTTCAATCAAATTTATTTATTTGGTATTTATTCTATAGCAAAATCTTTGTAAGCACATTTACCTATAAGTACAACCGATCTTAAATCATTTAATTAAGAAATAGAAGACAGCGAGATTTTTCTAAGAAGGTATTTCGCTTAAATTGAAACTCAATATCTTCATACCTTTACTACAGAATAGTTAGTAGAACCTTGCAGACATCTAATTTTACTGAACAGAAGAATGTCTCGAACATTATTGAGGTATTGTTTTGTATTGGTTAATAGTGACTTGGAAGGAAATGCATTATATTGATAGTATTTGATGGCGAGATAGAACTGAGTCTTTGGCAATACCTAGATACTGCATGTTCTTTTTGTTTTGGGAGCCAGTCAACCAGAGGCACAAACGGCGTAAAATTACCTATCAGATAAGTTGCATTTCGTCTCGCATTACTGTCAGTACAAAAATATAGAGCAGATTTTTTATAATAGTTAAAAATTTACACTTTATCAACGTGATTTAATTGTCCTCTAAAATCCTTAAAGGTGTCTCTATGATGTACATTTCTCCGTCTAACATAAATGTAATACTTTTAAATGAAGTTTTTAAAATTAAAATCTAATAGAAGGTATTCTAGGAAGCTTACAGTAAATTTGTAACGGATGTTGTCGGAGACGCGCCAGTTCCGGACATTTGAAAGGGAAGACTCATTAAACCGAAGTTATTAGAATAGAATCCCTCTGATAGCGCTTCAATGAGCTTTTATTCTGTGTATGGTACATACCCCATGTTATACATATAAACATTCAGTTAATTATAATTAGAACCCGTAGTCAATATGCCTTGTCTAATGTATTACGATTGTTGAGATTTTTCATATTTTCTTATTAGATTTACGAATAATGCATGAACTTTAAGGAGTCAGCTAGATGCCAAGTTATCCACGGTCTTTTTCATATTTCTACCATGATTATCAAATTGGATGTAAGCGGTCGAATTATTAATAGTATTATACAAATCATATAAATCTTTTTTGTTTATACGCGTAAAGAAACGGCACAGATATTTATATTTGCAATTAAATTACAAATACCGACCTAGGTAGGTGGAGTAACAAGTAATTAAATTCTTAAAATCACATTTACAATATATGTCAACTCTTACATATAAGGCTCTTGCACAAGTTATCCCCTTACTAAATAATGGTATAATTGATCAATCCCAGTACGGCAGCCGCTCTGTCCGGCAAAAGGGAAGCATTTGCATTTTAATCACGCGTTGATTTGAAGTAATGCCTCTACGTGCGAATAAATTACACGTCTATACACGTGTGAACGGATTGTAGGGAATATTTATGGTTTAATAGTAACCGTACTTACTAATGGATGGAATGTGTGCTTACTACTTACAAGTGTGGGATGATATTTGCCCTGGATATATTTATAGCATGATAATAATTTTTTTATCGAGCAGCAGTTTAGTATTACACTCACTACTTACCAAGGAAGATTGCATAAGGTACAAGAACACCCAGATTTGTGTTCTCGGGCAAAAGTACTACGAATTTGGTCGTACAGATTCTTTGCCTCAGAGAAATGTCGCTCAAAATATAATTTCTATGGACCTTTATGTTTCAAAGAGAGAGAAAAAGCTTGCCCCGACTGTGGCTCTTTTTATTTTCACTGCATGTTGAGCCAATTTCATCAATTACATTTTTTAAATAAATATATTTTAAGTTTCAATTTTTTTAAATATATATTCAGATAAAATCATTAGTTATCTCTGCACTATTAATTTCTGGTCATGTCACTATGATACTTTATAGACCTTTCGACCACACATCTGAAAAAAAGACGCTCTTATTTTGCAGGGAAACCCAAATTAAAACATAGATCTTTTAATTTTAAGAAATCTTTTATGTTCTTTACAAATAGTTGATAGTATTAAGTAAATAAATCACGTTCATCCTCTTTACCTAGTGCGCCAGAACAATAACTCATAAGCCACTGCGTCGGGAGCTCGGGTCGCGCCAATAAGACTCGGGATACACGACTGCATTAATGTTTCTGTAGTACTTGCAAGTTTGTAGGGTCAGATTTTAGATTTTAGCTATAAAATTGTTGGTACTTACCTATTAGGTCTATAGTGTAAGTTATTTTCCTAATGTTTTACATCCAAGTCTAAATAGTATAATTCAAAATTTTTTACAACATAACTTACATACCTACTCGTGGTAAGCAGTGTCGGGCGGATAGTTCAGTATTAGAATTATTTTTGGGTTTTAAACAGCGACATAACATAAAATAAAATGTTAGCCTTAACAGTTTTTTCTTGTAACTCGAACAGGCAATTACTCGTATAATAATTGTGTGTTTCAAAGTCACTCATGTGTACCTAGGCTAGGTAATCGCATGGTAGTACGTAGGCGACACGTCCCGAGGGTTACGTGTAACTTAATTCGGTTTTACTTGAGGCGACGACTTAATTAAGATCGTCTGCGGTGCTTTATGTGGTAAACAGTTTTACTATATTTTGTGAAACTGGAAGATTAGGTTTTTAATAGAAACAAGGCAGCTCTAAGAGGAAGGTAGTGCCACTTAAATAAAGTAAGGAAAAGTCAAGTGCGTGATACATATCTATACATATAATAAAAATGTAACCGATCGCTGTCTGTACATGGAAGATATATGAGAAAAAAAATTATTGGGGCCTTTATCAACGCAAATAGAACCCAAAACAATGATTGTTACAATTTTTGTCTGTTTGTCTGTTAGTCTGTTAGTCTGTTTGTCTGTTTGTCTGTTTGTCTGTGCGTTTGTTCACGCTAATCTCAGAAACGGCTTATCCGATTTAGATATGGTTTTCACTAATACATTGTGGTAAGCTTCACTTAACATTTAGTGTTTGTTTCATGTCAATCGGTTCATAAATAAAAAAGTTATGCCAATTTAAAGAATCACGTCGAACATTTGTTAATTTACTACGAAATCTGATAGAAACAGAGACTTTAACAGGTTACGGAATTAGCTGATAGCGTTTTTATTTTTCGGATTCCGCTCATTCTAAACAATCTTCCGTTTAGTTTTAAATGAGTCCAGTTTCCAGTAAGCCTATGTTTCGCGATGACAATTAATAAAGCCCAAGGTCAGACACAACTAAAAGTTGTGGGCGTGGATCTAAGTATTAGCTGTTTTTCGCACGGTCAGCTTTATGTGGCTCATCACGTGTTAGCATTCCTAGCAGCCTGTATGCTTTGATCCCCGATGGCTATACGTCTAATCCATACATCCATACATATTATATAAGGCTTTGTCCTGACTGACTGAGTGACTAACAGACAACGCACAGCCTAAACTGCTGGTCGTAGCGACTTGAAATTTGGAGGGTGTGTTTGTCTAAATGTCTAGAGGTTGTACTAAAAAAGGGTTTTTTAAAATTTAATTCCTAAGTGTGTGAAAAGGGATGAAATCGATTATATGAATCTTCTTAATTTTTTAACTTACAGTTTTGAAATTTTATATTGGAATACTTCTATTTAAATAAAAAATATCCTTATAATTTTATTTTAACAGGGGTGAAATTAGGTATGAAATATTCTATACAAAGATCTTTAGCTTCTGAAGCTAGCGACTCGAAATTTACAGGGAGGGGGAGGGAGGGAAAGGAGGGAGGAAAAGGAGGAACTGAGGAGAAGGAGGAAGGGAGGGGAAAGCGAGAGGGAAGTGAGAGGAAAGTTATGGGGAAGTGAGGAGGAAGTGAAGAGGAAGTGTGGGGGAAATGCGGGAGAAGTGAAGGGAAAGTCAGGGAGAAGTCAGAGGGAAGTAAGGGAGAAGTGAGGGAGAAGTGAGGGGAAAGTGAGGGGAAGTAAGAGGAAAGTGACGGAGAAGTAACGGGGAAGTGAGGGGAAGTGAGAGGGAAGTGAGGGGGAGTGAGGGGGAGATAAAAAATAGTATGAAAAACAGTAGTTAAACAATATAAAAATGTCTATTGAAAAAAATTACATTCACGCGAGCGAAGCCCAAAAGGTCACTCACTCACTTATCACGAAATCTCAGAAACAACAAGTGCTAGGAATCTCAAACTTTGCATTGTCATTCCTATTAGAATATAGATGCTCACTTAGACGGAATTTTGCGAAATCCATCCCCTAAGGGGGTATAAAGGGGTGGCAAAGTTTGTATGAAACTTCTATAGTTTTTATAGTAGGATTACCATTACTAGAAAATACTCTTTTTTTAATATTCAGAAACCACCCTTATTAAAAGGGCAAATAAGAGTCGCAAGTTTGTGTGAAAGTGGTTTGTCAGTTTTAGCGGTAGCGGGTTTAAACTGGATTCGCCATAGAGACGGATAATACTGATACAATGTACGATTGCCATAAAATCAGGCACGCAATATTCTCATAGAGGCACCCATCTGAATTTTCACGCGAACGAAGTCGCGGGCAACAGCTAGTACCGAATATAATTAGTTTTCCTCCTATAATTAACTTCTTTCGTATTAGAGCATAAGCCGTGTCCTTACAAGCATGAAAAATAGGTATACCTGATTATTAAAAATCACAGTAGGTCCCAACGAATCACCAATCACGAATACATTTTAGTTTACTTTTGAAGTATTTGATATTATTATTAGAATCGATTGTTTCTACTTCATAAGGGCATGCAGCTTTTGAATGCGACAATGGGAGCGAACCAGCTGTCTCTGTATTCGTGTGGACAATGTTATATAGATACCTACTTAAACCCTAAGACCTCTCTAAAACCTTTCAATGCATTTTGTTCTTATGCTACTTTTACTGTCTGCCTTTGTTAGCAGATAGAGAGACTTTAGTCTTTAGTATACCTAAAGCACTATCATTTGCATTGGTCTGGGTGTGTCTATGTATAATATGTATGTATTTACAAAAAAAAAAGTATATAAGCATGTTTATCCTCATTCTAGAACCTATATCACAAGCTATTAATATATTTATGGAAAATGATGGAGTCTAGACAAAGAGTCTCTTGGTAAATGCGACAAGACAATATCTTTAAAAAGCAGTTTTATTACGTGTTTGTACGTGATAGATAGGTACTAGCATAAAATTGTAACAAAGTAAATGAACCGTGGAATTCCGCTCATTTCGTTCATTATAGTAATTTACAGGCACATTGTCTGCGCGTAAAATAGATCGTAACTCGTAACAGATCTTCAAAGAGCATCTTATTTCCCCTGTATTTCCGAATACAATAAGATAGTGTTAAAAATAAACATGCGGGTAGATTGTCAAGTTCGCGGCACACACGTGGGGAGCCGTCTATTTTTGACAACGGTGTAGTTATACCGTCATTATTTCTATTTATTTTGTTGACAACTACTGAGCGTATGGTACATTCATAACGTGCATTGAACCCGCAGACATCGGAAATACCTTTGTATCGTAATTATTTAGAGATAGGTTAAAGGCCCTTTCTTAATAAGGATTATTTAGAGTACTTTATCTGCTTTCACCATTATCGGACGCCAACTGCTTGTAACTTCGTGGCCATAAGTAAAAGTACCTAATAATAAACTATTTTCACTCCAATTAAAGTTGAGTTAGGTGTCGGGTTTTAAGACTACATTTGTTCACTAGCTTGTTGCCAGACATCTGTTATATACATATAGAAATATCCCCAGTGTAAATAATAATAGTTAATTATAACGCTTCTAAAAGGAAAGTATCTACTTCCTAATTAAAAATACTTATTCTAACATAAGCATGTTGAAAACATCGGCTATATCGAGATGAAAGTATAAAAATCTGTTTTATAAATATTCTTGAATTATTAGCTTAACTTAATTAGCACTCGCGTGAACGTGCGAAAACACTAATAAGACTACTCTTTAAAAATTCTCATGCACATAATAAGCAAAAACATGATGTTAAGTTTATAACTCGTCACTAAATATTACGATTTTATTACTCTTGTATCTGCGGGTCAAGTGTATATACGACCCCTCGTATGTCATCCCAAATTCGTCATGTCATCGAAATGTAATAATTCCCCCCGCGACTAAGGCGGAATCGGAAAGCTATTTACAAGAAACTGGGGACATAGAGGGGTGCAATTCCTTGTGGAAACTAAGAAAATCGAAGACGCATTGAACGTTATCTCAAATAGAAGATGTTTTTCTTGTTAATGATACAATAGCTAGACAAATTGTGTGAAAAATAATGTTAAAAGGCATGATGGAAATGAATTGATATTAAATATGAAATGAATTGTGATGGTACTGGTTTTTATTGATTTAAATTTCAATAAGTTATCATTTATGATAGCTTATTGAAATGTGTATTCTTACATTCTATTCACTGTACTTAGTGAGAGGTTAATAATCACTAAATTGTGTTAAATGCTAAGAATTTAAATGAACTAACAATAACCCTGTTTCAAGAAACAAATAATAACACAGCAATCATTTTGCCTATAACCTTAAATTAACCGAAGTGCTATCTAATAAAAAATCTCGGTACTAACATCCAATATGAGAGTTAATTATGACGGACAGTAACATCACTTTTCGATTCATATTACGCTCGAGTTCCAACAATTTTATATCCCACTTGATGCAGATGGGATGGCAAAATTGTTCACACAAAAATGCTCAAAATGTTTGATTTTATGGTTATAGGTAAATGTAGACGTTTTACTACGATAATATAGAGGGGTCAGTAGGAATGGAGGCTTATAGGTGTTTGACCTCCTGTTCCTGATATTGATAATCGCAGTCACGACGCGAGGAAACGTTAGCGGTGTAGGCGGGGACTGTGCTCCTGGTGGTCAAATCAAAGGCAAATGTTCAGATTCTAAGAATTTAATAAAATACTTGTACGCATTATGATACGACTTACGAAATTATGTTGTTGCCTTTAATAATTTTACGGTTTTGACAATTAAGGGAATGGAGAGCATTAATATCTATTTAATATTTTGAGTCCTGTTTTGTTTGGGTTTACGAGAAATTGATTGAACATCGTTTATGGAATATAAAAAGGATAACCTAATTTTTACGGCACATTTTGAGATGTACTAGTAGTAGGTATACAAATCCATAAAACATTCAAGTTATTACATTTATTTTAAAAAATCATTAATTTAAAATGGTTCTATTTGGGTGCAAATGTATCGTACAAAGTCCTTACTCGTATTGCCACTGACAGCTACTCACATTACATAACACTAACCTGTGAATATTGCACTGACTGCGCTATTTCATGTGATAGAACAGCTTCTTGGACTGTACCAATTTAAACTGACAATACTCTAAATGGAATCTCGCTGTGCCTTATTTATATCATAGTTATTAACAAAACTTATAACTTAGCGCACTGCAATCGAGTTCACTAATCAATTATGTATAAACAATTTCACGCTCTATTTGAAAGTGTGTTTATACCTCGTAAACGGGCTATCTGCTTTACATTTATGAATATGAATTAACGTTAAACGCTTTTCATTAATAAAAAGAATAATACTCTATTTATGTTCTGTAAGCATTACATTTATTTTATTTGTAATTGATATAAATTTGCTAGGTATTTTAGGGTCGAATGGGCTCGAACCCCTTTAATGAAGTTACGTCTTTTACGCGAGGTAGAGCATAGACAACAATGTTTTAATCATTATATTTACTATGACTATAAATGTCAAATATATTTTGAAATGATTTGTAAAGACTCGACCAGTTAAAGATCGTTAGGTGTCATCTATATTGATGAATGAATTTCTACCCTATTTCTAAAAATCACAATAAGTCGTAACTAGTAATGCGACTTTTTACCATCGTTTTTTTATCTTCCATCCATACATATCTATATCTATCTATCCATACACATATTGTTTTTAACTTTCATTTTATAAATAAAAACATTGTGTGTAGTAAGAAGTTTTAACGATTTAGATCGATTTCATAAGAAAATTAATTTCTAACCTATTTACTTTGCTGTTAAAAATATTTTTGGGGAAAAGATACCATATTTTGGGTATTATTGAATACTCAGTAACTACTTTTTAGTAATTATGCAGTTATCGGTTCGTTATTGTTAATTTATCGGTTTAGCCGTTGAGGCGCTGAGTCGTAACATACACCTTCGCCACACCAGTGGCGAAGGGTCCATATAACCCGATTTCTACCGGCTTCCCTTTGAGATAAATCACAAAGACTATAATATCTATTATAGTGTAGAAATAGACCATACGTGTCGTGCTTCAAGGTAAGCAATTTTTGCGCCGGCTTCCCTCTTACAAAACGTCACTCTTCGCCACTGATCCACACACACACAAACCTACGGATTTATAGTATTAATAATAAGTATAGTAGTAAGTATATTATTTCGTCATAAATTTGAGATAAGAAAAATACACATCCGTAAATACATATCTTCCGTCCGCAGTCCCTTTCTGCGACACGCTTACCAGCAGTCTTCAACATACTCAGTCTACGTGTCATTCACTTTTAGCACATCAAGTCTTTTCAAAGATTAAAAAAAAGTTCTCTGACATCCAGTTCATGTTTAAATATCTCGACAATCCGACGTACGCTATTTTTGCCATATGATAGTAATTCAGAATGTTACGAATTTTGATGCTGTTGTTCTCAGTTATTTGCTCATAATTATGTAACCGTATTTTCCTTTGTAAATGCAAGGTAAATTCATCGGCGGCTGTCAAATCCATAATCCTTCCTTTCAACTTGAAACATAACCCGACAATATAATTTTCATGTGTATATTAATGTATTTTCTTATAGCTTAGTGAGCAAGCTTTGCATTAGGCGTCGCTTCCATACCAGGCAAACGGTTTGCGACAAATAGTTGCAATGTCAATACCTTTAAATTACAAAGCTGTTATGAAACATCTAAGTATATGTACAGTTTAATTACGTAATTAAGGAAAGCTACAAACAACTCTGGCAACTCTGTACTGACTTCGCACTAGTGTAGGTACTAACACGTTTTTCCAATATCATTTAAATCTTTGAAGTTGTCGGGCATCTCTACTATAAATATACATGTATTAGATAAGGTTTATACGAGTAAGTATACACCTTATCGAAGAAATTCTTAAATGAAAACCGATTTAAAATCCGTTGCGTGGTTTAGAAGAAACTAGCGAAGATAAAGACGGAAAACTGCGGCTATTTTATACATTAAAATACATAGTTGCAAGACCTAAGGCCTAGGTATAGGTAATGTCCATATTACGGACAAGAGTTAGCCGTTAGCATGCAATGGTTGGTCAAGTCTATACACGGCTTAACTGTGAAAATATAGAACTGTACGTTAGAAGTCGTGTCAGTTTGATAACCATGAAGTGCGGTGCGTGCTAACAAAATAGAGGGTTACGTGTTTTACTTTCACTACAGTACAATTGTTCTGGAGTTTCCTTTGTTTAGGAAATTACACCGTAAATATAGCAGGGAATTAATCATTCGCGTTGATTCGTTGTACATTTAAAACGCTAAATATGAATTTATTATTTAGTGCTTTGAAAAGAAAAGGGAAAAAGAATTCAAACATGGAAATGTAACAGTGAAAATTTTAACTTTTTAAGGAATGAATTCGTAATTAAAAAGTGTTGTAGACATGTTATATTTTGTTTAAATTTTGAGAAGCGAAACTACCTAAATGACTCTGAAAATTTCTTTTATTCTCTTTTTAAGAAAAATAAAACTAAATGCACGTCATGACTAGCTATCCTCTAAACTATCTAAAATTCTATCATTTGACAATAAAGGTAAAAAATAAACGCAAAAATCAAACAATATTTCTTTCCAAAACATTTAAAACATGAATGCTCAAATTCTGCTTTCAAGATTCTTTACAAATTTTATTCTATTCTTTTAAGTTAATATAAACTTTATAGCGTTAGAAATAGGTGTCAAAACAAGTGTAAAATAAATTTGCTGTAAGGGAGTAATGTTTACCAACGCATCGATCGATAGGCTGGCGAGTAGAGCCTCCGCGTGAAAATTGCAACCCGTCGTCGAACCATGGCTCTCCTAATACAATGGCTAGAAACGGGATGAAAGAGAATAAGTTATTTTTAGGCAAATATATTGAGTAACTGTAATATAATATAAATTGTACTTTGATAAAAATCATTTTGCTTTTACACATTTTGGGCTTCGTCAATCTCATTCTACTTTCGTTTGAAACTGATTTTAGGGCTTAAAAAATATGATGTTACATTTTTATGGTTGAATACTGTTGACTGGCCCAAATATTTAAAAATGCTTTAATTAATCTTAGATTTAAGATATCTACTTTTTTATTAATCGTTTTTCTCTTTACCTCCTTGATATCTGATAATTGCTTCTTTTTTTTATATAATAATTGAGCCTACTACGAGTATGTTATAAGCATTAGTCTTATTTAGAATTACACTATGTAATGCGAAAATATAATAATTCAATTCTTCCACGAAGACTTATCTAGTTATGAGAGAGAGGTTCACCCCGCCAGGTAGGGTTGGTATAGTTTACCACCCACCTATCTTGCAAACTTGAGGGGACGTAGATTTATTCTGGTCGGTTTATTTTGTCTCGTTGTTTACTTTTTACGTGATTTAGATATAAATGAACAAATCATTTGGAGTCGCTATTGAAATAAATAGACCTTAAAACATTTACAATAAAACAATACAATAAAACTTTAAATTTAGAATGAAAAGTAATGTTAGCTGAAGTGTTTGGTATGATATGGCAAGAAAATACATGGAACGCCGGTTCTCAAAGTCTCATCGCACCACAATACCATCCAGTTTCAAAATACCAGAGCCATACGAGTTCTACAATAAAGCAACACCATTCGTTCAGAGAACGTTATTGTTTGTCGCTGATGAGAATTCTGGACCAAAACCGAGCGGTAGTGGCAACGGGAACCCTGTTGATAACGATGTTCAAGATGCCCCAGCCACGGAAATGGCCGCATCAACGTCTAAATCGTCTGAGGAACAAGAAAAATCGCCTAAAAAGAGCTCATTTTTCTTTTCCCCCTCGAAAAGTTGTAAGATTCATGGGCGAAGCTTTTTCCGGCTTCAGACAAGTCCCAAGAAGTCGAAAACGGAGACAAGCGACGTAGTTGCTGGTGCTCGGGCAACACAGGGGGCTGGCGCGGGTGGCGGAGGACTTATCAGCTACGCTCCTGGATGGTCTCTGAAGGGAGAGCATCTCATAAAATGGCAGGAGTCTGGCAAGACAACAATTGAGGTAATTAATTATTTTCTTTTTTAATTATATCTATAAATATTCCTTTACAAGTAAAAAGTTGAAGACACAAATGTTTTCAAAATACAAAAATAAATTAATTTTAACATTTCTAAGACTTTAAAAATCAATTATTTCGAACTTTCCTCGTGCTTTTAACGTCTTTAATGTCTGTAAGCGTTTGTAAAAAGTTCAAAAGTAGAAATTGTGCATGCAAAATTGTTCGTCACTGGTTAACAGGGTGGTTGGGGTTGCAAGGGTGGTTGTTTTTAAGAAGAAAATGAAAATTTCAATCTAAACGCGCCCCCAGGTGATGGCGGCAGCCGCCGTGCTCTTGAAAAAAACTTTTTTCAATTCAATAAAAGCATAACATTGTGGAATTTAAAGAAACAAAACGAAAAGCTTTCTACTATAATAGATATTATGAACTAAAATAATATCGAGCTATCAAAATAAATAAAGTAGTTATTGAAAATACCCTAAATAATGACACAAAACTTTGAGTGACTTAAATACTAATAAAAGAGTAATTGGTTATCAGTTATCACCGTTCTGCTTAATGTGAAAATAAAAATAAATAAATGAGACTCTTGAGTAGGTATACAAAAATTTTGTAATACGAATTTTGTTTTTTAATTAAAAACATATTTCAAATATTGCTATAGTTACTGTTTACTTTTTTAAGGTCTGTGACTGAAAAACATAAATTAAATGTTTTACTTTATAAAAAATAAAAACAGGTTTTGACTCTTGAGTGACGAAGTTCGCCTAATTGGTTACATAATTTTTCAACAAGCCATTAAATTATTCGACTCGTACTATCTATATAAAAAGAAACTACATAGAAGTGATGTAAATTAGGTACTTTTACATTGTCACAGTCTATTGAAACCATAGAAACATGTAGGTACATATTTTACATACGACCAATAATATACATACTTATATAGATTTCTATCTTACAATAAGACGTTTACCTAAATTGAAAAGCACACTTAGGGATGACAGTATCATAAAGCAAAATATCGAATCATCTGTATCGATTCGGTAGTTAATTTACCGTGCCAAATATTGCCGGATTCGTTCCGTCGTTTTGGCCACAGTAATAATATCAGGCGCATTAGTCGGTCCACCACCCTCGTACTCAGCTCAACATTGCCAACGTATTTCTACATTTTTTCGACTTGTCTCCTCCCAGCCGTGAAAGTGGGGAGATGAACACCGCCGATAGCCTATTATATCTGTGTAATTTGAGAATAATTTTCCTTGTAACATTAAGAAAATGTCATATATGTGAAAGCTAATCATTAGGGCTGTGATACTCATTAGTCTTCGTCTGAGGAGATACGAGAGTTTTAATATATTATCTACTTTCTTATAATATATGATAGAATTGTATTGTTATATCTGATAGAAGGGGCTCGCAGCTAAGCAACAGCTCATCTATTGAACTAGCTATTGTACCCATTTAGCCGTTTAGTCTGTTTCAGTCCGGAAGTGGACATCTGAATATTTATGACTGTAATTTTATCATACACCGAAAAAATTAATTTAAAAAAAATCTGCACTAAATAAAACCAAATGTAAATAGGTGAACGACCTCAATAATCAACAACACGTTTACGTAGCAAACTAATTTGATGTCAACAAAGAAGTTGAAACCTGTGCATCTGACAATAGGTTGTCTGCAGTCGCCAGGGTTCATTAGTAGCACGCGAGTACCCCTTGAATATGTATGAGGAATCGAACCCTGCGACCGCCTGTCACGATCCGACGACATTATGATAGGGCTCATATCAACCTGAATGTTAATTATACTCACTTATTAAATAAGGGGGCAGATAATGAAAATCTTAAGCGAGTAAGTTTGATTGAATTTTAATTGTAGCTGTCAAAGTTCAGGCTGATGTAAGTATATTGTGCTTTCGTAACTTACCTTGTATTATTATTATTTCCAACTGCAGGGCAAAAGTCTCTTTTATACATAGAAGGTAAAAGCATTAATCACCACGCTTTTTGAAAATGAATTGACAATTTCGTTAAGTCTGTTAACTCATGATGTTGCACCGTTTGTCAACAATGCTTAAGATAAACTTAGATAGTAAATATCTATACTATTATAAAAAGCAGATGAGTTGGTTTGTTTGAATGCACTAATCTCTGAAACTACCAGTCGGATTTGAAAAATTCTTATTCTTATAGGCTATGTAACATTACGCTACTGGTGACGGGAGCAGAGCAGTAAGCAAAGATGCGGAAGAAACTGCGCCACGGAAAGCTAGTAATATATATTATGAGTTAAAAAGTCACATTGGCTTCTTTTATAATATTGGCAATCTTTTATATTTTGAAGTCTATCTAATTGCCTCCATTTATAATTTTTTATTTATATGTGAGCCCTTCAAGAAACATTTCTTACTGCCAATCATTTATTCGTCATGCTACAATACAAATACGCCAAAAATACCTTCGTTCATTTTCCTCATCGGCCGTATTAGTTTAATGTCCTTACTATTGTCGTTCATCATCAGCAAAGTTTGGTCAGCGAAGTGGACAATAACATTTATATAGAGATTCCCTTTATTTTGTTTACACTGTAGTGCATCAGTAATGCACCCTCCATTTGCAATGTTTGTGATGTATTTGTAATAAAGGAAATTGTAGGCGGATTCAGATTTATTGCTCGTGCAGTGTACTGATGATATATTACTATTTTGAAGTTACTTTTTCATCCATTAAAGAATATTTCTATTTCTTACTTTGTACAATAGTGAATTATGGAACACTTTCTATTTATGATGCACACACTAAGAGCTACACCTATTTATGTACCTATCTAAATAATACGTAATAGCAGTGTTTTGGCCAGCTTAGAGGACACGCTCATCTACGACCATGGGCACGGTGTCCATCTTATCATTAGGGTAACCGGGTGTTAGTTTGCTATGAAAAATGCTTAGGTCTCGGATAGAACAATATAAAACTACTTATTAGTATAAGAAACATATTACACACAATTCGAACTAACTAACTGCTTGTTGGTAAATTTAATCTAGTTGGTTATTTTAATATACAAATTAGTAAAATTCACTGTACAGTTCGCCATTAATAAACTATTCCAAATAGTATCATATTAAACTTTCCAATAAAGTCTGTTAGAGACAGATGCATAGAAAAAAAGAACACGGAAACCATTCAAAGAACATCGATACTTCCTATGAAATGCTTCCAATGGAGTTCATATTGAGAGGTTCTGTAATCGCAATTGACAGCTCTATTCAGATTCCGGCGCGGCCGATACCGACTCACTGAATATTTCACTGAGAGACTTATTAGCCGCCTAATTATACGGAGGAAGTAGTTAGGGAGAAGCGGAAAGGCGAGGGGAGCTCCTCAGCATTTCTTTGGCCCTGGTACAAAAACTGTGAATGTATGATACTGTATAATTGTGTTTGCATTTTTTACACTACTGTTTTGAATGTTGCGAGTAAAATTATTTAAAGAGTAAACTTTTTAATGATTTTAGTATTATTTTTAGTTAAAGAATAATAGTATAGTTACCCACCTACCAAAGATTGTCGACGTGAAAAAAGTATTTAGCTACTCGTAAGTATAACAATTTGGTCCTTAATACAACTTAAACGCCTCGATGAATTTTAATAAAATAGTGTGTCGTTACTCGCATCAATTGAGAGCTTGCTGGCAATGACGAATATAACGCATAAGTAGAGCGGCGTATGGCGATAGCATAAAATAAATATACAGCTGCTACTTTATTCGACGATATGCCTTACCTTTTTTAAAAAATCCTATAATACAATACATAATTACTTATATGTATTTCGCGAAACAAGAATCAAACGTAACGCATTCCAATTTGTTTGGCACGATTGACGGTATTTTGTCTAGACCGCTTTTGAAAACTTTGGCAATTTTGGATATTTTTGCTGTGTTTTCTTGACAATATTTTTCTAATTGAATGTCCAAGATAAACTTGTATGTGAAAATGTCACATTGTTACTCGGTTCCGGATTCCTAATCTCATGCAAAAGGCGGCAGGTATCGTTACCAATAAAAGGCCATGGCGTTTCGTGTAATAATGTTTTTATTATCAATTTAAAAGTAGTGAATACTACAGACCGACCAACTTTACTTATCATTACACCTACAAATAAGGTTCTACAACATAACAACAAGTATCATTTTCATTGTAACAACGATAAATACGTGACAATCATTTACAAATTGTACATACATTCACGAAGCTTCAACCAACAATACCATACGATTAGAATAGATATGCAAATTATCCAAACGTATTTAGTAGGCATTATATTGAGATTCCATACGACAGTGTTTTGTTTTGCTTATTGCAGATTAAATAAGAATGAATGTCTCTTTGGCGTTCTTTGATGAGAAATTATGGTTTGTTGTACACGTGCTGGTGTTGGAAAGTACCTACGTATACGTGTGAAATTAGCTATAAATCTCACAATTCCTGGACTCTGGGTGCGCGGCTCTTATTGTAAGAATCTATGAGAGGCGTGGGACAAAATTTCTGTGTTATTAAGTATTTGAATTTGTTGTGTGAGGCCACGCATATAGGTACTCATTACTTAATTTATGAGTAGCAAAAGAATATCGCGGTGCTCTGAATGCATTAACGAATTATGATAGCCACTCGATAGAAACAAGATAACCTACTCCTTATAACACCAACCTGTTAACTGTTCCACTGCAGGGCAAAGACCTCTTCTCATATAGAGAAGGCATAAGCATTAATCACTACGCTTGCTCAAGGCGAATTGGCAATTTCAGATTTTTAAGTCCAGGTTTCCTCACGATGTTTTCCTTTACCGTCAGACAGAAATAATAATAATAATAATAATAATAATATTCTACCACATTCACACAACGCCATCTAGCCCCAAATTGAATGTTCAAGATAAACTTAGAAAATACATATGATTTGAAAAATCACATTGGTACTTGCCTGGATTCGAACCTACTACCGCGAGTTTACGAAGCGGGTACCTTAACCACTGGAACATTTCGACTACCTACTCTTTATACAACAGTAAATACAGTAGATGTATTTGTTAATTTATCACTACTAGTGGTCGCCCAGTGGTCGAAATTGTACCATAAATAATTTAAATTATAACTTAGTAAGTGTAACTATTATATAAAGTGGAAGAGAAGATCGACGTAAGAGTAGTAGTCCGTGCTACTGCGTTTCGTTCGGTGAGTGAGAGCACCGGAGGCCTAATTTTCCCCCTTTCCTCTTTCCTCACCTCCCTCATTCCCTTCTCCTAACCCCATTCCTAGCCGCCATAGTGGAGGCCACCATACCAGCAGTTTAAGACCATGGCCTTTTATATAGTGGCCACCACTTCTGGATTCTACTGACTGCTTACCATCAGGCAGGGTGGAGTCACTTTGGTAGGCTAAAATAAAAATAAAGACACAATATTAATACTTTATTTTACCAGACTTTACCGCCCATACGACAACATAAAGTGAATGCAGTTCTGTAACCTAAAGTGACTTCAGTGTCAAATACATGGTTTGATTTAATGTATTTTAATGCATAATTTAAAGAAAAACATTTTAGCATTCTGCATTCCTTTGCTTTACTAACTATAAGTGTGCGAAATTTCATACACCTCCATCTGCGCTATTTTCGTAAAAAGGGGTACAAAGTTATTGCTTCACGTATTAATATAAACTTAGATATTTATTTTCTCTAGTAAATCTATTCTCAGTCGATTTTCAAATGCCCGTTACAGATACAATTTTACCGTTTGCTTTAGTAACAATCAAATATTAATGTTATATTTCGTATGTGCTTTGGCTTTTAAACTCAATAATATAATAATAATGCCTGGGCAATAGCACGTAGAGCTTATTGATCAAGCGCTCTTTTGGCTTAGGACACTTTAGGCACTTTGTCTTAAGTTTCCAACACGATCATTAGATCTTTTACAGGATGGTACCGCACCAGTCATGATCTTTGAGTTTCCATCGTCCATACTACAGCTTACTACTACAACGGAGTCAGGCGAATCATAAACTTCACCAAATAAAAAAAGATCAACGACCACGTTGGTTAAAAAACAACAACAGCTGCGGTTTAAATTTAAATGTCGAATATCAATAACTGACGTCATGATATTAATAATTATGACAGGTGTCACTTACATTTGTAAAGACTGTCAATCCGCGAACAACTACTGCCATGTATCTGATGTATCAATATTTAACAAAAAACATGTGAGTGATGGCATGAATAGCTGATAGGTGGGCAAAAATACACGAATGTAACATTATACAGTTAATGCCTCCTTTATCTTTGTATTGTATTTGGTGAGCGGTCAATTTATAGAAACTTGTTTATAACTGTCTCTTATGAGTTTATTCAAAAGTCATAAACATAGCAACATTTACGTTTTAACTCTTAATGTGTAAATTTTGATGCGGTAGCTTTGTGCACGTGCCGTAAAATATTTTTTTTGTTCAATATCAATAAAATTAACACTACGGACAAATCGACTCTAGTGTACCTATATCTATCTCCTGAAATAGCTTTATAAATTATATCCATTAGTATTTATTTCATCTATATTCATCATCATAATCATATCAGCCGAAAGTCGTCCACTGCTGGACATAGTCTTCCTCTACTATTCGCCACCTTAACCGGTCTCATCCACATATTGGTGGGATATTATTACTAGGTACAATTTTCTGCCTTCAGTGCTACAACGAGCTTAATTTTTTTCTTGTAATCTATTCGCTTATATTATAACCTGACTAGCTTTCCGCAGCGCGGTATCACTCGCGTCTTTGGTTACTGCTCTGCTTTCGTCGCAAGTAGCGTGATGTAACATAATAACCTTCCTCAGAAACTGAGCTATCATACACAAAAAGAATTATTTAAATCCGACTGGTAGTTCTAGAAATTAACGCTTTTAAACAAACAAACTTTTTCGCTTTATATAATAGTATAGATTTAATGAGAGTCCTCAACGACTGGTTATCAGTAGAAATGCTTGAACGCATCCATTGCAACAAGTAGATCATACTTCACTCACCACTTGTATTATACCAGGAATCAGATAAAGCGTATTGCATCCACTATACCTGCAAATGCACGCACCCTTATAACTTTGTTTGCTATCGTTAACAAATAATAATTTAATTACAAGAATTAAACTAAAATAACCTAATTTTATCAGAACATTCATTAAGCAACTTCCTATATCACGCATAAACAGATTCAATTACAAATTTGTAGTTTGTTTATTTTTATAATAAGTAGACAAAATCATCAAAAGTTTCAAAAGTTTCAACTCATATTAGCATAGCTATATCAGATCTTCCTAAACAAAAGAATGCGAAATAATGACAAAATCACCATAAATCTCTGAGATATGGTGATATACGATATGGTTGTCATAAAAAATATCGATAGCTTGAATCGTTTAAATTCAACAATATCAAATCAAATAAAAATTTATATCAGCGACATAAATACCATTAAAACCACCACCACTTGACATCCCATCGACTGTGTTACAATTATTCAGCAGATTAAAAGAGTTTGAAATTCGCTAGAGTACGTAACTTGCCTGTTCGTTAGCCAATATGTCAAAGCCTTAACTATCGTTCCAACTAAGTCGAGCTAAATCAAAACGTGAATTGTGGTTTCATGTTCATAATCCCTGTCAGCTGGTAAAAACATAGACAATGCAATTTTTGAAAAAAAAAAACGTTGTTGCTGTGATGTCATTCGCT
Source organism: Parascotia fuliginaria (assembly GCA_963082885.1). NCBI lineage: Eukaryota > Metazoa > Arthropoda > Insecta > Lepidoptera > Erebidae > Parascotia > Parascotia fuliginaria. The sequence goes on along the minus strand of OY720173.1, from coordinate 8,680,761 downwards.
GTCGCTCAGTGGACAGCAGCGAATAAATTACGTGCGGTATGTTCGGATTGTGGACAGGTGGGATTTCAGAGCAGCCTGGAACTGTACCCAAATTGCTTTGCAAATATGTTGATGTCCGTACACGCGATCGTGAATCATTCAAACCTTTAATGTGCCTCAGTTTTTTATTGTTAATTTAAATTACTGGGTCTTGATATTAGTCAATAACTTTAACTGTCTTTAACGATGTATTTATAGCCTCGCTAATTTCAAATAAAAATATTTAATTGCAACTTTATTATACAACAAATAATTAAAGCCGAAAATTTTGTTCTGAATGATTTTACAATGTCCATTTGCTGCATCGTAAATATAAGAGCATACACTGCACGATTAATTAAAGCGGTATAGCGGCTTAATACCGAAACAAAACGAAGTGTACGCGACAAACGGGCTGATATAATTTTGTATAAATCGATGAATAAACCGGCTTTGGAAATTGGTTTTCCGTGGCTTTTCCGCGCTGTCGGGAACCAGCATCCGGTTAATGCGTCGACCGTAGCGATATGAGACACGGGATCCTTTTCACCCAAACAGTTTATGAGGGGAATCCCGTTGTTGCTCTTGCATTACCGCAAACAAAACGAACCCATGAAAATGAGTTTTTGTTCCCCCCATTGTTTTAGATGCGAGGACTGAAGATGGAATGAAAAAACGTGTACTTTTTTGTTGTTGTAAAAAACACATTGTTTGAACCATTATGTCGTTGATTTGTACTTTGTATGAAACTATAGTTTAAAAGTTAGTTAAGAACGATCGTTCGTTGATGTTTATACATGTCTAAAAATTAAATTATTCTTAAATGTAGTAAAATATTTTTATTACGATTATACATTTCAGACAAACTAAAATTTTCAGAGCTGTTGAAGCTTTTTGAACTTTTGAACGTTGTTCTCTTTTAATTTTCGGTTATTCCCATATAAATCAAACAGGAATGCACGTTAATTTATCTGATGCATGACTCACTAATACCTGCAATTTAGCCAGTGCTATTGTGCAATAAAATTTATTCGAGCAAATCAAATTAGCTTCTAAATGCACGCAAAATCTACCAAGTGCTTATTACACAGCGTCATTCAGTCAAGTTTTTGCTAAACGAGGCTAGACATCCTTGAGTGGCCAGCTGGCCATACTTCAGACCATTGAATAGACGTGCAGATTGTCATAGTGTAATTAGTAAACACATGGTGGATATCGTGTTTCAGTACAACACGGTCCAGTAACCCGAACGTGTCAATTAACAAGCATCATCTAGCATTCGTTCATTTAGATTTATTCCAACTGGTAACTAAATTAATGTTAATCGTGAACTTACGTGTTTATGTTGATGATTTATTTTGAGTCCATATTGATTGTACCTATGTAATCATTTATTTGAAAGTATAAATCATTTTATGCCATATTGTACTCGTATTACATTCATTACTGAATATAGGTCGCTCTCAACAATTTCCGAAAGGGTTGATTATAAGCGGCCAGCTTTATCTAATCTTATGCTCATCTCAGCTAGCGGTTCGTGGTCTTTATTCAAAAACTTTTTAACTTCATCCATTATTCTGTTTATTATACTGTGTCCTGCCCATTAATACTCCAAATTTACCGTTAGATCGCATTGAGGTTTGTCAGCACCAAAGTATATGAAATGAGACAAGCTGGGCAAATCTGTCATTGATACTTATCACTTGTACTTATTTAGTACAATATATGCATCTTCTATCAGCCATTCAGGAGCCATTTGATTTTAATATTTTTCTTACTTTGGTTGCGTGTGACATTTAGACAGGGATGTCATCTGACAATTTTTAATTGGAAACCGTAATCTTGATCAGCTAGACATGGACATCTAATACCGTTGCTCACGACAAAACGCCTCGGCTACATCACGTTTGGTCTCGAATTCGTGTCAATCTTCATCAGGCAGACCACTTGATTAGATTAATTTAAACTCGTTTATAAAAACCATCTTTGGTACATGTGTTAGGAACCACATCCAATGTGTTTATACACTTACACGATAATTTTGAGCATTTAAACCATATATTACTTATATGAAACAAAACTTTTAAAAATGTTGTTGACAATAATGCAGCTCTATTTCTAGTTGTTGAATGCCACAGTAATTTTCCCGAAAAGTTTTTTTGTATAGTCGACCACATATTTGCTTTACCACTTTTAACGAAAATTCCCATCAAAATGAAAATGAAATATGACTCTTATGACTGACAAGTATCTCTGTACTGAGGTAACTTGCAAGCAAAAATAGACATTAGTGTTTTGTGATATGCAAACGAAATCTACTCTAAGGGTGGTAAAGCAATTTTATGGTCGACTATACTTGCGATTGCTTAAACCTGGACACATTAGATAGCACTGTAAAGCAAAATCCCAACTGCAATAAACTTCCAACACCTAACTTTTGAAATTATTTCCCAAGCGCAATCTCTTTTTAGTAAGTTCGATAAACTCAGTTATGAGAACCTGAAATTGCAAACATATTTATAAAATAAGTAAATATCCAATTGTGTTTAATACTCATAAATATCAAGTTTAGTCGAGATTTAAATCATTAAATGTTAAATTTGAAATCGTCCCAATCATAAATAGCGTTGTGATTGCCGCCGGCTTTCACGTCTAATCCATTTAATGGCGAATTGCGTGTGTTATTTGCTCATTTATTATTTAACACAAATAGATCGAGTAATGGACCTATAATGTTAGTATTCTTCGTGCGTGTTATTAACGGTTCATTACGAGTTGCCGTCGGTTTAATTGGCTCACCGTTGCGTATCGTGTGTTGAATCAAAATAGTCATCAATTTCGGACGATCAAGGCGTTGTCAAAGTAATATTACTGATCTACGCTTCACGCAAATCAATGGTGTGTGTGTGTGTGTATGTGTGTGTGTGTGCGTGTGTGTGCGTGTGTGTGTGTGTGTGTGTGTGTGTGTGTGTGTGTGTGTGTGTGTGTGTGCGTGTGTGTGTGTGCGTGTTTGTTTGTTATCACTCAGCGCCTAAACAACTGAATCGATTTTAATGAAAATTAGTGTGTAGAAAAATTTGGTGCCGGAGAACGGATATAGGCTAGTATTTATACCGAAAATCGGATAAAATGTTCAATACATACAACTCAGCAATATCAATTTTACGCAATCGATGGACTGACAGTTCATTAAGGTTTTTTCCCATATAATAAATAACGTTAATAATATGTTATTAATATAGTACACTGGGCTGTCATTTACACATCCCTTTATAAATAAATATTCGAGTGTCCTAAATTAATTAAAATGTGGTAGCTACAAATGCGCTCGTTCTCGTTTCCCGCCCCTCCCTTTTAGATGCTTAATTGTTTTGAACACACCGAATTATTTTGATTTATAGCTTTGTGATTGCTGCAACTCGATTATATAGGGCCTTCGTTGCTCTCTAAATTGAATGAAATGAAAAATAAATTAAGTCCATTGGTGAAGTGGAGCGCCGAAGAAAAGATTTTGGAGCATTGTACGCTTCCAGCGACAATAGGACGAATAAAGAACGAAATAAAAATGATTGGCTACTCCAAAATCGCTACATTAACACGTCGTGTATTGTTAGCAGCAAATAAAAATAATGAAATTGCCAGTTTCTTTATCGGGAGTGGGAATTTACAGTTGGTTTGTGTTTTAAAATGAGAAAACATCATGCTAAATTTGTTGGAATAATAAAATTAAAAAATATATTTATGTTGAACAATGTACGTGTGTAAGTGAACAACACCTGTAATAAATTAAGCGTCTTACACGAGACATTGTAAATGCGACGAGTATATTCGTGTACGTTTAATTCAGTCGCTAGAAGAGGTGACAGTGAGTCACCTACTTCCCGACTGACTACGACTGACTCATCGCCCTGCGCTAGAACACCGTCTAGTTCAAAATATTGAATCGATCTCATATCATTCGGGATGAGTGTTCCCAGACGATGTGACTAAGCAACGTGGGTTTTTACTGATAAATCTGTTTCCAAACCATATTCCTAGTTATGTTTTGAGAACCGTACTGTTTTATTTTTGTTTTATATTTTTGCGTCGATATTCGTTTGTAGCTGTAATGCAAACTTTGGGGTTTTCTGAAAATGACCGTCATTTTCATGCTGCAGTGCAGTAGATAAGTATATCGTTTTACATATGTTTCTCTCAGACAAGATGAAAGTAAGATGCATCATAATAAATACCTGTAAAATTAAAAGATTTATATTAAGATTTGAGCTGTTCCTAATGAATATCTACTGATCTCAATTATGATGTGATTAGACTGGAAAACGCTAACGTCCTAATCAGTTCCTACTGAGTAGTAAAGAATACAGAAACAGTATATTATTATAGTTGAGGCTCGCTACAAAGAGTGGCATGTAGGGATGATCATCAATGTACTGAAAATTTTTGCAACAATCTCTGTCATGTGCCATTATTCTCATACATAATCAAAAGAATAAAATAATAAATCTGACAGATAAATAATGATGTAACTTATAAAGTTACACAAGCACAGGTGGATGTTCCTATTCGTCATTTAATCCCTCAGCAGACGTGAACGTCACGCTCGAAACATATCACATAATTCTATTCAGGGATTGAAAGCGTAGGTATACGTTCCCATATACAAGGAGTCTTCTGAAAAACTTTTCTTATATTTATTTGTTTAAATTTCTGGTACTTAGGTATTTGATGTAAAATCATGCAACGAATACCTACCTCGTAAAGGTAAAATTATTGAGTTATTTCAGTCTAATCCCCCAGATCTGATCCCCTAGAATGATTGTTATTATTCAGTTCCGGTCTGATCTCCTCAGTCTTTTGACAGGTAAGGACAGTCAAGAGAAAAGCAGTTAATGCAATATACATAGTTACACTAATTAGGTACTACCACTACCACTATGTAATAATATATAAAAATATATTACCCACCCAGAGCACCCGTCATAAGGGCACTTAGCATAGTCCACGTGGAGCACATATCAATACTTATATGCTCTTAGGGCAGGTGCTCAGAGGCTCTAGACAAGTATCAAAGATTTCTATTATGTTCATAAAATAGATTAAAAAATGTATTTTTATTTTATTTTTTTATTTTATTTTTATTTATTAGAACAACCAACAAGATATACACCTTTTACATGTTATAGACTTAAGATAAGTTATACATTAGTGTGATGTTACCTTACTTACAGGCTGCCACGGCATGTTTAATATAAAAAAAATAGAAAGTGTACTAAAATATTAATATATAATACCGACTTAAAGGTATTCTAAAAGCTAGGTTAACAAAAATATATTTAATAAGAAATGTTACATATAAATTAGCGTTAACAAAATGCCAAGAATTATGTCAGATAACCTCTGCTTAATTATCAAATGTGTTGAGAACAATAGATTTGAATTTAGTTAAGCTCTGTCCGAATATATCTGCGTTATGTTTTTTTGACAAGTTGTTGTATTGATATTGAAGCCTGTTCATGGGGGAATGGAGTCCCAGTATTGGATTGACATAAGCTAACGCCCCCGCTTAAGTATTGATATGTGCTCCACGTGGACTATGCTAAGTGTCCTTATGACGGGTGCTCTGGGTATCGATATTATTATTCTATAATAGATAGTTCTGTATTCGTTTTGGCGAATTTATACTAAAACCATTAAGGTTGCACTCCCATAAATTGTATTAAAAGCTATCACGAAACGGTGTCTATCAACTACAGAAAACAGTATAAAATAAATTAAATTTTAGAAATGTATCAACATTATCTCAAGTCATATAATTAACTCGTCTGCCATTTACGTTTAACAAATATCAACAGGGTGCGGTATAAGTTTTGTTCGGTGAGCCAACGAAAGCTTAGCGCATGTATTTATACAATATCCTTGTCAAGCCCAGCAACAAATATAGGACATTACCATAAACTGATTTAACTACCTCCTTAAGATTTTATAGTATTTGTATAAACATAACTAATTTTCATATAATATTTACGAAACTCCTGCCTTATTTTTCTTTCAATTTTTCTTCTAAAATGGTCTACAGGAAATTGTATCGCATCAAAAGATCAATCAGTCTGACGCTACATAGGGAAGAATTCAAAATAAAATTAATATTAATTTCTATAATCGCTTGCTTATTATGATGCCATCTAAATAACTAATCGTCTTATAAACAGATCAATGCATCCGTAATAAATTTATATGATGCAATAAAGTCGGATGTATGGTGGCGTCCTATGAAGAAAGAATCATTAAAAGTGATAAATACAACTATACCGCACATAAACCTAATTCCGCTGGTCGGCTGGTTAGCTGGCTGGTTGCATCGCCTACAGTCGAGTACCGACGCCAATAAAACTGAATTTATCATAAAAAGTTGCACGTTAAGTCTGAAACAGTCGTAAATAAGAAAATAAGACCACCTATTTATATTTGTGGCTCTAGCTCGAAGGTGTAGTCTTGAGATTTGAGCTAATTTATTTATTTATAAAACTTCACAGGTACATTGGCAGACTTAATGCTAAAAGCATTCTCTACCTGTCAACCTAAGGTGGTGCAGAGATAAACGTGTAGTAAATGAAGATTAAGATATAAAATAAGTCTGTTTAAAAGAAAAATATTGTATAGTCTTTCGCACAGGTGCAATGTTTTGTTTTGTATGATTACAATTTGTATATTTAGTATCAGCATTGCACCCGTGCGAAAAAAAAGCTGTGAACGTTGTTTATTAGACATTCTGTAGTATATTTACTACAGAATGCCCCCGGCCGGTACCGCCGCCGCAATCCCTATGTTCCTGCATTTTAAATTTGTCCTATCTTCGAAAATATTCATTTAAATTACATGCTGTAAAGAGCCATTTTAATCTACATTAAATGCACAATGTATTTAAGGTACTTAATTAAATAACGATTAATGCTGTATTGCTTATAATCGCTTCGTAAATAAGCATTATTTCTCGTAAAAAGTAAAGGATAAAAAAATGTTATTGTGGGTTATGCCTAAGAGATAGACATAACATCCTGGACTTTATTGTACAACTTTTTAAGGTGAACAATACTGTAGTACATTATTTTGATCTATTCTGTAGAGTTCAGCCAGCGTTTGCAATGTAAGCGCAAAAAAAAGTGTATATAATTAGTTTCTCTGCTATATTATGCATGTTATTACATATGAACCTTCCCCTTGAATCATTTTATCTATGAAAATAAAACTTGCATTAAAATTTTAAAGATCTAAGCATACATAGGGATAGACAGACAGACAGAGAGAAGCAACTTTGTTTTATACTATGTAGTGATTTGTTTTGATTTAAATTTTATAGATAATTTAATCTAATTAAATTTTGAACCTGGGTATATTAGTAGTATGGTTTACCAGTATTATGTAGTAGTTACATATTTTGCTGTCACACCGACACACCATCACGCTTATAATTAACTATTTCGGGCAAAATTCTTGCTTAGTGCTAGTGCTCACAATATTTATGGAGCTCTTGTGCTTTAAAAAATTTGTAGGCACTAGATGCAGCTTGCGTTTTGCATTATGTTAGTATTATGGCTATAATTAAATAGATCATCTCGTGTCTTATACAGTTTTTAGCGTGCGTATTTCGATATTATCCTATAATTAATATTTAAAACAATGTTTTTGAGACTTGAAAATAGAAATTAAACGGAAGATACAGTACGAGATCAAAGTATCAAGTAATCTTCATCCATACTCTACCGTAGGGCGGAGAAACAAGTAGTTGGGCGAAGCATTCATTGATGTGGGGCGGCGGCGGGCGTCAGTCGTAGTCGCGAGACCGAAACGGATGAAAATAGTGTCAAATGCACTGGTATTTCCGCGACCCACCTGTGAACACCCAAACAGACTAATACATGAACTGGGAGAAACTACAAACAGTATAAAAATTAAAATGATGAACATTGGGTACGTTATTTACCAAATCTACAGCAAGTAAATAGTGAAAACAAAACGTTTCCAAACGAAACATTTACTCAATTTATTGCGATGCACTGATTTGCTAATAGTCGATATTATATTTACAATGCAAATTATAGATTATTTCAATACTCGAGCACAGAAGTAAGTATTTGAATTGTACCTATGCTAGTATTTGTATTTTGCAGTTAATATTAATTTATGTGTATACAGCAATCAAAGTCATATTTATAATAAATTCAATTAACGCAGGCTATCAATCTACTAAAGTATTTTATTTTAATACTAATAGTAGCACCTGTAACTATAGGTAATAAGAGATGATGACACTCATAATTCACATCAACTCTCACTTATGAGTCAACATGCGCTTATCTCATCGGTGGCAATGTCAAATATAGAGCAGAAGTAGAGTAAATTTAGTTCTCAATATGAACAACAAAGGTTCATTTTCACCATTAAACAAATACCACATTAACTTATAAGTCTACTATGGTAGAGATAGAAACTTGACGATAAAGTCTTCTCAAACCAATTGATCGAATACAATTTCATCTATTCAGACCACACACGCCCACTTGAAATTAAAGAGAATTTTATTTATATCGTTTCATTAGAAACCGAGAAGCTGGTGATCAAAACGAAAATAAAAAGATGCAAGTGACATAAAATTTATGATAATAACAAAGTCTTTATTCATGAATTTTTTGTAGTAGGTTTCCAAATAGGATAAGTCACGCTTCCCTTTATCCCGAATACAAAAGATCTAAATACGTCGGTAGGTCAAGTGTCGGTATCCCGGACGCGGTGCCTCGTCCTGTCCTACAACAAAAGGCAGGTTTTTTTTATTTTAGTGTCAGGTCGAGGGTGCTGCTGATAGGTGTCAAGTAACGTGCCCGAGGGAATAGTCAATCATGAATATTTTTCTATTCTGTTCATACATTTGCGTGCAGATAATTCGCGTATAATGTTTAGGTATTAATAGCCCTGAAGATTTTGCGAATGTAAATGCAAATAGAAACCTTGAATCGATTACTTAAGAGTAGTTTTCTGGGATGAAGTGGTTAAAATATAACATCAAATTCCGTAAAGCATGTTCATCTCGAAATAGAGATGAAAATGAAAAAAATATATATTCATGGTAGAATTGCACAATATCAACCATTCATAATGAAATATTAGTTTTGATCCAACAAAGCTTTCGCGTGCATATCTTTAGCACCTCTAAATTATTTTGAGTATCCAGATTTGTTTCTAATATCCCTTTGTGTGACAACTGGCTATTGCAAGCTTTTAGGCTATTCTCACCGTCCCTCTCTAACGAAAGCTTTGGGTGTGCTTTCGGCTAAGCTGTCGGTGGCGGTTAGTCAGAAGCGCGCGCGCACGCACCACGCGCGTCTTGTATGCGCGATGTCACGGAACCGCTCGGCGAAGGGTTCCCATGCACGCGGCTAATTCTGTCCAGTGCCGTACAGACAGTCTGTTACGGTCCTATGATTACAAGTGTTTATTCACCTTATGTGTGTTTAGATTTCTGGGAAACATTAAGTTTTATTGTTGTTACCTAAACTATAATAAGCCCTAAAATTTTTAACTCTTCATTAACCCAATTTACTTATCTAAATTTTTACCTATCTTTTAAAAATCTTAGTATTTTAACAACTTTTACTTCTAATTGAACGAAGCCTGAAAAGTTCGATTTAACTACAGACATACCGAATCTTCTTTACAATAAATTGCAAATGTTAGATTGTGAGTGCATTCAGAAAGATTTATTACACGCTCGTGTTTAAGCTTTTTGCTGCTACAAATGGATTTTATCAAGAACACTTACTGCATTAAGAATATCAAAATATTAATTGCACTGGTATCTGGTATTACAATTTAGTACAATGCAATGTTTTATTGATCGTTTCATTCATGTATGTATTAGTTAATTTTGATTATTGGGGTTTAATTTCAATAGCTCTAGCAATTGGTTATTTAAGCGGTTAATTAATGTTACTTCAGTCTTCAAAGTCACTGCAGTAAGCCAATTATTGCATTAATTGTATTATTTTTTAATATTACGCGGCACGCCATTTATAAATAAAAAAATTATAGAGACACGATCAATTATTCTAATTATCATAAGAACTCAATTGACATCTAAAAGGTTAAGAATTTGAATCATTATAAATTCATACAATTATTTTTAACGACGTTGTCTATTGTGCTTTATGGTAATACATCCATAAAATTATGACTTCCAATTTTTATCTTAAATTGAACAGCAGCTAATATTTTGTGAAAGCTATTTTTAGTTATTATTAATTCGCAAATGCGTCTTATTAAACAATCAGCACATACCAAACAATCTCCGTTAAAGCTGCATTCTACAATGTGTGAAAATTGATGGATCGTCTCAATTGAAGCGGTTAACGAGTCCAATTAAGCACACACCTAATGACAGTAGCTGTATCAAACTGGCGATTGAGCATCAAAACCCCATTAGCTACTATTATAGTGAAATAATAATCTTGTCTGTTATCTATATAATAATCTTAGTCTCTCCTACGTTAGTTCATATTTCGTGTTCATTTAATTCTACATGGAATAACTTTAGATGACCATGAATGGTAAACATTATCGTAATAAGGACACAAACCATATCTTTCTCTTATTTATGAAATCACTTAGTAGTTTATTTTGCGTATCGGGTCTACGTACAATAAGCGTTTGTATTCTCGTGTTTATGGTACACTATTTGTGAAACTCAAGTGAAACTGGATTATGAGACATCAATTTATATGTTCGGTTCTATGAGTGTGTCGTACCTAATGTTTAGATAATAACCCGCACGTTAGATCCGGTAATATTTTTGGCTCTAGCCGCTTTTGGACAATAATAACTTTATGTATGTAGTCAATTGTATTTTAATGTTGCTAGTTCTTACAGCCGCACCTTTAAAATGACAATAGTAATGCCCGTTATTGTTTCCTTTATGACAAATTGTAGCGAAATCATTAGCGAATCTGTTCAGTGAACTGTGAACTTTAGGAACGGAAAAATAATATTGATACATCCGATGTGGTAACCTGTACTTAGGGCTGTGCTGTGCTCTATCACAGCCGGTCAGGGACCTTAGTTTACAGTTATCAATTATAAATAGTTAATAATTTAGTATTCAATTTTATTTGCCATTAACATTAACACCAAGCCATTAACACTTTTTGCCAAACACAATGACCATCGCTTGCCAATTAGTGGACATTTAAATTGTGTTGAATGTTTAAAGTTTGTTACGTGTTCGTTACCTACCTATATATGTGAGCAGCCCTATCCATGTTTTTCGATCGGTACCTATACCACGTCGAGTATTTATAGGTTTCAAAGAATCGTAAATAGGGAAATCAATGAATGAGTTCATGATGCTTCAATTGTGAGTAATTCTGTGTTTATATTTATTGAGTCTGATTTACACATCTCGTGACCTAATTAGAATTCCACTAAGACCAAATTAAAAATGGAATTTATACTCGATCTCGATATAAATGTAGTTAAGTGCATCGGTGTTGAGTAGTAAACAAATAAAAAAAACACAAATATTAATAAAACGGAATTAAATATGAGAACAGATTACTAAACTGACGAAAACCTGTTGTTACTTGCATACATATTGTCTCCAATCTAGAATATACAAAGAATCACCTCGTCCTTTTCGGTGGGTATCGCAAGACATGGCTAAGAAAATAACAGAAAGCAATTAGATACAACGTTGCGACTGCGTACTTCTGACACCTTATTGCGCTTATCAACTCGCTCGCCAAACGTGGTGACTATGACAAACTTTCCTTTAGTAGAGGCTTATGTTTATGGCTTAAGGCTGTATTATATTGCTGACTGGCTGGCATACTTATGAATGTTATAGTTATAGGTACTTATCATGGTGTAAAACTTATTTACGTCTTATATATAAATGTTATGTTAAGTAGTTAAATATACTCGTAATAACACTAAAGGCGCGTTCGATTACAGCAACTGCTTTGAAACTGTCTCGATGCAGTACTAAGACTATTTACAATTTTATGATATATCAATACCGCTACAAGTTATTTTTTTTATAATTAAATAGCCTTGATCAATAGATAGGTATAAATTTTGTTTTAAAAGCTATAAGTTTTAGTTCGTTCGAATTTTAAAACTGAAATTTTGAACGGATGACCGAACGGATGTTACAAAATAGTAACATTTCCTAATGACTACGATATTTTAAAAATAATTCCTGTGACAACCGGCATACCTACTCCAGAACAAACAATTCTTAATAATGGCCAAATTGTACAGATTGATGGCTAACTGTCAAATAAATGTTTGTTTTTAACAATTATTTACCAAGTAGGCTACTTACCTAAGTTAAAAATTTATTAACGAGAACTTTAATATTTCGTACCTACCTACTTGACGCCGTCGGTAAAAAGACTAAGACAAGGAACTTGGCAGATTGGTAATTCTTACCCGAATTATTATTAAATATAATATGATAAACCTAAATGTACTTATCAATCATCAATTAAATTAATGATAAACATCAAATTATTATCATTAATTTACATAGCACATTTACTTTAGATGTTATTTATCTAGCATAGAGTGTAACAACCTACCAAAAATCTGCTACTATAAGCTTGCTGTGATAAATCGTACTTTATTACATGAAAATACAATTAAATACTGACTCACGTACTTTAGATGCCTATTAATACACCTACGTTTTATTTAAATGCCCTTAGAGAGCTATATTTTGGCATAAACATTATGTAAATAGGTCAACGATCGATCTATCATTATATAACGTATTTATTTATCTTATACGTACTACCTATTATAGAACAACGTAAAAATTTATAGGCAAGTTAACGTAATAATCTAGTATTACACGCTTTGTTGTTTCTAGGCAAATATCATCATTTTCTAGTTGACACTGTCAGCAAATTTAATGGCGCCGGCGGCCTATATGTAACTCAATATAGCATAGACATAAACTAGATTCGAAAGCTTATATGACGGCGAGAATTGCAATACTTTGATCTATTGTTTGTAAGACGATAATGAACCGTCTTACACAACAAACCGAATGCACTCGCCCACGTCACAATAGGCTAAAGACCTCACATCTGCGCCCCACATAGAAGCAAGGTCGATGCGTCCTTTTATCAAATATCAGATCCAATAACGGAACAACTCGTATATGGTAACAATCGATACCTTTTTGATACATTGGATATGAGTGTAGGCATAAACAAAGATGACAAAGGGCAACCTTCCTCTTGCAAAACATGATAATCTTTAGGTAATAATAATAAGTTTCGCTATCTGAGATTTAACCTCCAGACAAGAAAATGTTTTCAGCCTGGCTCATTCTGATGTAATTAACGGTCATGTTCTGTATTAAAACACTTCAATTCACTTATCAATGTACGCTTAAAGTTATTATGATCATAATTTTGGAGCATACAATGGCAACTGCCACATAACTCCTTTTAGAGTGGAGCTCTACAACTGTTTAATGGACGGTTTGTCTCACATTGTCCGTGCTGCTGTAAATGTCCGTGTTTTATGATTATGTCACAAAAGTTCGTTGCTCCGAGGCGCACCTTCCGCGCGTTTATAAATACGGCAGCGTGTGTCGAACTTTTGACAAGCGTGTAAATAAACATGAGGATGTGGACTCTGCGCTGACAAGCGACGCCGCCTGCGGTGCCTGTGTTACTTTAGAACCGCAGCAAAGCTAAACTAGGAAGAGCAGATACTTCTTGATCATCTTGATACAAGAAATTGAAAGGCTTTTCGATTAACCTCAGCCCCATAGGAGATTTTTGTATGGACCAAATATTTATACAATTCCCAGATTTTGTTCTTTATATCCGATCGAAATTTAACATCTAATTAACGTTATAGATTGTTTTTATTTTTACTAATAATTCAGACAACCAATAACAGAGATAAATTTATATCTTTTATTCTTTAGCATGCTCAAGGCAACGAGCGTTGCCACTGCGTTGACTTTATGAGCTGTATATGAGCTGACGTAAGTTTTAAAAGTTATAAGCGATCCTATAATACACTCTTAAACATAAATACGCGATATTTATTAACTGTAAAAGACGCCGTCAATGCTTCTTCAAGTTTTATTTTCTTTGTATCTGTCACTCACAGTCTTAAACTGTTTATTGTACGTTATATTAGATTTTATGTTTCACAACTTCTTTTAAGGTGGCAGTTATATTTTTCAATATAGGAGAAATTGTCTTTAATGTTCTTTATTGTTATTTTCTTTTCTATCATAAATGTCCGTGAGTCTTCCTCCACCTCCCCAATGAAGACCGGTATATGATAGGGAAAGTCGTTTTAGAAGGATTTGAAAGACAAAGAACGAGTATATCTTACTTTTATGATATATTTGTAGGTTAATAATAATGGTAGATTTATTAATCACAAGTAAGAATCAAGTCAAGTCAACCAAGTCAAAATAATGAAAACAACAACAAAACTTATACAAACCGAATATAAAAATGAATGAACGCAAATATAAAATAAATTTTTGAATTTTTTTTGTTCATATTTATTCGAATTAAATATTTTATTGTTTGATAATTATGTAAAATATATAATAATGACACATAAATTGGAGAGGGTGCCTAAGTGATTGGCCGACCTTGGAATATCTCGTGGGTAGTTAGTAGGAGTAATGATCAACCTAAACTATTCAAATTACTTTTGCTCATTTTAGTATGATCAAAAGTCCTTTATAGTAATATTTTGATGTGTTCGTATTTTAGCTAAATACGAACAAAACTTAGTGTTTCACTCTTATTATAAATATTAAAACTTATATATCATAATATATATTATATTAAGAAACTTCTGAAAATTTGGTTCCGTTGATAAAATGACGGAAACTTATTACCATATTCGTTTACGCCTTTGTATTCTGTAATAAATATATGAATTTACCGGTGGTGTGCCGCAGGGTAATATTGAAGGTCCATTATTTAATCCGTATATAACTGATCATTTTGTCTTAATTTCAAATAACAGTTATGTTTGGAACTCACTTTGTACTGTAAGGTGCATAAAGACAAAAGTAATACATAAATAAATATTAACTAGCCCACCCACTAAACGGCTTGTCACTGTTTCAATGCAACACACTATTTCATTTCAATATAATTGTAGGCGCCTACACAGTTATCTTCGGTGAGATTTATCTCTGTTCATTTCATTTATTGACAATCATAAGTACAAAACAACATAGGTAGTATTGAATCACGTTTTGAGCGTTATTTCTAAAATTCTGCTGGGAAACTAACGTCGGCGTCGTATAGGATGAAAAGCTTGCCAACTGATAATTTTGTTGGAAATGAGTTGTTCTAGCTCTGGTGGGCAAGGAGCCAGCAACTATTACCTACTAATGGTACTAATGTAGTCTATAAGCTACTCTGTTGCGTTATCTTTTTCATTACATAAGACTACATAATGATGTTTCGTACGTGTAAATTATCTGGCGCTTAGTTTTAAACAAACTACAAAAACAAAAAAACCTAACTTTCTTCTATTTATTTTTTACGTAATAAAACTACATACATCTAAATTACACCCTTTGCTCATCATTGATAATGTAAAATTTGTTTGACTTTAACTCGATTAGGTACTAAACTTGTATTCCGCAAGTTCCTGTAACGATGGTACTTCAGCGATGCTCAGATGTTGCGATGGTTGGTCAGCGAGGCGGCGCGGCGCCGCGCCGGTTAGTTGTAATAAAAGTATAACTTGTCAGCGTAACGATATATTACAGTCAACGGTCTTTTTAAATTTTGTGGAACTACAGTTGGTGCTACATTTTTGTATTTTAGTTAACTCAGCGTTCTATGACCCAGTAAAGCTTGGCGAGGCGTGGGCGAAGCGGCGCCTGCCGTAGAGTAAATATTCTGAGTAGTTTATCGCACAAGCGTGTACACGTAACCATTAATTCATGAACCGTAGATTACTATCTGTTGTTATAACCATACCGTATTATACCTAAAATCCAGCATAGCTCACCATTTATTGGTATCTATTCATCATTATGTCACCGCAACTCATAATATATTTAAGAGAAGAAAAATACGGGTAGCTTAGAAAAATATATGAGGACAAATATTTTACTCGACAGCTGAGTTTTCCCCAATTGATTTGAAAAACACTGTATGTTTTCTAAACAAGATAAATTATAGGCATAAATTAAGGTTCCCAGAAATCAAAACACAAACAAAATAATATTACTAACTTTAAGTTCCTTATGATGTGAAACGAAGTTAAAGATTAGTGAATAAGTGACACGTATTGTGAATGAACAAAATGGTTTCTTACGCAATACAATTCCTTAGCAAACTAGTAAAGTTTTGACATCATGATACCGACGTGTATAAGGGCTCCAAGATCCATCCAGGGCTCCACTGATGACGTCACACGGCAGACTCGCTCTATCGTACAGGTGATGTACTTAAGTTCTTAATGACTAACCATACTTCTAAAGAATTCAAAATCACTCTGAGAGTACATTGCACTGACAACCTACACTTTATCTGTCATTAAATATTACTCATCCGTTGGTCACTTTGAGAAACAATTCACAGAAACTGGCGCTTAAGATAAGTATAATTATATGACCTTAAAGTAATTAGGTGTTACATTTTTCTTTTTTTAAACAAAATGAAGATATTATTTTTGACAACTCATTATACTAGCACCTTTATTTATTTATTTATTTATAAATGACACACCATCGGCATTTCACAATGGAATGTTACAATAAAATTTACAATAATTGTCTAATTCAGTGCGAAACACCGTTACAGGTGCATAAAACAATTACAAATTTATGTTAGTTCTACAGGCTAATAAAATCTTTAGTGAAACAATTATAAATATAAATAAAACCTTACAGAATAAAATAATAACTTTGTCAGCATGCTTTAACCTTTAAAATGACGGAAAGACTGCCTCAGGGTTGGTCAAATTATATGCGTAACTAATTCAATAACAAACCGATGAACTTTATTATACTGTACTCGACAGACTGGTTCTCCTTCTTTATTTCAGACAGTGAAGTATGCACCTAAATATCTTCCAAAAAATAAAGCCATGTTATTTTATTGACAAATGCATTTGATCAAGCAAACCGATTTATTGTATCTACAATTATATATTAAAGCATTTAAAGCATATAAACGCCAGGATATAGTTTCGAGCAAAATAGGTCAGTTAATTTGTGACTATTTCCAATTTATTAAAGTAACGACACAGTTCATCTCCATTTGGAACTGCTTGTTGAAAACTGTTACATATTTCGTTCAGTAGTATTCGAATTGCATCATTCTATGCATATTAGTTAGCAGAATAGCGGAAGAGATGCCAGTCGTTAAACTAGAAGAAGTCATTGTGAGGTTTTTAATGAATGATTATTTGTTTTCTTAATTTTTATTCGACGTTAAATACTTTGGGTTTTATTTAGTTTACAGCAGCTGTAAATGAGATTAATTTGAAAAGGCTTACCTAAGCATTATGTAAAAAAATATTTGAGTGTTCATCATTATGAACTGATCATGATGAGTTATCTGAGACTGAAAAAAAATAAACAATCTGGTATGATGTAGGTACTTAATTCGAAATGATATTAGTATAATCTTTAACGTTTTTGGCTCCTATAACAAAACAAGAAGTACTTTAGCATAACAATAAGTGTACAATTTTCCGTGTAATTTAACTGAATCGTGTCTCACGCATTTTCCCATTTTCTGTTGCGCAATCTCCGTTGTGTTTCTCAGAATTAGAGGAAAGCAGCAGTGGTAGTAAAAAATTAAAAACGATAATTTCAGTTTCATAGTGCAGTCGCACCACGGTCGCACCCAGCTCCGCGATATTAAAAGCTACGCGACCTCATTTTGCTTCCGCACTAACGCTTTTAAGCTCTCTAAACGTTGGTGACGAACCATCGATGTAGCATTGTGTCGATAAAATGTTGCTGACTATACTGAATGCTGAATATTTACAAGAATAACCCTAAGTAGGTTACATCAGAATTCAGTAAATGATATGCCATCAAAATCTTGTAAAAAATACCAAGGATCGCACTTACTTCTTGTACCTTAAAAAGTTGTGAGATCCATGTAATATCAAAGTCAGTTCATTTATTTAGCCCCTACTTAAGGGTCTTTTTATCTTAAGTCATTACCTATGTAATTAGCTAACCTAACAACATCTTAAAGTGACCATTATCAATATTAAAAACCTTTAATGTTTTAAATAAATAGATTGACTTCAGGCTTCTAGTTATATCCACGACGAAGTTATAGGTAGTCGAAAATGGCCCAAAATGCTTCGAGAAAAGGATGGTACGCCCGTGGTCGTGCCGCTTTTTTTTGCTCGACTTGGCGGTGGCACCGCCGTGCTCCCCGATAAGTAGTTCAAAAAGCATACATTTGTTTACTTTGCCTGTTTATTAATTAATGATGACAATATAATTGCAATGAGTTGAATCTATATATTTTTATTAAAAAATATCCTTGGTACTCAGGCATTGTTGTGTTGATTTAAATACGGCTCTACGTGCCTAGTAATGGTCTGTTTAATGTCTGTCATATCAACGCGCAGAGTGTTCCAAGCCACTATGGAGATCTGTATGAAGCCTTCTGTGATGCTAATAACGTTCATGCTATCCTGATCTCGGAGACCTGGCTAAAACCACATCTGCTGTCTACCACCTACCCCTTACCTGGCTTTATTCTTATCAGAAATGATAGGAGTAGCAGGAGAGGGGGCGGTGTAGCCATCTACCTTCGTAGCTCTTTTCCCTATAAAATTCTTACTTCATCACCACCGAACAACTCTGCTTCTATGGAATATTTATTCCTTGAAGTCTTGGTTAAAGGTGTTAAAACTATTTTGGGGGTGGTTTACTGTCCTCCTACTGTTGATTACTTCTCCAGTCTCGAAACGATTCTGGAATCTTTAGGGTCAGAATATGCACATCATATCATCATGGGTGATTTCAACACTAATCTCCTTACTCACGACTCCCCTCGTTCCCGTAAACTTCTCCAGGTTGTTAAGTCTGTCAGCCTTCATGTCCTTTCCTTACAAGCAACTCACCACAATACTGAGGGGCTTGACACTTGGCTTGATCTTATCCTTACCTCTTCTCCTTCCTCTGTCCACTCTCACGGTCAATATCCTGCTCCTGGCTTCTCCCATCATGACCTAATTCACCTTTCTTACCGTCTAAAACCACCTAAAACCCGTCCTAAAATTCTGCACAGACGATGTTTCGGTAAAATTAATAATGATTTGTTGCGTAATGATGCCTCTGAAATCAATTGGGCTCCATTGAGGGCGGCTACGAATGTCGAAGAAAAAGTATCTATACTAAACAGCATCGTTCTTAACCTCTACGACAAACATGCACCAATCAAGAAAATCAAAGTAAAACGTCCTCCCGCCCCATGGATGACTAGAGGCATTAAAATGGCCATGAGACGTAGAGATCGAGCATTCCGTGCGTTTAGAAGGGAGCGTTCAGACGATAACTGGGTTCTTTTTAAGACTGCAAGGAATCGGTGTAACCATATGATACGTAACACTAAACGCCGCTTTATCCTCAGTATTATTAATTCCTCAACTCCCGCCAATATCTGGAAGTTCCTCGGCACTTTAGGTATTGGTAAACAGCGACGTACAGACCCTCAGTGTGCGATTGAATTGGATGATATCAATCAACATTTCGCATCAGCTACCCTACTAGATCACCAAACCAATTGCAGCACTGTTGAGTACATTGCTAGGTTACCCCGCCCAAATATTGATCCTTTTAACTTCTCTCTAGTGACACCGGGGGAGATCAAGAAGATAATCCTTTCTATTAAATCAAACGCGGTAGGCTGTGATGGCATCAGCCGTCGTATGATTATTCCTATCCTTGACTACCTTATACCTATCATATCCCACATCATTAATTTCTCCCTTGGCAGTGGCTCTTTTCCTGCTATATGGCGCAAAGCCTTTATCATTCCTCTACCCAAAATTTCCAATCCATCCTTACCCCAACATTTTCGACCTATTTCTATTCTTCCGTTTCTTTCTAAAGTGCTAGAGGCCTGTGTCCATAAGCAACTGTCCCAGTTTGTGTTTCACAATAATTTGTTAAGCCCCTTGCAGTCTGGCTTTCGACCTGGACATAGCACTACTTCAGCTCTCCTTAAAGTGACTGGTGATGTTAGGGTTGGCATGGAGGACGGCAAAGTCACTGTGTTGACGTTAATTGACTTCTCAAATGCCTTCAACACTGTCAGTCACCCTATCCTTTTGTCAATCCTCTCCTATATCATGATCTCTCCCGCTGCACTAGAATGGTTCTCATCATATCTTCAGGGACGTCAGCAGGCAGTTCGCACCGACGAGTCCTCGTCAAGCTGGTGCGATCTTAACTGTGGGGTCCCTCAAGGCGGTATTCTCTCTCCTTTACTGTTCTCAGTTTTTATCAATCTCCTAACCCAGAATCTTCAGTGTTCGTATCATCTCTATGCTGATGACTTGCAGTTGTACTCTCAGGCATCTATACCGGACATAAAAATAGCCATTGACATAGTAAATAAAGATCTAGAGGCAATAAAAAGTTGGTCGGAAAGGTTTGGCTTATGGGTGAATCCAGATAAATGTCAGGCCATCATTGTAGGTAGTCACCGTATGATGAGCAGACTGGACTCTGGAATACTACCACCGCTAATCTACAATAACTCAGTCATACCTTTCAGTCCAAACGTTAAAGATCTGGGCTTGTATATTGATTCAACACTCAATTGGCAGGCCCAGGTCACAAATGTTAGTCAGAGAGTTATAGGATCTCTTCGTGCCCTATATCGTCTGAAGAACTTCCTCCCTTCCAAAACAAAAATGATGCTTGTGCAGTCTTTAATCCTACCCATAATCGACTATGGTGATGTGTGCTATTACGACCTGAATGCAGATCTTCTTAATAAATATGATCGCCTTCTCAATAACTGCATTCGATTCATTTTTAATCTTCGTAAATATGATCACATCTCTATTTACCGCTCTGAACTGAAATGGTTACCTATCCGTCAACGCCGTAGCTTGCGTGCTCTCACTACCCTCTTTTCTATCCTCAACTCTCCTTATTCACCTAACTATTTAACGTCTTCATTTCAATACTTGTCTTCTGTTAATAATAGAAATCTACGTTCTTCAAATAACCGTTTACTTACCTGTCCCTCTCATACTTCTGGTTTCGTACACTCTTCCTTTGTAGTGCAGGTTATTCTTCTTTGGAATGCGCTTCCTCTCGAGATCAGGATGTCCACTAACCGATATACATTTAAGCAAAAGATTCGTACTCTCCTGTTTGATGGATTGTCGGCAATATCACGTTAACTTTTGTATATATATATATATATATATATATATGTTTATACATGCATTATATATATATCTATGTAAGTATTTATGTATACTTATATGTATGTTTGTATGCTTATATGTATGTATATAATCTAGTATACCAATATTATTTATTTTGTATATATATTATTTTTCTTTAAGTAATTTAAGTATCTATTGTATTGAATACCTATTTTTGTAATATGATTTAAGCCTCCCTTTTTCTCTATCATAATTTACAACTTCATTGCACCTACTTCGCTTATCTCTGCATTACCTTGGTTGACTGGTAGAGAATGCCCATGGCATTAAGTCCGCCATTGTACATTAGTGCATTAAGTTTTTATAAATAAATAATTACATTATACGCGCGATTACTCAAGGAAATTGTATAGAATATTCCTCTAACAGGGTTTTGCTCGATTGTGCTCTTTGTACCAAAATTGTTACTTATTGCACGTGGCCACAACGCACCTATTCATAGACCTATTACTCTCAATGCATAGATTTGAACCAAAGCTATTCTTGTGTTCCCAAGTTCTAAACTTGCTAAAAAGGGAAACGCCAGTGTTAACTATGGTATAGTTAGCATTCGGTACTTCAAAGGTGTATTGCTTAGTTTATCATACTGACTAATAACTGAAATAAGATTTGCTCTGAATGAATAAGATTATTGTTTCGAATCTATTGAAAGTGTATTAGTTCTAATTATGACAAAATACTGTTAAAAAGTAATTATATGGTCTGCGATTTTTTTATTAAAATTTATAATCATTGCCTCTATCTTTACCTATATGTAAAGTCGTACCTACTAGGCCAGTAGTGAAGTCACCCACTTCGTAAACACGAGGTAGGGGGTTCGAATCCGGGCAAGTACCAATGTAATTTTTCAAATCATAATGTACTTTCTAAGTTTATCTGGACATTACTGACTAATGGTGAAGTAAACCATATCGCGAGGAAACCTAGACTTCTGAGAAAGCCTGAATTCGCCAATCAACATTGTGCAAGCGTGGCGATCAATGCTCATACCTTCTCTGTATAAGAAGAGGCCTTTCCCTGATAATAAAGGGCCGATATGATGATGATACCTATAAGTATGTCATTACGATAATACGATGTTTGGATCAATACACAAAAAATCGTGCAATTTATTTACCGCATATTGTCATAAGTAATACATTTATGAACACCAACGCAACAATATCTTTATCTAAATCGTGGTATAGTCTGCTGTATAAACATGGCACTTAATTGACCCTCAGAGATGTCAGTCCAATAACGAAAATGCAATCTACCTACATCATTTACCGTAATTACATCTTAGCCCCAATTAAATTGTATTGGCTTAATTGGTATGGATTTTTTTGGTATTCTCAAAAGTAATACAAGCTAATATTTATTTATAAATGTAATAATTATTGAAAATTACACGTTTCGAATCCTAATATCCGCATTCGACAAAGTGCTTTTCATGTTTATTCATAACGTAATCCAGATTAAAATTATCAAAGAGCATTTCGGCTGAACAAACGGTTGTACGGCTAAAAGCCATAAATATCTATATAATACAAACGCAATTAATATTATTAGTATTTGTAATAATGTATCTATATGACAATAATAGCCTAGCCGTTTCATGATATAAAATGTAAATGATAAAACAAAGGTTTTTAAAAATATAATATACAAAGTTTGTAATAAGTCTACGCATAAGGTACCTCATTGCGAACATTTACCTGTAATGTAAGGCTTACAGACCCGATTTTGAGCATTATAATAATATCTCCCTGTCTACCGAGCATTCACTTGTAATTCCTTCAAAATGTTACACTTTGTGTCATCAAGTTGCGCACTGTAATGCTCGGCCTCCCTCACCAATGTAACGCTCGCTTCGCCTTTCTCACTGATGTAATGTAAATGTAACGTTACATTACAGGTGAACTCTCGCGTTGAGGAGCATCTTTAGATTGACAATTTCTGTAGATAAAAGTACCTAACAACCCTAAGACGACCCTAAGACCATCTTTTCTTCTTTTGATTAAAATTCTTTGAAGGTCAGTGTTTTTTCGATCTATGTTTTTCCTACGATATTTTTCTATACCTACCGCACGAAAGTGGAGTGATTCATGGATAAATAACTTCGAAACTACTTCGAAAGCTTTAATGAAAGTGATGTCTAAAACCGATAGACTGCCAAGTACCTATACAGATGGAACTTTTAATCCAAAGCACAAAACCAAAGCAATCTCTAATTCTTCTCATGTAATAATAATAATAATACCAGCCTATTTACTGTCCCACTGCAGGGCAAAGGCCTCTTCTCATATAGAGAAGGTATGAGCATTAATCACCACGCTTGCTCAAGGCGGATTGGCAATTTCAGACTTTTAAGTCCAGGTTTCCTCAAGATGTTTTCCTTCACCGTCAGTCAGAAATGTCCAAGATAAACTTAGAAAGTACATATGATTTGAAAAATCACATTGGTACTTGCCCGAATTCGAACCTACTACCTCGTGTTTACGAAGCGGGTGCCTTGTCCACTGGACCATTTCGACTTTTATTCTCATGTACGTTTTATTTATTTATTTAAATATCTATTTTCTTTTACTAGGCTTGGCCTTGTAATGTATTCGATATTGCTATTTCGAATAAATACCATACAACATTCTAAAATAAAATCTCATATTACAACGTGTATAATATTTATTGCAAATTACTCGTAGGTATTAATCAAACAATAGAACGGACTGTGTTACATACAATACTCGATGCCTCAATACCTATAATTTGTAAACCTAATACCTAGTTGTTTGTGTGTCTGTGTTGTGTCTTTAAATTAAGCAATTGTTGCCGACTTTATGCAGTTAAGAATTAGATATGACTTAACCTGGGCCACGATCGTAAAATAATTGTTTCAAAAAGTTACAGACCAGTCGAGTTTGATAGGATGCACAAAAATGGTAATAATGTAAACGAAAACCATCGAACTTATTGCTTAAAACTTTTCGGGACAGTAAACCTTTAAGGCCGTGATGACAGTAAAACGTCTATTGAGTCTACAGCAGTGTCCATGAAAGGGTTAAAATTTCATCAATAAGTTTATTGCTATTGTTAGGTTTAAGCAATTTCCTTACGGTCTTACCTGACTAATAATCATGAAAAATCGACCTTAAAATTAATACAGCGTGCCAGTTTTGTAAAAACAATCGCCGAGGGTAGCGCGGGGTATTCACAATACACAATGAATGAAAACGATTTGATTTGTTTATTTTGGTCGGTTCCCCGTACAGGGCCGGCAAAACTTACCCACATTGTGAACGTAAATTACGTTTGTTTAAAGCAAATAAAGTTTCAGTGAATATTATGATATCGAATACCGGGTGAATAAATTAATTGCTAAACGTACTCGCATAGAGTAATTATTCGATAATAATAGGGTTTCTTCGTAAGTTTGTGAATGTGGTAACAGTGTACGTACCTACATATAATAGACTGCGGAATAAAATTTTATAGGAAGCTAAACAGTAGTCTCAGCTGTTGGAAAGCTTAGAGCTTTATGTTTTAAGAGAACAGGCGCCAACGCAGCATGGGGCACTAGACGATGTTAACAATACCATACCATAAACTTCTATATTGTGAACTAAAGTAGTACAATTTATAAATACAAGAATATACTTTTTATGTTGACATTTACTTTAGTTTCAATGAGATATCTCAACTGTAAGGAATTATATACTAATTAATACGTTAGATACTTTTATTTAATATATTTATGAGCATCACAATTAAGATGGAGAATAAACTCAAGAATTCAGATGAAAACCAGCGTGTAGGTAATGACATTGTGTGGCATTAGACTGATCTATGTTTTCAATTCAAAGGTGGCAAGAATTGGAGGAGGCCTATGTCCCGTTGCTGGAGACGTCTGCCGGCTAATAATTATGATGATGATATTTTCAATAAATATTCTTTCTTTCTTTAAGTTTTACAAACTCTTTACAACAAGTTAGGAGACAAAAGATTACAAAACAATAGTTACAATAATATTATTATCTTTTTCTTAAAAACTGTACAACTTGTTTGCCATGTTTTGCCATCAAAATCAGTTCAGTAGTTTAGGCGTGAAAGCGTAACAGACAGACAGAGTTACTTTCGCATTTAAAATATAAGTACATATGGATTAATTTATTAAGCAGTATCCATTTTCTTATTATAATTGAGAAAACAAATTATGGAAAATGCATTAGAAATAAAGTTTAAACGCATAAAATTCAAAGTTAAACTCAAAGATTGTAAAGAAAATTTTAACGTTTTAACATAATGTAGTCATGGTTATAACAGTCAGTGCTTTTACTGGTAGTTAGTACATATGGAATGGAGGTCTTGACATACCAACTTGTATAAAGCAAGATTTATATCGTCTTATCAATATAAATCTTGTTAATTGATGCAGCGACAGATAGTTTGTAAGGTTGGGGCTTAAATTGTCGTTGAATTATTGTGGTGATGGCAAACCCAGAGCTCGTCATAATAGCCCATGTTTATTGTGTGGCCGGCAGCATAAGGTTTGTTTAATGTAATTTGAACAGATTAAATACCAGAACAATTTATAATAAATATAAAGTTTAATTTGTCATGATAGTTTTGAAGCTAATATACTAATCTGGTTTGACATGTCATGTTTATATTTATTAGAATTTTCTTAAGAATCTTCGAGTTTAACTGAGAATTTTATGCGTTATACTTTATTTTCAATGCATTTTCCATAATTTGTTTTCTCAATAAAAATAAAAAAATGACATTAACAACAAACAAACATTTAAAATATTAGTACCTATGGATTAATTTATTAAGCAGTATTGCTTAATAAATTAATCCATAGGTACTAATATTTTAAATGTGAAGGTAACTCTGTCTGTCTGTCTGTTACGCTTTCACGCCTAAACTACTGAACCGATTTTGATGAAATTTTGTATAGTAATAGAATAGACCTGGAGAACAACATAGGCTATAATGGCTTGAAGGGGTTGAAAAGTTAGTATTAAAAAAGCAATATAACCGACATTCACGCGGGCAACAGCTAGTAATTGATAATTTTTATTTTATATTTTCTCACGTACCTATTACACATCACAATCAATGAAACGTCGGCCTTGCAAAGAAACCCAAATCGCTATGGAGCGGATATAAGTTATTCTCGATGACGATAAAAATGTCCATCGAATAGATTTATTACAATCGAAAGCTATTCCAGCCGATTTGAATAAACAGTCGTGTGATAAGAAGAATTGAGACGACCAACTACATATCTAAACACCTCCAATACATCTTGTCATGATTATTCTATTAACGTGTTCGATTAACGGATAAGATCGGAGAATATTGATTTATGATAATGACTTTTTAGTATTGAAAGATATCTGGTACTGCTCATCTCACATTGTATAAATGTATTTGTTAAAGACACGTATTGTCATATATAATGTATTGCTATTACTCGAGAAATACACTCCATAGGATTTGGTACATAGGTTTTATTATAAAAAATGTCTTCTGTCGTCAAAACATTGACAAACATATTGAATAAAGTTATTCAATTTCAAATAAGAAACTGAAGGTGATCACGGATTGTGATTGATGTGATAGATAACACTATACAGATAAAATCATTATTTTAATCATTTATGTCTCTATTTTTTTAGTTGTAATGTATCTATGTGTGTAATTGTGTATATATTACAAGAGCACTAATCGAAAAGTATTAGCTGATCATTAAAAGAGATCACCCTTGAAAACCATTAGTGTGTGAGACGAACTTAGCGGGTAGAGTACCATCGCACGTAGGTATTATATGGTATTATCCAGTACTTGTGGAGGCCGGCCCCGAGCGGCGACGTCGAGTCGCGTCTGCGCCACTTGTCCCCATTCTCCTGCAAATTGACTCGAATATGACTAAATCCTTTTAAGAATTCATAGCGCTGAGTATAACACTCACTTATTAACTTATGAATGATCTCATGCCGTAAACACGAATACAATAGATTTTTCTTACTGCATGTACCGCTTCTCGAAAAGGCATCTCATAAAACCTTTTTTAATTCTTCAGAGTGAATCAGGGTTTACAGTATAAACTACAATGTATTGGCGAACATGGCTTTTTGAATCCTTCTCACGCTACTCTTCAAGTTTATACATATACGAATTAATGCTTGGTTTAAGTGCTATATAAGAAATTGTCGTTAAAGTTTTATTAGCAATTTCGCATCTCATGGCCTTTCAAATGTTATCGGCGTGTCTTTGTTAGTCATCGCCGCATAGGCATTATTTACCTGAAGCTTACCAGACCGACCGTTAATGGCATTGTTAAGTCAATCACACAATATGTTTTTTATTTTCTTAGAACTAAACTGTAAATCTTTATTCGATTTGTGTGTATCAATATGTAATCTATATACATAGGTACTCAATTAAAAACACACAAAAAATATAATTTGATTACCTATAATGATAGAGTGTATGTTTTGCAATGAATAAACTACATGTCAATAACTTTATATAGGATTGGGCTTTTCCTAAAGATATGATAATTGTACAGATTTATTGATAGTTTTAAGCGCTGCTAGCGGTTTGTTCTTGGATAGTTAAACAGTAATCGGTAATTACATTTGCTTATAAGTGTACCTACTTTATAATGTCCACACACCGTGAATAACATTGAATGGTCATAAAGGAATTAAATATAACCGTTAGTTACTGGTACTAATAACTGGTTCGTGAATATTATTAATTCTGGGTTTAACTGAAATCAAGTTAACTGTCTGACATCAAGCTGTTAATTTCGTATTTGAAAACAATTAGCAAGTTCAGTTTCTCTTATCTGATCATTGTTACAATTTTATGGGATAAAGAAGTTTACTTTGACGGTAATGTGTTTGCTTAAACCAGCGCTCAATAACTTAGTTCGAATTTAAACCACAATAAACAAGAAGATTTACAATGTACTTAATATGCGTAATTATAATTATAGCCTGTCCGTATATATTCTACAAACAGTAGGTATGTTGTGCCTTATCCATAAACTCAAATTAATGGTAGCTAATCTCTTGTCTGCAGATCTACACGGACTGGGCGAACCACTACTTGGAGCGAGCCCGTTCTAGAAGGCGCGCGGGTGCTTCAGGCGGAGGTCTGGCGAGGGACTGCGCTGATGGTTTACTTCTAGCTGACGTATTGGAAGGAGTTACTGGATTGAAAGTACCTAGAGCTCATCGGAAGCCTAGGAATCCTCAACAAATGGTAAGTATAAGTTTAAGAATTAATAAGGTCGTAGATCCACGCTTTTAGCATGAATGGGCCAGATCGTCCAGGAAAATACTACCCTCTCATAGAAGGTCAACGTTAGAAGATTAGTTTTTATGCTAATGTGTATCGCTCATTTAATGTGGCAGCCCAATTACCCCTTCGGTCCTCTTCCTTTTCCCTTTTCCGTCCTCATCCCCTTCTCCGTGGTCGGTAACGGTTTGGTTGTTTTCTAAGAATTATTATTTCTGCAATGCTTAGCAAACACAACCAGCGTCAAATCCATCAAAGTTATATAAAAAAAAGAGTTACCTAAGTTTATTTAGAGCTTTTTTTATTCTTTACACAAAAGGAACGAATCAACAGTCATTTGCACGCTGAACTACTGTCGTCGGTCGAAACCTTACTCAGCTACTACGCTGGCAAATGCTAGTTAAGTCGGCATTAATAGTATTTAGGTATAAAGAAACACGTAGTATGGGACCTTAAGATAATTCATGAACGAAAGTAATCTAGTGAATATAAAAATTCATACTTGTTTAAACAGGTGGGTGTGCGTTTACGACGGTACTTGTCTTCATTTAACTATACTTAGTTTTTATTATTATTATTTCTTTCATTTGTTGATTTCAAAATCTGTATTATAATCATATAGCAAACTCGCTTACTTATTACCCAAAATTCTTTTTTATTACGATAAAGCGATAGAGAGCGATATGTAGATTAATAGTGATAAATATATCCAGTAATATCATCCTCTTGTATATCTATCTAGATGATAAAGTCACAGTCCATTATCTATTGAATCCTGTGACGTAACATCTGGATTAATGGCTCATGTAATCGATCTACGGTCACTCCATCTCTATAGAATAGACAGCATGGTAATTAATTTCAGCATTCGTATTCGTAGTTCATTTGTAAAGGCGCGTTAAAACATAGCTTTACTACTGTAAAAATAATATAATAAGGATGTGATTATTATAGATATAGTAGATAAGAGTAATGATAGTAGTCAGCGAGATTTTTCTTGGGAGATTTAAGATGGCACTGTTGCCAGTAATCAATTTAGTAATCTAAAAATAATATTATGATACCTAATAAAACCATTCTATCGTCACAATATTTTTTAAATGCCAAGAAAAATAATAAAGAAATAACATCAACTCTGAAACCTTATTCAACAATCTCATTTCCACTCTAAGTTTGTTTCTATAAATTGCTTTCTTATTTCTTTTAAAAATATAACTACTCATACTAAACAACAAGCCATGTGAAGCAGAGGATTTTATGAACATGATCAACGGCCAAAATCTCAAAAGTAATTTGATCACACAAATTGAAAATATATTCAATGATTATATTATTCTCATTATTTCCAATAACTAATAAAATCAATCAGCTTAACGTTCAAATAAAACTTTCAAATATCCGTCCGCGGTTTGTTTATTATTATTCACGTCCAAAAAATGAAAGCGGCACAGGAATATTTAGTTTACCCGAAATAGCTATCGGCTCACAAATCATTTGGGCAGGTACACTACACAAAGTGTTCGTGCCATACATGGTGCATAAATGTGATAGGTAGCACAGAAACCCGAATCCTTGATGTGTAAACGCGTCGCGAGGTTTCCGGTTGTGTGAAAGTGTATGTACGAATTGTAGCTGCAGGCGTGCATTAAAAGTCAGGGAAACCGTCATTGAATATCTGCGGTACATGTGTGTTTCGATGTTATCTCTTTATTGCAATCATGTTGATTGCGTCTTCATCATCTTAAAAATCTTCTACATTTGCAATACTCAAGAACTGGCCTAAGTTTCTAATCAGAGGCTCTAGACAAGCGGCATAGATATCTATTCTATTCATAGAATAGATAACAAATGTATGGGATTGACATAAACTTACGACAATGTTAGCGTTAGGTTATGTCAATCCCATACATTTTTAATCTATTCTATGAATAGAATAGATATCTATGCCGCTTGTCTAGGGCCTCAGTACTTCTCACGGCTATATCTTTGACAGCGAATTGGACATAGGTACCCAAATTGCTGTCATATCTTTGATTATGACATCTAAATAAATAAATGTTTGTCATTGACCTTGATTTGTACTAAAAGTATATACGATTGTATAATATCTGAGGTATAACATAAAGGTTTATTTACAAAGGAATTTGATACATTGCGGCTAGAGGCCAAGCGTTGGCAACCACATCCGCTAGACGTCATGTCATCAATGCCTTTTATTTACTTAATGCGCATCATGATTAAAGATACTAATAACTACATATACTTGCAATGTGTCGTCAGACATGCATAATACAATCAGATAATAGAGAGATCAGAATGATTAGGTTATTCTAAAATTCTGACGCAGTGATATCAAGTTCCCAAGTGGCCCACCCGTGAAGGTGAAGAGTAGTTGCACCGAGAGAATTTCATCGGTGTGCTACTGAACGTTACTCTATTTAGGTCGATGAATAGACATAATCGTGTTGCTTTCCTAGGCATGATATGCGTAAGCACATTTCTAATTCACAAAATGTAACGCAAGCTATCTAGAAAGGCCTTTGCGTTACATTATGAGTTGACATAGTAAAATTAAGCTTTTAATCAACAATTATAAATAGCTAAACCCACATATATCAATCTACCTAATAAAGAACTATAATATTTCAAACAAACCTTGAGTCCAACAAACGTGAAACAAACGTCGGAGTCGGACATATTTATTTCTATGTTATGATAATCCTAACGGATTAAAAGTTAGAGATCGTAAAGACGATATATATTATGTGAGTAAGGATTTATTAAGGAATACATAGATCATAGACCCAAAATGCTATCTTAACATTATGGATCTACAATACCACTGATAAATATACATGAAGAGATTTCAAATTATTAAAATTCAATCATATAAAACTTCTTGCTTTACGTGAGAGTTTAAAAACATCTAATGTGTCAACGAAACTAGATTTACGAAGATACAAAAAGCATTGAGTTTTATGATTTGTTACCATTATGACGGAACTGCTGATTTTATAATAGCCGCTGCATTTCGCCACAAGCATAACACCGGGGCTAAGAATAAGTCGTAAAAGCTTGCTCTACGATAAGCTGTGACAGCTTGTTAAACATGAACTAACTAATCAATATATGCTGCACTATTGTGAGTTTCATGTAATTCAATTATTGCTTAGATCGATTACACGTAGGGTTGCTATGTTAAACATAAATTGCCTTAAAATTTTACATTTTTTTTATAAGAGGGCAGAAAAATAATTCTACAAATGCAACTTGCATATTGTAACAACTCGGTCGTTAGCGCGG
The DNA here is from genome assembly GCA_963082885.1 of Parascotia fuliginaria. Classification (NCBI taxonomy): domain Eukaryota; kingdom Metazoa; phylum Arthropoda; class Insecta; order Lepidoptera; family Erebidae; genus Parascotia; species Parascotia fuliginaria. Next base: position 8,648,652 of record OY720173.1, on the reverse strand, counting down.
GTTGTGTTGCGGCAGACGTTTTGAAACCAACTACAAACTTTGAAACTAGCTTCAGAGCGATCCAATTAGAATACGCGATCTGCCTTTAATTACAGCAACTAAGGCTTATCAGCTGGGTTATAAATGATATCATTGATTTTTTAAATAAACGGGTACAACAACAAAACAATATTTTTAAGCTTATTTTTGCCATGAACAAAGTCATGGCGACTAAAGAAACTTAGGATAGCGGGCAGATTTACAAGGAAAATAATATCATTGTAATCCTTTAATTAAAATTATTAGGTACAAAGATCTTTAGTCATCAATTAGTTCATACGAACACTTATCACTGATTTCGACGAAGTGCCGCATCTATTTTTGAACACATTGACAATTTAACCTCAAGCGATGAAATAATGAATGTACTTTTAGAATATTCTGTGGAAATATGAGATATATACCACTCCAATAAACGCAATGTCCAGCTCCTTGTAGGAACGTTATTCTAGAAGAAGCAAATTTACCTTTTCCTTTTATGCTGCATGGTTTTGGCAACCGCCGACCATCAGCAAGCTTTTTTTGCTTGTAATAAATATAAAACAATATACCTATACTAAGTTGCTCAACAAAAATCCAATCAATAATTTTCTTGCTTAATTAAAACCTGAAACTCTTTGACAGCGCATATGTTTCGTTCCAATTCTGATACCGAGCCTTTAAAAGAAAAGTAGCAACACTTTTCTAATGTCTATAACATGGTAATATGTCTTAGATACTTTTCCTTATTCACCATGAAAAGATCGTATACTTACGAGTATGTCATTTTCATACTTCAACCTATCGGTTTAATAGACAATACTCATTTAGACATCGGCGAAAAAGAGTAAGTACACAACATTAGTTGTTAACATGTACCGTAAAGCCGGTCAAATGCATATTTACAATTGAGTACAAGACCTCTCTGTATGTAAATACCTAGATAAATTTCACGTAGAAATTTACTTGTAGATTACTTCAAGGATCGTTTTTAAATAAGACAAAGGTCTTTGAAATTTCCACGATAACGTTTGAAGAAATTCAACTATATTAGACCAATAGCAGTAGTCCGATTGATTGAATATTGTTGTATAAATTTTGAAGAAAATCAATTAAATGCAATGTTAGAATGTTTGAAATTTATTTAGCTTTAGTGTGCTTAAATCTAGCTAGCTCTCGGCCATGTCACCGTAAAAGTTGCGTAGTATCTCTAAAGTTTCGCATGTATCCTTGTCATTATAATAAAAATTCTAGCAATAAAAGAAACCGAACTAAAAGATAAGTGCTAAATAGACATTTGGACAAAGATTAAAACCACAAGGAGGTACATGCTCATATACTACATATGTATAACACTTTGTGAAGAAATTTAATAATACAATTTTAAATAATTTATTTGCTCATAGCATTCTTAGGCATTGTTTGCATTCATTAGATTAGAAGTAGAGCATTGTTCGAGCTTGTGTTGAAAGAAACGAGGCAGCTTAGCTAGGCGAGAGCGGTCAGCGTCTCAGCGCACGCGCTGCCAACTGCCGCCGCCCTATCGATTGTTGCATGCTGTTGAACTCGGAATTACACAGGAAAATTATAAAATATTTGCATAACGTGAAATGTGATCCATGCATGAGAATTTCGATATGGAAATACTAAAGCTGAAGAGCATTATTAACGAAGTAATTAAATATCATGCTGACATTTTATACTCAAACCTTTCTCATTCATCGGCGTATGAATAGGCATATTTAATAGATTTAAAAATTAAATAAAAAGGAACAGACAATAAATATAAATTAATATATAGTAATAAATTATTTAAAAAAAAAGGGTATCATCAACCAAACTATCAATAGGGGCCAATTAAGCCATATCATTGCTTTTTAGTTTTGATTTAAAAATCAAATAAAAAAAAACAATTATTGCCTGCCACTTCATTTAACCTAAACACGCCCTTTTAAGTGGTTAATGAGAAGCTTATATACTTAAGTGCAGCCCTCCCAGGGTGCTTTCATATCAACACGTGTACAAAAAACTAAATAGTAGTAGGTTTGAGACGTTTTTTGCGATGTTGATAGATCGTTAGCGGAGATGACTAGTGACTGACAAACAAACGGATTGTTTGCTTGTCTAACACATAATGATTAATTATGGTTAACGGCTAGCATAGAACCACACATATCACTTATTTGAGTATTACGAAATCAATAGAATTGTTAATTCAACAATGAAATTGTGCCCATTAATAGTAATCTCGTGTGACAATGACAATACTTCAAAAATATGTGGCCGATTATTATTTGGTGTTTTTATATAGATAAATTTTGAGGATCCCTAAATACTATCTTACTTTTTGTTTTAAGCATGTATTTAATAATAATAACAGTAATTAGAATGTAACTGATTGTCAAATGTGGACAAAGAATGACGCAAGAGATAATTAATCAATACCAACTAAATTTAAAATCTTGTGTTAATAAAACGTAATATTCTGATCACTGAGTGAGATAGAAAACTGGTGTTGTTATAATAGTAACTGTGGCTTGGTATGAGTAGTATGATCATTGGTTCTGGGTGTTTACTTTACAAGATTTAGGTATCGATGCAGTTACCGTTACCTATTATTATATTGTAATATATTAAATATTATTATCGTTAATAAAATTTTGTATTGAAATTTAGCAGTTAACACTTTCCAGGACAGTAAACGTGATGTCTATTGTGTCTACAATAGTGTCTATGAAAGGGTTAACCGGCTTCGCTATCAGTTGATAATATAAACTGTTAAAATAGTTAACAACAAGGTCTCTTCTCAAGACAATATGAGCACCAATTTTCGACTTAACGTTTCAAAAATCCAAGCTTTACGATGTTTTCTTTTACAGTTGGTCGATATAAGATGATAAATTTTAGCAATTGACAAGGTAGATAAACTTCAAAAGTATTTATTTACTCGCAAATATATCAAAATCTTACACTTTGAAAATTCACACCTGGTCTATCTACTACACTGCCATATGAGGTGGTTCAACGAATAATGATTCATTTCTTGTTTAATTTTTTTATTTATGTTAACTTTGTAAATTTGCATGAGCATCTGGCATCAAAACGTTATCTCGTATCTTTATTGAGGTTTAAGCTACACCATATTTGCACAATCGTTTACCGGCCGTGACCCACCCGGACACGGTTTCCAGATAATCATCTCATCTGATCTTCGAGAGATGACCGTGCACAAGTGCGCTATTGTTCCGACTTCTTAACGGTTATGGGACATTTCAAGACAAATTTTCCTTATAAAATTAAAATGGGTATGGAGTTGGCTCGCCAATTTCGCGTGCTAATTAGACGAGCAAAAGGTTTCAGGGTATTTAGCTTTTACGGTTGGGTTCGCATCTCAATCACTCCTGAGATCAAGTGGCTGTTTGTGGTTGAACAGAACCGCCTGGCTTGCCTCACAGGCTGTGGTACTGGGCCTATTCGATAGCTCGCTCCAATCATTCGCGCGCGCGCTTTGCTCCGTGACGGGTGCGTTAAACGACTCGAACATTGTACACTCGTTATGTACGACGTATCGATGTTTTTTACATCCGATTAAATTTATTTCGACAGTTATTGTTTTAACTAGTGGTAGTGTTGAAGTTTGAGTGTAGTGAGATGACTGCAGTGTATAGTGTTAAAATATTTATATAGTGAATTTTTGGACAAATATTTTACGTGCGTACGAGTTCTACTTTTACGTGCAGTTGCGGGTTAGTCAAAATTTTATTGTAGGTATGTATATATGTATGGGTATTTTATTAAAATATATCTTTAGTAATAAAGATGTGAGTATAACGATATAGCTTCTATGTATACAAATTACACGTTATGTCGACTAGCTACCTACTTGATCTTTTAAATCTTCCGTCTGGTACCGGTTTTCGAATCAGTTGATATTTATTTTGATCATACGATAATATGACAAATTGTCGATCGTGTTCTACATGCGGTATACAAATGCGTGATTTGTATCTAATAATGATATGCTAATGAAACTCTCTTGGCATCAGTGCTTCAAGTGCTTGGCTATGCAATCAAGTTTAAATAGGTTGTACCTCTCAGTATAAGTGTATAATCTATGGTTGTACCTATGTGGGTACTTAAATAAGCATAGGTTGATTCATTTTATTTAACACTAGGTAATGGATACAACGCACACTGTGGATTAGGTAACCTACTTTGAATCTGCCCATTTGGTGGGTCCTTCAACATTAGAGCATATTGAAATGAGTTTACTCCGAGGTAAGTAGGTATTAGGTACCTATCAATATTTTTTAGGTAGGTTGTAGAAAATCACAATAAGTATCTAATCTTCTTAAAAAAGTAACCAGATGACTGCTGTATTTGACCTCTAATAAGTTATACCTACTTATTTTTCTTATACAGTTAATTTGCACTTCTATCTAGGTAGGATAATTTGATTATACCTACCGACTTTTTCTCTAAAATAGTAGGTAGTCATATTTAATTATTACAATCAATAATGGTTCAACAATGATGCGACCAATTTTCGAGTTAATAACGGTTTCAGAGCTAGGTGGGTAGGATAGTTGGTAAGTAGGTACATAGGTATATCATCTATAGATCTAATAAAATTGGAGTGTCTGTTTGTAATATTAAAATAACCGTTTTTACTACATTTATATGAATATATATACGGTACATACACAAAAATAACATTTTTTTAAAGGAGACGGGGACTTTTGGGCCAAAATGTAATGTAATGAAATATGGCTTAAAAAATGAATATATTTTTCTCAATAACATATTTAAAAATCAGTTCAATTGGCAATCTCGAAATTGAAATAATCTCAAATCATATTAATTCTGATTTATCGATTCGTAATATCGAGTACCAAGTTATTTGAAAACCAATAATATTTTTGAAAAACTATCTATTTATTACGGCTATATATACCTACACATAGATCTATTTCAAATAAAATCATTTTAAATTGCACAGTTATGCAAAACAAAATATCCTTAGCATATACCTAATCAAACTAAAAATCGGTTTGCCCATACGATTGAGTTATTTAATTATTTCTGTATTTTTAATCTGTGCTGACAGATGACAGTACGCAATGAAACAAACAAACAAAGTAAAAAAAATAAAAAATCACTCGTTCCTATCGTTAAATATTTTAGTGTTTTGATTTTTTATTTTAATTTCTTTAATAGTTTTCTTCTTTTAAAACACTAGCTAATACAGATGTCGCTTAGGCCCTATTTTACAGATTAGGCAGCAACATCGTTTAGGACTTGTACATAGGTATCCTAGGTACTTACTTACAGTAGGTAACATCTAATACCTGTCAGTTTGATTGTTGGAACATAAACTAAAGAATAAAAATTAAACTAGGTAGGTAAAGATATTTTACAGAGGTTGATATTTTATAACCTTACTTTCACTAAATCTTTTGGCCTTACTTTTCACTCAGATTGTCAATATGTCAGGAATTTTCAGAGAACGTTATTTAATACACTAGCTATTAATTGACATAAGTTTTATCTTATTACATTTGGGCCCAAAAATGTATGCAAGGGTATCAGTCTTCTTTTTGTCTGTCTGTCTGTTTGTTCCGACTAATCTCTGAAATGGCTGGACCGATTTTGACGGGACTTTTATTGGCAGGTAGCTGATGTAATAAGGAATAAATTAGGCTACGTTTATTTTAGAAAAATTCGTTTATAAATAATAATAATATGCGATGTAACCGACATTTACGCGGGCGGAGCTGCGGGCAACAGCTAGTCCTACATTATAATTGTAATGCCAATAAAAAAAATATTTTCTATAATGGACTAATAGAAAGATAAGTGATTTCATTTAAGAAATCTTTTCGCTAGTGCCTTCACTAAAATTTATACGATTTGGCCAGAGATTAAAATCTCTATTTTTGACATATGACCTATCCTAGTAAAAATTTACAAAATGTCAAACGGCATAAAGTCAAAAACATATCTATGTATATATGGTAATAAACATAGATATGTCGCATGTAACGTGCAAATTTTGAACTTGAAAGAATGCAACCCACACACCATAAATAATAAATCTAATTAATATTACCAGCGTGCATTATTTTGATCACACTGTACTTATTTGAATAAAAAATAAAAACAAGTTTACAATAAATCACTTGTGTGAACAGCTGTAAAAATGATTCGATGAAACTCCCCCTACATTGGATGTTTAGTACTAAAACGATGCGCAGGCGCCGCTGTACCTACACAAACATAACTGTCATATACGACCTAAACTGTAGCAAGTTAATTTGAGAGCTGGCATACAATAATAATATTGTTTTCTGAAATGGTGAGAGGTGGCACAGTGAAATTTTTGACCAAATTGCAATGATGACAAAAGAGGTCCAGTCGGGAAAGTGCCTACCACTGCGCTAGCTACTAGTACTAGCTTAGTAATATTGTATTCCTGCTAGAGTATTCCAGTGCTCTATAAGAAAGCTATTCATTCATTGACGGCAGCAAATAATGTGCCTTTGGCTGGCAGGTATTATTGTATTTTAGAAAATAGAAGCGGCAGATCGGGAATATTCAGAAGGCCCCGTACGCCTAGGGCTCCTTAAGTTTATCACATCACCTACTATAAGATACGCCAAAAATACGTAAAAAAAATGTTTAACTTTAACACCATCTAAAACACGTATGATATTTATTCTTGTAACTAATTATAATAAGATACATTATAGGTAATTGGCCTGATATCGGAATCAACCTTCCTTTGCTGTCGTGATATGAGCCAGTTGTCTTTGGTGTGACGGTCATATATAACTAACTTTTTAAATCACGACATGACATTGTAATCATAATAAACTTAAATGAATTGGGATTTTTCGAAGGCATATTTGTAGAAGAATTATTTCTCCTCGGAACTACGATTATATGAGAATAAAAAATAAGTTTCAATTCAAAATGTAATAAACTACCTTCAGTCTATGACATTGATAGAAATACATCGATGAGAAAAACTGAACAATGAACATGTTTAATGACGAGTGTGATGGTTTCTACGTCAATTGTAAAACTTTAAAGCAGTCATCATCTTATCAGCCAAAAGACGTTAACTGCTGGACATAGACCTAATACATAAACACAATAAACTCTTGCTTTGATAAGTCTGCGGTTCAAAATCTAGACATCTAATTTTTTCAACAGTTCCTTTCTTAACAATAGTTAGCACAAGGATTAGGAAAACTTGCAAATCTTATCTTGTAGGCATAGGAACAACAAGACGTACATTCATGTATTGTGCGCTAAGAGCACCATTAACATGTGTAACATATTCATAATTGCCAAAACCAGACGCGAAGTGGAACGCACTGATTAATGCCAATGTTTTACGATATTTTTTGTCCATGTACCTACTTAAAAGTTATCGTAAAAAGGCCACCGTTGGCTGATCGTCTGGTGTTAATTTAATATCTTTTATAATATATGACAGACATTAATTTCACCTCTTTCAGTTTTATATGATGTTTAATACTGAGGGACATTGTAGACTGCTTTTAGTCTACTTTGCAATATAGTAAAAGTTATATTAAGAAAATTGGATTAGTAATCAGGATACAAGGAGGTGTTGAACTGTCTTTGTTGCGTCATAAATGTCAGACAAACTTTTTAAATCTTTAATACCCACTCGTTTTTGCAGCAAATTGAAGTATTCAAGTAAGTATTCTTTTATTTTTCTTTTTATGACCTTAAGAAACTTCGTTTGTATCTTTTGATGCAAAAATAACTCCATTTGTAGTACCTATAGTTCAAATATACTTACTTGAAAGTTTTTTTTTTTTTTTCAATTTGTTTTGCAATAGGAGGTGTCTATCTGTCAATTTATTCGCAATTTTGTTTTCTCATTTGTTCATTCAACTCATGAAGAGAAAACCCACCTTAGCTCTGAAAGGATGAATCACCCTCAAAAACTTGATCTTACTCAATGCATTGGTCATACTCGTTGTCAGCAAAAACTCGCTAATCGCAATTACTGGTTCGCTTCTGCGAACTCGCAATGAGATAACTATAATGTTGTGAACCAAATAATCTTCGATTCTTAGAATTCACAAACAGCATTACTATTAAAAATAGCAAAACATCCGATTTATGTTTTCAATTGTATTTATGATTCATCTAAGTGCGTGATAGTAGTATTATTTATAGTTATAATTATTAATATGACAATTGTTATTGTAATAAATACTGGCGAATAGATGGAGGAAGTTCATATTGAATGATAAGTCATATCATTCAACATGGACTTTTATGACAGGATATAAGATTTATGTGATAGGGCGTACTTTCAGATTAAGTAAACGTGTACTGAGACGTCAGTTCTGTTAAATCATGGACTTGTTATCTCTTGTGTTATCTCTCATGATTGTGACAGTCTTATGTGAGAGCACTTCATCCTAAGTTGCTTATATTATTATGCTTTGTCCTTCTATGTTCAGGACTCCTCGTGACATTTTTTGTGAGGCCGTACGCTGGTTAGGATCTTTTGAAAATACATCTTTAAAAATGTAGTTGTATAAGTCGTAAGTCGTAACTCTTTTAATCTGTAAGTGTCAACGTGTCGTAAAAAGCAACATGTCCAACGAGGTCATAAATCAATTTTCTTTCTCTTACCCTTTTGAAATAATGAAAATTCGCCACCAGTTTCTGGGAATAAATCTATGTCGCAACACGAACGACTCCAATTTTTAAGCATATCGCGATAATAGGTATTATATTTATCAGTATCATACTAAAATTGGGTTATATAACTAAACATATTCATGAAATGAACTAACACTCAATTCCTAGCCGGTGTGGTGAGGTCACGGCACGGCGTGTCGGTGTCACGTCGCCAAGACAATTGTCACGTCCGCTCTGAAATCCTATTCCACCCACAAGAGTCCACAATCACAATATGGAGCAATATCTCAAGATCTTTTGGAAACGGCTATGATTATTATCGCTAGAATTACTTCAACATTTTTATTGAAGTACTTATATTCTTACAATGAAGGTTTATACAATACGGTACAGCGTCAAAACTGCAAAATATTATTTTCTTTCTTTTTTATTACCTATACTATGGTTACTGTAGTTACTGTTTACTTGAACTGTTATTTTGTTCTTTATGGTCATTTGGAACGGATTCCAATTTCATATAAGCTAATATGCTCAGATTCTGTAATTTACTTCTTATTCTTTGTCTTATGGTTGAAGGAGCTTTTACTGAGTCAGATCTTCCTTAAGCTTTTTGTACTTTATAAAAGGCAGGTAGCGTAAATAATTAAAGACATGAGTGGATAAAGATGTTAAAATACAAAAAGAAAACTAAGTAAATAAAAGCCAAAGGTTTTTTGGTTTTAGAAAAGATAGTTTATGAGATAAAATGCTTATACTTTTAAAAATTATAGCTAGTTATGTATGTTTGCCATTAAATAAGGCAAATAGAAAAAATATGCAATTAAATTTTTGAGGAAAGGTCTTATGTACGTTTTTTACTTAAATAAGCCACGTTATTTAAGTAAAAAACGTACATAAGATATTTCTTCAAAAATTTCATATCTTCATAATTTACTTAGTAGTTATAGTTCATAATTTACTAGTAAGTTTATATTAGGTACTAATAAACGTGCAATATAGAAAATCGCTGAAATTTTACTAGGGTTTTAAAAAGGGACTTATCAAAAGCAATGCATCTTTTTTTCACATCATTTTAATGTTTAAATAATTTACCCAAGTAGATACGGTATTTTGTAATTTTCGAAAAAGTTTCAACATTTTGTGTCCAGTTGACGAAAACATAAAAGTAATTTAATTCAAATTTCACTAAGTGGACACGCGTAAAAATCTTGGCGTGCCCAGATGACGAAATAATAATGGATACCTATTAATTTTGAATTTCACCAACTGGACACACGCGTGTCCAGTCTCTTGTGTGGAGTTGCTAAATAACCCTATTAACTATTTACACTTAAAAATCTTATTGTTTTGTTAATTAAATACCTATAAATATTTCAAACTATTTTGTTGCAAACAATAATTATAGTATAGAATAGCATTGGTTGCAAACTACAAATTTAAATAGTCGCGTCGTAAAATTAATCTTTTTAATTTTTACTTTGTTATGTACAATTTCAATAACATACTACCTAACCACCCGTGTGCTCCATCGTTGGCAAAAGTATAAAAATTGTAATTATTTTGCATTATATTCTGTCCTGTCTACAGCTGTCGTATCAAACAAATCAGCATTAACATGTGTTTGGTGTTAGCGAATTAGTTTGAGACGTCGGCATGTGTGTTCTCGACCTTGAACTTTAGGAAGGTCGCCGATATTTCGGAATCACATCAATCAATCGCATGTTGGTAAACATTATCTTTTATTCTCGGGAAGTATTCGACTACTTTGTTTAAAGGCGGATATCTACTGCAATACATTGCTAGTTTTTATAAGTCATTAGTCATTAGTATGTAGCATCGAATTGCAGGTAGTTATAACTCTTAGACGAAAGAGTTATAACTACCTGCAATTCGAATAGAGTCGAAAACAAATAAATTGGCCTAGATTTAATTTTTGTACGTACTTTTTGATTATCTATCACTTGCAGGGCTCTTTCCATAAATAAAGTTGACAGCTAGGAACCTTACAAATAAATGATGTTAATTATTAATTTGTAAGGCTCAGACCACGACACAGAGCCACCACAAATAATAGCCAACAAGGTAGGGACATCAAGAAATGACTAAGATTCTACAGACACTTTAGGGTCACCTGATATCCTATGTCGTTTCATACTGCCAGAAGCGCTAATTACACGTGACCAACCTAATAAGCTATTCTCGGATTTACCACTACCAATATATAAAGAGATACACCTGCTCAACAAATTAGTTGACGTTTCCGTCAGATAGGTCTACCTAATGGTTACTCTTTATTTACCTACAATTTCCCTGAGGCATGTAATATAATATTACGGATTATACATTACACAAAGTAGAATACAATAAGACCCTTATTTATACTTAATTAAGATCTTTATAAGCGCACAACTTTGACATAGTAACCCTTCTTAATGAACAGTATCGATATCATTGATATCTCTATTAATGAAGTAGGCGAGCAGATAGTGACCTATTTGTGAACCAGTCAGTCACAGGAATCATAATTACGAGAGTGCAAAAGTATTACAACTGTCAAAAGATTAAATTGTATGCATTTTAAAAAGGGGAGTCTATAAATTCATTGAAAAAACCCATTGCTATTCTAAGTTAGATGAAGAACCAAAAATAAATTAGATCTTCGCAGCTGAGGCGCATTCACCCATCGGATGAAATAAAAAAGTGCAAAAACTTTTACTTCACTTTAGGACAGCTTAGATACTTCGGCAATATATTCATCAGCCCATTCATGCTGAAAGTTACGGTCTTTCTTTTACCTGTTTCAATACATCTGTAATGGCCGGCCAAAACATGGTTTCGTATAAGTCGAAATAGTCCTCTAGTCCATTTTTCCTCTCTCATTTTCTATGAAAGACATAGACATCGTCATCGATTCCAAGTGCCTATCTCTATTCGGTTACTGTTGCCAAAACTCCTTCGATAGTCTTATTCTTGGTTCAGCACTATATTTTGAATCCTTGAAAATTTTGATTTTATTGTATTCATGTTCACACTCATAATTATGTTCCCTTCAACGTGTGATTTCCTACATCAATACCAATGTAACGTTACATAATTTGTATAGTCTTAATGACCAATCAGTGTACACTACTCATATAAGCATTTTGAAAGATACTAGTAGTTAAGCATTATGAATATAAATTGCTCGTAGATTAATCTAAGTACTTACCGAGTTTTGAAGTACCTACGTCTTGCTTGAGAGTTATGTTATGTATGATACTTCTTATGTTGTCGCCGGTAGATTATGTTTTGTTTTAACTGTGGTGAAAGAAAAGGTTTAATGTTATGAAACAAAAAACATAACAGTTTGAAACGTATTGTTTTATTTTATCTTTGTATATTATTCATTTTAGCATTTATGTTAAAAAAAATACCATTTAAATCGTATATTGAATACGTTTTTATTTAGTAAATATAGTAGGTAATATATTCAATGTCTTTTCAATCGACTGAACCTACATAATCTGTGAAGCTGCACTTATATAATTTAATATAGGAAACACTGCAACAAAATCATTTTTTTAAGTTGGTTCGTTTGTTTCAATGATTTATTTGTTAATTAAATAGAAGTGGATTAATTTCCACCTCGAAGCAAAACTCCAGCTCGTGCCTCACATACTCGGCTATGATATCTGAGACCTCTGAGGTACCTCACAGAAATATATTAAACATCTGTGCCCTATCTCGAACCTCGATCCCTTGCTTTATACGTCTTGCTCGAGTCATCATGTTTGTATTCAAGTCTCGTCTCGAAGAGGAATAGCCAGTGCAAAGCTGATAGCTAAAATACTTTTTTGCCCTGATATTGAACATCTATCAGTTTAAATACTTGTGAATACTATAATGTAAAGATAGGATTAATAGATAATAATAAGCATTGTAGCATTGTCAATTTAAAAAAAGTTAAATATATAAGGTTTGGAAAAATATACCTCTGTAGCTATTAAACCAATCAAAATCTGTAACTTTAGAAAGTACAATACACAATGAACTCCACCATGCCTAAACAATTTGTCAAGCCTTTTTCAAATATTTCTTCTCATAGGAACAAGTATGTGAATCGTACAAATTTATGGTAAGCAGCTTAAATAGGTGCTTGAATACCTTAACTTGTTTAAGAGCCTCGTGTTTTGAAAAATCTTATAGATTTCTCACAGTAGGTACTTCAATATGAGTACATTGTTGAGTGTTGTTACACTAAACGCAACAAGGTGTTCATTGTGGCGTGTTACACGTTCAAAAACATCAATCATATTTTAATGACAGAATTATTATTTGACAGCATTAGCGATGACATTTACTCAACCGTATGGTGATCGAATGATTGTAAGACTACAAGCAAAAACTCTAAATTCCAATGTGAAATTCTTTTGGGAGATCAGAAATGCAAGAGAATTGACACAGAATTTCATACTATAATTCTATAATCAAAGCGTTTGTGTATTATTTATTTTGTACGTACTTACTTTGTAATCCTTCTTATTACAAGGAAAGAATGACTGAAGCTTGCAGCTATTTTATCACTGTGAAACTAGATAAATGCACGATATGTTGGTTAAATTCTTCATATCTATTCAACTCATCGCTTGGTCCAGTCAACCCGATAAACGGCGATAACCTCGCCAACCTTCTTCTGTTTCAATCTAACATTGATGAAAATATTGAAGTATTTGTGGCAGTGTAATGGAAGTCAAAAGATTTGTTCCGCTGCCGAATCCGAGGCACTTTGGAGCCTCGCCTCAGTCCAAATGTAAGTGGGCTAATTTGTTACGAACGACAGATTTATTACTTAAGGTAGTAAGTAGACGCGTTGAGAATAAACCACTCGGGGAAAGCAGTTAATGGGTGAGACTTGAACAGCGTCGTTACTTTGTTATATAATACATTTTTTATGTACACCTACTCATATTTAAGATAGGTACAGTCCAGTTATTTATCAGTATCACTAAAGTGATGCGTGACGATGCCTTAATAAGAAGAAGTATTAGTTACATTCAATTTTTAAAGTATTAGCTTAAAATAATTGTTAGTCGTGACTAAGCGTAGTAGTATATATGTACTAATGTGGCGAGACCTTTATGCAGTTTCATATCAAATATATTTTAAATGTTTGAGTTGGACACAAAGTTTGCTTGCCATAGTGGCAAAGAATCAATGTTATATAAACAAAAGAATAATTTACCAATCGGCCAAGAACAAGCGTACTGATTAATGCCTGCGTTTCTTCTGTATGCAAAGATACTCTGATACATACTCTGCAATCGGACAGTCAAGAAACCACTTTCTTTTTGTTTATTATGGAAATGATGGAAATGAATGAATTGTAAATCTTTACAATTCATTCATTTCCATGTCTTGACAAGCAATAAGTTTTAGTTATTTTCTACTATGTAAGCCATTAATTTATTATAAGTATTGTTCTATACGATAACTTTCTCGTAATAAATAATACCTGGTGCAATATCGCATTCGTCAGTTTTCATAATTGGACAGAATAATATCGAGCTACATACGTCAATTTACATTTTTAAATTGTATTTGTCCACGTCGCTATTAATACAACGTCACTTATTTAACACATTTACAGCAGAAATCGTCATTAGATATGCTTGTTTACCTTCGATATTAGTAAAAACATCAAACAATCATTTATTTTTACAGATGTTCGAGTAATTACCTACTTCTTATTTGTGTTAAACGAATTGCAAACTTTCTTAATTCATAAAATAATTTATTATAATCGTAGGACAACATAGGTACGTTTGCCGAAAAGTTTGTCTTGTGTTTTTTTTTTTAGAATAGAAACTTTTATTTGCTATGAATGTAGGTATAACAATCAGGTGTTCAACAAAATAAACAATTATTATTATTATTAAAAACTTAACTTCAAAAAAGGTAAATATCATTAGTATAACGATTAGTATTATCTATATTATCATATATGACAACAAAAGCAAAAAGCGATGTTTAACATTAGCTTACTTTTATTGTCCAAACACGTTCTTAACTGGGACATAATCAAAATCATAGACAGGTTCGAGCGTAAGCAGACTATGTAGAATCGGTCGTGAGATGTCCACGTGACGGTAAATGTACTTTTAAATTGATGTAACTACACAATTTTAAAAGCCCCATACTATTTATGACGTATATCATAATTTATTTTAGGCTGATTGCTCTGCTCTGCTAACAAGAACGCCGTAACTAGCGCAAGATTGAGAGGAAGTGAATGCAAAGTTAGACACTTTAGAGTTGTTTTTTCTGTAACTAACTCTTTTTATGTATTTACGACGTTCTACCTTAGTAGATCAGGACATAATTTGACGTCTGTATAGACATATTTGTCAACTAAATTAATGTTCGTAGATTTTATTGCTTTATTGCCGTTATCTTTCTGAGTTTTTTATTATTTGTTAGTTCGTTAGTGATCGTTTTAGACTAAAACGGAAAATACTAGTAAATACGTTTGTAAAAAGGTTCTGAGGATAATGATTAATGAAGATATTATCCGTGACGTAACATTTATTCTATTAAAACATAGCTAGCTAGCCATCCATAGCCAACGTACAATGCAAAAAGGTGTTTTAGGTAACGTGGATTATAGGTCCTAATTGTAGTCCTTACAATGACATTAAAATTATAAGGGCACAAAAGAAAATATTATGTAGAAATTTACCCACCTATAAATATTTTTACGCCATGTTCATGTTGTCATAGTCAATAATAAACAAGTTGTTACACAATGAGGCATTGACCGACAAGCATTTCTATTGTTAACATAGGTCACAATATAAGTCATTTACATCAAAGGAACTCAACAACATGGTATTATACCTGACAGAAAACTTAAGTCAGGTAGGTATAGAATATGGTACCATCACGTTAGACCTCTTACGTTTATCATAATACGGTCCCTAATCCGGCATCCCAGAATGGTGTCTATATCGAACACCTAAGCAAAACCTTTAGGAGACCTGAACTGTGCTGCAGTGAATGTCTTCAATCTAATGATAAGATAGAACTACAAAAAGAAAACCAATAAACGGTCGCGAAAATAAAAAGAAAATTTTGAACATCAAATCAACTGCATTTTAATAAAATTTACATTGATTGCTCACTCAAAGGTAATGAAGAACGAGATATGCACTATGGAAGATTGGAAGGTGCGAACGGTTGCGTGTACATACACAGATAAGGCGCGTTCCAGTTGTAAGTGCCAGGACAAGGCCTCGACACACATGTACGCGACGGTGTTGCCACTACCTGTCGCATATTTTGGCAATGTGTCATGTGTTTAAAAAATATTGCCTGGTTTTGTCACAGTTTAAAAGGTCAAACTTTAAACATAACTAGTTAGTTTAGTTGTGGATATAATTTACTAATTACTAAATGCTTAATATTTGATAGAAAAATAGCTATCTACCTTAATTTAGCTAAAACTGTTATTTAATCCTACTTTAACTAATAATTGACAATCATCCCCTCTTATCTTACCTTTAGGGTTAGATTTTTTTTCCAAATCTATATGGGACCAACTCCGCGGTATACCATTGCCAATCAAAAAATAATGATCAAAATCGGACTTGTCTGTAAAAAGTTATGCGTGGTCATACATAAAAAAAAACAAAAATAATATACGCGTTGACTTGAGAACCCCTTCCGTCTAAGATATATATTCACTCGCAAAATATAAACTCGTAAAATGTCTTAAAAAATACACTAACGATTTATAACTCTTTGGAGTGATTTTTAATGTCATTTAAAAGTATTATTTTTCAAACTGTAATGTATAAGGTTATAGTATTAATTGATATAGATTAAATAAATTGTTTTTTTATTAATTTTTCGATTTCAAACCGGTGATAAAAATAAATAAGGTAATTTTATGATTTTATTAAATAGCAAATGGCAACACTAGGCAACACCTCGTGCACCGTGACCTAACCAAGAATAACGGGATGCACTTGACTTTCAGTGTTTATTTCCTCTTAAAATCAACTACACCACAAACATAGTGGTATTTATATTCAGGCATGTTAGATTAACTGTTTATGGTTTATAGATTTTATAGAGGTTAAACTGAGAAGATAAACTTATTACTTAAACGTAAACTTGTTCAGTTTTTTTTATAGAACAAAGGTACTGATTGAAATATGAGTAAACGGGTGCTCTGTTAACAAATCAAAGCTGGGAATCTCTGAAATGTATAAATTCGCTGTTTTTTCCAGTCTGTTCCTCTGCTAACTTCTTATAAATAACGCAACAGATTTTGATTCGGTTTTTACTACCGGTAAGAGCATATCTTCCATTAGATAGGTACACAAACGCTAAAAAAATCAAGGGTTATTATTTTGTGGTGGTAAAAATTATAATACAAACGCGCGAAGCAGAGGTGGGTCGCTACTATATAAAAAAAAAAACTTATAGTTTATTCATATTTGAGAGCCATATTAAGTAATGCGGCAAATTGTAGTTCAATATTCCTCTGAAAGGTTAGCTTATCGTTAATTGGCTCTTAGTGGATAAAGAGATGTTTGTTTCTCTGTTAAGCGAAGAAAAACGAAACGATACTAAGCTTACAGAGCAAAGGATTCTACGCAAATAAGCTAGAATAGTTGAACTGTATTTCAAGCTAGATATAAGTGACCTTCGCATTAAGTTTAACAAAATGTGTCACTCATTCCCACGAGTATGTGAAAGTTTGTGTGGCCTCAGATTATGGCATAACACTTAAGTATTTACACTTGTTTTGGGAAGTTTCGGATAGTTTGGCTCTTAGGCAGCTCTGGTCTAATTAAGACATGCTAAAATCAACAGTGATTAACCTATTATGGTAGTGAAATTTACAGTTAACTTTTTGTATAATTTATCTTTTGCCTACACGTTTCAATTTTTTATTACTGTGTTTCCCTATTCTCTGTAGGTACCTGGTTATGCTACCTTTATAAGAATTAAAAGTTAGGTATTAATATTTATAGAACAGATTAAAATACTATTTTTAATAGGTGCCATCAGAAAGAGTGAAGATTCAATTGGATGACACAAGTTATTAGACATTAGCATTTAACGTGTCATCTTTTATAAGAGACTTACAAATTATTACCCATCGTTATCGAGGCAATTTCGCTAATAGAAAGTAGTAATGTACCTACAGTCCATTCCAAATCTAATTTCGGACAATGTAAACAATCCTCCATATTGCCATTGTCTATGGTTTCATGAATTTACTAGTGATGGGGAAAAGGATGATAAAAATAAAATTAATGTCATCATACCTAATTAAATAATAATTTCTCATTCTTTTTTTCTAACATTTTTAAATAATATTACGTTTACTAATACTCTATTTGCGTAATCGATTAATTCTATTTGATTTGTTATTTTTATTACTCCAAATGCTTGTATTTATGTTAAATATGGTATTGTATTTTATTGTAACCGTTGACTTATAAACTATAAGATAATAAGACAAACAATTTACCTAATGTATAAATAAATGTAATTTAAATTAAGCATTGACCTCTAATTACAACTATTTGACCACGGACTGAAATGGAATACTGGGATACTTTTGAATATTTTCCCGCCTGATAAAAAATTGTGAAATATTGATTAAATGGAATTTGTATGTATGTTACGATTTTATTATACTATATTACAATAAAACAAATGAACTCAGACTTGCGAGGGCAAATGACAAAATATTATGTACCTATGATATGTATTGGTTAAACTTATTTCTTCTGATAAATTACAACATTGGTTTTCAAAGACAATATAGAGTACAGAAAAAATAAAACTGTCAATCATTTTGACATCTTAATTCGACCGCAAAAAGTAATTCGTAATTTTACTAATAAACTAGATTTGATTATTAATCATTAGTAGAAATAGTTGCAAAATGAAGTATATAGTGAACAGAATGTGTATAAACCCATGTGTCATCGTTTATGGAGTTTTTGATAGAAAAATATTGAAAAAACTGTTTGTTTCCATTGTCCGAAAATGGATTTGGTCGATACTGTATATCACAAGTTCTTGACCCACACTTGATATTATGACACACGATTGACATTGATCATCAATCATTGTTTATCTAACAAATCTATTAAATGAATAAAGCCTTGGAAATTGTAACTGCAATAAAAATGTACTGAGAGAACAGCAATTTAAATGTAAATTACAGATATACATACCTACTTATACAACTCGTGCAGTTGGTTGATGATATTTTTTAAAGGGTAATTGGGCGACTGGGACCACAAGGAACTGGGACCGCAGACCTAGTCGCCCAATAACATTTTTGAATATGTCGACTGGAACCACCAACTATGTGACGTAAAATTTACCGTCGCCAGAAAAAACTGGTGCAAAATTAATCTTTATAGTAATTACTTATATTTAGTAACAGTTAAATACGTACGTACCAGTTTAAGTAAATACATACGAAAATAGCAATTACACAAATCGCATCGCAATTACGAAAATATAGAGAGTCCGCGCGAATTTTATGTTCAAGGGGTCTTTTATTTTAGAACAGGTAGTTGAATCGCCTGATAACTTGACCAATCACTGTTCAGAAGCTTATCATAGGTGTATGAATATCCAGAGAGCCATTAGCATTTTCAATACTTGAATCATAGTTTGCGACGTGAGTAAAAACGCAATAAGTATTATTATTATGTATTGTGTTTCAATTTAATTTATTAGTAATCTTTACGGCTGCCAGCTGCAATACATTAAGTAAATGTTTGAAATTTATTCTTCTCATAGTTTAAAAAATATTTTGAGTTAATTATATATTATATTATATGTATAAAGCAAGTCTAAATTTAAAAAAAGAGAGTGATATTTGTTCAAATAGTTTAATTTCTTGTTATTATTATATCGATCAGTAAATATGATATATTACGTGCGGTACCCACTTATTTATATATAAGTAAATATCGCACGAGGCACTTTTTTAGCTTCTGTCGAATAGGTCCAGATCCACAGAGCACATTAGCTTTACTTTAATAAAAAATCTACTTTAAACCAAAAATATTATGTTTCATAATAGAATATGCCTATAAGGCTACAGACCCACATTCACAGATTTTGGAAGTAAAGTCCAAGTGAGGTCTGTGAATCTGGCCTTAGTCCCGGTCTCGCTCTATGCGATACTTAATATATGATGATTGATGAATGATACGAAAAAATAAATATTTTTAATACCAATCTTTGAGTTTAATTTCGCATGCTTTTGCTGCTAACTGCACAAGGACTGAATTTTAACAATACATTTTTTAATCATATTTTAAGTGGTGCCCAAAGAATATCAATAAGAATATTTAATTGGGTAACTGACACCGCGGTCCCACTTTTAGTATGGGTCCAGGTGCCTCCTTACACTTTGTAAATGGTTTTTTGCCATTTGCCATCATCCTTATTAAACTTAAATTATAGGCGACTTAAACAAAACCTGACATTTAGTTTGAGCACTAACCACTCGATAATACCTTAAAATAAATTGCAATACTGGATTTATTGAGAATAAATACTTACGGCATTTTAATTTTAAAATCTATGCCATCACAGTGTTGAATTTTTGTACAAATCTTTGCGAACGAACAAATAGAGCGTAACTGACAACTCCTATAGAATACTAGAGAATACTAAACTACATAGATGTAGTCCATCTTTTCTAATATAAATAATTTTAATAATTTTAACGCGCCTTTATCGTCTCTCATATAACGCTAATAGGGTTCCATCTTCGTGGAAGGTAGCTAACGTCCACCCGATCCCTAAAAAGGGTGACCGGTCGGACCCGTCAAACTACAGACCGATAGCGATAACATCCTTGCTGTCCAAGGTTCTGGAACGAGTTATCAACTCCCAACTCCTGAGGTACCTTGAGGAGCACCAGCTGATAAGCGACCGCCAGTACGGTTTCCGTAACGGTCGGTCAGCTGGTGATCTTCTCGTGTACCTCACACACCGTTGGGCAGAAGCCTTGGAGGGCAAGGGTGAAGCTCTGGCTGTCAGCCTTGATATTGCCAAGGCGTTTGACAGGGTCTGGCACAAAGCACTTCTATCGAAGCTACCATCCTATGGAATCCCCGAGGGACTCTGCAGATGGATCGCCAGCTTCCTGGATGGTCGGAGCATTAGGGTCGTTGTTGATGGTGCTTGCTCCGATACCATGATGGTTAATGCTGGCGTACCACAAGGCTCAGTGCTTTCCCCAACGCTGTTTATTCTGCATATCAATGACATGTTAACCATTGAGAACATGCATTGCTATGCAGATGACAGCACGGGTGACGCGCGGTACACTAGCCAACAGAATGTCCCTCGGAGCTCCGTGCATGAGAGACGGTTACAACTTGTGTCTGAAGTTGAGGGCTCTCTCGGGCGGGCTCTCGAATGGGGTGAGAAGAACTTAGTTCATTTCAACCCCACGAAGACACAAGTATGCGCGTTCACTGCGAAGAAGGACCCTTTTGTTATGGCGCCTCAGTTCCAAGGAGTTTCTCTCCGTATCTCCGATGACATTGGGATCCTCGGCGTTCAAATATCCAGCAAGGTCCAATTTGGGAGTCATTTGGAAAACAAAGCCAAACTGGCGAGCAAAAAGCTGGGCGTCCTGAACAGAGCCAGACGGTACTTTACGTCATCTCAACGGCTTGTGCTATACAAAGCACAAGTCCGACCGCACGTGGAGTACTGTTCTCACCTGTGGGCAGGATCCCCCAAATACCAGCTCGACCCACTTGACTCCCTCCAACGGCGAGCTGTTCGAATCGTCGATGATCCCAATCTCACAGACAAATTGGAGTCACTGGAGCAGCGGAGGGACTTTGGCTCTCTATGCGTGCTCTATCGTATGTTCAACGGGGAGTGCTCTGAGGAACTGTTTGACTTGGTGCCATCGTCTCCTTTCTATCATCGCACCACTCGACATCGCAGCAAAGTTCATCCATACTACCTGGACACGATCTCGTCTAGCACGGTTCGTTTTCAGCGTTCATTTCTCCCACGTACGTGCAGGCTCTGGAACGAACTACCAGCTGCGGTGTTTCCCGAGCGCTATGACATGTCCTTCTTCAAACGAGGTTTAAAGAGAGCATTAATATCACGGTAGGCAGCGGCTTCGCAGAGCCCCTGGCATTGCAGAAGTCTATGAGCGACAGTTTCCACTTACCATCAGGTGGGCTGTTGGCTCGTCTGCCACTATAGGCAATAAAAAAAAAAAAAAAAAAAAAAAAAAAAAAATATTACTAGTACCACAATTATTACCTAAAATTAGCTACTTACCTGTGTTTGAAGACACTGCCGTAAATAGTGTATTTTGATGATAACGATGATGCTACTTAATAAACAACTACGCTGCTACACTAACGACTTACCTACCTTTAGATTAAGTATTATGAACCTAACTACCATATTATAATATCTATACTTATAATGTTGTTGACGTCTTTCGGCTGAAATAATTATAATGATGTTGTATAGATATTGTATACCTATGTGATTGATTAGATTGGTGATAACGTTGCCGTTGTAGGGGTCATAAAACAGTTTTATTTAATGTCAAAGACACACAGCTGCTGCCCTAACCAGCCGCGTGGATTCAAAAAAGAATACTGTGTACAACACACTTTTGTCTTTTGGCAGTCGGTCAAGCACTTCCCTCACGAGAAGGTACTGGAACGATTACCGAAACAAAACAATAAATTGGGCGTGAATTAATAATACCTATTCCCTGCGGTTTTCTGTATAATTGTGAAGGTACTTCTTTACTAGGTGTGATCTACTACACTTTAAATGGTCAAAGAGAAATCTCACTGTAATATCCTCTTAAGCCTTGTTAATAAAACCAAATGCCAAATAAATTAGGTTTCAGATAGCTAACATAAAGTCGGTACGGGAACTGATTGCCATTAGGAAAGCCTACTTGTACCTATAGCATTATAATTCAACCCTAACCACAACTGTAAAAGGTCGTAGTTAGTAGTGACTTCAACTGCATTTTTATGGCTATCTGACTAAACGAAGGGCAAAGGTCCCGTCTTGCCGCACGCCGATCAAGATTGCACGTGCCTTAAACGCGATATGGTAGATTTAAATATTTAACTTTCTTCACAATAATAGTAACCATACACCTGAGCCATAAAAACGATCCTACATGGCTAATACCACACTAAGTTGATTTTGCTTAAAGTATGTACGGAATTCTTGCGTCGAAACAAAAGGAACCGTTCACGAATCAATGAAAATGAAAATGAAATTTAATAAATAAGCGGACTGATAGGATTCTAAGTTTAATTCGATTGTATTTAATTAAAATAAATGTTTCGTTTTCGAATAGTTATGCTTCTTTGAGTTCATTGCGTTATTAGAACAGATAACGGAGAAAATGAAATGACAAAAATTCAAACAATTTGAAACTAGATCACACTACACAAAATACTTGTCCGTATTGTTTCTTCCCTATTTCTTTTAAGTTTATTGACACGTTATGATATCTTTTTTACATCCAGTAATTTTTAAAAGATAGGTAAAATCACTATCGACACGATCACCATCTATCTTGTGAAACTTGATTTCAACAATACATAACAACTTAAAAAGTCTTTTAAGCAAGTATAAGTTTTGATAATTAACTTTGTGTAGAATAATAAAAATATTGACAACACATTATGAAACAATACTAGTTAACTAAAGAGTCACATTCCTTATGAACTTAATCTCAATATCAATGTACTGTTTTATAAAATAATAATAATAAGAATATTAATATTTAAGTAAGTATCACAATAGCGTTTCCATGACGATCTCGAACGGACGTGCACAAATTACTTTTTTTCTTGCAATCAATACAATAAATAATTCATTGTGTCCTTATTGTATCAATATTCATTTGTTCCTTTTTGCAAATGAAAGTAAAATGTATTATGATCAGCTGTTTTCTCATTCATTGGTTGCATTTCAATACTCCTTTTCTACGTTTTATGAAAAGGGCAGAGAAATTTCTCTTAGATGTTTCGCTCAAATTGGAGAAGCTCTGTAAGGAATTTACATTTACAACTTCTTCTACAGAAGACCACAGCGAATATAACGACATCAACTAGTTGGTTATCTGATCTCCGTGATATTAAGAAAGTTTCTAGAGCTATAGGATTTCTTAACACTAGGTAATTCTAAATTACGCTTCAACTTACACAACATTTACCTACATAAAGCTCTTTCAAACACTATATAGCGGCATAGCCTAAATCTGCCAAATAATATTCAGCCCCTGGAAGAGAGACGTGCAAAACGTGATGTAAATTCTGTATAAAACTATTAGAAACCAACTAGACTCTTTTATCTTAGCAGTAAGATCGATTTTGGGTGCCAGCAAACTACGTGCAAGTAATCCCTCATAACTAGTGGTGCGAGAGACCTTACAAATTATACACATAGCGGTCTCAAAAATAGATCCAAACTTGGAAAAACTATTTGCAAGATCGACAGTTTGTGGTGAGGTGACCACACAAAGCACATTGTATGCAGTAAAATAGAATATGATTTTAATTTTGGGCTAGTTATCATGTGCAACAATAATGATTCATGTAATTTTCCTTTAACATTGTTTAAATTGTGGATATTCTAATCTTTAAGAAATTAAAATTTAAAAAAATCTTAGCCATAGTTGCTCTGGTCTACATTAAATTATTTATTTTGACGTTTCCTGTGTAGCAGTTTCACTACTGTCTAGGCTTACCGATTATTTAACTTAGTTTTAGGTCTAATGTACTTTTTTTTTTTTTTTTTTTTTTTTTTTTTATACGTGGGAAATGCATTACGCATACGCACCCGCCCGGGCAAGGCGGGGGTTATGTCGGACTCTCCGACCGCACTCAAAGCGCGGCCAGCATACCGACTAAAACCCACGGTGTTCCTCCAGACGGCCAGTGTCGGGGTCACGGGAGTCGCTTGCGCATTCATCCGCGACCCCGACGGGCCATGGCCCGCTCACCGCGAGCGGGCCCCGTCCGATTTAGGGGCCTAGCCCCCCCTCCTTCGAGAGGCGCGTGCGGAACACGCGCACTGCCGTCTCGGGCCCGTGCTGTTCGGGCGGCGACTGCCCGATCGCCGCCCGCAGGCCAACTCGGCCGCAGAGGATAGGGAGAACGGCGCATCGCAATACCGACACTCCTCTTCCCCTGCGGCCCCACCGCGTCCGCAATCTGGCGGTTGCGGCCCCGCCGAGGCCGCGGAAGGTAGGGAGAGCGGCGCACCGTTATACCGGCACTCCTCTCCCGCCGCGGCCCCGCCACTCCTCAGCCGCAGTGTCGCCGAAGCAACACTGCAGCCCGACCCAGTTGCGGTGCCGCCCAACAGCACCGCAACCCACCAGAGCCGCTCCATCGTGGGCTTACTGGCAAAGCCCAGAGGAGCGGCGCCTCCTTGGGGTTCCTCTTGGTTCACCGTGGTCCTTGGTAACCACGGCTACTAAGCCCCCCCGCCGCGACAAGGCGAGAACCCCGTTGGGGGGGTAGGCCTAATGTACTAACCTAAGTTCTAATAAGTCGTAATAAAGCAAACAAGTAGGTATTATATTGATTAACTGTAATTTAATAAGTAGGTAGGTACTTTCTTATAGCTTTATCTACAACTTCAAGTGAAAAGTGTGTTTTCATTTTTACGAGAAGAATCATTTACAATTGGATATAAGTATACGTGAGTAAAATTCACACCTTGTAAATTTACACTTACAGATTTAATTCACTTCGGATATTATATTTGCACAATGGATATTACTTTGCAGCTTTTAGCGCTCAAGAGAAACCTCATTATAGATAAACACGGGGCCCAATTAGTGTTACACCATCGCACCGCACGATTGTGCACTTAGGTAGATTTGTCACGTCTCTGCCAGCTATTATCTCCTATTCTGTATTATCTGGTTATTAATATTATAAGAAGGGGTATTGTGGTAATAACATAAGTTGTTACTTGTGTTATTAATTAGGTGATGAAAGTGCATTTTCGATTAAAAAATGCTCTTATTTTTGGCTATCCGATCTCATTAAAAACAATGAGTCTGAGTCTTTTTATCTATTCGCAGCATGGCTGTAAATATAGAAAAGAAATAAAAATTATCAATATTCTCTGTCATTGCTAATTGGAAAAAAAAGGGGGAAAAGGGACGAGGCCGAATGAGTATAAAAGGCTTTAGCCTTTTATACTCATTCGGCCTCGTCCCTTTTCCCTCTTTTTTCCGTGAAGATATCTGATAAATGCATAATGACTTTTGATCTATATTTTTAGTATATCCATGATGAACTATAGAACTTACACAACTACATATCTAAGTATATTTTAGAATTTCTGTGCTGCTCGTGATTTAAAAGCAAAATCGGCACATCTGTTAACTTTTGTTTCGCTAACAAAGAAAAATTCTGAAACATACTACACCGCTTCACATATGTTTGCTCACATTTAAACTTTCTTTGTTAAACTTGTAAACGAACGAGGCAAGTAAATGTGCGAAGGACGTCGGATGAGCCTCGTTTGTTAATTAAGGATGTTAAAATAAGGATGTCAGTGAAGAATAGAGCATTTAAAACATTAACATAATTAACGACATTAACATAACTACTCGAGTTACTTAAATTTTAGCTAGACTGGTAGCTTTAGGTCGCCGATTTACTTGTATATTCTATATCACTGCCCGCTCTTAATAAACAAATATTAATAAAGCACTATAAAGTTAACTATGGTTTAGTTTAGCGCCAATCACAAATTTCATAAAGCTTAATATTATTATATGAAAATTTTTAAGCCTGTTTCAAAGAACAGCAGCTGCCTCTGTCCCTAATGTCCAACCGGTTATTAAACTTTTGAAGATAGGTATAGAAATAGTAGGTAAGTACTTATCTGTGCAAAAATGAGGTCGATTCGAGCTGCGTGACGTAAAAGCACTTCGAACAAAGACTCTTGTTTATAATTTCACTTACGAAGTAAAGGTAACCTTCTATTCACTTCGGCACTTTATAAAAGAGTTTTCAAAAAGGACGCTCGTGAGTGATGAGATGACCGTGTTTTCGCTAGCGTTCGTAAGCTACGGTAATTACTTTCCATCAAGCTACCAATAGGCTTCTTTAAAAGAAATATAAGCAGGATGTACATTATTTTGCCATTAATTGAATGTGTTTGAAATTAAAGATTTAATGTTTAAATAACAATAATATGTGGACACTATCACACACCGTCATCTAGTCCCAAGCTAAGCAGAGCTTGTGTTATGGGTACTATATAACTGAAATATAATACATATACATACTTTATTTTGTAAATAAATAGGACACTCCCAGACTGAAGACAAATACAAATGTTCATAACTCAAATATTTGCCTTCCGCGGGAATCGAACCCACGACACCCGGCGTCGCAGTCAGTTACACTAACCACTAGACCAACGGTGCAGTCAGAATATATAACTCGCGAGTACTTGTATAAACACGTAAAGTAAAATTATTTATGTAGAATCGTTGTATAGAGTCGTAGGACGACAGGCAAGGTTTGAAATCAGTCAAATTAAAAATCATTTTTATAGGTAATCACCTCACAGATTCTTTTTCACTGCTCATTCTTTGTTTATCTGATCTCATTTTAATCTTATACATAGGTCACACATTTTTATTTGACCTCCAGTAGTTAAAACGTAACAATCACACATCCTATTATGATACTCTAATGATAAAAAATACGCTTAATATTGCTTACGTAAAATTCTATTTTCTTAATGTTAAACTCGAATGTTCCTACTAACTAATTTTGATAATACTACACTAGTTACAGTCTTGTTTTCAGATGGAAATACCTTTCCAAAATAAAATTGTAGAAGTTGGTGAAAGCTTGAGAAATGTGCTTGTCTATTAGAGGCGGTTGTTTCCGACTATTTGTTTTAATAATAAAATATAATATTATCACCTTACACTTAAAACTATTTTGAATAAAGACCACGGCAAATTAACCCTTTATGTACTTTGCTATGATCCAGTTTTCATCTTGTGTCGATAAAGTCTAAAATAACCTTTAAAGTATAATTGAATTTAAAAACTTACATAACTACTTTTTGTTATTGTCTTCCACTTAGGTATATTGTCACCTGACGGTTTTATTTTATCGAAAACAAAGCAAATTTCTTACTTTAACCAGGTATGCATCAAAGTCAAAATACTTTTGTATTCCGCAATTTGCATTTCTTTTTAATATTTCCCTACTAAAGGGGAAACAGGAAAATGCGAAAGCTTCTATTCTATCTCAGTATGAAGGCTGTTGTAACTAATTGAGGAAAATGCAACTTTTGCAGACAAGAGGCGCTGAAGCCACACTTAAATTGAAACGCAACATTTAATAAAAAAATCTACAAGTAAAAATTTACATACAAGTAGTCACCCGGATTTTGTTCACTTTCATTAATGAAACTAAAAATAAGAGTAAATCCATTCTGAGCAAAAATCTATCAGTCAATCTAACAGTTTAAAAATCTATCAACAGAAAAAGTGTGATCGGCAGCTACACGAAGATGCTCTATTTCTATTCCTGCCAAAATTCCTTATAAAAAGTGAACATATTAAATAATCCAGTTCCTTTAAATTAATTCTGGTAATTTATGCTGATATATGAAAACTCGTATATATATGAAAATTTCGTTAATTAGCAGACTTCAGGGGTTTAATTATTGTTAAAACGACCTCCGCACGGAAACGGTTAATGAAACTAAAAATAAGAGTAAATCCATTCTGAGCAAAAATCTATCAGTCAATCTAACAGTTTAAAAATCTATCAACAGAAAAAGTGTGATCGGCAGCTACACGAAGATGCTCTATTTCTACTCCTGCCAAAATTCCTTATAAAAACTGAACATATTAAATAATCCAGTTCCTTTAAATTAATTCTGGTAATTTATGCTGATATATGAAAACTAAATCAGTTTCTTGTAGGTGTCAGACAATCGTCGTCTTCGTGAATTCATAGGGGACTGCAAGAATATCCTTTTAAACTATGTATTAGCAAGATTGTTAAACTGCGGATGTCATATTAACTAATAATAAGTTCAACAAGTTCCACTGCAACAATTTTGTAACTAATTGATATAACACAGACATAATTGAGTCAATTTTCTCATTCTATTTCTGTGCCTAACTTAAACCAATTTCAATCGTACCTTGCGCTTGCTATTACTAATTCTGACAGTTTCCTAATGGACCTCTGTTAGTCTGTTATCCTGTAACTTCTGTGGCACCTCTGCAGTAATACCAAGTAAAAGAGAATAGACTTATCTACAAAATATAAATTAACTAGCTGCACCCCACGGCTTCGCCCGCGCGTTTTTGGCTAAAAGCCACTTTCATTTCGCGACAGTAGCAATCTAAATTTAAATTACGTTTTATCAGTCAAACCTATGTAATAAAAATAAATAACTTTAATTTTCAAAAGGTTTCTATGTTTATGTTCTATTTTTTATTAGACGGTGGTTTTTCTCTTTTATTAAGCGTATGTTATTGTAAAAAAGGATTTGGAATGTAGAAGTTCGTTTCGTTATTACAATAATATAATACGTACAATTAGTTCCACGTTTGATTAGTTCCATGCGTACGCTGAAAATGAAAACATTTTTACACTGGAAGACAACTTGCAAAACTTGGCACATAATTTTTTAACGCCAATCAAATGTTACAGTTCGAAATGAAACGTCATCAGTCTTCCTTTTTCTTTTACGGATATTTTGTCACGCCGAAACGATTCGTGGGAGGGCGCCATTTGTCCATGTGATACAAGAAGCCACACAAAAGATATAAAAAGCTGTTGCAAAACATGTGAACATTGGAAAAATATTTTACGAGTTACGGGTATGAAACGTGCAACATTGTACCTAATACTGAGCTCGGATTTTCAGCATATTATTTTGCGTAACGCAATAAAAGACAGTTCTAATTTTTATTTGAATAGTCTCTGAGTTCTGTCATTAGGATATATTAAAAGGCTTATTCTCTACGGCCCCGCTAAAACGGCCACTATTGGTGGTCTACAGTCCTAACACAACTACCTATTAGTTTATTTCTCACTTAGCCATATACTCTGACTAAAAAAAATATATAAACATTAACGAGTGTTACAAACTTTCTCAGATTACGGTGATCTGAATTTGTACCTGCCTTAATTTGCCGATATAAAACAGCTGTTCTTGAAGCCGGTTGTTGTTTCTGCAAAATGTGAAAGGTCATTGACAGTCATTAACTTAAAAACGAGCTCTTACAATATAGTTGCCCAATGAAACTGAAATTTGGCATAATGTCAATTTTGCTTATGAATAGGTAAGTCTGATAGCGATTTTACGTTAGGATCGAATTAAAGAAGTCTATCTACAATTTACAATACTCGTTAGAATTGA
This sequence comes from Parascotia fuliginaria, assembly GCA_963082885.1. Classification (NCBI taxonomy): domain Eukaryota; kingdom Metazoa; phylum Arthropoda; class Insecta; order Lepidoptera; family Erebidae; genus Parascotia; species Parascotia fuliginaria. The sequence continues at coordinate 8,618,475 of OY720173.1, read as the reverse complement.
CTTTACCACTTAATCACTCACCATTAAATAAATGACAATGATCGTCGTGTACTTCATGTAGGCTAATAAACTTAAAACACCAAGCAGCCGTGCATGTGTTACCTTCTAATTTTGATATTGTGTCTGAAAAAGTATTTCACAAAGCCGGCATAGTTAAGGGCATCGTACTACGAATTAGCAATTTTAGATGATGTCTTAGGTACTACAGTTACTGAACTCCACTGACAAATAATCATAATTCAGAGCTGAGTCTCTTTTTTAACGGCAGTAGATGGTTTCAGCCACGCTGGTTTCAGCATGAATGGACTGAATCGTCCGGGGAAGTACTACCCTCTCATAGAAGATCGACGTAAGAGTAGTAGTATCCGTACTACTGTCTTTCGTTCGGTGAGTGAGAGCACCGGAGGCCCAATTTCCCTTTCCTCTTTCCTCACTTCCCTCATTCCCTTCCCTTAACCCCATTCCCAGCCGCCATAGTGGAGGCCACCATACTAGCAGTTTAAGACGATGGCTTTTGGTATAGTAGCCAAAACTTCTGGATTCCACTGACTGCTTATTATCAGGCGGGCGGGGTGGAGTCACTTTGGTAGGCTAATATAAAAAGAAAACAGATCAGTGCTGGTTTCAGCATAAATGGCTAGATCGATTGATAAGTACTACCTATAGAATGAGGGCATAAAGTATTATTTCACATACCTAGTAATATGTTTCGTTTCATCCAATGAGTGAAAGACACAACTATGTAATACCTACTTGGTAGAAATAAAAAAAATACCTGAATCTAAATAATAATTCCAATTGATTAGGAATTAACATACATAGTATTTAAAAAATTAAAACTTAACTGTAATTGAGATATAACATTATTATAACCGAACGCCCACCAATTAATTTTGTAACATATAATTTGTTCAATTAATCTGTGTTATTAATTAATTTTGATTGTACATACATGTACAGCATCAGAAGTAATAATTGTTTTTATGTAAGTATTATATTAATATAAGATTTGTTATTGTAATCGTTCTTTTTTACAAGTAGGTACACTATTTTAGTCAACGTTTTATTTTGATAAACTTGGTTAATTCTTTATAGCAGTACGCTGTTTGGCTGGTAAGGATGACCAGATATATGTGTGTAACAACCACGGTTAGCCGGAGTCAGCAGTTACAAAAAAGAAAAGAATAAGCTTTGTTGCTGTTCAAGGAAACCTAATAATTAATTAATTCTGATGAAAAAAAACATTAATGACGATCTCTTGACACGACGCGATACCAACTGACTGACTCAAATATTTTGGTCTCCGGTCTGGCTAGATTATAAAAATATTGTATATTAATATTATTATTTCTATTTCTTTAAGCCAATCGTGATAATGACCAACTACTCCATTTTGAAGAAGCTTATATCCTACAGCACAAGATTACACTGATGTAAAATTCTATTATCTTACACAGCCAGAAACTCTGCTACACAGTCACATAGGTTCATACCTGATTGTGGCACTAATTGTCTTGCCATACCACTTGAAAGGTCGTCGACGAAATTGATCGTAGATTCGCAATAGGTGACGACGGCTAGACTGTGGACATAGTCATCGTCAATCGATGTGTGTATTAACTCGTAGAAGTACCGTAATGACCTAGTATTCTGATTTATTTCAGTTTTGAGGACGTAAATAGTTTTTGTAAAGTAATTCATGCATACCTAATCAGTAATCACATGATTGAATAATTTATACTTGAAATTTTGACTATTATAATATGCGTTGTGTACCTATGCAAAAAATATAATTTTATTTGCTATTTGTACTCTTTTGAATAGGACTATTATCCTCCTAAACGCCTTTGTTTTCTTTTCGGTTCGGTTGTGCTTTCCTAGGACTGTTTCTTCTTTCTTGTTTTGCGATGCTTAATAATGGTAACCACTTATCCTCAGGTGAGCCTTTTACTTGTTTGCCCACCTTGTATAAAAAGAATGACTTCTGAAAACTCTCGTGACTTCGTGATAATGAGAACGCACGTAACCTTACCGCACATTTTGTAACTTTATCGTGTTTGTAAGAAAGTTTATTCCGTGAATCTCGCCACATGCGGTTGAGTATTTGTTATACAATCATTTCGTAGTTAAAGTAACTTCGTAATAAACAATGTAACGTTGTAATCTGTGTTTTATACTGCTCAGTGATATACTGTATATTATACCTATCGCTATTTGTAGACGGATTGTGTCATAGTATAAAATAAAAACGATTGATAAGTCCCTACAAACATAGTATAATAACCCTGTAATTTAGACAACATAATAAAAAATTGAAGAGACGAATGGCTTAACACGAGCAAAAAATCTTCGACAGATTGCAACATAAAAGTTTAATCAAATAGGAGGACGACTTAACATTGGCAAAAATTACAGACATTCTGTCGGCTTAGTATTTATAAAAAAGATTACAGGCAAACAAACCATAAGATAAGATATGAAAATTGGAAATTGTTCCAAAATTATGAAACAAGGATGTCTGGCGAATCGTCTGAATTTAAAACAAAAAAGTCCCTATTTCTTATTTAGGATATAGGTACCTAATGCTCAAAATTATAAAAATTGTTTGTATGCTGTAGCCCTAAATTAGTCCTTAGCAGGGCAAATTAACATTGTCGGGAATCGGTGGTTGAGCCGGTGACCTATGAGCTCAGGAGACAAGCCTTTTATGGGCCGGCGCCGGTATCAGCCGTGTCGCAACGCGTGCAACGCGATGTATGCCTTGTACCTGCTTAACTGCTTTACATCATATATTGAGGTCACACATTGATTCTGGAAGCAGAGTTTTTGATTAAATTTGATATTCCAAAAATGTTGGTCGAAATCTGAATTTTATTCATATCCAAAATAATGTGTCTGGTGATAGTATTGGAAGTCTAATTTATGTATAAGTACGTCAAAGTAAATAAATGTATGTATCTACACGTAAATCATGTCAGGTACCTACGTCTGTAATCGGCAGCTGAGAGCCAGAGACATCAAGACGGCAAGCCATTCCCATTCATATTTGAACCAATTTAACCGCATAGATAGTACGTTTACTGACAATATAAAGTAAAAATCAATAAATTACTATCTGTGTAACGTTTCCTATTAAAGTTTGTATTGAAGAATGATGCATAATATCTACAGTAGAAATAAAACATACAATTTTTTAATAAATAAATCGTGTTATTTTTGCGTAGCGTTTTTATGCAGCTACACTTTACACGAGAGTAGGTAGGCTACATAGGTTCCTTAGGTTACTATTTTAGTGCTACTTTCTCTTAATGAGAGCTAAACAGGTAGATACCTACTAAGGTAACGAAGGTCACTTTATTTTTACTTTAGGAAAAGTAAATTAACCTATTGTCAGCTAACTATACCAACACAATATAAAAATAAACGTTATCCTCGTTTTTAACTGACTTCAAAAAAAGGAGAAGGTTTCTCAATTCGACCGTATATATATATTTTTTTTATGTGTTCGCGGATAACTTCGTCGTTTATGAACCGATTTTGATAATTATTTTTTAAAGTTATTCGTATTTTGATTTAGTTAATCAGAAATAATTAAATTAGTATTTTATAATTTTGAAGTTGGTGCCAAGTAAATACTATAAGAACCTTACTAGGTAGGTAGAATAGCAAATTAAGATTGATAATACCTAAAGGTACCTAGTTATTGTTTTACTTAGCACCAACTTCAAAATCATAAAATACTTATTTAATTATTTCTGATTAGCTAAATCAAAAAATACGAATTACTTTGTGCTAAGTAAATTTAATTTTTACTTTTTAGTTTCCTTCCTGTTTGAAGTCGATTTTCTTTTTGTTAAAAAATATTTTACTATTTTATGATCTACAAATCATGCTCTTCTTTTAAGCATAATATCTTTACCTATTTTAATTTCGCTGAGTTACCTACCTACCAGCCTAATCTATTAAAACGCAAGTCTTGTATCGTCTGACTACCAAATTATGTGTCGTGCCTGTTTACTTATCAAACGAATACAAATATCGTCCATTATTTTGACGGCATCGCATAAACCGTCGAATAATTGCACGTATAACACCTATTTGATATTTCAAGGACCTTCGTAAACCGATAAATTCATTGTGAACCACCTCGTGTAAAATCGGAAGCGTGTGCGCACACAATAGCAACAACACACATAAAAGCTTCGTGCTATTATTTATTATTAATACAGGTAACATTGCAATTGCGTATAGGTACAATAAATTTGGATGTTTCCAACTGCCGTTTTTATTACTTTATGCCTGTTATGTCTTGAAATGATAACTTTGTTATGACGACCTACGACCTACAAGCAACTGCAGCTTAGCCTATTAAAAACATCTCTAAGTAAGCATGAGATATGAGACAAGGACTACCTATAACTTTTTTAGGGTTTCTTACCTCAAGAAACAAAACGGAACCCTTGTTGTCCGTCTATCTGTCGCGTCGAAGTATTAAGCTAAAATATTCACATAACTAGGTAGGTACTTTTGTCTGCAACCTTTTGAAGTTGTGAAAAAATCAAAGTTCTGTGTCACGCCATGACAAGATTATTTTATGAACGTTTATGTTTGTAAAAGTTTGAATTTGTACGGAACTCTCGGTGCGTTTATACAAAAATAATTGTTATTATGTTTGCTAACCACTTTGTTTTCTATTTTTACAGTTGGAAAACGTTCAGTGCTGTTTGGACTTCCTCCACGCTCAAAAAGTCCAAGGATTAGAACAAGTAACAGCTGTGGACATACGGGATGCGAAACTAAAAGCAGTGTTAGCACTATTTTTCGCGCTCAGTAGACACAAACAAGCCGTTAAACAGAGAACAACGCCATCTAGCGGCAGCGCTTCGAACGCGGGGAAAAACTCAAGCGAAGATGTTTCTTTAAATGCAGTCCAACGGATCACAGGTGGCAGCAGTTGCGATGAAATATTAACAGCTTGTGGAAATAACGTCGAGATGACAACGTTGACAGCTAATAGGTAAGTCAATAACATGACAAAAATAATCTACATTTCAAGTGCTAAAACTGAAACAGTAAAACAAAAAATAAACACAACGACAGCGCTATCTGTGAACAGTGGTAAAGAACTGCTAATAGCAAAAAGTTTCATTCGTTATTGTTATTACCACTATTCTATACTAGATGGCGGTTGAATAACTTTTTAAAATTTCAATGTATTTGTAGCCTGTAGGTCTATTAATGTATTCTTGTGTATGTTAATTTACTTACACCGATAAGAACCGTGGTGCTCGGGTACTAAAATAGATCAAGCAAGACACTTTTTAAGATACTTTAATTCTATACTGAATCAAGAAATACTAATTTATCTACTTTGTCTTAAGTGGGTAGTTTTCTTCTTTTCTTCTTTTCGCGGGCTCGTTTTCCGCATGTGGTCCCTTCGTAGTTGGGCCTTTTTGCGTGATGGTGTGGTTTGTGTACCCACTGCCCTACTGCAACCATCCAAGCTCCTTCCAGAAAGCGGCCAGTTTGCCGGGTCTGCTGCAGGCCTCTCGAAGTGTGCTTGGTGTTCCCAGGTGTTGCGCCCGTTGCTCCACGACCTCGCTGCAGTTCATGACTACGTGGGCCGGTGTTTCGTCAGCCCTCATGCACGCTCGGCATAGTGGGCTGTCCGTTTGACCTATAACATGCAAATGTTTGTTAAGATTACTGTGCCCTGTTATGGTCCCTACAACCTACATACCGTAGGTCCGCCCTATTTAAGCGCAGCAGTTTATTAGAGAGTCGTCCGTCTAGAGATGGCATTGCCTCTCTCGATTGACGACATTCCGTCGTCTTCGCCCACAGTTCGGCGTGTAGTTTTCTTGTTCTATGTCGCAGCCAGTACCTTTGCTGATTTGCCGATATTGGTATAACGGGTTCCACCCTGTAGGTCTCTGTTTTGGATCCCCTTCTGGCCAGTTCATCGGCCGCGTCGTTGCCTAGGGATCCACTGTGTCCTTTGATCCATTGGAGTGTAATCGCGTTTGACTCGCATATACCCTCCAATTTCCTGTGGCGCTCTAGGACTAGTCCTGATTTTACTGTGTTGCTACGTAGAGCGTGCAGTACTGCAGTGCTGTCCGTTAGGATACGAATGCCTTGGTTCTCTATTTTTCTTGCAGCCACCGCGTCTGCGGCCTGTATTATACCGACGTAGTTTTATATTGGAACCTATAAGTTTTTATTTAGAACAAAGTAGGTACTTACGTGTTTTCTTTGTCGAAAGTTTGAGCATCTCGCCTGTCACTCAGTTTTAAATGATTGTGAATGTCTCATGGTGTCTCTGTCACTCTTTTATGAATTTTAGGACAGGAAAACTTTTAATTATGTAGGTAAGTACCTAAATTATTAATTTTTGATACTTATCTGAAGTTTTGTGAGAGGTGTATAAAAGTATGTCTTCATTTATAATTCTGAGTTAAGTTAACTCTCTCCATATCTTACGTAGATAGCAGGTACATACCTACCGATCTACCAACAAGTAACACGGAAAAGATACTAAACCTAGAATAGTCAGTAGGTATCTGAGAAGGGAATTAGACTAATCCTGCTGCTTTGCTAATTAGACACGTAATAATTTTAACTCAGTTTATTTCATCTTAAGATTTATGAGTTTAAGACAAATAAAATACAGTGCTGGTTGACAAACATGCTTAGCAATTGCAGACTTATTTTATTTCGACATTATAAAATCAGATCACGCAGGCGTAATATTACATACAAATATCTTATTGAATAGTTATTGTGCACATTTACTTACAGCAGCAAGTACTAGGCAAGGCTACCTAGTAGCCAAATAGTGTATTTTTTGCGAAATATGGGCATACCCTTTTCAGACATGCCTATGTAAGGTATGACAGAATGCAGGTATCTACTTACAAGTGAAAATTAAATTTTTGCCACATGTTAAGCCCGGAAGGTAGATCTATTCCCAACCAGTACCACATTAACGTTCATGAATATAAACTTCACACTGCATTGAGACCCTAGACTTTAGTACATTCGATATGCCAAGTGTGAATCAGATCATTATTTAAGATAGTTATTATTATTATATAAGCATAAGTAGACAAAGAAAATCTAGTTAAAGAACTGACTAAGTACCCTATGACGTAATTCGGAATATATTTACTTACTTAATTACAAGTTATTTGTAGGCAGGTCGGTGCTTAACCTACCTACTACCACCTACCTGTGTGGAATAAGCTTCAGCAACTGAAAATATATTTTCTGTTTAGTTTCCAAAGTTCGTCGATCCATCTCCATAGTCATGTAGGTATTTATAAATAGTTAAATGCTATGTATACTTTATTCCTTTCTGGGAGTTATTTGGTTGAATAAATATTTTGACTATCTACGAATATAGGTTGGTACCAGTTGCTGATACTTATTATCACGGATGAGTTAAAATTTGCTTTCTGTTGATCTAATTCTAATCACACGCTTGATATCTGCCATAAGAAGGTATTTATTAGAGTTGTACTTGAAGCTAAACATCAAATAAATAATAATAACTAATCTACGTTTGACTTGCGCAACTCAGTGCACCGTAGGTAGTAGGTAGGTACGCCACCAACAAGAAAAATTTGTTGTTGTTTGTAGATAGTTATTATGGGACCATTCCGAAGATGTCTCACTTAATCCGACATCATATCTGTTCTATGTCCGAATGAATAAATCATTAATTAAAATCGGGCACAAAACACTACCCTGTAAATGTTGCTACAATCACAGATTAATTAATAGTAAGTAAGTAGGAACATGATGAATACGGTCATCTGCAGAATGAAAAGACTTACCCAGGCGCGCTGCCCGATTTCAAGCTAGATATCTCCTACGAGGAATCTATCTGTTATGTAATGAAGATAGCTTACAATTAAGTAGTTACACAATATCAAAATTATGCACCTAGTAAACATTTATCATCAATCATTGGACAATTTATAGACGTCATCTGCAAGCAAACATTGTACCCTTTAATTACAGTTACAAAATCTATATCGTAAAACGTTTCTTATGCATATTCGGAAGAAATGCCTTCAGCGAAGAGCCATAATTCTTGTGTACGGCCGCCCAGTGACATTTCTATTTGCGTCTCTAGCGCCCTCTATTGGCGAGTTGCCGAGATGAGCCGGTTTACTCATGTTCTATGTTAGTAAACAAAGACTGCACTTGGCAACGTGAACTTGGGATATTATAACTTTTAACTAACAAGATTCGTAAGGTGAAACTGATTTTACAGTTTGTAGAATCGCAAGCAGTAATTATATTGGGATATACAATGGGATTGAAAACTGCAGCTTGGCAGCAGAAAACTGCAGCAGGATTTTAGAGCCCAGAACCCGGACATGTCAACAGGTTTTTTTAAACATAATATTTGTTTGTCGGTTGATCATTGATGATAGGCGAGCGACTTTAAATTTTTAAACCCGGACTACAAATGAAGCCCCGCCCGGACGCTCCCCGGACGCTCCCCGGACGCTCCCCGGACGCTCCCCGGACGCTCCCCGGACGCTCCCCGGACGCTCCCCGGACGCCTTCTAAACTAGGACAAATCCATGGAAACCCAGACGAATAACAGCCCTAAGTTTACTGCTAAACCTACTTAGTAGGTACAAATGAATAATGTTTTAATCATCGTAAAGCTAAACAGCAATTTTATTCCTTTAAAGACTTAAAATAATAATCATCATTTAATTTTATTGTATCTTAAAATATAATTTTTTTGCCTTTATAAAATATTATGAGTCGCTTTATCAAGAAGTAGCCAGTTTCTCATTTACATGTTAATACACACGTTGGAGAGTGAAGTCTCTTGACACGCGGTCAATGCTTCCCTGATTGGGTACACCTCGGCGCACAATGGATCACAATATTCACAATGCGAGGATGTCACGTCAGGCAGAGCCCCGAACTTGACTCACGACAAAGGGCTAACAAGCCATTGTTTGTCATTTGTTGCGTCGGCCGTCGCCTGACTGGGCTAACAGCACGCGTTCGGCACTAGTCGTGAAAGTAAAACGGTAAAGGGTTAACAGTCTCAAAATATCTGATTCAATTTATTTGAATGTTTGATTGAGTGAAGTTGTATATAAAATTTAAGAATGAATTTTATTCTAAAGCAACCCATTAAATTTTATACATGAATGAACGTCCTAATGAAAAGTCGTATCCAGATATGAACTAGTTATTGCTTCGAGCGTTTAATCTATAGGTATGTAACTTAGAGTATTAGGTATAGTATTATGATCATTACTTTGAAAGCGCTTGCTTCATTTTACCTCTTTCGTATTGAAACTACAGCTATCAGATATTTCAACTATAAATAGAAACGATTTATTTACAGCTCAAATATTGTTAATTATAATTGATAATGTACAAAAAGAAGTAAGTACCTACTTGAATACAATTCCATTAAATTTTGTAAGTACAAGAAGTAAATGTATTTACTTGGCATTTTTGTTTCACCGTGGCTGAACGTTCTTAAAGCCTCTGCAACACAAAATTCTGCAACGTTATCTCAAAAACAGTTTCCTTCGAATTTAAACTTTTTGTCTTAAACCAGTAACAAACAGGCTAAATAAAAGTGAATGCATTCCATTACGAATCAAACCGGTTCACATTTAGAATTCCGCCAGTTTTTCACATAGGTGAACAACCGGGGGCGGGCATAAACACAATGGGACCACTTTCCTTACCTGGAAGTACCATGTACGGGGCAGCCCGTAGGACTGCTGCTGGGACCGCCTGAATGCCTTTTATGCGGCCAGGGTAAACACTCATTGAGACCATTAACTATAATGATGTAAATTGTGTAACACTTCAGATGTCGCTGTGATATGAAGATGATGCAACTGCTTTGACAGAATGAGATATCATCAGCGTATGAAGTACCTCAATAAAACATTTCGTTTTAGGAACAATTTAATTTATTTACACGTCATGTATTTAAGTAAAAAATAAGGGTAGAGATGTAGTATTTTTATATTTGTCTACCAGAATGTAGAGTAAAGAACTACTCTACCTGAAGTTTGGCAGTCAGTGCAGTCTCTAATTAATTACAGCCTTACATACTAAGTTAATAAGATTGCAGTTGCACGCAATTGCAGCGTATTATGCGTTTAGTTTACTGGATTTGCTATAAATACTGTTTTATTAGGTACCTATATACCTATATTTCAAACTGCAAATTGTTAAACATTTAGATAATACCTAAGTAAATTAATCATGCAATTGTAGGCTAAGTATTGAAACAATTAGAGCTATATAAAAGAAGTCGCACAAGTAGTTTTCATTTTCAATCGTTTGCCTAGTTATGACAATGAAACTGTACCTCCTAATTTATCATGTCACACTTTAGATTATAATTTACCATATCATATAAATATTGGTCCATTATTTATAAATTCGCCGTCTGTGCTGTGGTGATTTATGCGAGACTGTGGGAGTAGAGTCCCTTCTGGCAACTGTTACAAATATTTAAATCACATACACAGAGTGTATTTAGAATCAGGACAACCTAACCATTTAGAACGATAAAATACATACTTACATATTTTACGACACTTTTTGACAAATTACGATGTGTGACCACTGCATTGTCCTTTCTTCGCTCCGCAGGCTCGCTCCGCTCCTATCAGGCAGCCTAAAGACCTACTTTAGGCTGCCTGATAGAAGCGGAGCGAGCCTGCACAATATCTAGCACAACAGCTGAACATCTCATCTCTGATATACAGTACATTTCTAGATATCAATGCAGAGAATGACAAAAAAACAAATTTATTATATTTTTTTCTGGAGAATAAGAGGCTTTTGCATGTTATTATTTGATTGATTGATTGATACCAGGTGGTTTCTTGGTGAGAGCTTATTAAGTCAGAGGTTTCTGTTATGATATACCTGGGTAGAGTCGTATATAACTATATCATATAATAAATAATAAAATAAAATCCATTTTGGGCAAAATTTAACAGATGATTAAATCACTAACCGATAATAATCTAAATAAAATTACAAGTATGTGTGGATTTCAGTTGGTCTGCTGCCAGCCTTATCAACAATCACTCAATTCCCATCATCTCATGGTAAAATAAGTGTAAAATTACCCGAACATAAGATCGCAATACCTCGAGTAGGCAATTAGGGAAGTTAGGAACGGTGGTGTAAACTTAAGAGCTCGTATCGAATTTCTTGTTGAGTTATGAATACAAACATAAACTGCTTAGCCAAGTTCATTTACAGTTCGCTGGTATAGTTGTTTCAACATTGAACCTGGGAAAATTGTTTAAATATCAACCTTATGTCAATGTCCATAAAATTCAGCCAACGTGATTTAGTAATGTGCGAGAACTATACCTTTCCTAATGTTTCAATTCGTAAAGCATTTTTTTAAATGAACTTTGGTACATTTTCCTGCCTATTGAGTTTACTTAATACTAAATATTTAGTAGGTACTGTTAACTGTTAACATTCAAATATTACTTTCCACGTCTCTACCTGCTGATTTGCTCGTTTAATTAACGACAGCCCTCTCATGAATGAATTCTAACACCCGCACAACAAACTGTATTTCAATAAATAGTTTGTATGAAGTCTAGGTACCGGTACTTTGTCCTACCTGTAAAAACAAAGTATTCAGCTGGTTCGACGTTTATATTTAAAAATACTTTTATTTATAGAGTGTGATATGGCTCAACTGCAAACAAAATTGCTCCACAGGCTATTTAGTCAAAATATTCTAAACAAGTATTGCGAAACATATCCAATTTCTCTTTATCCTAAAAACTAACCCGTTACTGCGAGTATTATGTTTGTACGGTTAGCAGCCGCGTTCTGTCAAGTATATTTGTTTACGTATCTCTCACACAAGCCGTCACTATCGTCTATACGTTCTGTCAACAAACATAATTCTCTTACTTACTGCGATCCTTAATGGGATACACAAATAATGCAGAGCGGTTTAGGGTTGGCTTGAGGTTTTTAAGCACAGCAATAAATACTTATTTGTTTTCGGTGTAAATATGAAAAAAGTAAATGAAAGAGTTTTAATATTTAGCTGGGTTATAAATTAATATAAATAATATTAGAGAAACTAATTTACTTAAATTTTTTAAAAGAGGCACTTTCTTAATTTATTTTATTGTTTGTAATCATTTATTTAGTTGGCAAGTCTGTGTAACCTAGTATGAAATCACAAACTGTAATTTAAAGGTGATACAGGTACCACACATAATACAAAATATTACATTTCAAACACATTGACAGCTTTGAAAAAGTGAACTTCTTTTCTTTCTTTTCCTATGAGGAATAGGTCGTCGGTAATATAATAACCAATTAACGTTATACGTATAAAATTCATAACAAACAAACCCCATCGAAAATAAAATTTCAATCTGTCTCAAAACATCACAGATATTTTTCTAATAGGAAAATGTCTGGAGCACGCCTTCATCGATTGGCTTTACGATCGTCTACAGCGGCTTGTCAGGCCCCTGTTGAAAATTCCACTTATTAAACTGCACTCTTTATGTGCTCGTAAATTACGTCTTATGAGTTCAATGCTTCGTTTAATCCACCCGTCGTTAAACCGATGGACAATACGTGATGCTTTTAAGGGCTGCTCGCTTCACAGTGGTGAAAGATTGGACGAAATAGTTTCAAACATTGTATTCAGGAAGTATAAGCTTGTATCTGGGTTTTTTCTTAGCAGAAGGATAAGTCATTATGTGTTTAATATCATGTTAAATCATTACGACGGTCACGGTCCTTTGATCTTTAGCTTTATTTGAATATTACACACATCCATTTTCATTTATAAATACTTAGGTAGTATAACCCTACCCACTATATTCCACCATTAAACAAAATAATTTAAGCTTTATATAATGCGCTAATTTTAAGCAAACTGACTAAATATGTTTGCTTGGTCCAATAATGGGTTTTAAAACAAACTTTAATGAAAATATCATAAAGTGGATTTTGTATGCATAGGTACCAAAAATCAATCCATAGTACCCTATATCGGTAAAAGATCGCAGTTAGCAAAAACACAATGCATATTTAATATGAATTCGATACAACCTATTTTCATAAAATCAAAAACTTTTTAGATTTACATTAGTATTATAATTATGCAGAATCATTCGCTGTAAAAATGTGTTTAAAACCGCTTCTAATGATTAAACATCATCATTATCATCATCACCATTTCAGCTAAAAAACGATAGACCTATGTCCACTGCTGGTTATAGGCCTTTCCTAAATATCTCCACTTGACTGGTGTGGTCCATCAGTTGACCGCCACCCTTAACGTCTTGTCGACTGTCTAGCCTACTTTGTGAGGTCTGTCCAAGCTGCGCCTTTCGGTTCGTGGTCGCTAAACATATTAATCTATTTTTCTAACTATAATTTTTAGTAGAAGTTTCGTAAGTGCCTACGAATAATAAATTTGTAAAGATATTGTCTCCAAATATATATCATAAGTCATAAGTTCATAACAAATTGATGCGTTTGTCACGTCACAGTGACAGTATAATAGCATGGTGCATTAACGAATACACGTCTCTACAGCTCCCTGCGCCGCCGATACGCCTCAAAATAATTCATATTTTCTCACGTTTGTGTTATAAATCACAGGATACTTTTAGACTGTTCCACGAATAGTTTTAATTCGGTTTTACAAGCGAAAGGGGAATTAGTCGATTCTCAACCCAGCCACAACTTCCGCATTGTTTTACATTTTATTATTGTTGATTTTAATTAAAATAACACCAATATCAGCTATATTAAGATACTTTCATATTTATTTATGTTTCATAAATATTATTGAATTCGTTTAAAGACTAATACAAAAGTATTAATTAATTTTATTTACTTAAAATTTATGAAATTTAGCGATCCCTGTTGTCCCCTCTGCCATCAATTACGGTGTTATTGCCGTTACGTCACAATACTATGCTGCTGTCTCTGTCTAATGCTCAATAATAATTTTTAACGCATTTTGCGTTCTTATATCCTTCATTTTAGGATTAGTAAGTTTGGGCATAGTTACATAGTTACCTAAGTAAGAGTGTGTATGTAGAGTGCGAAAAATAATAAATATAGCAATCCATAAAGAGATTTTTAGGTCTGTACTTATCAATTATCATATTTAATAAATAAACCTCAACATCAAAAAACTTGAAAAAAAATTATTCCACTTCCACTAGGCGCTTCAATGACCTCAAGCAATTTCAGGATGGTTTTTGCTGGTCGGCATAATGTTTGAAGTTATTATTTTGAAACAATTTTATTGTGCAAGCCTTTAATAAAAAATAAAAAATTATAAATTTATAATACTTACACAGTCCCGTTCGTTTCGAGCGATTCTTGAATGTGACAAATTGAAGCGTTACCACATAAGTAACGCTTCACAAAGTCCGCAGGCCCGCGGGCTGCAGCGAATTCTTGCGAAGCGGTGACGTGAATTGTCTCCCCATTTAAATTTTGTGAACACGCATAGAATGTTGAAGGCTCATAGAAAAGACCTGCGTATTTAATTGAATAGCATTACAAAATTATGTAATAATAAAATAGGTTACATATTGATTTTGATTTCCAACAATAATTACATTTATTCAATTTTAATAATATATATTTTTGAAGTGATTTATTATGATACTTACTGGTATAATAATAATATAAAATAAGTAGGTATAATTTCTTTCTTTTAAAATAAGTTTCAAATTACCCGAGAGACACTGTTTTTTGAGAAGGAAGGTCTTTTGAAAATGATGACTCATACCTAGTTACCATTGAAAAATTTGGAGACTGCTATTTGTTAGTCAGTAGTACACTAGCTAAAAATGCTAAAAAACATTTCTTAGTACTACAGCAACAGCAGATTTTTTTGATTTATTGTACCTGCAATGTAATGATTTTGTTTACAAAACGTTTTTGAGCTTCTGTTCATAGTACCAATATCTTTAGGTACCACTTAATACAGCGGGCCACTTTTTATTCTTTCTCCTCCTCCTACACTACTTCCCAGATACGGACTGTTTTCTTAGCATTGCTTATGCGATGCTTAGATGTCTATTCCATAATTTACGGTAACCACTTATCATTAGGTGCGTCACATAAACTGTACAACATTTATTTTTCGCTGCTATATCTACAAGCTCTATCGGCTTCCTAACTGAACAGTTTATTTAGCTTTATAGTGTTTGTTCTTTCGAGCGCATGCCTTCCCGCAAGACGTATACAACACGTGTAAACACTAAAAACAATGAACGTTACTTTTTCTATCGATCCGCTCAAGTTTTATGAGCTTTTAACAAATAGGTTGCAACATTACAAACAGTTCGTTTATAGTCCTTTATCGATATTATGAATACGTTGTGACGTAATACCCGCACGCCCCTTTTACGAATATAAGTTTATGGCTATGCGAGATGTAGTCATCAAACAAATTAATTATAATTTTATTATTATTTCAAACTATCAGTAAAATATTATTGTGTTTTTATGAAAGGTTTAACTTCCTTTAATTAAAAAGATTCGTGTAGGTTCTACAAGGTAAATAAATAAATACTTACGTATTTGGAAGTTTGTAGGGAAATAACCATACATTATATAAGTTAGGTAGGTATGTAATTTACAAAAAAGTAAAGTTGTTTCTTATTGTCACAATGACACCAAATAAATAAAACTGTGGGTTTTTTTAATGATACGCACTTATGTTTGTTTTTCTGAGTAATTCTCTTCCACGCAGTTGAAAACAATTTAAACAAAAGTGTCATGCCTGATAGGTTGATATCTATTACCTTTATCTATAACATAAAATATGCTTTAGTGGTTGTCATTTTACAGTTATCTACAAAGCTCATTTCCCGTACCTATTTCATATATAATTCATTTTGTGGCAATAATTTTGGATCCTTCTCTGCAAATTATCTTCTAATTATAAAATCTTGACGGTAGTAGATTCACGCTGGTTCCAGCATGAATAGGCCCGATCGTCCGGGGAAGTACTACCCTCTCATAGAAGATCGACGTAAGAGTAGTAGTATCCGTACTACTGCGTTTTGCTCGGTGAGTGAGAGCGCCGGAGGCCCAATCTCCCTCTTTCCTCTTTCCTCACCTCCCTTATTCCCTTCCCCTAACACCATTCCCAGCCGCCATAGTGGAGGCCACCATACTAGCAGTTTAAGAAGATGGTATGGTAGCCACCACTTCTGGATTCCACTGACTACTTACCATCAGGCAGGGTGGAGTCACTTTGGTAGGTCAATATAAAAAAAAAATGTGATCAAGTAGCGGCACAACTGTACAAAGGTATATACTTATCTTTAGGAAGTTGTTTACCGCACACTCTTGTGAATTATTTTCCAGGCGACTCTAGTGATTTAACGAGATAAGCCGCGAACCCTTCTGTGAGTGCATAACGTCATCCCGCTAATGCAAGGGTCCTCTCCCTAACGCAGATGGCACCCGTGCCGTCAGTTTTTCATACGTCTTGCAAACAGGGCTGTGCGGCATTAGTTGTTTGGCACGTGATGATATTATAGAATAACTTTCATTCATAGACCTTCTCTTAGTAGATACAATATTGTTAGTTGGAAAGTCTTTTTGTTATTATTAAGATTCTAACTTCAAGCTCTAGCTTGCAAGTTAAAGTCAATATTATTTTTGGCTAAATCATTGCCACAGCGTGTTATCTGATAAGCTTAGCCATATTATTATGGGCCTACGGGTGTGGATAGGGCTGACGGACAGCCCTGAAGAGTAGGTATTAGCATTCGCTGCATCTCGCCGTGCGATCACAGTTTCGGAAGGGGCGAAGGCCCGTGCGCTTTCGTCGACGGTTTTGTCTGTCGTGTGGACGCAATGGTCGCGCGTGCACGCTTTCGTGCGCCCACCGTCGCACGCGCTCGCGCTGTGTCGCGCTCGTCCGTCGCAAGTGCGCTCCGACTGTGACAAATCGTGCTAAGGATTATTGTTTATGGTGTGCAAAGCTCGCTGCCGTGTATTTATAGCTGGTGTAAAGCGGTGTTTTATAATAGGAGTTGTTTAAGTGGACACAACACGGTCAGAGATCATTTTGATGTTTACGTTTCATGCTGCATTTATAGTTAACTAGAAATGCCGGTCGTTTTCATAACATGCGTGAATCATTATTTATTACTTATTCTGACTTAACACCAACTTGAGGAGTAATTAAAAGATAATTTGATTTCATCACAGTAGTTATTCGTTATCTCATATTCAAGTTATTGCACTGGACACTGAATTAATTTTATGTGGCATTTCTACAAATTCTATTGGTGTTGAACTCGACATTGTAAACAATGTTTACTCTAGCTGCATACAAAGAGTAAATTATTTGAAAAACAACAAGTTGGTTGTGGAGATTAACAAGTTCTACAAAAGTATGAACTTACCAATATAAATTTAGACGAAGTATTATTAAAGTAAGCGTAGTTTATACGGTTAAATGTTAATCTATATTACTTACCCCCAGCTGCTGAAAGGCTGATCAACGAAAAATTAACTAATCAACTTTTAAGTCTCATGACGTGATTTGCCCTATTTGGGTTGCTAAAAACATGAATAATTAGTTAAATTTCATCTAGTTAATAACTAATTAGATCACATTAAACTAATTATCCATGCTTTTAGCATGTTTTTAGGTTCTTCACATATGAGTTAACAGTTGATTAGCAAATTTTTCGTTGATCAGCCTTTCAGAAACAGGGAGTTAAGTTTTCCTTTGTGCATTGTAAGCTCTTTTGATTTCTCGCGGTGCATATTTCTTGTTGAATCGCACTGCAGTGTAACAAGGTTTGCGTTTAAGTTATTGCGATGTTGCGGAGGCTGTATGAGAGTGCGCGGGCGTGTAGAACCCGGTTATCTCGTCCTGTCTTCATGCCGCCCACGGCCCGACTGCGTAGACTGGTCTCGAGCCGATAAAAATCCTACGTAAACTGCGATAAATTGAAACCTATCTTTTACAGTATGTAATTGTTTTCTATTTGTAGCAGAAAGCTGTTTGTTAATGTCTCCAAACAGAGCAGTAATTTTTTTATGATATACCTACTTAGACTTTTGATGAACAAGATAATAGATATTTAATCAATCATAATAATGAAGAATACTAATAGAGAAATTATAAAAACTGCATTACTTGTAATTTTTTTTACTTGTACTTAACTGAAAGATATTACTAACCGATAAATCAACAGAAGATTAATCTACAGATCTTACTTACCTACTTAGATTAATATAATATTATCTCAAAAACTACACACAACGCCATCTAGACCCAAAGTAAGCATAATATATATTATAGCTTGTGTTATGAATTTATGATTATGAGTTCTAGAATGCGTTTATACATACTTAAATATTTTTTTTGTAAACACGTACATAATATATATAGAAATATCCAGACATGTTCATGCACACAATTATTTGCACTGAGCGGACATCGAACCCGCAACATCTGCGTAGCAAACCTTCCGCAGTACCACCGAACCACAGAATCTGTCAAAATTAAAATACATAAGATTATAATCTTTTTTTTAATTATACTTACCTATTTAATATGATATGTTGATATATTTAGTTCTTAAAGATTTTATTATAATTGACCATTAGTTTCAAATAATTTGGATCATGTTCACATTTCACAGAAGACGTTCACTTTTTGATTAAGTGGGTACTACGATAGACTATATAAATATATAGATGTCGAAATACTAATAGGCATATACCTAATCATTAGATAGTACATCTTGAGGAGTGAAAAAAAATGGAATAAAAAATACATTATCAAGTTAGTGGTCTACCACGATCCAAGACAAACCTAGAGGTAATCATTGCTGCTAAATAAAGTCACATGATAAGTATACTCTTATTTCTACACCTTTGCTAGCAAACGGTTTACTTTTTCTATTCATTCAAAGTTTACTAGAAACGAAACATCAGTTACCATTACCTATAACAAAGGAAACCCTTTAATCAAACAACAAACTTGCTATACGAAAATAATAGACATATGTATTGTAATAATATATCACACTGGCCACTAAGCATTTAATTATTACATCGTTTACGATTGGATCAAAAGCAATAATGTCTATACGAAACCAAAAGTCCATTAATACTGTGTTTACGTTCTACAAAAAGTAAAGGAAAATAAAGAATTACGTTATTAAAATTTAGGATTAGTTTCGATTGCGACACACTTTGCCTACTTTATTATATGCATAATGCCAATTGAACGCAGATATCTGTGCATAACGCAGGTTCAAGCTCCATTAGAGCTCAGTGCGAACTTGATTAATGGATACGCAAGCAGCGAGCCGTATTGAAATAGAATTGCTACACAAAGAGCTAGTTATGTTGTATTTATATACTTTACCATTTTGTATGCAAGTTTAAGTCACCTAAAATACGATGACCTATTATTCATAATTGTCAAGTCCACAAATATTACTAGGTACTAGAACACCCATATCTAGAAAACCTTAATTAATGTTTTAGTCGTTTTACGTTATCATTTAATCTTATGAATTGGGCGCTTTAAAAGCTAGTGTTTCAACCTTTTTAATATTGTGCGTTTGATTTGCTATTATTTCTTTATTAGTTCAGATTGTCCTACGGTGTTTTCTTGACCGAATGTCAGTGATGTAATGTATTTTGACAGTTATGCCATTCAACTTCTTCTCGCGCATTTGTAAACGTTATTATCTGCTAATTTTGAATTACCTTCTTATTCATTCAATGACTTTCAAATTATTAGAAACATCGACATTGTCTAAAGAAAATCTTTATACCTAGGCTGTGATAATTACTTACTTTGATTAAATAATTATTGTACGACTATTAGCAAAATCCAAACAAGCAATTTAGGTAAGAACTTAAATAAAATGTAATAACAGTAGCTTTAGATGTAATAAAAGTTATTGCGGTAATGTCCTATAAAAAGTTCAATTAGAGACAGACAGGTGTCTACAATGGCTTTAATAACAAACGAACAACAGTTCAACTTAAAACGTCAACAAACTTGAAGTGAAGTATCTGAAGATCTACTTTGAAAAGCTTATTTGAAATACAATTTGGGCAAATTGTAAATTGCATCCAAAGTAAACAGTGTTGTCAAGATTAGTGGTTATTTTCTTCAAGATAACAAATTGTTCTTGTTTAAATACAATATTATATTGTTCTTTTAATTACTATTAGAAATACGTTCAAATTCTTCAAAAACTTTTTTAAGACAAGACACATTAACGATTGTCAAACGAAAAAAAGTTACGATCATTTTCAGTAGTACCTAACCACGAATGTTTCGAAAATTATGTTTATGTTTTATATAGCTGTTTAAGTTTTTCCCTGATGTCGCATGTGTTATTTTTATAGTGAACAACTTAACAGCCGCAAAAATAATCATGATCATGCCTTACGTTTTATTTTCAAAGTTCTGTTAGTAACATAAAGCTTTATGTCTGCTCGTAGCTAATACTAAAGCCTGTTTTACCACTCCTTGGTTACGTTTATAAGATAAGTAAGATAGAAACTTAGAAATCATAAATAATATAGAGTTCTATTCAATTTGCATTCTGTATAATTTTACAATGTAGAAAATCATAAAACCGATGCGATGCTCCAAAGATAGTGCGCGCTTCAGGACTACTTTGGGATAAGTATCGGTTCATACTTTGAAAGCAAGTAGGCATGTTCAGTAAAAATATTAAACAACATTGATGGCTTAACGTTCCCAACTACTCGTAAGTAACGTTTCGTGTTAGAGACTGTTTGATCATAAAAGTGTTATTTCTGTGACATGGCTGCGGTTCACGCTAAATTTTTGTAAACATCACAGACCTGACGACTGAATACACGTTTGCTCTAATGTACTTTTGTCAATGGAAGCTGGGTTTTTAATTACTGCGAACATTCAACTCGGACATTTCACGCACACTAGGTTTTCACTCTACATCATAAAACTCATGAGACTTAATGACTTTTTGAAATAGATGATATTATTCATACTAGATTGGCCTCTACAAAAATAGCATGATGTGATTAAGTAGCTTATTTAAGTTTGCTTGAGGCATATAAGTACCTTATAGGTAATAAGTACTTACCTACGTTTAAAATAAACACTATAAGTATATGATGTTATTATTATGTTAAGTTCTCTCAACTAAACTTAAATATAAGGTTAACTTATTTCGAAATTCGCATGTAGGTAGTGTAAGCTGTGAGTAAGTTTTAAGATAATTTACTTGTACGACATCATCTTTACGACGACGTTACATAATATCTACCACTACCGCTTACCACGGGGTAAAATCACCCAGTAGTGATACCGTAAGATACAAATTGCTTGCGCAATGCGCATTTAATCATAATTATTTGAATTATGGGCTGTATATTTTTTTATTATTTCAAAATTTGGATACTACGATCTCTGTGTTAGTTAACTCGTAGCTATTTTAAATCTCAACGTCCTATAAATATTGTGGGTAGAATTGCTGGCTATGAATATCTAATGTAACAAACGCATAGACAACACATAAAACGTATAAAATTTTCTCAGTTGCTTTTAAATAGTTGAACTACACATAAATGCGAAAAGTTAGATTAAATGCTTACATTTAAATCGAAGTGTTTATTTATTATAGAGGATAAAGGCACTGATTGGAATTTGTGATTTCTGTAGAAATTGTTAGCAAGTTTTAACGTAGTGTGCTTATCGTAAACCAGTTTGGTCGACGCCTGTAGGCGTGCGGCGTGCATACTCGCTGCAGTTCACTGCAATGCAACACTGGAATAAATTTCAATACAAAAAGCTCGACGCGAGACAAATATTTAGAATATTTACCACGTTTATAGCCATTGTTGACTTTTGTGAAGCGCGCAAATGTCTTTTAAAAGATTTGTGTTTTTATATATTCTAGAACTGGTTTTCCGCGGCTCGGTTTTATCCGCGTTTTTGCTTACCGCTGTGCTCCCGTCACCAGTAGCGTGATGTTACATAGCCTATAAACCTTACTCGACAACTGTGCTACTATAATAATAATATAATAATAATATTCTGCCACATGCACACAGCGCCATTTAGCCCCAAATTAAGCAATTATATTTGCTTGTGTTATACTACATATATACATTTTTCTTTTGTAAATACATACATATTATAGATAAATAACACCCAGACACAGAATAAACAATAATGCTCATCACACAAAGGTTTGTCCTGGGTGAGAGAGTCCTGGCAAGTCAACAGTCAGTCAGTCAGGCTACTATACGCAAAAAGAATTTTTTTTTTAGTTCCAGAAATTAGCGCGTTAAAACAAATAAACTCTTCCGCTTTATATAATAGTATAGATAATTTGACGAGGAAACAAAAATAATGTTAGCAGTCTGAAATTAATGGACAGTTACAATGTAAAAAAACCCTCACCAGTATACCCAGGTGGGATTCAGTGGCGTGCACAGAGGTTTTTGACAGGGTAGGCATTATAGATTTTTGACAGGGTAGGCATTATTTAATTATGTTGCTAAAATTGTGATTTCAGGCAATTATTAAGGTAGGTAGTGCCTTTCTGCCTATGTGGAGTGCACGCCGCTGGTGGGATGCCGCGAAGAATATGATTTTGAAAATAAACTTTCAAAGACAGTTCAAGGCAAAGAGAACATTACAAAATTAGTTTTCTTTCGAATAGTTTAAGTATTTAATTGCGAACAACGTACAATCCTGAAGTTGAATGTTAAATAAATGTCCTGTTGTCACGCGTGTGGCTTGACCCTCGTAATTTGGCCGTAGTTTCTGCATCCTGAGAAAACCACGATCGAAATGGGACACTATAAAAACACCCTAAAAATGCTTAACATTTAAATTGTACGACACAACTAACATTTTTAAAGTTTAACTACTCAAAAGAATTAAGATTTTTTGTTAAGAAATAAATTTTATGTTTTAAAATGTCATTACCACAAAAATTTAATGCGAGTAAAGTTGTTGTAGTGTTTGGTTGGGTGGTGCTGGGAGTTAAAGGGGCGATCTCCCCTAAAGATTCTGCGCCCCTGTCTGTCGGGAACAACAATAGTTCACACGAAATAATCGATAACATTAGAACGTAGCGGCGAGTGATCGAGAGCCCCTGTGAAAGACTCGATATGCGCGTGCACTGTTTTGGACAACTATTTATTTTACCCTATTTTAGCCAACATAACTACTATCAGTTTCATTAAGTAATATACGTAAATATATTTATAGATTATTATTTTTTGATAAGGTTTCCGCTGTTATTATTCGAACACGTGTGAATACGGTATTGTTTATGTAGGGGCAATAATGTAAGCTCGGTAGTTTGCACAAGTAAATCGATACACTAAAACGATTAATACAAATAGATTTGTGTTCTGTGTGTAGACAAATTATTATTGTGTTTATAATTGTTAATAATAAAGTCGAAATGGCCCAGTGGATGAGGCACCCGATTCGTAAACATAAGGTAGTGGGTTCAAATCCGGGCAAGTAGATGACCAATGTGAGTTTTAAAATCATATGTACTTTCTAAGTTTATCTTGAACATTTCTGACTGACGGTGAAGGAAAACATCGTGCGGAAACCTGATGCTCATGCCTTTTGTATATGAGAAGAGACCTTTGCCCTGCAGTGGGACAATAAACAGGCTGGTATGAATTGTTAATAATTAACTGGCACATCGCTGTGCCGATATACTCCCAAGAAAGCTTCAATAGTTGCAGTGCCTGCGCTTCGTAACGAGGTTCCTAAATAAGTATACGACGTAAGTTTAGTAAAGCCCTATATTTTGCAAAGTAAAGCCATATCTATACCAATATAATATAAAATAATATAATATAAAACCATATCTAAAAGTTGAAGTAAATCAGAGGTAAATAAGTACTAATTTTACAATATAAACAACCAATTTTTTTCTTAAAAAACAATAAATTGTAGAGGGTGTAATGGCACAAACTGACAAAAATTCTGGAAAGTTTTTCGCTCGTATTGAATGACACTGAAAAGGGCCAGAGAGGGGTGCCATGTGATAAATCTGACTTAGTGTCATGAGCAGGCAACTCGTGGCCACAGGTAGCCGCTAATGAATATATATTACACCTACAATGTCTGCATTCTGTTATAACTCTTAATAAAAATATTGCTTTTAGAACATTTATTCATTACGAGTTACCGCTCTAGTATTTGTAAAATTTTATAACTGCATTACATAAAATACGACGTTTCTTACGACATCACTATAGAACTTTAGAATACCGGGCTTTTCTACTACTAATGTTATTCTATAATATTATACTATAATATTATACACTAGAATAATTATAAACCATTCGAAAGAAATTCTTTAAACAATAATAGTGAAAACCTTATTATAATCCAATGCACCGTGCATTGGATTATAATAGAAGAAGTTATCGGAGAATGGAGAAACTGCGCTAAACAATTACCAACTATAAATAACTTTCAAGTATAACTCATGAAATTTAATAAAGGTGAAAGGTGAAAACCTAATCAAAGGTTAGAGATGAATGTTTAAAATTTTATTTGAGAAGGACTCGGAGTATGCAGTCAGCATTATTAATATCTTTCGTAAAACGCTACCGTACGTGTTTGCTGAGATTTTTAACATTGGAATTTCACACAAAAGCCTTTATGTTATTAACGGCACTCAGATGATATTAAAAGCTGATTTTGCTGCGTAAATCGTGGTATAACTTATGAAAGGTAGCGTCTGAAACTTTAAAGTTCAATTATATTAATCTACTAGCTTTTCGCAGCGCAGTTTTACTCGCGTCTTTGCTTTCAGCTCTGCTCTCGTCGCCAGTAGCGTGATGTTACACAGCCTTTTATTTTCGTCGAGAACAGGGCTATCATACGCAAAAAGATTTTTTTCAAATCCGACTGGCAGTTGCAGAGATAAGCGCGTTCAAAAAAACAAACTATTATATATAATAGTATAGATCCGTAAAAAAATTGCAACTGATTTTTTGGGAGGTAACCTGCCTGCGTAACGTCAACTTATAGCTCAGACAAATTTCGATTTCAAGTATGCTAGTCATGATGATTAAATATGATAATGGGTAAAATAGGTTAAAAATAAGATTGTGGAAATAGTATATGAATATCCGGCTTATGCGTTTTATGTATTCGTGTATCCGTTACTAATTTGTGATTCTGATAAACCCAAAGGAAATGAACCGTATACATATTCAATTAATGCTCATCTGCAATAGTGCTGTTATAGATTTATTGCCCTCTTTTTCTCTTCCCTAGTAATCTAAAACTTCTTTATATTATTTTTACTTCAGTTCACTTACTAATTCAGAGCTAAAATCACATTTGATCATTAGATCAAATGTTTATTCATTCGATCAAATATGATTTCATTAATATGGTGGAACACTATCGACAGAAAGCTAATGATATGTAGAGCAGTGGCGTGCGCTTCTTATAGGCAGAAAGGCACTGCCTACCTTAATAATTGCTTAAAATCACAATTTTAGCAACATAATTAAATAATGCCACCCTGTCAAAAATCTCTGTGCACGCCACTGATGTAGAGCATAATCTATACTATTATATAGAGCAGCAGAGTTTGTTTGTTTGTTTATTTGTTTGTATGTTTGTTTGTTTGAACGCGCTAATCTCTGGAACTATTAGTCGGATTTGAATAATTATTTTTGCGTAAGATAGCATAGTTCCTGAGAAAGGTTATAAGCTATGTAACATCACGCTACTGGCGACGCCGATGGAAGCAAAGCAGTAGTAGCAGTAAAGACGCGGGTGAAACCACGCCGCGGAAAGCTAGTGATATGTAGAGCACTTTAACAATCAGATTCAGATATTGAAGTTATAAAACCGCATAAATATTTTAAAGTGAAATCTATTTAGAAATGCACGCGTTTGATCATTCAAAATTTTCATTTATTTTCACATGTAGTAAATATCTGTACTTAAATGTTTTATATATAATGGCCATATATTTTTCTGATTGTAAAAGTCGTTAACAAATAAACTTTCCACCACATCAACATAAAACTTGTTTATAATCATGTTTAATGGAACCCATCAATCCAGTCAAATAATAATACAGATGTCATAAACCCACTCGCAGAGTTATTTATGATCCATCAAAAAATATCGTCGTATAAAAAATACCGGCAAATCATCAACTCGTGTGCTAATTTAAAAAAATAATAAATATCATATTTTTATATCGGACATTATTGACAGACTAAAATTGAATTAATAAAATAATGTAAGCCTGAAATTACTAATCTGCCTTGTGCGAGTGTGGCGATACTGGTAATCGATGCTCATGAGTAGGATACCTATTAATGATATTGTTAAGTATTGCATTTGAAAGTGCAAGTGAAAAGTGAGTTTACAAAACGCTTACACTTTAGCCTTGTACCATAAAACCACGCGCAGAACCCCGATTCATGCCCCCATCCGCGTCGCATAAACAAACACCCTGTTTATAGCAAGCTATTGTATGGGCTTAATTAATTTGCTTTTATGTGAGCAGTCTTTACGTTTTCGTTGAATCACCATTGGTGAAATATTTTCGCCACTTTTAATGTCCCAACAATGAATCTGGCATTCTTTTGTTACAATGGACGCTGTATTGTTAATTAATATTAACACCAAGACTGATACTTATACTAAAGTGTAATTACAGAATACTGATCGAATAGAATTTCGCTTTCAGTTAGCTTAGTAAGTACCTACATAATGTGTAAGCTTTTATGGAAATTGTTGTCTTCGTAAAACAAATATTGATAATACCTGACAATTGATAATTTTATACTTACATACATTTATTTAAGAATTACTTAGTTAGAATTATGGCGTGTGTTAACTTATCTCTTATTACATGAGGCGTAACATTAGCTACCGAAACATATATCACGAAAGAGGTGTCTTTCTATCCCTTCGGGGTAAAAGAGGCGATGATAATGTGTTACGCATTGTTTTTAGCGTACATAACTTTTTGTGTCTGTCGAAACATTTTAACCTGTTAAAATATTATTGAAAAAATAAATAATAAACGTAATTTTGTAAAATGGTACTTCGTAATAGGCAGGACAATTTAGAAAGTGGTACAATTATTAACATTGGCAGTCTGCACGTAGCTAATTACTAGATACTACGAAATGAGAAATAATTGCAGATATTCAATGCATAAATAAAATAAGTGAAGTGTTAAATCAATCACGTTTAGATTACATACAATTTACAAGCATAAACAGTAGCGCGTATTTACGATCACAATCACAAAATTGCTGCAACTGCAATACGCAATGAATTTTAATGAATGAACATTATATTACTTGTAGACAGTTTAGCTGTATGTATTACATATTGATACATTTATTATATGAATGTTACTTAAGTAATTAGTCTCTCCATGTACTATTTTGTATTTCTACTTTCCCGCAGCCATTTTGTTTTTATAGTTAGATAATTATGCAGGCGATGTGCGACTCTTTGTAATAGAAACAAAACAGCTATGTTGGGCTATTATAAGTAATTAGTATAAAATAGTGTTTTGATGTCGTGGTAATCTGAAGGAAGGTCAATTTCTAACTACTGCAATAGGTACAATTGATTTGTTTCATTTTGTACCTATGTGTAATTAACGTACCTTTGAACTCAACTTTTCTACATTCTATCCCTGGGTGGGCGCCAGAAATCACTTTTATAACTTTAAGAACACCTAATAGTAATACTTACTTTTTAAAAGACTTACTAAATTTATACTTGTATGGTAAAATCATGGGTACAAAAGTCCACCAAGTAGAAACTATTTTAGAGATATACTCGTAGAGCGTTTGCATTAGATGGGCTGTTGTAAATTCACTACATTTTTGATTCACATTTTACAAAATGTTATTGGAAAATGTGGCGAATCTACAATAACTCCATTAGATGCTCTAGAATATATAACAGTGTTGCATTCTGAAATACTTCTCCAAAGGCTCGTTATGCTCAATATAATAATTATTTGCAACTAATTATATATTTCTTTGTCCCCATCCTAGAATAGGCCTAAAGGGATATAAAATAAGTTGTAAAATACAATCCGCTTATTAAATCATAGCCTCGGCTATACGATAAATCTTTTATGACACTCACAACTTGCCTTGCACTTGACTTATTTATTGCCTGAATATCTGAACACCTAACTAAAACTTAATCCCACGACAGTTCTTAAAGAAATATGATTCATACATCGTTTTCTTCGAAGCGATTGATTCCATCGAGCCCAGAAATAACTATACGTAAATAAAATTTGTATTCCCTTTTTTATGTGCTAAATAATGTTAGACATTTTCTGTAGTAATTATAATGGTAGGACACGAATGAGGAGCTGAAGTTTTTGTTGATGATGAACTAGAAATAGACACGTTATTACCTTCACGAAAGTTTTAATCGTTTTACAGGGTGGAGGTTAAAAACTGTTTATTTGTACAGTCACCCGTGCTATGCTATATTGTGGGTGTAGATAGCATGGGTATAATCAATATCTTTAGTAGGTATACATGTACTTTTAATAGCAGCCCAAGTACCATTTTAGGTTTTAAAAAGGTTTTGAAATGGTATTAGAACCTTTGTATGGAAATCGGACAGTAAGTCTTAGTAAGCTCGATAGCGTTATGGAAACCTTATAATAACCTCCTGAGTGCAAAAAGGGCCCACTTTTAGAACCTTTTCGAGAGCTACAGCAAAACCTATAGCTTAAATTCAGAACCTTTCGAATTACTTAAACAGAACTCTAATATAACCTTGATAACCTTAACTTAACGTTAATTTAACTTTGCAAGGAAATTGTCTTGGATTTTACTATATGACATCTCAAAACCTTTTTGATGGACATGATTAAAACTTTGCCAGAACTTTCGGGTTCTATAATATTTCTGTATCAGATTTATTTATACAGAAACACCAACCGTGGACATTATTTAATATTTAATTATAATGGCGCCATTCCCTGTCAATAAACAAAGTTTCAAAATGGCTGGATAACTATAACAAAAAATTATATGCAGTTTGCTGAACTCAGAAAATCAAAAAAATAATGCGAATGGCACTTTGTCGTGAAACTTTAGAATAATAGTGCTCTCGGGCTTTACGTAACTTATAAATTTTGAAAATATTTTAATAAATTAAAAACTATAAAATTAGATGGTTGGTGGAAACTTTAATTCATATAAAAATCATGTAGTTTAAACCGCCTAAAACACGTTATTTAATTGTACCTCATTTAATTAAAATATATCTTTTTGTTTTGATTTTTTTTTATTTCTGTTCAAAAATATGGCTGCCATTAGAAAATTACTAGAAAGCATTAAAATTAACGTACCTACGACTGTGACAACTAAAAGCTCATAATGTTTGCCTAATAAGAACTAAAGGTAATCTCGCAGAGCTACTTAAAACGAAAAGGTTTTTTTCGCATCTTTAAAGTTATCGCCAGGAGTCATTCAAGACTTAACAGTCGCGAAAACATCTATAAGCACAAATTAGTTGCTTCTAAGTTACAGTTGAAGTAGTACATGCATTCGACACAGCTAGGTGGCACTTTACGTTTTAAATTTCTCTATTTTTTTAACATCCTGAGTCGGTTCATCACGCGAGACAGTTGTGATACCTACTATGAAATCCCAGAAACCACTGACACTTGAGGATGCCTCTAAAGCTTTAAAATATTATTGTAAGACTTTAATAATGCCTTACTACATAGTCCTAATTAGTTTGTCTAGATAACTCTAATATAGCATAAAGGTATTAGGTAGGTTTTAGAAATTACTTATAAGTCATTTCAACATTCCATAACATTATGGTTATATCAAAGTTTAAAATTAAACCTTTAGATCTCACTTTAGCATAAGGCTAGCCTTTCCAAAACTCAATCAGGAGCCTATGACAGCAATTAGATCCTAGGACTATTTGCTCTTGGAACACAAGTCATAATAACGTTAATTTAAACTCCTGTCAGCGGCCTAAAGGTTGTAATAATAAACAATTCGTTTTAGGACTTATTAATCATTTTCAAGTACTTAATATGACAAGATAGCAAAGCGTTAACCTTTAGCCGCTTTATTAATGTATTTAGTTATTATGTACCGAGCATCCTTTTATTCTGGAAACTTACAATTACTGAACATCATTATACTTAGACTTTATAGATCTTAACACAAGTACCTACTATCTGTTTTATCAAAATCATTATACTCCATGTAAAGATTACTTACGTGATAGTAAAATAAAAACATGGTAAGAAAACCTTACCTATGACAGAAATATAGCACAAAATATCACAAAAGTCAAACAACAAACTATAAGATAAATTTTGTACCATTGTGTTTTATAACCTTAGCTTAAAGTCTAGACAAGTGGTTTATATACCCATCTCAAAAATGTATACAATTGACCTAAGCTAACGCCAACATAGTCGTTAGCAATCCCATACATATTTTGATCTATTCTTCTCTATTAGCGTGTCACTTGTCTAGGTCCTCTGTTCGCCTTTACATATAAAACTTTATAACCTATTGTACCTAGATTACGAGATATTCGTTTTTCATTTTTAAAATGAAAATAAAAAATCATACTTCTTTGTTATTATAGGTTTGTCTTTTTGTAAATGATATGACCGTTTAGTTGTCGTCTATAAATTTTGTAGTGTTGAAAAATAATTGGCCGTCGTGTGTGGATCTTGGCAAATCATTACATTAATAGTGTTGTATAACAAAAAAAATTAAGTGGAAGTATAACTCGTGTGCAGTTGTTTGTGATGACTTGATAAGATTGTTTTAATTGAGTTCAAAGATTACAAATAGCATTTCGCATATCTGTTTGTAATTGAATCATATAAATACTAATGATTGATGTGAGAGTGTTACTTCTGCTAATTTCCTTGAAGAATATCTGTTTGCAAGAAGATTATGAATATTATCTGTGCTTATATTTAAAATAGGTCTCATAAGGCCTTCAAAGTTAACTAGATTATTGCCTTATTACATAAATGGTTTAGACACATTACAAAATGAATACGACATAGTTCACCCAGAGCAACTGTCCGAAGAGTACCTGCACGAGCAGCACCTAGCCTAGTCCACGTTGAGCACCTATAAATATTTTTGACAGAGAGAGCACCTGCTAAAATATATTGATAGGTGCTCAACATGGACTAGGTTAGGTGCTATTCGCGCAGGCGCTATTCGGACGGGTGCTTTTGGTGGTCTACGTCCAAAAAATGATGGTATTTTATTTAAACAGTTTTAATACAATTTTCATTCATTCGCAATAACTTCATTGTAACAAAGCACAGCATTATATCAAACGTGTAGGCAATGTTATCACCGTGATTTATTGCCTTCAATTAAGTTGCATGTGAACTTTAAGAAACATTAATCCTCCATCGAATATGTCCGTGCATAAATTAGCATAAACTGTGCAGTGCACACGGGCTCTGTCTGTTCGCTTCTACGAAACGCAATTCTGTGTGTTGTTAACATAGGGTTACCTACTAACTTGATCGAGATTAAAAGCGAATTTCGTTATAAATCAATAAAATAATATTGTTACCAATACATGTAGGTAAATATCTATATTAATTACTAAAGCGCAAATTATTTGATATTTGGAAGAGAGGCTTAGCAAGAATTGATGTAATAAAATAAATTATTAAATTGCCGACGTATTTATTAAAGCTGCTGAGAGAAAGTCCTCAGCCTAAAGATTTTTTTTAAGAAAACTAAGTTTTCCATACTTAAACTAGTAGGTAATACCCTGTCTCATGTTTAGCGTTTCATAGTAAGTAGTTATGATATTCTAAGTATGGAAACCAACGTCTCTAAATATGTAGTGGAAATGTATTTTCTATACACAGGAGTCGGCTGTGTTTTGCACGACTTAAACTATACTTATTAATAACTTTAGTTTAAGAAAATGATTAAGTACATGTTTGTCGCTCCATCAAGCGTAAACCGCTTCACGAGTTTTGGTGATACTTGGCACCCAAATAAACCATTTCATCGTATAACACATAGGGAATTTCGTAGGTTTCCGGTGGAGTAATGTGTGTTCCCATGTGATAATAGTTAATCTTAATTGATAATGTAACAACTGTAGTTCTTATCACTGCCGCTTTTCATGCGAACGAAACCGCTATTAAAAAACCAGTTACTGTGTGTATGTATAGAAAAAAAGAGGTAGGTAAAATATAGGTACCTACTTACCTACTTATTGAGCGTAAAAGCAGCGATAAACGCGCGATCAATAATTAGCAGAGTAAACTTATATAATCATACTGAAGACGATTATGTAGATCCACTCATTTTGCTCCTAAAACAAACGCATCACGTTTGCCGTAAAAATAAACCAGGCAGCTTCGAAATTCTAAGAACATTGTCGAACATTCGTTGAATATTACAAAAGCTGTTTAATTTAAACAAAGTAAACGCAATGCATCACATTTAAATCTAGATTTATCCTTCACGACCGACATTTGACATCTCACGAGTGGTCTCGTGCCATCCAGGCGATTTGTCTATTGTCATTATGTGGAGTGGGCGTCTCGCTTATAGGTAGGCGTAAGACTTAAGTGAAGTGCTCATGAATTATTTACGTCTAAGAATACCTTCGTTCGCATATCAAAATATCCACCTCATGGGACGTTACGCTGTCACACGCCGTGTATCACTTCTAATATGGTTTGAAATGTTGCAAATTAATAATATATGTACACCGACAAATTTGTAAATATATTTAAAACTCATAATTTAGACTCATATTATAATTAAAAAACAAAGTCAAATTTAGGTGCAATTCGGAAATAGAAGTCATCCAATGTCACTACTGGTTAAATGAAGATAGAGTCTTTATAAATTTTACGATCAATTTATTTTTGGCTATTCCTAAGTAATTAGATATGAATTTAACATCAAAAAGACTTCTAATTTTTTTTTGTAAACAGCTTTGGCGACAATGTCTACTATTTTACCAGCTGCTTTAACAATAAAAACACTAAGATGGCAACTCAATATCTTTACAACCCATACAAACTTTATCAAATAGCTATTCAGTAAACTTGATAGTAACATGAACTAATTGCCATTGTCACGTAAACAGTAAATACAAAGTGGTACCATATAATAGCACTATAAAAAGCCGTAAAATTAGTGATAAAAGCTCAATTTGTAAAGAGTGTTACAAACAATGGTTAGTGATCACGTATCTACAATCGTAAAATTTTTTTATTAGAGTATTTATATTGTTAATGATGAGAGGCGAGTCGATAATGGTCAAACCAGCTGGTAGTTAATCGAATACGTCAGAGACACTCACAGCTGTCTGTATCCCTGGCGCCTTCAACCAACTGGTGGTCTTGCCGTGACTTCTGTAGGGTGCAGAAACTTTTCAATCAACCTAATACAATTTAAAATAAGACCTCCAAGAAATTTTAAAGAACGTACTTCTACCTACTATGTTTTCATTTGCAACATAGGTACAAATGGTGATATTTTGTAACGCAAAGTTAGTATTTTTATCTTTTAATAAAATTTACTGCTTCGGTGACTTCGCATAAAGTTATATTTCATTTTCTTTCTAACAATGCTATCTACCACCCTCGAATCTGGTTTATTTTTGCATAGAAAATAAACTTGTTTCCTATTACGGCCCGTAGAACAGCGTGAGTTCTTACAAAACTAACTAAAAATTTTAATAAAAATCTTTGATCTGACTAACTAATGAGCACGTGTTTGATTAAAAATAATTTACACATGATTGCCCCAAAGCAGATACCCTAAATACGGTTCTAACATTATGGGTCCTCATTTCACGGTTGGGTAAGCCATGCCACACTGCACTCACTATGATAACTCCAATAATGCGCTTAAAACACCGCATTGATGTTCAGTTCTACTTACTGCTCACAATAGTCTATCTGTAGTGAAATTCATCCTAATTTAAATAACGCATTAAGAATATGTTCTAGTTCCATATCTTTAATAATGATTTTTGAACTTATATTCTTTATGGTTCAGTTTAAATTAAATTGTCTTGAGTAAAAATGTGAACAGTAGATTATTTAAATTATGAAAGTGTAAACATGGCAGATAAGGACAAATTGAAATACAAAAATCGTGATCTCCATTTATTTTAACAAGTCACGACATTTTGAAAAGGACCACTATCAGTTGTCACGATATAGAGGTTCTGTCGCTTCGGAGTGTCAAGTTGAGTGAGTTCAATTCCCAGACTTTAAAGTTCTGTTTTCTACCAAAAATTTTATAAAGTTTCTCACGATGCAAGGTTTATATCCTAGTGCAGAAGAAAGATTAAATTAAAAAAACAGAAATTGGAAAATGATTTACAATAGGTATGTAGACCAAGAAAAGTTTTATTATGTAAAGTTTAGGCTAATTATCATTTTTGTCGTAGTCACAGTGAAAAAGAAAAATAGCATTGGGTTTGTGTTTCCAAACTTGCACTGTGCATGGACCTAAATGACTTTAAATATTTTTTACTCCGCTTTTAAGGTTAATGCACCCTGAATGAACTCTTGAACGACACTCATAATTAGGCCCTTTTCTCCCATTGTCTTTAGTTCTTGGAACAAAGAGACAATAATAACTAATCGTTCGGTCCCCCTTCTAATATCCTACTATTAACTAAATCGGTGATTATAAGACAAAAGGAACTACAACGACTATAATGTAATGTTATTGGCTGTACTAGAACATAAGGTTTTACACTTAAGAAAGGGAATGTTATTAGTCGTGAACTATGGTCAGCATGTTATGGCTCCGCAGTTCAGTCGATCTGACCTTTAAAATTCCTGCAATGTTTGGAGCGCGGTCGAACATTGGCATTTCAGATGGAGTTTGCTGAGTTGGGTATTGAGTCTTAGCAATGTTGTACACAATGACAATGACAAGGCATTCGGTTTATGTTTCGCATTGTTGCAAGGATGCTTTGGGCAAAAAAAATTCGACACTCGACGATAAATCGGTGTCCGGAAGAGACGTAGTACTACGTCTCTTCCGGACACCGTGTATCATATAAAATATCATAAAACGTATCTTATCTTATATCACTCTGATTCAAGAGACCACATTTTTAACAATAACATACAACACATATATTTTCTGTTCAGTGAGGGTAGGATATAAGACATTTACTTGACAACTCCGACCTTACTGATAAAAAAGAACAATATGGTAGCAGTGAAACACGTGAAATGTGCAAAATGTATATCACTAGTGTATTGTGTTACTGTGTTATGCAATGTTAAATGAATAAAGTGTGAACGATGGGAAACACCAACTCGGGGCACGGTCATCAGCGGCAACATAGCAAGAACAGGAAATCTAGAAGCCTTCCAACATCGCCCGAAGTTAGGAGGTATGTCTTCTATAATATAATGTCGGATTATTAAACAAAAAGTTTTTTGGATACGCATTATACCTAAGCATAATTTCGTAATTTGGTTAATCATCATCATTCAACATCCTATTAGTTGTCAAACCATAACTAAATCTGGTCTTAAATTTCATATTGATTTATTAAGATTGTCCATAGTTAGTACCTACTTACATTACCAATATTATCCTATTACCAATACAAATTTTATAATAGATTTCTCTATTTGAATAACGAGTATGTTGATATAAAAGCATCAAAGAAATCTTAACAACCTTCTCTAGTTCTCATTTTCTGCAAAAAATTATATGTCCATAGCTATTCATTTCATATTCAGACATGTAATTTTGTCTATAACGAGACCTAGTTTGTTCAGACGAATTTTCTCGATTCCAACAATACGAGAGCTCAGCTTAATAATCTTTAATTTGATGTTGAAAGAAGAGTTAATTTAAGTTGGTATATAAAATGTATGTAGGCTTTATGCCTGGTACAGGTAACATGTTTTACGATCAAGTATTTCATAAATATTGTAATAAAAGTAAAAATATATTATGTATGCGTAATCTTTGATCTCTATGCTGCAGAGGTATAAACAAAGAGGGAACGTGCGCATTGCACAGTCGTCTGTTCCCTTTGTTATAAATTAATCGCTATCTACATGTTATGTACAATAAGAAAACAAAGAAATTTCTAACGTGCATAGAACATTCGAACAAAACTATCTACTAATAAAGTATTCAAGGAGCGCCTGCTATGTAAGGTTAATTAATTATGTATATGTATCGATTTCAATTATCGGAACCTTAACCTAATTGGAAGCGAAACAAACAAGGATTGCAACATTAATGTAAGTTAGATATTCAGAACAGTTTTTGAAACTTAGCATGCTTATTTCTAAATTTCAAATGAATGACGATATATTCGCACTAAATTTCCAAGAGGCACTCAATATAGTAGGCGCCTTTATGAAATGGAGCGACGTGACGTCACATGGAGCGGGTCCCACGACAGCCTCTATTTCCGAACGAAACGCCTCGCTCCGGATGCTCACGTCACGCGCTTGGGTCCTGTTTTGGAAGTGTCACGCCCCTCTAGAGTGCAGACACATCACCTGTATTTACCATTATTGTCTATTCATGTATCTAAAATGGTAAAAAAGGGACAAAGCAAAGGTATTAAAAATAATATTTAGATGTCGAGTTTATTAATGTGTACGCTTTATGCGGTTAGTTTGTAAATATCGCACCGTGCTTAACTGAAAAAAAGTTCGTAGTCCGAAAATAATTTGGTACTAAGGAAACAAAACTTTGAGTATATTTTGCTACATTTATGCATGTGCTTTGAGTTAAGAATAGGTTACAATAGAAGTATTTCTTTACATAAAGTATTTCGTTCTAGTGTTGCCAAGCGAAAATAAAGGAGACACATGCTATTAAATTATTTTAAGCGTATTGCTATTTTTTAGTCTTTATATCTGTACTGGCTTTAGTAATGTCACGAGCTGTAGATATAATTATATAAAAAAGTTATTAATCTTTAGAAAAGCACCCAGTCTAAGTCGTGAACATCCAATAGGATCATCTTTTCAATTCAATGTCGTATCAGATATTGCCTGTTATTTTCCTTTTTGTAAAGGGTGTCAAATAAAGCGAGAAAACACCTTTCTAACGTAAAATAATAAATCGTACTAAAATAAAAGTGAGGGTGGTTTTGTAATTAATTAGATACTAGATAAGTATTTATCCTAATAAAGCACGAGAATTTAATTGTTTAATTATTTATTTATCTTTAATATTGTTTATTTTTGGGTATCCAGAAAACAGTAAAAGCAATGAGTATTTTTGAACAACTACCTACTAAGTACCTACTTACAATATTATATAAAATCCAGTTATTCCGGTCGCATACCGCGTATTTGTCGCCCTTGGATCTGTTTTTAACCGACTTCAAAAAAAGGAGGAGGTTTCTCAATTCGTCCGTATATATTTTTATTTTATGAAAAGTGCAACAACATAAACAAAAAGGTAAACTGTCATTGAATACAAAAACAGAAGCGCTATTATCGCGCCGTAGAATTAAAATAGGATTATTCTTTAGATCGTTAAAGTCTC
This sequence comes from Parascotia fuliginaria, assembly GCA_963082885.1. Classification (NCBI taxonomy): domain Eukaryota; kingdom Metazoa; phylum Arthropoda; class Insecta; order Lepidoptera; family Erebidae; genus Parascotia; species Parascotia fuliginaria. Next base: position 8,580,852 of record OY720173.1, on the reverse strand, counting down.
TCCAAACATTTAAAAATAATAAAAACATTGTTCACCTTTCTTTTTCTTTTCAATTTCTGTTTTAAAACTTGTCTAATAAAATAGAAATTTACATCACTATATTACATCAGAGACATTCTGCGTAAATAATCTCTCAATCGTGTCTTATCATAATATACATACATAATATACCTAAACTTCTAAGTACATAATAAAGAAAATTAGACTACACTATCCTGTTCACCCAAACGTGAAAAATATACAGTAAACTACATATTTCACTATCAAGCCAGTTCGTGTCACGTATCTATTACGCAAACCCAGTCCGCGCATGTCAAATGACAGGCGTCGGGTTTCGTGCGCCCGCGCCACATGTTCATTGTTTAAATATCGCCCTCATTTTCGATCAAAGCTCTGATCGAACAAAGCCTGTACTTAACTGCGCTCAAAATAATCGCTGCAATCTGTGCCTCAAGCGTCAACGTCTATTGGCCGAAATGGCATTTAGATGAACAATTTTGTATCTAACTGTACCATTTGGAGTTTATGGACCTTTGGTATATAGTTGTGTTTTATAGGAACAATAAGAGCAATATCCGTCTAGACCGCAGACTATTGGATTAAGATGTATCGCGGCAAAACTTTAGACCATAAAAGAATTGTGAGCTTGAAAGAGAATTTAACGCAATTTCTATTACACTTGTGTCATGTTTTCTTTTGATCTTGATTCAAAAAGCAAACGTTACGCTACTAGCTGAAAGTTGCTGCTTTTGTATTAATTAATTTTCTTTTTAAATCAAAGCTACAAGTCTATGAGTAATCTCGTCAGACTTGTTTACTTTTATTTTTCGTTTTTATTTTAATACTTCAAAAATAATAACAATAAAAAATTCATTTATAGAACTATGTATGCTAGTCTGACGAGATTACTTATAGACTTATAGCTTTGATTTAAAAAGAATTTTTGATAAGTAGATTCTACTTATAAAAATATCGATAGTATCCCTATCGATATTTTTTATAAGTAATCTACCTACTTGTTTTCTTTAAACACCAAATCTAATTTACGTTATTATATACCGAGTAATCTTGTCGGAGTGACCATGAATAACATACTTCTATATACTAATTGGATAAGCTGCTAAGGTTTTAGTGATGTTAAAATAAATAAGACATATCGATACACTTTTAGTAAGCTAACGCCATCTAGTATGAAGTAGATGTAACTTTTAAGTTAAATACAATGTGTGGACTATTCTTATTAGGCCTATTGGTAAAAATAGAAACCTACTAATAGGAACCTACTAATGAGATACTAGGTAGGTATCACATTTTTTAATGTAATATTGATTTATTCAGATTATAAATAATTTTTCAGACGGGATATAAATCATTTATAGTTAAGTAAATAAAAATACCTTTATTTTCCATGGTATCAAAATAATAAGTTTAAGTAGATATTGTTGAACACTTTAGTTGCGTAAAACAAGGCATAAGAGCTACCTAGACGGTGGTTTATTATAGTCGTGACCCACGTTCGTGCTATGAACGAACAGTCCCAACGGCTATATCGTGTTTCTTACACGGCTACTTATGCTATCCTGTCTTTTGACCTAGGTGCCGAGGATTATTTAGACATTTTTTTATTATATTAACGGCTAAATGTTTCTTCTTTATTATCCCGACCCGATATAGACCCGAAATAAATGATTTATTATTATTATTATTATGCCATATTATTATGCAAGCCATGTAGGTAAAGGTAATTATAAAAAAACATCTAGCTCTATGTGACTTCGCGAGTTGTCGGCACGAATACGATAATCAGACACGTCAATAAGTCTCTAAACATAATTTAATTGTACCTACAAAAAAAAACAATAAAATTATTGTAAAAAACATAAGTTTTCGAAAACAAATAATATCTTAGTAAATAGTAAATCTTAGTACATAAATCGTCTAACATGAATAAGTTATACAAAGAGATATTACGACGTAAATGCTAGGTAGTACTGTAAAAATCTTTTCACTTAAAAGAAAGAAAATGTTTTTAAGACAGCATCTCTCTTTACAAATTTCAGTTGAACATTTTATAAACAAATATAATATTTTGTTAACAAAGTACAATTCTATAATAGCTTTTGTGTCCATGTTATGGCACATTACTCTTGAAATAGTACCACATTGTTAAATATCTCTGCAAGTTAAGTAATATCTCACTGCGAAACATGTTCCAAGTTATTTTGTGAATACTTAATGTTCTATTGATAGTTTAGTTGCCTGATGATGCGGCCGAAGGGGGAGGGGGACCGTTAAAACGCTATAAATGCGTTTCTCAAATTTAGTTGCCTTTTACAAATGATTAGGAATAGTTTATTAGAATCTCATTATTTTATTGCACATGACGGTAAATAAACTTTCAACCTGTTTTTAAGTAATAAGTGCCACTTTTAAACCTTTGAAACACCACAGTGGGTTCGAACCTGGTAAAAATGGGCAAACCTGCATATTGATATAGGTAAGGCTGTGGTAATAAAACAGAAGCACTAATATCTACTGCTACTTCCTTAAAGGAATGCCATACTACCTTAATACTGTTGCTATGGTTACGGTCTTCTACAGGGAGGCGGCACTTCGCCAAAAGAGCTGTTAAATGTTTGTAAACTTCTAAACGAATCTCGCTGTGGAAATATTAAAAAGTATATCAATTTTGTGATTCGATAAGGAAATACGATTCCTCAGATAACATCATAAAGGGAAACCAAATATCCAAGTAAATCATAATTTTATGTATATTGGTAGGGGATAGAACATTTGAAGCTGAATGTAAGAAATTCTTGCCGATCAGTGAAATGGAAACTTTCGAGTGGAAAATCACGAGCAATTGTGAAGTCTTTGAAAATTTGCCCAAAACTTTATCTGGGTTTCTGAATTGCACAACCGAAAACTTCCCGGCACAAAATTTTCTCGCGCTGTTACAAACACATGTACTCACAATAGTATTACGTTTTAAGCCAGGAGTGGAAAAACATATATGCTGTACTAACTTGTACTGTAAACAGCAAACAAGGCCAAACACAAAACGAAAACCCAGCAAAAACCTGATCTGTAAATACATAAATTGTTAATATGTAGGAGTGGTAATGGGAACTCTCTGGAGTGGAAGGAGTGGTCATTCGAACTTATAAATTTCCCTTTTTATTATACTGAACATCTCGGTACATTGAAAATTCGATTAGGTTCTGAGCTCTCAAATCATTCAAGCGTGCCCTCGGGTTTATCCTCAATGATTATTATATGTACTTATGAATACGAAACATAGGTAAAATTAACTTTTTACGAATATTTTAAACAACTTTTTCAAAACAAGCTTGACTAAATAGTGTTTTAACGGCAGCAAGTGAAGTTTATCTTCCCACTCAATTTGTGTCAGTTAACTTGGGGGCACGGGCTAATGCCCCAAATGAGCAATTAGTGATGGTATAACACTTTTGTCACTGGTCTGCTGCGCTTTGACTTTTATATATACCATGTTTTATTTTTGCGTTCAATTTGTTTGGAATGCTCAAAGATTATTAGCTCGACAATTGGTTACACAGCGAAGAGTTTAATAGACTGTACCCATAATCTTATAAATTAATATGTCTTGTTTTCAAAATCAACCCTATGTCGCAAGGAATTTTACTAATATTAGAGAGCTCTATGACATCCATGTTACTTAAAACAAATATTTGTAGATCACACAACAACGTTTGGGTGGCGGCGGCGAGCAAACCAATCATGTTTGTCGCTAAACCATAAGTACAGTATTAGACTATGTACGTGATATTTCGTTCAATCTAAAATTGCATATACTTTGATTAGTCACATAAAGCCATATTCAATCCAACTTGCAAGCAGCAAGCTAAACGCGAGAATCTACGTTCAACACTCGGCTACACGCATCGCTACCGATCCAAACAGTCCTTATTTTGTTTCTATTGTTTGCAGAGACTAACTTAGACACAGATGCGTACTAGATAGCTGAATTAAACAAGCATAACAGAGTGTTGTTTGTGCAGGCAAGTGTCGGTGCTGCAGACGTCGATCCCGTTGCCCGCGTCTGCGGCGGCCGCTCGCCGCGCCCCACCAGACAAGCGACCGCTGCCGGCTACACCTCATGCAGGTAAGACTCATCATTATGTATTTATGTAGCAGTAACACTTGAATGAAGAGTGTCCCCTTCATGTCCTATATAGTTTCTAGTTCCCTAGTTCAGCTTAAAAGCGTACCTGCCGGAAAAAAGCCATATTTTTCATAAGTGTTTATAAATATTTTTTTGAATTTTTATAAATTATACCTATTTACAAAATGAATAATGCTTACCTTGATTATATTGTTTTTTCTAAAAGCATGTCCAAGTGATAGGTTAACGACATAGTTATTATGGATAAGCAATAGAGTAAGATGACATTTAGGGATGTAATGTGTAGGTATAATGACACGCTGAACTTTTGATTTAGATACTCATAGCACAAAGAATATACATACACCAGTAAAATATGTATTGTATTAAATAAACATCCATTTAGATTGGTTACATACCTTACGGGCACGTTAAAAGTCCGTTTCGGTTGTTACCATGTTGTTATCAGATCAAGTCGGATGCCTCTATAATTATGTTATGAGCGATCTGAAAGAACCAAGATTCTTTCAAGTCGCTTCAGATTGACTAACCACTCGATAAGAAGAAGAAGTATATCTTCTTCTTACGTAGTGTTGGCACAACTGCGGTCTTCTTGCAGTCTTATGCAGAGTAGTAGTAGTTTGAGCTAGAACTCTATCAAGAAAAATCTACATGTAATCCGTCTCCGAAAACTTTGACTGAAATATCGCTCAGTATTAGATATCATCAATACGCAGTATTTTTAATACAAACAAAAGTAATTTTTAAATGAACGCAAACACTTTCGCTATTAGAATAATGTGTAGTTTGAAGCGATAATATAATGCAAACTTAAAGTATGGTCTGCAGCTGGCCGTCACACAGACCGTAGGGTACTTGAATAAATAAATATAGGATAAGCTGTTATACAGATAAAATTTAATCATTGCTTACTTTTTAGTATTTTGTCTCATATTAATAAATTTTGCTACTTTGGGAAATTTATCTGACTTTAAACTGGTTTTATCACATTTCTACAAGATTCAAGCAAAATAAAAAACAACTGAATTGAGAATTATTGGTTCATAATAGGAGTGGATACTCAGCTAGTGAATATCACAATGTATGTACCAACTTCTACAATTCTTTTTACAGTATTTGAACGGAATAAAATCGCGGCGGAATTTAGATATTAGAATGGTTCAATATGTCTGCTTGGCTCACAGTAGGACAGCTCACCCTACATATCAGCTATTAAGCCTTTAATGCTTATAACTTCCTATTCAATTACAATTTAAATTACTTATTAATGCGCACCATCTGTTGCCAGTGTTGCGTAATATTTTAATATTTTTTAAACAGTAATAATCTCTTTCATTCTAGCTTGTACCTAAGTTCTTGATGAGAATTGATCATCGAAATCGAAGGATATCAGGTTCAAGCTGTAAACGCAATTAAGCAAAACTTGTTATGATAACAATTAGCTCAGTGTTCACTTTTCCTGAACCCTATTGACTGATAGAGTAGTTCATTTTAGTACAAAAATCATACTAGTTGTATGATTTTTGTACCAAAATAAAAAATCGTAACAAAAAATCTGTTACTAAAGTAGGTATTAACTACATATTTAAATTACAATACTGTCTTATTCTTTCACCTTCATTTCAGCCAAAAATTCTTTATTCTTTGTGTGATAGAAAATTTGAAATATATTACCTACCTAATCTTCTGAACATGGTGCTGAGACCCTATTTTCTTTTTTACCAAGGCTCTGTGCTAATTTATTTTGGTTATGACATTTTTGTCACGGTCTTCTTTTACTATTTCTTTGACTGTATTATTTTAAGACTCCATTAAAGCCACGTCCTCCTAGTCATTACCCTATTGTTTTTAATTATAAAACGTTAAGCTAATAATAAACATTTTAAATTGTTAAATAAATCGCTTTAAAGTGCTCAGGCTTCTCCAAGACGTTTCTACTTAGAGCTACCATCGTCTTGTCTAAGTGTAAGAGTAATTAATTAAATCCAATTATTTATATAGCTCGCTCCCGTCGATATCCATCCTTTTTACACTATGAGATAAAACTGTGTGGATTATATTTATCTGTTAAGCTTTTCCAGATATCCGCCATCAAGAGTAATGATGAATGAAGCAAGCTAATTTATAATAATTTATATATAGACTGGCCTGTTGGTCTAGTGGTTAGTGACCCTGACTACTAAGCCAGAGGTCGTGGGTTCGATTCCCACCCGGACAAACCTTTGTGTGATGAGTATGATTGTTTGTTCTGTGTCTGGGTGTAATTTATCTATAATATGTATGTATTTACAAAAAAAAAAGTATATACGTAGTATATGAGTTGTTAAGTACCCATAACACAAGCAAATATAATTGCTTAATTTGGGGCTAAATGGCGCTGTGTGCATGTGGTAAAAAAAAAATAATAATAATAATAAAGAGGTTTCTTAGAACTATCTATAAATATATATATATATCTATAAATGTTATCAAAGTTTATAATATAATTATAATTATAATAAAATAATAGCTGAATTGGTGGCGGAATCACATGAGTTACTATCATGTGGCAGAATTGTCACATTATGTTGTAGTTAGTATAAGTTAGTTGTTGACTTTATGTATCGAGTTTTCGTCACAATCTTTATTATTTTATACTTGCACCAGTTCATGCGGCACAACCTTAGAGCATTAAACCAACAGGAGTGGACACGCGCTCTATTTCCCTTGCGCAATAGTCTGCCACTTTCGGCGGGGGACGGGGTAACGCGAGCAACGCACACTAATTACAATGTTAACTACTAATGCATTTTTAAATCGCGTCGTTATACACGCACACAATAAAATTATTACACACTAGCTTAAACTAAACACACACAATCACATTCACACACAGGGACATCTATCAGTTTACGCTTCCTTAGCGTAAAACAGTTAGAGCTTGACTCTGTCGATATTTAGTATCGATGTTTAGGATTTCATATAAGTACGCGAAAGATTTAATTATTTTCATGATTATTATGTTTGCTTATTAAAATGAGCATTATCTTATATTATTTATAACAGTTTTAGGTAATAATAATCTATTATAATTTTAAGGTTTTTTTTTTTATATAAGCACTTTGAAATAGATGAAAGTAAAGTAAATAGTTCATAAACATGAATTAACTAGAAGTAATTCTGTTAATTCATGTTTATGTCAATATTACAGGAAGAATAAAACAGTGTTTCTAACTAGCACACTTTTTTGTAATTATTATCAAAAAAGCCCGTCCCGTCATACGGTCGGGCTAAATTTATTTGTTAAACATTGTTCGACAAACAAATCTGGTTATGCGGTCGGGCTCTCCTACTATGTTTACTAATGTTTATTCAATACTTCCGATCCCTGATAATACGGAACCCTCGGCGCGCGAGTCCTACTGGCATATAGCCGGTTTTTTTTAAAGTTATACTTTTTTTGGCGCGATTGGGAAAAATGATGAGAGTGAATTTTTACGATGCGCGCGCACACCGACAGAAAAAAGCAACACCCTGAAGTTAGTTGAGAACCTTTTACACACTGAAGTCAGTTGCGGATCTTTGTGTGTCGTATCAGTACAAATAATCTGTGTGAATAAATAAAAAATATATTGGCGTTTATATCAATTCAAATATTTATGTATGTATGCGTTGTATTATTATTTGGTATTTTCGGATTGTTATGCCAAAGAAGTATAACTTCTTACGTGCGTACATGGGTACCCACTCTTTTTTTTTATTTTACTACTGCGCACAAGGATGTATGTTCAATAACCACCACCTGTTGAAATTTGTTCTAGTGTGGATTAAAGATTGTAATTAATTATTACGTGTCAATTTTACGTGTATTATTCCTAAGTATGTATGTATATTCAAACCAAATAATACTTTGAATTAATTGTCTGTTGCTATTAAATTTCGTTCCAACTAAGCAGAGCTTGTAATTGGAGTATTTTGTTCTGATTACATAGTAACAAGACACTGACATGAGAATGTACGAGTAGATTTTTATTAGAGAGATATTTTATCTGTTCAGATAAAAAAAAAACAACAGAATATATTTCAGAAAGTCTTTATTTAAGTAGGTATAATAAAATACTGAAAAACTGTGCAATTTAAATTAACCTTATAAATCTAGTTTAACTAATCCTAGGTAATGCAATAAGAGGAGGTAGCGCACAGCGAGTTTACTTGCTAAAAACTGAGCTCTCCGCCGCTTGGGGGTAGGGAAGAGGTAGCAGTGCTGGCAGCACAGAAGGCTTTGTCTTTTAAGCTGTTAGTCAGATACTTGTACGCTTAGGAACCCACTTATATGGTTCCTACAATATTGGACCCAAGCGACTCGAGGCGCTGCTTCTTTTGAAAATCTAAAACAAACAAAAAAAAATTTATTTAATACTGGAAAACCAATATCGATATTTGTGATTAAACTGTCTCATCTCTAATTATGTTAAAGTGTAATCAGTTTCTTAAAAATAAATACGCTTATTTTTGTAAGAAATGAGCAATTATCTTTCGGAATAAAGTGCACTAATCTTGTATATTTGGATTTATAATCTCATTTTACATGTTCATTTAATATTATTTTGTGCATTACTTGGTAAAAAAAACATTAGTTTTAATTAAAAATAAATAAATATGGGAACGGTGACACAATAATGTACATCCAAAATGAAACTTATTAGATATGTCAACAAGGCGAGATATAAAAAAAGGAAAGGTTAGTTTTTATGTTAATTCAACTTAAAATATTACCCCAGATTGGAGTATTGATGATAAGCCTGGCAACACTTGTTGATTAGCATTTTATTTGGCTAAATTGCTAATTTAATGCCTTATTTAATAATATTAGAACAAAATAATACTTACAGGTGGAATGTAATATTATCCTTTTGTAGACTTGATGTCGCTGAACGCTTTTTACACCAAAATACACTGCAATTCGGCATTTCTATTGAGACGCTATTACGCATGCACTGATAGGTGACTTATGATGCGGAACCCGCGTCAACTAGTTTTATATAACGGGTATGACCGGTGGGCTGGTACCTTTGGCAGAGGGGTACGCCTGTCAGTGGCCTCTCCGGTTGGTTTAATGCTCTAAGGGCACAACGATAAGACTAGATTAAAACATTTAAATAGTGTATTAAACACTTAATACTTTAATATACTATGATCTTTTTGTCATAATAAAAATTTCATATGGCCCATACTTGTAGATCTATACTGACCATCTACCTCAATATCTCAAAGCTCAAAGTCGAGAAATTTGACAAACTTCGTGGTATAAAAATATAAAATACTAATATAAAAATACCACAGTCCATTTATTGCTCGTAAACTCACCTGAGGGCTACAGACCCACCCTAAAATAAACTCAAAGTAGCATACCTAAGTGTTTACACCAAGTTTATTCGCTTACTCTAAAAGTGATCAGTGCGGTCTGTTGTACAATATCAGTACACGTGTGATGAATCGTACTGTTATCTTTATATTTTATATTGCCTTATCAGGAGTCGCTCATAAAATGTATACTTGATTAGATCATTTTTGTTGCTCATCCGTTATAGTGAAAGTACGATAATAAATGTAAACAATTCGTTGATTACTAATGTTATAAATATCACAGTAGCATTGTATGTTCTTTTCTCAAAAAACAATGAAAAAGGTGACGATAATTTTGTGTCGTCGTAATCTTTTTTAATTTATCAAAGAGTAAGTGTTTCGTAGGATTCGTACTTTTTTTTTTTGAGAGTTTTGCAATACCTAATAATAACGCGGGCAAAGTTTTCAGCACTTAACTAGTTAATAAAAACAATATTTTTACTGCTTACCTTTTTCGGTATCATACGATTATTACAGCTTTCACGAAAAATAGACCCATTCATTTTCAATGGTGCAACATACAAGACAAATTATTTTGACGTTCATAAGTGGCACTGATGTGATCTAAATGAAATAAACGGTATTATATTCTATTTAAATTGGTAGAGTTATAATATGTGTCTATATATTTTTATTCCATGCGCAGAATTATTTAAAATAAAACATTTATATATGTATCAAGCTACAGTTGACAATTTTGATACAGTACCTACATAAAGATAATAAATTTAATATAATGCTTCTTCTATTTTCTACTTTAGATACAAAGGTAGTTATGACCCTCTTCTACCTATTTGCATGATTATACATTATCCTGTACCTAATACTTATAAAGTTTTAACAAGGTTATCACAAGTGTGAATAACCTTGTTTAATAAACTGCGATAAAATTAACTAATTACCTATACCTAGTTGTTTAGTTTTAATGCCGGAGCTCTTGATTAGTTCATCGAAATAGGTAGTGTTATAAATATAGAGAGGAAAAAGAATATCATCACAAATTTTATCTGAGGGGAATTGTATGGGGCACATCAAAAAACCCCGAGGGCTTGCAGTTATCTTGGTTATTTAGATTATTGGATTTGTGTGTTTTCATTGAAAGATTATTTACCGTACCGTCACCTACGTTTAACTTGTAATCGGGAGGGAAAGGGCAAAAAATGCACTGTATCTGGGTAATAAAATATTTATAAAGTTTTATCCCGTTTGAAAAAAGCTTACGAGCAATGAATAATAGTGTTTGTACACTTTTTTGAACGACTAAGAACTTAAGTATAATTTTAAAAAGAAGTTTGTATATAATTTTAAATTACTTGGAATAAGTAAGGAGTTCATAGAGAACTAAAACTGCCTATGATATGCGACTTTAGGCGCATTTTACCAAAATTATGCTTTGCTGTGGCAGTATTTTTGGTTTTTAGCGTAGTTTCAACTTAATCCTAAGCATTATCCCTTGGTTTCGACTCGTTTTTTGTATTTCTTATACCAATAATGTAATAAACAGCCCATCCACCTAAACCCGCTACCGTATCGTATGAACATATGCCAAAAGTGTCTTTTACGAGAACAATGCTATGCTAACTATGCTCTTATTATTATTATTGTACTTTTTGTGTTCTTCATTATCAACATAGCTGCCCATTAAAGTACTTCCGGCAGTAGGAGGGCAATAGATTTCCATATTAAGTCTGGGTGCCATTATTTACCAAATCTTATACATTTCTCACAATTTGTTTTTATCCTTTCATATAATTCTCATAAAATGAAAACTTTTCACAGGTATAAATCTTATGTCTAATCTCAGACGCTTCAAAATACGACTTCGACTGATGTGTCTTCAACAGATAATATTTAAAATAGTGCAACACATATTCGTATATATCTTATTTGTTATGATTCTCACGCGGATTGAGTTATCTAGCGCCTCGTCGTGGCTCACTGATATCGTAGAAACCGTGCGTCGCGTCGCCGTCGTCGGTGCAGATGCATCCTCAGTTGTCCGCCACTACTCACGCTAGCCGCCCAATTGACGATTTTAATATACGGTTTTTAAGTGATGTCCGCACGGAAATACATTTTAAGAAAGCATTTATGTGTTTTGTGCATATCACGTTAAAATTTTACAGGAATTTTGATATGTAAGTTTTTTTGATATTATATCGCTAGTTTACAGGAATGCAGACGTAACTTAAAATGAATATTATAATAGTTATTTTACCAAATAACTAGTATTATGTTGAAAAGTTCAATAACTTTTAAGTTAGAGCGAAGAGACGGGTCCCGAGATACGCGAGTTCAAGCCACCTAAATTACTTAAATATTTAACTAGGTACATGTACAAAATAAATTAAAAATACGTATTATTTTTTCAACAACGGCCAACGATTTCTAGATAACCCTTTCACAATTTTAATATCTAAGTGTATTTTTTTACTTGGGAAGTTGTTAGTTCCTCGTTGAATGCAATTTAAATACTGTATTTTCTATATCATATTAAAATTAGAGGGCAGAACAATTTGCTTCAAACATAGACAAATATGAAGTCCTATTGGTGTCGTATTGTCTTGTTTAAATGATGGATAGTCTCGGCCTGAATGTAAAGCGGATGTCGTTCGCAATTGAGTGACAATGTTATTTAGCACAGGACAACTATAATAATATGCTTCCTTAGTGCACCTGAGTTATACTCATTGTTATTAATGCGATTTTGAAAGAGAGATTATTTAAAGTATACCTACATGTTTTCTTTAGGAGGACTAGCACTACATAATCACTATTTATCTCAAAGGGAGGTATTTCACTAACCAAACTAGGTACTCGTATTTCAATCTTAATCAAACTAAGTCGTTTTTTAGAATATCTTCATTGCCGGCAAGAATTTTGCAAAACCATTTGTAAAGGACGTTTAAATTACTTTTGAATAACCTGCACAACATTTTAGTCTTCAAGTTTTAACATAAGCTATTCTTATAAATGCCGTAAGCTTGTTATTATAAATATACACATATATGGCTTATCTTCCACTTCTACCGTCATTACGCGTAACGCGGGCTTGCTTCAAATTCGAGATAAAAAAAGTACGTATCTACTTACTTAGACTAAAAAAAGCCAACCAATATTAATATCAAAATTCAGAAGTCACTTTGTAATTGTATGTTTCAATCCAGTAACTGTAACAAGTTTTCATTATTTGCAAATTGTTATTATACAGTTTTATACTACCAAAATATCTATCCTATGAAGAAGATATCTTGTTGTCAGTCGGTGCATTTGTTTACTTTTATCGACCGACGACGGACGTCCAGATTCAGTGTCATAACATTGTTATATAACAGCAAAATAAACAGGCGATACTCATAATGTGTTGTGTTTATGGACATCATTGACTCATTTAAGTCCCTTGTTTAGGGTTAGTTTACGCACACGCATATATTTGAAAAGTAATGTAATTAATGACATCACGCATTATTATTTTGTCGGTATGGTATCGATTAATATAGCAAAGTATGACACCAAAATAAAATGATCCGTCGTATTCAATTCATGTCCCCTTATGTGAGCTTATTATTTGAGATATAGAAGGGGTGATAGGGCTCAATTAAATCTGGTAATATACTCGTAGTTATACCGCATGCACTGTTCGTGTTGCAGCTTACTGAGTCTCTGCCAGTCGCGCGCGCACTACGAACAGACCACACGTGCTGTATTGCGATAAAAGCTTACTTATCTGACGAATGTTAGCTTTGTACTGATAATATTTGCTCAGCTTGATACCCAAGATAATAATTCAACTAAATACGGAACGCAATTGGTATCGTTGCCAAAGGTAGTTGAGCGAATTAAGTTTATGTTGATGCTTGAAGATAATGTAGTCGTTAAAGGTATGCTATTGTTTTATTGCAGGTGGCAAAAGCGGCTTGTCGGCTAGTTCCAGTCGTTCTACAAGCCCTCTGGGACAGGGAGCTGTCAGTTTTATACCGCGAGCACCAACTTCGTCATCCGGGTAACTTCTCTTGTTTTCATTAGTTGATTCAACTGTTTAAAATCACTCTGTTTACGGGCTAACTTCAACTGGAGTTTGTTTTAAATTATTAATAGATATGGAATGCTGCAGCACAAAACGTTGATTGTACTAAACGTGATATGATATAATATTAATCATAACAACATGGAGTATGCGCTTGTGAATTTCTTAACCACCTACGTTCTGCCACATTCAGAAGTTTATAAGTTTATGTATGTAGGAAATGTTCTTTCATTTTGATGGGACGTAATTTTACTACCTAATTTGCTTTTACCAAAATCAGTGCGTCGTTATCAGTAGCTACTGTATATGACATTATCACTCTACAGTATCGATTATGTTGTACACACATCATACTACACTCTAAGAATTATTAAACAATAGGTATGCGGTGACATTCATGTAGAGCCATCTCTTTGTTATTGTTCAAATTTGTTTCGATAACCATAACGACTTCGCTTACGTCAACTGTTATCAAATTGACTGATATTTTGACAGTTTACAAAATGTTTTAACTTTGCTGTTTCTTTATTACCGATAATATTAGTAAACAAGCGTATGACCCGTTGTTTGTAATCTACTGTAAGTTGGTAAATTCTTGATGGTAACAATTCGTGTTAGTACTGGAGTTTTAAATTGTATTGTGTTAACATATTGCAGCAGCTCTTAAAACTGTAGGTACTTGAAATGAGAAGTCCAACTAATTGTAGCTACAAAATAGCTATTACTCTGCGTAGCAGTGCGTATTTTTTAATTACTCATGAAATCAGTAAGAGAATCAATAATAAAATGAAAGTCACTAAGTACTTCCAATTTAACTTTGTGTCATAGGTAGGTAGTTTTTATATTACTTATTACTTACTTAAAAGTAGAATCGATACAAATGTAATTTAGCTATGCAATTAGTTTATGGACTTTTCACAGTAGCGGATAGTAAGTTATTTGAGATATATAATTAGAATATAGAGTCAAAGACAGTAAACGACAAAATATTTTATTGCTCCCCCATTACTGTTGTTATAAGCAGCTGATTAATTTTACGCTTTTAGTATTGTAAATATTAAAAGTAGGTATTGAGATCGCTTGTTTTTTCATCTGAGGCCCTAGTTAAGTGGCATAGATTTTCTATTCTATTTATAGAATAGATTAAAAAATGTATGGGATTGACATAAGACAATGTTGGCGTTAGCTTATGCCAATCGCATACATTTTTTAATTTAACGACAATGTTGGCGTTATTTTGTTATTACACTAATAAGAATACATGTAGTAACTACAGTAAAAAAAGCGTATTAGTAGAAAAAATATGCGTCAGTTTTGAAGTTGGATCTATAAAATAAAAAATGTCGATGATGAATTACAAATACAGACAAGTGTACACATACATACTTTCAAGACATAACTATAATTTGGATCCGTTTTGTTACAGATCACGCCCTAACTCCTCTTTGCTAGCACCAGGCAGTAAAGCCCTATCGACATTAACGCAGCAACAGAACCAAGCACCATCCTGTCAGAATGGAACACCAACAAAGCATTCCATGCTCGATAAATTAAAGCTTTTTAATAAAGACAAATTGAGTAATGAAAAGCAAAACAGCAAAAGTACCGCAGTGTCAAAACGCACCAGTTCTTCCAGCGGATTCTCATCAGCCAAAAGCGAGAGATCTGATTCTAGTTTAAGCCTTAATGATTCTTCTAACACACCAAACGTACATATCAAATCGTCTAATTTAGTAGGGCCCAAAACTATACGGCAACAAAGCGATACGTTATCGAAAGACAAGTCTTGCAAAAATGTAAAATCTAAGTTAGCTAGTTCCAAATCTCCAAAAGAATCTTCCATTAATTTGAGTAAAGGTAGTGGGAGAACGAGTAGTGACAAATCAAGAAATAGTCCCAAACTCCCTGCACGAGACAAAGAATCTAAACTGGCTGCTCCGAAATCCATAAGCAATACTAAACTAAATCAGATCGATGACCATTCTAGAAACTCCAATTCGAAGATGGTCAAACTATCCGGCAGCCAAATGAAGCTCAGTGAAAAACGATCAGATAGTAAAACAGACGTGCATAATCAAGAAAATGTTTCATCGCCATCAAAGGGTCATATGAATCAACAACAGCAACTAGCCTTAGGACAAAACTTTAGTACACCGAATCATACTGGTATACCTAAACCTACGGCTGCGGTTAAAGGGACATTTAAAATAGCAAAAGATGATAGACATAATATTCATAAAAGTACAAATAGTCAATTAAGTCCTATACAAAGCAATTCTAGTTTAAATTCTACGAATAACATAAGTGCACTTCCATTTGGTAGAGAACAATCTAATTTAAGTAAAGATATATCACAGAAACAGACTTTAGCAGTATCGCCAATGCCTGTCGTTAATACAGGAATCTATAACCATACCTCTCAAATGTCCGAGAGTTCACATTCTAACTCCACGCACAGCACAACAGGACAACATTCTAATTCTAGCGATAGTAGCGTTATATACCGTCCCTCCAGTGAATCTGGCTCTGAAATTTCAAAAGCTGCTACTAATTCCGTAACACCCAATAAAAGACTTGACATGAATACTACTTATATCAATGAAGTAATAAATGAAGCTGAGCTCTCTGAGAAAGAAGCAGCTCAAAGAAGAATCATTGACAAATCGCCAAGACCCATTGTCAATCACAATGTAACGTTGACGGAGTTGAACAAATCAAGTGATAGTCGATCTAGTACACCATCTCATTGCAGGGACAACTCCCTGGGTGATGATGAGAATCCCTTAATGAACGTATTGCCTATGAGGCCGTTACTTCGAGGATATAACAGCCATTTGACGTTGCCAATGAGAACTTCGGGATTAACGCAAAAGAACATTCCCGGTTATCCTCATCACGCTAACACAGTCAAAGCTAACTTTGGCAGGGAAAACATGGGATTGCGTGACCGGATAAATTACGGTCCTGGATTTTCTAACCCTGATTATTGCGATCTTGAAATTGCTTCGGGCTACATGTCCGACGGTGATTGTCTGCGGCGTATTAATCTTGGTGAAATGGAGTGTGGACGTAACAACGATATGATGGATGGATACATGTCGGAAGGCGGCGCTTCGCTGTATGGTCGCCGAATGAATTATCAACAACCTTCACAGTTGCAACAACTTGATGAAAGGTATGTGTTATTTATAAGGTTATTATTTTATACAAACACTACTGTATAGGCAAGAGCAATTGTATTTAAAGCATAATTTATTATACTTTTATTACGATCTTGTAGGTTTTAGTAAGCACCGTAGTGTATAATTATAACACTACGGTGTATAATTAACTAAATAAAAGTCTAGATTTTTCGTAGTTTTTATATTTACTTAAACTGGTGTAAAACAAGCACAATAAAATAGAAATTAAGAGGCTCCCCAGAGGCGTGAAATCCATTGCCGTGATGAAACTGCCGCGGTAATGTTTGTGCTTTTTAGGGTTCTTAGGGGCTTTCGAGTCAGCTACGCACTCCGTTATACTATTTATCTGTTTTTATATTATTCCTTCTAAAACCTTAACTGAAAATCTTGTAGGCAATAACTACCTACGTTTTACCAAGAATATGAAGTAAGTTTGTTTGTTGTTTAAGTACCTTGAAAACGTAATCAGATCTGAATGTTGTAATCCTATTTGGCAGGCTTGGGGTTGATTTTTCTTAGACGCTATATATTTGGGAACGTTACCTACATCATTGGAATAACAGCAATTATGTAATAATTCAGGTGTTTTTTTTTTACACTATCACAAACCGTCATCTAGTTCCAAGCTAAGCAAAACTTGTGTTATGGGTACTAAATACTGAAATATAATACATATATACGAACTTTTTTTGTAAATACATACTTAGAATACATAGGAAACACCCGGACTGAAGACAAATACAAATGTTTCTCACACAAATATTTGCCTTCCGCGGGAATCGAACCTACGACACCCGGCGTCACAACCAGTTACCTAACCACTGGACCAACGGTGCAGTCAATTTCAAAAAACATTTTCTTCATGTATAGGACTAGGTAGGTACTAATGTAATCGAGTACCTGCAAAACAAAGTTTACATCACAATATAATATAAATGATATAACGTAACTAAATAGTTATACTATTGATCTATTAGATACGTGAAACAGTATAACTTAGACACTGAGAAAACCCATTTTCCAATAGCGTCGGCTGAGCCTCTCAATCCACAAGTGGTCGGCCCGTCTTCTGTCATTCTCCGCCATAATGTAATATTCTAACGTGTAACTTTAGCTGTGCTGTTGATATGAACATTTGTAGAATGTCTGTTACTACTGACACTGGTAGACATCTGACATATTCCATGGTACAATTATTGTAATGGAGCGCACGGCATGTAATCATTGTAGCAAAGACAAACCTAATTAATAATGTGATTATCACAAGTATGTAGAGAAGAGAATAAATTCTAGGGTTCACTTGTGTATTTATAAGCGAATTTTCTGAGGACTTATACCTACTTAAATTTGTAGTTTTTTACAAGAGGTAACTAAAAGTTTGACTTGAACAAACGTACACACTCCATAATACTTCAATGCCAAAAACTACGTGTCTTTGATATTCAACGTAGTAGGCGCGATATTTAATGAGAGCTAGTATAACGCTAGTGTGAACAAAGCATTTGTTAATATTTTGACGCTGCTTCCCGCGGCGTGCAACCGACGATCTCCCAGTGAGGACTCGTACAGCGCACTCACACTGTCGCAACGTTAGGGGAGAGGGCGGAGTGGCCAAAATCGATACTCCTACGTCTCACGCCGCCCCTGCCCCGCGCTTCACCTCTGCCTGCCACCGCGTCGACCCTAACCACCCCTAACAGCACCGCACCATTCGGCACCTTAACGATCTCTATATAAAACTCTACTTTCGGCGCTGCGCCTACTGACATCCTACATTTTCAGTTGAGTCGTCATTGTGAATGCTTCCATGTTTTTCTGCATTTTCCTAAAATATCTTCGATAAATTACAATGAGTTTGAAGTCAGATATATTTTTTTAAGGTAGAGAAGTCACTTTAGTTCTTGTTGCCAAGTAATGGCCCGTCGGACTGAAAGCAGCTAGGGTTCAACGTTTTCAATGTCATAAAGTGTGTTCGTAAGCTGTATGGTCGTGAAGTGTGTGAGTGGAGCGTGTCCAGGCAGCGCCGTCGGTGCGACGTTGTAGTGCGGGTGCCGGGTGGCCCGCGCGGCGGCGGCGGCAGGGCGGGCGGCACTCGGCGCCTCGCACTATCGGCGTGCGGGCGCGCCGTACTCGCCGCCCGCGCTCACACACGCACGTGACAAACTTTCCCGATTTCCTCCACGGAAAATGTAAATCTGTTGCCGGCATCGATCGTTCCGACGCCAGACGCGCGCTCGACGAACCGAGCACGCCGATCACAGCTGGCGCCATGGAGCTGGACCGCACTTAACAAAGGATTGCGAAGAACCGGTCGCTATTTTCGTTAATCTCGTGGACTGTTATATTCGTTTAGTCATTGGTGTTAGTAATAGTGTATCTTAGACGATGTAGTGGACCATATGCGTTGTGCCTTCTGCCGCTTAATCTCGGGGTGAGCGGATGTACCGGTTTGTTGTCGGATAACACTTCATTTGCTGTACTTTTATACGCCAAAAATGATAATAATTTCGCGGACACTAATTTAAGATCAGTGTTGCCTTGCTATGTGTCTTTGCTTTTCGCGTTAGACGTTGTAAGCTTACGGTGCTTTATTGTTAATATTACGATTAGAAGAGATAAGTTTGCAAGTAATTTACAAAACAAGTTTAATGTGCCGAAGATGGATAGTACTGAGTTGGTGAGACTTTAATTTTAAATTTTTATTTCAGTCTATGATCAATTTAACATCTAATTATTATTATGATAGTTAATTGTCGAGAAGGCAATAACCTTCCAAACATCTGGCGGTTGGCGAAGTCAATGTATTGCTAGTTTGTCACATGTGGTCACCATTCCTGGCACAATATCGCGTACTTTACACTTATCGTTTGAACAATACTTATTAGATTCAATTATTAAGTTTGTTCACATTGTGTTACAAAAAAAGGGTAATTTAATAATACTAGCAATAAGTAAACGGTTAAGTTAAAAGTGATTGATCCGTGTAAGGTTATTACCTCGGCATGTGCCGGGTTATGGGCCGGGGCGGGAATCCCTTAGCTTGAACCCTCGGATTGTATCCTCTGTTTCAATGAATTTCCGATGGTATTAAAGCTTGGAATACATTTTCAATAATACCTCGCAGGGATTTATGAGGTGCCTAAAGTGACAGTAGGTAGGTAATTCAGTGCTAAATTATGTTTTTACTTATTATATTATGTACTTACTTAACTTGTAACAAGCATGTTTGTACCCTGTATAACATTTCTCGTGACACATCGAAAATATTTAAATTAACTAGCTCAATCCCCTACCTAAAAACATACTACCCGACCTAATGCAAAGTGTATGACCAATTCAAATGTTCCGTATACAACGCGACTCTCTAAAATAAGTCGATTGCAAGTGTTTGAGTTCACATGCTTGTTTAGGTACCCACTAACTAAAGAGAGTAGGTTATATTATTGTGAATCATGGTATAGGTATTTTTATTTTAGTGCTTGATTTACAACACACTTAATAAAGTTGTATATTTATGCCTTCGTTGACGTTGATTGACTCTATTAAACTACAATGACGATTGACAATTTATTTCTAACAACATCTGATTGATAGTATTATGAACGTAGGTATTTGTATGCAAAATCATTTGAGTGTCTACGTAGGTTTGTTATTAAAATCAATATTTATTAAAATTCCTATAACGTTCAAGATTTATACACACAACAGTGATGATAGGTAGAGTAGGTACCTACCTAAATAAAAATGTTGAATCAAAATGTAAGCAAAACAAGATATAATAAACCAAGATTATATATTTCTTGATGAATAAACAAGATCACAACTTATTCGAAATGAAAAGGTGTTGATAATAGAAAACTTAGTTACTACGCGGACGAAATGAAAATATAAATATATATAATTTGGAAATAGAAAATACATGTGACATATATATTTTGTAAATAATAAAATCGGTCTGCCTCTGTGGCGCGTAGGTTTTATTTCTTATCAGATTTTTCTGACAATAAAGAAACGTATCATATTAGATACATAGGATCGTGACCTAAGATAAATGACGAGATCCGCTACACCTTTCTCTACCACTTTATATAAAATTTCAACAGCCCTTTTTTATGATTGTAATTTATTTCAAAGACAATGCTTACGGAACAAACTTTTATAGGTATCACAATGTAGGGTTAAGGTTTCTAATTAAAACTTTGATATTTTGAATAAAAAATAAGTCTTTGATCATAAAAAAACAAACGGTAGCCCCACAACACAAAAAACATTTAAAACCAAACAAAGTTATGAAAAGAAGTAATTGTTTTATTCATAGCAGTATTTAGTCGTGTCCTCTTGGAACAGTTGGGTAATAGCCGGCGGAAAAACTGAAAAAAGCACCGTTCCCATTGCAAAACTTTTAAATTCTATGCTCTGATATTACAAAGCGAACCCGTGTTCGCTGTTTGTGCTTCTGCTTGAAATTTTGATGAGGCAACGTCAGCCGTTGGATATAACTATGGCTTGGGTATTAAAGTAGATTATTAACGGCCTGCAATTGAATTGTACAATTTTAAAATCATTATTACATAATACATTGCACCTGCCTCTAACTTATTAAAGTTCTATTCCACTTTAATCACCTGATATGACAGATAAATGTTTAGACTTGTAAACGCTATAAAGATACTACAAAAATTCAAATTAAAATGATTTTTTACAAGTAAATTAAAATCATGCTTACATTAAAACAAGGTTTGTAATATAAAAAAATATGTATAATTTTCTTTTTAATGTGACTAGAACATCTTACTGGTACGTATAACGAGGAAAATTCACATGTGACGCAAGAAAACTATAAATGTAACAAGTCTTAACTTTGACAAGGGTAAGCCACGTCGTGAATCCTGTATGCCGAACGGAATTAATGAACCGAAACACTTGATATTGAAGGTCGCAGGGTTCAAATATAAAACAAAATATCAAGAACATTACATAATATTTACGAACGTACGTTATAGATACCTGTTCAGTTTTATAAGTTTTGAAGAAAATTTAAGGTTCGATCGAGATTTAAAAGAACTTATTGTGAAGATTTACGTGAAATTGCAATTTACAATCTAATGTTTATCAACAAACATCTATGTCTAAAGTAGTATTCGTTGAATGCCTAATTCTCCTTGTAATGCTTGTTACGTAAATATCATCAGAATTACTAGAAACGTTAGCATTATCTGCTATTTAAGCACATGTTTATTAATTCTAGTATTAATTTGTATTAGCCTCGCTTGATTCACTAATCTTTCAAAACATGTTTAAGAAGCAATTTTTACTAAAATAGGTACAGTGTAATATTTTATCTCTACTTTTATATAGAAGTAGAGATATATTAAATAATAAAACATATAATATGAGTTTGACTATATAAAAAGCGAGAATTGAAAAGATTGATATTGAGTTTATATTTCAATATACCATTTGTATTATACGAAAATCATCATCAGCATCATCATAAGTATAGTAAATGGGAAAAAATTCTACTTTATTCTATTCGTAATAGGTACATTAAAGTATTTGAAAATGTTATAACGCATACTATTTACTTCAAAAGCTTCAAAGACTCAAGAAAAGTAGATTTACAATTTAAAAACATCGTAGCAGTTACTCGTAGCTACTACGTATACCTAACAATAATAATATATTGTTATCCGTAGCATAGCAAAACAGCTTCAAAAAGAGCTTCGCATTTCTATACATATACTACAGATAGACACAACTAAGAGCATTGAATGCCTGCAAGTACGTATCTGAAAACCTTACATTTAGTTAGTAACAACGTGAATTGAAGTCGAAATACGTTGGTACACTGAGAGGAAATCCGGTTGGTGTGAATAGCTTTCAGCGTTCTACTTGCTGACTGTTTGTTCGACTTTTTTTTTTTTTTTTTTATATATTAGCCTACCAAAGTGACTCCACTCTGCCTGATGGTAAGCAGTAAGTGGAATCCAGAAGTGGCGGACACCATTCCAAAAGCCAAACTACTGGTATGGTGGCCTCCACTATGGCGGCTTAGTGAGATGCTTTTTCACGCCCCGCTTAAAAGACCCAGGATCAAAATTAGATGGGAACACATGCGCTGGCAAAGAGTTCCAGGCTTTAATTGAGCGACAAAAGTATGAAGTGCTGAACCGTTTGGTTCGAGACCCTTTAGATTCCACTGTGAAAGGGTGGCACTTTAGTCCCGCACGTGTTGTTCTGGACAAAAAGGGAGAGGGTGGGATTAATTCAAAGAGCTCTTCAGAACACTCTCCATGGTAAAGGCGATAGAAGACGGCCATTGAGGCGATGTCTCTTCGCAGCTGTAAAGGCTCAAGGGTCTTAGTAGCCTCCGGGCTTCCGATGATACGGACTGCTCGCCGCTGCAACCTATCGAGTGCATCCAGTAAGTACTGTGCGGAGCCATCCCAAAGATGAGAGCAGTACTCCACGCAGGAACGAACCTGTGTCTTATAAAGAAGACAGAGCTGCTCGGGCGTGAAGTACCGCCTCACCCTGTTCAGGACACCGAGTTTACAGGAGGCGGTTTTAATGACGCACTCGATGTAGTTCTTGGGGTTGAGATCTCGGCTGATGTCCATACCCAGGATACTTAGGCTATCCTGTAGTGGTAACGCTGTGTTCTGAAGAGAGGGAAGGGGAAGGAACGGAGATTTTTTTGCAGAGAACGCGCACACCTGTGTTTTCTTGGCATTGAACTCGACCAAATTCTCACAACCCCATTTAGAAATACCCGTAGGATGCGAAATGAGTTCTTGCCCAATCCGTGCAATGCGCTGGGCATCCGCTCTGATGTAAGCCCTCTTGCATTCCCTAGTGGCTTTGTTGTACGCTGCTTTTAGGCGATCCAAGCTAGGGTCGCGCCGTGCTCGGGCCCTGATCCAAGCGCGGTACGCCGATTCTTTTTGTTTAACAGTGTCGGCGCACTCACGGTTGAACCAGGGACGCGTTTTGCCGGCACTGGTGACATCTGAGGATGGAATGTAATATTCCATACCTAACAAGATCTCACCAGCGACAGCAGTAGTACTTTGCGACGGATCCCTGTCTTTAAAGCAGCGTAATGCCCATGGGACGGATGCAAAGTAATCCCGCATACCGTCCCAGTCTGCTGACGAGTAGTGCCATAGTCGTCGCTTTACCTCCGAACGTCGTGGGGGAGCAACAAGAGGCACTGAGGTGCAGACCAAACAGTGGTCGGAATTACCCAGTGGGGCGTGGACCGAAACACTGTATTGGTCTGGGTGACTCGTCAGCAGTAGGTCTAGCAAAGAGGGCGCTTGACCTGGAATATCTGGTATCCTGGTGGGATGGATTACCAGTTGCGTCAGGTCATGCGTGAGAGCGAATGCATGGGCGGCTCGTCCCGCATGGTCTGTTCTGAGAGAACCCAACCAGGTCTCGTGGTGGGCGTTAAAGTCTCCCAGAAACACCAATTCCGCGTTCGGAAACCGCTCCTGCGCTAAGTCTGCCGCCTGACTCAGATGGTCAAAGAGTCGAGTTGTCTCCAAATCTCCGGAGTGGGAACGGTAAAGGCACGCGTAGACCCGGCTCAGAGAACCATGATCAACGTGAAGCCAAAGGATGGGGTAGGATGGGTCCTCTAGGCAGCGCAGACGGCGAACGCAAACATCCGCCCTGACAAATGCGCATACTCCGGCCTTAGCGCGAAAGCGCTCCTCGAGCACATAGCCCGGGTAGTGCAGGTATGCCGTGTCGTCAGGGCGGCGTATTTGTGTCTCCGTTAGGAAAAGCAAAGCCGGCCGTGCCGTCTCGAGTTGTTGGTGGACGGCGTTGAGGTTTGAATGGAGTCCACGGATGTTAGTGAACTCCACCTCAAATAGCGGGTTGGTGGGGGAGGAAGATGCCGCTGTTAGACCTGCTGCTTTATTGTGTGCTGCCATGTTGGAGGGTGAAGGGAGGGGCGTGGAAAAGATGACTGCCCTCGCAGCAAGGCTAGACAAGGTGCCGAGTATTGCTTCGTCATTTAACTGTGTGGCATGGTGGTAGCCGATCCGCCGGACGGAAGGGCCCCCGTACCCTCTCGGAAATGGTCGCCGGGTCCCACCATCCGGTCACCAACCGGCACGACGAACCACTCCGGGATTATGCGCGACCTGGTGGGGCAGCCTCCTAGGGTGGTTAGGCCTAGTTGGGCCCCTGTACTATGCCGCGGGCGGCCAGCGGCACCACCGTTTCTACGGGTCTCCCTGGCCGGCGGGTCGACCCACACCACCCACACAATGACTCCGCGGATACTCAGCTGGTCCCACACATGCTGCGAGGATTGCCATCTTTGCATCAGTTGGGCCTCCGGCACTCTCACTCACCGAGCGAAACGCAATAGTACGAATACCATTACTCTTACGTCGATCTTCTATGAGAGGGTAGTACTTCCCCGGTCGATCCGACCCATTCATGCTGAAACCAGCGTGGATCTACTACTACTACTCGACTTTCGTTATCGCAATTCCAATGTTCCAATATTATTTAGTCATCCATATAAATACGCTAAAATTTTGCCTTACAAAGTACATTTTTGCTATAGCGGAAAAGTTTGTTGACAAACTCTAATTGGATTTTAACATGGACTTACCAGCGCTTTTGTTTTTAACGGTTTGTGCTGTCATTTGAAGATTCACCAATTAATATGATAATAATCGTTTCTTTTAATACTTACGTGCCTATTTAACTTATATACTGTTAGGAGCACAGTTAGGCTATTAAAGAGTAAAATGTTCGAATTCTAACAAAACCATAATAGTATTTATAAAAGTATACATTAACAACAATAATATTTAAAGTTAGAACAACAATAAGTTAGTTTTATGCTAAAGAAACTATCTAAATTTTATTGTCCTTCTAGAAAGTTTTAATCGTAGTTTAACTTAATACAAAGTCTATCTAGTTATGTACTACATAGTATTAGAGTGAAATTGTGCGTACGAAGTATTGTATGTTACTATTTGAAGGTACTAAACTACTTAAATGTTCAAAAAATCGACAATGCGTAAGTAATGTCTCTGGGATTACAAGTGTCATAATGTCTGGTGTTTTTGCTCGTTTGATGATATTGGTGGTATTAATAAATACAATTTTGCATCTCATTCCATGCGTTTTGGTGGTGAGAAACAAAGACAGTACAAACAATTTGTAGCAATACTCCCAACATTTTATAGTAACACCTAACGTTACTCTCATTTTCTTTATTTTCATATTGCATGTTAGTGCGTTGTTCACAATCAAAACAGTGCAATACATTCAAATATTACAAAAGCGTTTTCACCATTCCAATGAAAATAATGATGAACTGGGAAGGAAAGAATAATGAGAGAGCTGCACGGTTCATAGATAATGAGGTACGTAGGAGACTGTTCCTTTCAGCAGATCCGTCATCATTAGTACGCGGCTTCGGGCGCTCAGTTTTCATTAAGACGCCAATGTTTCAAATGACGACATCCAAAGCCAAGTTGTAGGGGAATAATACACCTTATGGTTCCTACACCTACACTTTTATCAGACTCTGTACCTACTAATTGTCATAGAACCGCCATCCTTGCAGCCATCTGCCTACCTGATTGCGTTTTTATCTCCCCCTACGTCAAAGTCTGAGCGAGCTGATATACCTACCTATAATAAAGCTTTCCATCTGATGTAATGCATGAAGTGGTTACATTTATGTGTATAAAATGAGCTTATCTATTTGGCAAATATTTTTTTTTTGTTTTAATTCACTTTTTGAAGTGAACTACGGTACCTATTGTGAAATAGCATAGGTAATAGGTAAAGAGATGTTTGTGTAGAAGTTTCTTGTAGACTAATGTAAAGTCAACGCCTCTATTATACCACTCATGAACCGAAAATAAGTATGTATGTAATTTAACTATGTATGTAGTTTACCTTAATCGATTCTCACTTTGACAAACATACCTAATGTAGATAATAATGCCGTAGATTTAAAATAATCGTATATAGGTCGTAGTAAGTAAGAATAATAATCAAAATGTTTATTACATTGTGATTATTATGCTTACCTACACACATTTGTGACAGTCATTAGTTGACATACCTACTTCGTACCTACAAGTACTACTTATAAGTCGATAAGTAGGTAGGTATCATCAAGTATGCAATTATAATGTACGTACAAACGCACGTACCTACAAAGTACAAAAGCTTTGAAAGCGTTTCTAAAATTGTCGATCACTTTTTATGATCTCGATCACAAATAAATTTATATAAAGTGGAAATAAGAACAAAAGTTGCTGTTGTAAAATAAAATAAATAAAGTTGTTTAATATAGTGCATAAGTTGGCAAGAGTCCATTAGTTAGTAAAAGTAAACAAGAGGTAGCGAGAATGGTTTAATGCTAGACCAGCAAGAGGTTTTAAAACTTGGCAGATTATACTGCTTTAAATAATAAATAAAAAAAGTTCATAGATTGCTCTTGTACAAATATGTACCTATGAGTTTCAAAGCTAATTAAGTTTTTAGAAAATTACATAATGTATACTTACAATGATTAAATACGAAACATAGGTAAGAGGTAATATGGCAATGGCGTCTTAAATTCGGTAATGACTAGCGAAATAATACAAAGCAAAGCTTGCCTAGCCATTGTACAAGCAGTACTAGCGCCGACACTTAAAGTATTGTGAATAATAAATAGTGAATCTTGGGTATGGCAGAAAAAGCAGAATGAATGCAGTAGATATGAGAGCATTCAGAAACATGTATGGAATCAAACTTACAGATAGAGTAAGGAATAGCGTGATAAGAGAAGAATGTAGCTGAAATGATGATATAGCGACTAAAATTGCAGGGAGTATGATAAGGTGGTTTGGACATGTGGAAAGGATGGATGCAAGTAGGATAACGAAAGAGATTTATAGAGTGGAAATGACGACAAGATGGTAGAGGTCGCCCTAGACGAACATACGCGGACCAAATAGGTGATGTGTTGACAAAGGGTACAAAATTACAAGCACCCGTAACCGACGTGTGTGTATGAAAAGATTAATTAATGTTGAAGAAGGTATGTTTGAATCGCAGCAAATGGCGTTTTATAGTCTCTGTTCACCCCATTAATGGGAGACAGGCGTGAAGTTATGTATGAACATAGATAATATTGAGAATTTATATCAAAATTTAATCGTCATGCCATTTTAATTGAGTGATCATCTGTTTAATATACCAAGACCACATATCCGTACAGTGGAAAATGAAATAAATCAAATATCATACGGAGTGAGCTTGAATGATAAACCAATGTTATATATTTTTTAAATATAGTACAAAATAAGATTACTGCATCTCGTTGGCCATAAACTAGGACACTGCGGTATTCGTAACCGCAAAGGCTTGGCTCTGACTCTAATAGATTACAGTTTGCTTAACCTGTGTTAAGGACAGAAGAACAATTTTCCCGGCACCATTTTCTTCCTCACTAAAGGTATTTGTATTTCGCGCTTCACGTAATTGAGATACTTACCTACAGTAAGTGAAACAAGGAAAACTTGAAAGTTAAAAAGTTGATACACTTTTTCTTTCTGGTCGTAATCTTTATTGCGGGGTTAAGAATTTTGTCCTCTATTTTATTACCAGAGGGCTAAAATATACGAAAAGTGTAGGTCCTCGAACGAAGTAATCAAAGTAGCTAAAAGTAAATACTAGGTTACTTGCGAAAGCAATTGTCGTATACAATAAATTACACATAACTAAAGTAGGAATAAAAATAATAATAGCCTCGAAGCCGTACTATAGGTATGGCTTGAACTCGTCAAGATGTAGAGCTAGGATCTTCAGCTCCCTTGTGTGCTCTACAATGGCTCTAGATTTCTTTTAAAACTGTGTAGTTTTGTACTCTATCGTTAATGTAAACGTGTAAACCGATTTGAAGAAACTTCCTAAAATAGTATAGATTTGCAATTGACATAAAATTATTTTTTAGAAAATAAACGAAAACCGACTTCAAAACAATACTGTTTAAAAAAAATGTTTACTAAAAAGTAGAAAATAATAATTAAATTACTTCAAAGCAATGAACATTGTACGGGCATCAAAGAAATTATTGAACCTATAAAATACTATCTGGGGGCACGGCAGTGCCTCCGCCAAGTCGAGCAAAAATAAGCTGCACGGCGCCGGCGGCCGTACCATTATTTTCTTACCATCCATTTCGGGCCATTTTCAACTACCTATAACTTCGTTGTGGATATAACTAGAAGTCTGAATTTTAATAACCAAGTAGACATTGTATAAACACTGTATATTTAAAATTTCATTCAGTTTTAACCAGTAGTTTAAGAATAATAACTAGCCAATGTTTCGTAATTTTGTCATTCACTGACTGACCGATCATCAAAACTCTAAGGCACTTAGAAAGAGAGAATATAGTTAGTGTTTAATATAATAATAAAGGGAAAACTAAAATATCCATAGTATATATGGTCCAGTTTTCTAGATACACTAACTACATAAATAACTTTGTAATACCATATAAATGTATAGGATTACAAAGTTACATTTGCAGCTACAAAAAAAAGGAGATGCCATCAAAAATATCTTTTAAAAAAACAAGTCTCGCAACTTATTCCTTCTACCGTAAAAGTTGTGCGGTCCATGTAAAACCAAGTCAGTTCATTTATTTAGCCCCTACTTAAGGGACCTTGTGTCTTAGGTCATTACCTACGTAATTAGCTAACCTAACAAAATCTTAAACTGACCATTATCAATATTAAAAATTATTTATGTTTTTAATAAATAGATTGACTTACTCACATATGCAGACGATACTGCCCTATTGGTAAAAACTGGACAGAGGCAAAACTCTATGCTGAAAATGCATTAAGAGATATTATGAGATGGCTATCTACACACTTACTAACGCTTAACATTGCAAAAACGAAAGTAATCCGCTTTTATTTGCTTAACTCTAAAACACCACCTAAAGAAACACAAGTACTAGTCGCCCATTAACAGTCGTCTACTGATTGCGATAACATGACTTGTTTATGTCCAACGATTACTAATGTTACCAATACACGCTATCTTGGTGTAGTGATAGATGAACGGCTAGACTGGAAGCCTCAAGTTGAAACTCTAACGACACGTGTTAGACGACTATTGTATATTATTATATTTATTATATTTAAAAAATTACGCTCTTCGGCCAGTCAGGCGGTCATGCGAAGTGTTTACATTAGCTTATGTCAATCAATACTAAGCTATTGTATTCCGGTGTGTTGTGGTAGTTGTAAAACAAAGTTGTTACAATTAGAGAGAGCACAAAGGTCACTTCTCAAAGTAATGACTTTCAAGCCTCGCATTTATTTGACTAAGAAACTTTATGAAGAAAGTCAGGTTCTATCAGTAAGGCAAATATTTATACACCGCACCATACTTTGGCAACACTCGCAACTGCCTGTCACACCTGAACTGCTGGAAAAGAGACGAGGTGTAATTGTTTGCCAACCTATGAAGTGCAGAACATCTTTCGCGCGTCAAAAAAAAAAATTTCTCAAAACAAGATTATATAACAATATAAATAAAAAAATAGCAATATATACACTAAATAAATATGAAATTAAACTAAAACTAAGGAATTGGTAACAAACACTTAACTATGAAGAAACAGAACAGTTAATAACTGTTACAAAGTAGAAAAGGGTATAGGTAATATAAAACAATCATTTTTATATTATTAATATGTAATACAACATAATCATGTATTAAATAAGCTTTTAATTTTAGTGCCTACTCTGTGGTATTTAACAGTAATCCGCTCAGCACATTATGATGTATGTACCTACTTAAGGTAACTAATATAGAGAACCACTGGTTTCCAGAATACGAGATCAACTCAGTTTGGAAACCAGTGTGCAATCCTCCCTAACTTGCAAATGTACAACTACTAGTGTAATATAATTATTGTTATGTACTAATGCTACAGTAGAGTACCTAAGTATTATATACCATTAATCATTGTCACTGTACTGTCTGCTTTTATGTATCACTGTATGCATTTGTTGTACTTTATTTCGAAATAAATTATTATAAAAAAAAAAAATATATATTTCCAGCCCCCATAGTGGAGGCCACCATACCAGCAGTTTAAAACGATGGCTTTTGGTATGGTGGCCACCACTTCTGGATTCCACTGACTGCTTACCATCAGCCGGGGTGGAGTCACTTTGGTAGGCTAATATAAAAAAAACCTTCTTTTAGAAGTCGGTTAAAAATACACATGTCAGTAGTATAAAAATAGATACACATTCCAGATGAGTAATAATTATACGAAACTAACTAATGTTACCATTCTTGTCATGGCCATGAACTATTGAATGCCATGAACTACTGAGTACTACTAGACAATTAAAATTTCGCCGTCGGCTTAGACTTAAAACGAAACTTTAATTTGAATTTTGCCCAACTGCCGCAGTCAAGGAAGGTAATGTTTTTCAAGCGTATGATTGTATGTATATTTATATAGGTATGTATGTGAGTATGTATGTCTATTTCTTAGGCACGCTTTACAGCCTAAATGGCTTTATGGATTTTAGGATATGAGATGACATTAGGTCCGTATTGATTGTGGGAGTGACAGGGTATGTAAAATATTAATGTAGCGTCGAAAAATGAAAAGAGTTTTTTTCTTATTAGTTTATTGTACGCAGGCGGGCTTTTTGTTTTCTAATAATAATATTGTCTGTGTCAGCTACTAAAACTCAATAGTATTTAGGTATTGATTGAGTATTTTTTTATAACAGTATTTACCGCAATTACTTATACTACAACCGTTTAATTTTATTTAACTCGACGATTAAAACACAATAGTCGATATTAAATTGCCCTCGTCTTTCACAATTTCACATATCAAAGCAAACCGATCACGGCGAAGCTGACCTCTTTACATGAGTTAAAAATAAACGAACTCTATTCTTTGGCATAAAGACTCCATTGATCCTAAATGAGTGTAATAAAGAGTGATTAATTAATGCTGAACACAAGTAGTCTTTAGCAGTAATAAGGAGCTCTACTCGTCTTGAAGTAGTTTTTATTTACTTATCTATGTATACTCGTATGTATGTGTTCTTCGTTTAAAAGTTGGGGTCACTAGCGATTACATTTGTTTACTTATTTTACATGGAAGACTTACTTGTAAACTGGTACAATGTGTTAACTAGGTAGCCTCTTCACTTATAGGTAGAGGATAATAAGGTAAACAAATATTTTTCTTGTTACATCATTAAGAATAAGTAGGTAGGTATGTAAGTGGATAGTGTTCATAAAATAATATGTAGCAGGAGTAGGTACCTATTATTAAAGACTAACCTACTTATGTATTTAATAGAATTAAATTTCTAATTCAAATATTATTTTACTGATTGAAAGCGATTTATGCTTATTTTTATTAATAGGTCACTGTTAATCAATATTGTATGTAAGTAGGTACTAGGTACCTACGTGTTTGAAGGTCTAAGGCGGAAAATTGTGGTCAGCGCAACGCTACTAAGCGCGTAGGTACCTAAATTTTTTAAAGATTTTAAAGAAGTAGGTATATTTTTTTCTATGGTAATATGCATAATAACACAAGGCACTATGGTTGGAATTCACGCACCTCAGGCAGCTATGCGTTTTTTTAGTGTGTGGTACCACGCGACTTTTTTTTCTAAAACTTATGAAAATGAATATTTGACTGGCCTGTTGGTCTAGTGGTTAGTGACCCTGACTGCTAAGCCCGAGGTCGTGGGTTCGATTCCCACCCAGGACAAATCTTTGTGTGATGAGCATGATTGTTTGTTCTGTGTCTGGGTGTAATTTATCTATAATAAGTATGTATTTACAAATACAAAAAAAAAATTATTTATGTAGTATATAACAGTTGTTTAGTACCCATAACACAAGCAAATATAATTGCTTAACTTGGGACTAGACGGCGCTGTGTGTAAAAAAGAAATATAACTTATGAATTACTAATTTGATCCTAGCATCAAATCCGGGAGCATTAAAACAGTTTGTACAGTTTATTATCTTGAATGCTGATCAAGGTTAGGTAGGCTAACTCCATGACGAAGTCGTTGATCATGATGATGTCATACACCTGCCATAATTCAATGTCTATACGATAGGTATGAATGTAATATTTTATCAAGTCAATTTATCTAATTATCAAACATTACCTAATTAAAAACAAAACTTCAAGAACGTTCGCATTCCTATACAAATGAGAAGTGGAGGGTAAACTGGCTGGTTACATCTTTACAATTAAAGTAGGTCGCAACGACATGTTGCTCCTGTTCATAGAGAACAGAGCACCCCTTTTATCAGTTGCCATCTATCCGATCTCTTTGTTCCAACGAACGCTTCTATAGCACCCCGCTTTCAATCTACTTTGATCACGTATGATAAGTACAAGTTTGTTCGAAACATAGGTATATTGTAACTTTCATCATTTATGTGCTTGACATAACTAAATAAATACCTAGTACTTAACATCACACCTTTTTGGGGAAATTGTTAGGCAGACGAGTATTACAACCACTGCATTAGGTTTCGTGTAACAGGGCACAGGGAAAAATAAATTCTATGCATTAGGTGTCATAAGGGGTGACCTTATTACCCTATAACGCTCACAATAAGATATATAAATGGGAGGAAAAGGATTGCTTACATCAAGGCGTTTACGCCGCTACCAATTTTCAAAATACAAATATACCTATATCGTGACAAAGTAATTAAACAAAATGCAAATAGGTATGCGTATTAAATTAAAGAAAACGGAATAAACGTAAGCTTTGTAAAGATTAAACACCTCAATCCTGATCTGTGTAGGATTATGTTCGAAAGGTCAAACAAAGGCTTTGTGGATATAAACAGTAGGGTCGGAGGGTTCTCGCGAGAAATGCACTGTAATAAGGGCTTTGTTCGGAGAATGTAAAGAAAACAAATGACTAATGAAGTGAAAGATATCTAATTAAATGTGACAACTGGTGTTAAAGAAGAAAAAGAAAACTAAACGTTGAGTGTAGGTACTTACTATTTAGTTCCTATTTACCTAAGCCTGAAGTCGAAATGGTCCTGTGGATAAGGCACCCGATTCGGAAACACGAGGTAGTGGGTTCGAATCCGGGCAAGTACCAATGTGATTTTTCAAAATCATATGTACTTTCTAAGTTTATCTTGGACATTTCTGACTAACGGTGAAGGAAAACATCGTGAGGATACCTGGACTTAAAAGTCTGAAATTGCCAATCCGCCTTGAGCAAGCGTGATGATTAATGCTCATTCCTTCTTTATATGAGAAGAGGCCTTTGCCCTGCAGTGGGACAGTAAACAGGATGGTATTATTATTTTTATTATTACCTCTAATAAATCACTACAAATACAAGCTGTTGAACTTTAAATTGAGTTAACTGTAATTACCTACAACTCACTGAAATCACTTGGTACAATGTAACGCTTACAACGTTTTTCATGTAATAGTAAGCTTGTAAATTATTTAAAAGCCCAAAAACGGTCATATTACGAGACAGGAATCTTCAAAGCATTAAATAGAGACACTGCAGTTATTTTGATGACTCGCAAGTGAAGCGTTCTTCAATATATGAGTCACGGTCTTCATGTTCATCCTTATTCCAAATTTAACTCCTATTTAAAACTCTACTTCAACGTGGAACTGATTTCAGTGTTGTAAAAGAATGTTCATTGTTCATCAGTTGATGTTACAATCTACGCAAAGGCAGTAATTATTTTATAATAATATTTGCCATTTCAATAAAGTAGGTAGGAACGTAGCATGAGATGGTCCGTATATTTGTTAAAAAACCTAACACACACACCTACATAGGTACCTACCTACTTTATTGTTGGTAGAAATGAAAATCTAGATAAAAAGACACAAACCCACAGGTATTAAATGCTGCTTAGATAAATAGAACATTTTAATGTAAGTGGTTTCCAATAACTGTGGGAGTTTAATAAATCCTTATAAGGGTATTTTAATAGGCATTTCAGTTTCTCGATTGTTTAATAAAGCTTTATTTTATACATAGCTATATTAAACATAACGCTGACTCATTCACATTTGGCAGTAAAAGGCGAACCCTTCACTGCGATTATTAAGCACAGGGCTCTGTTCATAGGCGCCGGCAGCATGGTGCAAGCACCCCCCTGTCGAGAAAAAATACCTACATGAAAAGATTTCTATGGAATATTTTTTATAATTTTTTTTATTAAATAATTTGTAAATGTATTTAAGCATCTACATACATACATACATAGCTTTGCGCCTTTAATCCCTGAAAGGGTAGGTAGAGATGTTTAAGCACCTATGTTTCACCATTTTTATTTTGGGTCCCATGTAACAGGTGGCGAGCCTGTAGCCATATATCGGGCACAATTCCAGACGCCGGGCTAATACTGAGAATTTTTCGATTTTTTGATCGAGCCCGAGACCTGCGTGGTAATCCGTACACAGTACCTACTACTGAACCACAGAGCAGTCTATAGGACTTATAATATATAAAGCATCTATATAAAGTGTCTATAAAAGCCAGTTGCAACCCCTGAAAGTAATCCTGACGGCGCCCATGGGCCTGTTGCCTACACAGACGTTACGAGTCTTCGATAAAAAAATAAATGTATAAGTAGGTAAACCCATGATGTCACCCTTCAGATGCCATTTTCATCTTCTACATTTTTAAACGTTATTACGGTTATTTATTGGTCTTTAATGGAAATTTCTGGACTAGGGAGTGCATATATTTGACATAAATCGAAGAAAACGCAATAGGTAATCCCTAACTGGGTATGAAAGATTGTACCTTTATATATATGTACTTACCTATTTAAGAGAGGCAAAATAGTAGTTAGGTAGGTACCTATTATTAGTTAGTATGTAACAAAAAACTTATCAAAAATACAAAACTTATCGTACTTTCTTTACAGTTGATATTGAATTTTAAGTAGAATATACAGAAAATATTTCAGTCATCAATCTTGCTCCGAAATGTGCTCCGGCTAAAGTTATAAAATAAAATGTAGTTTAACCCTTCGCATCCCTAGAAGGGTACCTACAAACTTATCTTTTACACACTTAACTTACACCATTTAATTATAAATGTAGACTTTAGAAAATGTGCAATGCAAATTCCGAGTATAATATTGTGTCATAGAGTACTTTAAATTGTTACATCCGTCTTGATTATAATTGCCGTAATACGCAAACTATCATTTAATATGTGTTACCATGTTATACTAATGAATACTTACATATTAAAAGATATGCGTTGAACGTTTTCTATGTAGGTAACCTTCAGGTATCCTTAATTAATCCATCCTATCGTGCCTACCTACTACCTACTAAATAGGTAACTACGAATCATAATACGCTCTCACTCACTCATGTTGTGAGAAATTTCGACAGAATATTTACAATGAATATGTTAATATATTTTGTTTCTTACGAAAATATCTAGGTGTTCCAGCTCTATTATCGAGTTTTACATAGTTATAATAATAATAATTTAAAAGTCTTACTGTAGTATCGGAGAGAGCGTAGAAAATTAAACGATACAATATTAGTAGATATAAAATGCCATGCTAAAAAATAGACGAAATACCTTCAGCACTATTTGTGTACTGTCAAGCTCAAACGAATAACTTAGCATAACTGAGTTAGTATTACAAATAGATCTATATTCAAGTTACAGTAAGACTAAGTAGTAGATAGACATAGATGACCACTATGAGCAGGTTTAGCAAGATTAACGGTCAACGGCCGTTTGGCTGCTGTGCGTTTAGACACATACTGACCACCGTATCATGGTAGCTTCTTGTCGGTATTAATGTATCACTAGCAATATCATCAGTTTATGATTTTGAAGTTTAGATTATGAGGGTCTAACAGTTAGTTTATAGTAATCTATTCAATTATTTACAGACGCGGCGGTCGTAGAGGCATGGAGGGCGGTAGCGGTGTCGTATACCGCGTGGTGGGTCGCACACGCAGCAAAGCGGACTGTGGACAGCAGACTGAGCGTCAGCCACCTGCACCACGACAAGACACCACGTGGAAGAAGTATACGGATTCGCCTGGTGTTGGAGCGCCGCCTTTGGTAAGCACAGACAAGGTACCTTCCTAGGTATTCTTTTGTCATGTTCTCTGACGGTTCTGATCAGCATAATTATTTACTGCGATTATTAATACCAACCTATTTTACTGCCCTACTGCAGGACAAAGGCCTCTTCTCGGTACTAATATTATATTAACTGTCAAATGCGGATTGACAATTTCGGACTTTAAGTCCAGGTTTACTCACGATGTTTTCTTTCACCATTGGTCAGAAATATTTAAATAAACTTACAAAGTACATAGGTATGATTTAAAATTCACATTTGTACTTGCTCGTAATCGAACCCACGACCTCGTGTTTACGAAGCGGATGCCCTATCCACTGGGCTATCATGACTTTTTACTAGGCATTACAAGTTTTTACTGGGTTTGCCAGACGTTAAAAGAATTAGGTACATTTGTGCACAGTTAAATAGTACGTAGTTAACTATTTGGGCGGCTTTCATGAATAACCATTAATATACTTAATCAAAAAATTGTTTAGTTCAATCACAAATAAAACTTGACTTTACTTTTATTAATTGCCTCAAAGAGCAGTCATAATATGTTGTTACGATTTTTACGAGGTCACACGCAGAGTAACACCGCAGATTACAGACAGATTACAAAACCTGGTAACACGCAGAGACCAACTCTAGGTTATTTTTACTAAAGAAAGGTTGTAAATATCAATGATAAAAATTAACTACTACGAAATAAAATTATATAATGCAAAATAAATAATATAAAGTCCTTTTTAAAATTACGTAGAATGTGATTTGTGTTGTGATGTTCGTTAGTCGAGTCAATTGTATGAGGGATGCGCTTCAGTTCAGCGATGATGCGCTGAACTGAAGCGCATCCTAAAAGAAATTGTGGGTAAGGGTTCAATAGAGCGTTCTTTGTCTATGCATAGGTAGTACATATCTATACATAGTACCTAAACTTTTTATAATACTGGGCGGTAAAGACAGTAAAATTAGTACAACCAGACTGAAAGACAGTTGACTATGAAGACTTTCTAAGGTCAAAAATCTGCGAAATAACAATACCAACACCAATCACCTGTTTCATATCACCATCGAAGCAGTCATAAATGCAACTAAGAAAGTCAGGTTGCCTTTTATTATCTTATTTATTTTTGATTAAGTAAATATAATTTTGTATTCTTATTTCAGAATCAGCCAGCACCAGCACCACCCAGCCCGTCACATGGGCGCAAGGGTGAGAGGCGTGCTGGTCACCATTCGCCGCAACACCACAAGCGAGAGAAACTCACTGCAGCTCAGCAGTTGGGTATCGCGCCACATCCTCAGGTAATGTTAATATTACAGATGCCTATGATTGTTGTAAGAGTCAAAATAGGTGTGGCAGTGTAGTTTGCGTTTATCGCCTATAAAATCAAAACCACTTTCCTTGTACGCACGAGCTATGAATTTAAAACGTTTTTTTTTTAAGTAGGGTGTAGTTTTACTTACTTGCTTTTGGTCTAGATTTTTTAATTTGACAAGAAAAGGTCTTTGAGTTAAATACTTAAAGAAAAAACACTTCCTTGATAGCAAAGGTTTTAGCAATCAGGAAATTATTTAGACTATTTTTATTTATTTCTAGTATGCTGCATCCAATTCATCTGGCCAACATTCCTCAAGAAGTGGAGGATCTCAGGTACCTACCTAACTATTTTTGTTAATATTGTCCTATTGGCTCGCTCCAAGCTCTTAACCTAACGTTTCGATCGCGTTAACGTAAAAACAACTCGTACTTAGCACCCTGTAGGCTTAAGATCTTTATTACTCAACGAATTTTTAATGGGATTATCAATCTCATTTAGAGAATTTATTTTTGAAGGTTTATAACGTGTAGGTACCTAGTTATTTATGGTTTTTATGTTTAAGACATGCATTTTATATTAAAATGTAATTTGTACACAAGCTAAGCTGGGGCGAGTCGCTAGTTTTATACAAAGAAGCTTTTCTAACAAATTTATTATTCAGCTTCAGTCGCCTGGTGGTGGATCTTCTCGACCATCAAGCGTGTCAAGTGGAGGCAATGGTAGCAGTTGTTCGTCAGGGAAGGCGAAAGTACCGCAAAACTTTGGTTACGTGAAAAGACAAAACGGTGTGCAACAGCCTGCACCACAATCAAACGGACCTCCGCAACATGGTAAAAAAAACTCTATTTTGTAATAAATACCTATTTAGACTTCTATTTCAATAAGAATTAGTTAGTGATATTTTTTTAAAGTCAAGAATAAAATCGCGCGATCGAGGGTGTTTAGAAAAATGTTTGCCACCAGTTGGCACCATTTTGGTAAAAGGGTCTTCCATTTTGACAGCGCTATCAAAACAAATATTTTTAGAGTTAATTTCGGAAATTTTATTGTTTAATTTACAAAATGGATAATTCACGTGCGTATGGACAAAAGAAAATTGCTGAGAAGGTTTTCTAAAATGGCGCCCACGAGGTGGCAGCACCGACGCGTTAGGTCTAGCTGTCAAGGGCTTTTTGAAAGATATCCCGTGATCTGATTGGCTCAGTATAAATGTGAAAGTGGCGCCAACTAGTGGCGAAAATTTTCGTATACACGACACTGGAAGGAAATTGACAGTAAATTTGACACTTGACAGTTGACAGATAGAAAAAGCGGGAAGATTGGAAGAAAGAAAAAGACTAGATTCAGATTAGTTCAGTTCAGTCCAGTTTAGTGAATTTTGTTTGCGTTCATAATGTTATTATAATTAGCATTTTGCAATAAAAAAAATTACTGAATAACTTGTTTAATAATAATGTTTATTGTAGGAGGTCGAACAGCCCAAGTTTCTGCAGTACCAAGAACAAAAGTGAAGGTATCGGGTGGTACACAAACTTGTACACAGGATCTACAAATACACAGTAAGTTTATATTTTTGTTATTTGTTTTTGTTAACTCTTGATTCCATGTTAGGTACCTACTAACAGGTAGGTAAGTAATTTAGATTGTAATAAATAAAGCTAAATGAATTTGATTTAAGTATTTTAATCATGAAATACGTAGGTACGTTGTGCCGCACTGTCGCACCGCACATAATAAAAATAAATAGGTAAGTACCTGGTCTGTAAGTATTAATGCCCGAATAAACTTTATTTACGACCTGTGTGTGGATCTATAAATTACCGAGGTTATGCAATAGCTTCTGCATTGTTTTAAAAATCAAATATTAAAAGTACTTACCTAATACTGCCCATTAAGTGGAATGGAGTTCGTGACAGTAGCTCTTTATAAATGAGTACCTAAGTAGGTACCTGCATAAAATATTAGAAAAACAATCTTATAGTTGATTATGTGCTTACTTTATTACTTACTGAACATTTTTAAGAATTTATTACTTATAGTAGGTACTAACCTAAAAAAAAAAAAATTTTACTTAATAGATAATTAATTAATTTTACTTTACTTATTAGAAAATAAAACAGTAGTATCATATTTGCTTTCTGTTTTTTGACCGCACAGAAAATGGCATTGGTCCGAAGTCATACTCTCTGGGTGGGACAGCAGCTGCACAGCTATCTGCTTCAGTGCGGGAAAGGCTACTGGGATCACAATCATTACCAAAACCTGGAACACACGAGTTTGCAGCACTGTTTCATCATCACAGGTAAATAAAATTTAGTTAAAATTCTCAACATTTGACTTCTTTTGGACTCTTAGAGTACTTTGAAGCATGATGTTCAGCTTTGGTCAATGCATTTGTTTGGTTTGTTTACATATGTTGTATAAACTAGGAACTAATAACTCTAATAACTAACTACATAACAACTAATATGCTATCAGAATTATTATCGGTGATCTTCATCAGGTAAGTAATTCTTTTTGCTATATTAGATACAATTGAAAGTGGCCTAATTTCTCCTCTTTCACCTCACCTCGCTCAATTCTTTCACCTACCCCACTCCCTTTACAGTAGGCAGTGGCTTCACAAAGCCCCTGGCATTGCAGGAGCAGTGCTAGTGGGCATCATCTGGGCTGTTTGCTCGTCTGCCATTAAAGGCAATAAAAAAGTATTATTTTACAAATTGGCACCAGACATGAAACAATTTGTTAGTTATTATAGATCTACTATTGGTACATTTTAACAAAATTATTGAAATCAATAATATTTCGCTAAGAAGATTCACATAAAATTTATGACAAACTAAAAAGTTTAAGAATGGCTTACCTAAATCTAGTTGGTGTACATCTTCCCACTGATGACACCTTTTTCAAACTGGAGTTCTTAATGATATAAAAAAACTTGCTTAAAAATCTTTATCTAAATTAAAATATAAAATAGAAGGAAGCCTACATCTAATGATACATCTAATTGCGCAATCATGTCCCAGCTGATGCGTAAGGCACACCAATCAACAGTTGTATGTAGACAATTGTACTGTTGACATGAGCAATTAAATAGTTTAACTAATAAACAGTCTGGGGAGGTTGATAGGAGTTAGAGAGAGAGATGAAAATATGTATCTGTCTTTCTTTTCTTAGACAATGATCTATGCATCGTTTATTAACAAAACAGGGCAGAACTCTTACAGTTTTTGTAAATAGATAGGTACACATTTTCATATATAAAATTTGTATAAATAAATATAGAGTAAATTTGCAATATGAGTACATGCTACAAACATAAATACTTAAATAGATAGTTTATTGATAGCACTATTTCTTAGTACAGGCACATAACATTCTAGGATTGTATTTTGTTAAGATACACCTATGTATTAATTTTATCACATGTAAATTGAATTAATGATTTGATTTGACTAATAATTTTAACCTACTGCAAAAAAAAGGAGTTAGGTACTTATTATTGATTTTTTATTCAAAGAACAAAGTAATTTTTAACCAACTTAAAAAATAGGAGGAGGTTTCTCAATTCGACCATATATAGGTATATTGTTTTCTTTTTTTTTCATATATTCCCACCAAATTCACCAAAACAAATAAAAGAAAACACTCATTTCTGTATTTATAATTAAAGTATCTTCTATTTTGATCCCACAATAAATACTTATGTTTTGTTGTAGCAGTTCAAATATACAAGTATAATATACTTATTGTTAATACAAGGGTGTTCCAATTAAGTAGTACTAACTTATCTATTTCTGGTAAATTCATTGAATGGAAAGAATTAATGTTCGAGAGATAAACAAAATCAATTCCTTGTATAAAACTACCTAATATTTAATTTATCAATATTTGACCTCTGGCCTTAAGATATTGACATGATATTTAGTTAATACAAATAATGCGTCTATTATAATCCGGGAATGTGATGATAACTTTCATTTGTGTACTTGAAGTAATATCGAGAGACTTGTTATATTATAAGATCTATTTTACATTTTTGCGGATCAACCACCGATTTAACTTTGCCGGTTACATCTTTTAATATCTCTAAAGTAGCTTAAAATTGTCTAAATGACGTAAAAATGCACAACGAAAAGGTAAATCGGGAAAAGTTGTGTTATTGGAGTCTCGAGAGCTAAAATTTCTGTAGGAAATATTGAAGCATTTTAAAAAGTATTTAAGAAAGCCAGAATAGAATAATTGTTTTCTTAGTTGATTTCTACATCGTCTAAGGGATACTTGTGCGTTATTTTAAAACTCTAATTTTGGTTGCGAGTCGTCAGTAGCCGAGGTAAAAATGTTAAATAATATAGTTTATAGTTAATTTCTTATAATAATATTTAATGTATATTAAAACACTGCTCCCTGGTAAAACAATATTGGTAGGTGGCAACACCGTCTTTGATGTTGTTTTTCTCTTCTCTCTGCGCAATGTACGAATACGAACTGTTAGTAATAACAATATAAAATTAAATAATAAAATGTCTTTCACTTAAAAATCTCAACAGGTTATGGGCCCAGCTGGCACCTGTTGCTAACAGTTCGATTAAAAATTAAAAAAGGCAAATAAGTGTATCGTGATTTGGTCCGATAATAAAACGCGTGCGGAACATCGTGTTGTAAAAAATGGCGACGACTGAAGAACTTAAAAATGTTGAAAAACTCAGCGATGTTGAGACGTATCAACTGTGGCGATTTCAGGTAAACATTATTTTTCAAGCCAAGGGGCTAAAAGATATAATAGAAGGAAGCGTAAAAACTGAAGATAAAGAGAAAGCTGAATTCTGTAAAATGGACGCACAAGCCAAATATATATTATTGCAAACAGTAGACAAAAAGTTAATAACAATGTTATTCGAATGCACATCTGCAAGCGCTATGTATAAAAAGTTGTGTGAAATGTTTGGCGGCACTGAAGATCGACACAAAAATAAAATCATGCAAGATTTCTTCAACTACA
The DNA here is from genome assembly GCA_963082885.1 of Parascotia fuliginaria. Lineage (NCBI taxonomy): Eukaryota > Metazoa > Arthropoda > Insecta > Lepidoptera > Erebidae > Parascotia > Parascotia fuliginaria. The sequence continues at coordinate 8,537,606 of OY720173.1, read as the reverse complement.
AGTACGACAAAAATAAAGATATGGTGCAAAACTTATCTCATTTGGATAACCTCGTATATAGGCTGCGACAGTTAAACATCTCCCTGGATGATACTTTAGTTGAATCCAAAATTCTAACATTTTTATCGACAGAGTATGAAAATTTTGTAACAGCATGGGAATCAACCTCTAAAGAAGAAAAAACACTTTCTAATTTAAAATTAAGATTAATTAAGGAACAAGAAAAACATGCAAGTTCACAAGATAATGAGGTGGCATTTCGAGCATCCAAGTCATTTAAGAAAGCGGAAAAGCAGGATTCACAGTTTCTAAACAAAATGGGTAACCGTTCTAACTTTAATAGTAAAATACGTTGTTTTGGTTGTAATAAAATAGGCCATGTAAAAAAGGATTGTAAGAAAATATGCTCCATTTGTAAGAAAAACAACCATAACGAAAGTGATTGTTTCTTTCGCAACAATAAAAATTCTGTTTCATTTTTAGGTTACAAAAGTAACAATGCAGATAATTATTATTATGATTTTGTTGTAGACTCAGGTTGTACATCACATATGGTAAATGATATAAACTTGTTAAGTAACTTGGAATGTCAGGAGACATCTATATGTTTGGCAAAGAAAAATGAAAAAATGTTGTCTGTACAAAGTGGTACTTTTGAAGGTGAAAATTGTGTCTTAAATAATACTATGTATGTTCCAGATCTATGTAAAAATTTGTTTTCAGTCTCAGCAGCTACTGACAATGGTGCTGTTGTAAGTTTTAAAAATAATTATGTGGAGATCACTGCTAAGTGTGGCACTAAAATATTTGGTAAAAAGGAACAGTCAACAGGTCTGTATCATTTAAAATTAAAACAAGGTCGTAGTGAAGTGTCTCTGTTAGTAAATAAAAAGGAGAGTATTTATGACTGGCACATTAAAATGGGTCACCCAAGTAATGAGGTACTGGGAAAATTGGTGGACGCTGCTACGGGTGTCACATACAGCAAGGCTGATTTAAAGCAATTGCAAGATATTTGTGAAATTTGTGTTAAAGCAAAGCAGGTAAGGAAACCGTTTAATAAGACTAGAGAACGTGCTAGTAGGATACTTGAAATAATACATAGTGACATATGTGGTCCTGTAGAAACCACAAGTTTTGATGGAAAAAGATACATTCTCACAGTGTTAGATGACTCTAGTCATTATACAAAAATTTACCTCTTATCAAATAAAAGTGAGGTTAGCGATTACTTAAAACATTACATTAGGGAAACCGAGAGAGAAGTTAATACAAAAGTTTCTGTGTTACGTTGTGATAATGGAGGTGAGTACTCCAGCAGTGAATTTAAAGCATGGTGTTATAAAAATGGTATAAAATTAGATTACAGTATTCCATACAGCCCACAACTAAATGGCAAAGCCGAACGTCTAAATAGAAGCTTAATGGAAAAAGCTAGGTCATTATTATTAAATTCAAACCTTAGTAAAGAACTATGGGGAGAAGCTATGTACTCAGCTACATACTTACTCAATAGGTTACCATGTTCAGTGATTGATTTTAAAACTCCTTATGAAGTATGGAATAATAAGAAACCTGATCTTTCTAACATAAAAGAATTTGGTTGTGAAGCATTGGTAAAGGATTTAACACCTATAAAAAAGCTAAGTTCAAGATCACAGAAATTAATATTGGTTGGTCATTCTAAAAATGGTTATAGGTTATATGATGAAAATAAAAAGAAAATTGTATTTGCTCGAGATGTTGTCTTTAATACAAAAACTAATAACACAATAAAACGGGGTGGACAGCAGCAGTTAGAGAGCATAAAATTGGATGCAAGTATTGAAGATTGTAGTGGTCATCTGTTAACAAACATAGATCAGTATGAGTCTTCAATATGTCCTGAAAACAGCAGCATAGAACCTGAAAAAGAAGAAGAAATATTAGTACAGAAAAACACAGAAATAAATAATGCTAGTAATAATGATGAGCAAGTAATAAATAAAAGGGTAAGAAGAGTTCCACAAAGATATAATGATTATGTTCTACTTACATACCAAGAAGCCATGAAGTCACCTGAAAAAGAAAATTGGAAAAAGGCTATAAATGAAGAAATAAAATCTTTAGAGAAAAATCAAGTGTGGAAACTAATAGATGAAAAGGATGTCAAAGATGCTAAGATTCTAACCAACAAGTGGGTATTCAGAGTTAAAGAAGATGGATCATATAAAGCCAGAATTGTTGTAAGGGGTTTTGAACAAAGAGATATAGATTATGATGAAATCTTTAGTCCTGTAGCATGTCAAGCTGCATTAAGGATTATATTCTCTTTAATGGTGATAAATAACTACCATCTTATGACATTTGATGTCAAGACAGCATTTTTAAATGGAAATCTCAGAGAAGGAGAAGTGATTTATATGAAAGTACCTGAAGGTTTTGAAGAAAGTTATGGAAAAGTATGTAAACTGAAAAAATCCTTATATGGTTTAAAACAGGCATCTAAAAGATGGAATGAAGAATTTATTAAAATAATGAAAAGTTTAGAGTTTGAACAGGTTAAAAATGAGCCATGTGTACTACGAAACAAAGAAGCTACTATTATAATAGGTATTTATGTTGATGACGGAATAATAATTTCTAAAAATAAAGAAGATGGCTATAAGGTACTTGATGAAATAAATAAAATAATAGAAATAAAAATATATAAAAAACCTGAAACATTTTTAGGCTTACAACTTACATATAAAGATGATGGAGTTTTGTTGTCTCAAGAAAACTACACCCGTAACATACTAGAAAAATATAATATGTTGGATTGCAAAGCCGTTGACACACCTTGTGTAGGTCAAGAAGGAATTGTCTTGGATGAGAAAGGCAAGAATCTTTTTCCTTATAGAGAGGCTGTTGGGAGCCTACTGTATCTTTCAACCAGGACAAGACCTGACATAGCTTATGCAGTTGGGTTAGCTAGTCGCAAAGTAGAAAATCCTACTAAGCAGGATGTAGTTTTGATAAAACGAATCTTCAAATATTTAAGAGGTACCATCAATGATGGATTGTTCTTTAGAAAAACAAGTAACATTAAAGGTTTAGAATTGTACTGTGATGCTGATTATGCCGGTGATTGTGACACTCGTAGAAGTACTACAGGGTATGTTATCATGTTGGCTGGGTGTCCTATTACCTGGTGTTCAAGAAGGCAATCAATAATTGCACTTTCCTCCACAGAGGCAGAATTCATATCAGCTGCGGAATGTTGTAAGGATGCAATATTCATTAAATCACTGTTAAATGAACTTAATATTAACATTCAAATGCTTCAATTCTATATAGATAATCAAAGTGCTATACATTTAATTAAAACAGGTATATTTAACAAAAGATCCAAACATATAGACGTCAGATTTCATTATATTCATGAACTATACATGAATAATGAGCTTTGTATTACATATTGTCCAAGTGACTTACAACCTGCTGATGTAATGACAAAAGCTTTGAACAAGCATAAGTTTGTAAAACATAAGAATACTGTGTTAAACAAGTGTATTTCCTAATATAAATTATGCAACTGTAAGAAGTAATAACTAAGTTTTTTTTTTTTGTTTATTGTTAGACATTGTTTAGTAGTAACATTTGTTTCTCTTATTATTAAAACTGGTAATATAAAGATTGTTTTGTAAAACCAATTGTTTTGTTTATTAAACTAAAATAGACTAAGTAAGTTGCATGTAAGATTATTTTGTGTAATGATACTTGAAGTATGACACTGTTAATTTCACTATTAAGTTTTTTTTTTTTTTAAAAATTAAGAAATTAAGGGAGGGTGTTAAATAATATAGTTTATAGTTAATTTCTTATAATAATATTTAATGTATATTAAAACACTGCTCCCTGGTAAAACAATATTGGTAGGTGGCAACACCGTCTTTGATGTTGTTTTTCTCTTCTCTCTGTGCAATGTACGAATACGAACTGTTAGTAATAACAATATAAAATTAAATAATAAAATGTCTTTCACTTAAAAATCTCAACAAAAAATACCATACTACACCGGCAAAGTCGAAAACAAGCTGATTCATAAAAAATTACCTAATTCGTCTCTGTATTCAATCAACTATAATTGAGTAAACAGTTCTAATAAATATTTTGTGAAGTGCGGACGCCTACGCGTTATTTTGATATATTTTTTACTTAAACAGAATTTTGTTACAAAGCTCTTACCAATTTTTAAGCTAAAGTTGTTATCAATGCTCCAATATGGATGACAAGTAAGCAAACAGTTATTATCTATTTTAATACTATCGATCGTGGGAACATTTAATCCAGTACTAAAGCTCTTCAGTTAGGAGACGTGTTCTTATTTAAGAAGTAGTGACTTCGTACTTAGCACATAACATTTTAAATAGGTACTTAAAAAAATAGATTTACGAGATATTTAATGCCAAATGTGATCTTCAAGCAGGGTACGTAAATAATTTGTACAGAAGCTTAGTATCCTAACTGTATATGAGTTACAGTAGCAACTATTACACTACTACAAGTTTCATTAAAGAAGTAATAGATGCTCTTATGCACATTATAGTTAGAAAAAAACATCAGTGTAACTGAAGACTATATTGAATCACTAGATAAGCAAGATGAGCTGTCTTTAATATTACAATAGACATAACATCTTCCTTAACGATGCTTTTCATTTGAGTCCATTGAGGTTTAGGGACAGAATCGTCCATTTTGCAAAGTTTCTTTTTTTGGCCATCTTAAAATGCCCCTCTTTTCCCACCCTGAAGGGCAGATTGACAGCTCTGCCTTGTTGCCATTTAATGTTTTTACTATTTTAAAAGGCATTCTGTAATAAAATAGTAATAGATAATAAGTATTTAAAATGTTTAGACTTCACTATAAAGTTACTGTATCTTATTTCTAATGGCATGTATTATATTATATAATGTATTAAAAACAACCTTTATTATCATGTTTACATAGAAATATCAGTAAATTCAAGTATCGCAGTTAAAAGCGCTAGGTAATATGGGATATCGTTTTAAAACTTAAGACGCGTAGCATTTCCGTGTTGAGTGAAGGTTTTTCATTAAGGATTACGGACCTCCAGAACAATAACCATACGAATAAGTGACAGATATTATACTTAGCCGTGTAAAAGGAAGAATAGCAACTCTTTTGTGACTGTGAATTACATTGGAGAATCAAAAATCGCTTCAAGCTTTACAAAGGAGAAAATTAGCACTCTAATTCTCAGAAGTGAATTATTAGATCCTAAACTGCAGGTAATGACTACATAACAATGACGCCATGATTTTTAAGAAAACGTGAAAAATTGAAATAGTTATGATGATTGTGATGACGTTAAATTGTTAAATTTACACTAAATTTACCATCAAACAAACGGCTACTTCTAAGTAGTAAGTTGCCGACACATAGTAATACGGCAGTAAATTCTACTCCGTATAACCAATAAAAATTATCACACCTAACTTTTGATTTTTAATAAAACCCTGAAAGCGCGTCAAAGATACTCGAAAATTATCTTATATATCCACAGTAAACTGGACAGCGTTTTAAGCCACTTTATATAACTTACTATTACATAATACAAACTGTAACATACTTTTGTTTTATTTTAATGATGGCGACGAAAACCTATATTATCATAAACTGTACAATAAAACTTTACAATCAAATCATTCGTTCAAAGCAGTTCAAATTAAATCATTCAAAAGAAGCGCCACAAGAGCCATAATATGGTGTTTAAATATTGTTACAGCTCTTGAAGCACCTATATGCAACCGTTGTACAGGTGAAAAAGAACTTAAGGCTGCATAATATTGTGCCCAAATGGCGCTAAAGTGGCTGCATTATTTCTGTAGTAGAGGCTCTATTACTTACGTCTAATACCATAAGTAATAATCGGATACGCTCCAAAGCCCTAATGCAGTGTAATTGTGCTAGTTGGGTTATAGTATTTTGTCTCCTTTTAGTAGGTACTTACTTTGGAAATTGTTTTACAGGATTGCTTCAAGGGGTGGTATTAAGATCAGTGATGGTAGCCTCTCTGACACTCAGACATATTCTGAAGTAAAGTCGGATTATGGAATACCATATGCGCCTTGGTTAAGACACAGGTAAAAACTTTTTTATTTAATGTTGTATGTGGTTGGGTGTTTGTGTATGAAGAGTGATGAACCATAACAAGCTAAATTACTAGTTCGTTATTGTTGTAAAATATGTGTATAAAGTTTATCTGTGTCATTGTCATCGTCATTTTCCCTCATTCTTTTATGCTCATTTTGTGTGTCACTTTTTTATAAAATTGGTCTTATTCAGTCAGATTTGTCAGACTGTTGTTATTCAATAATACATATTACTACATGTAAAAATCGAATTTAACAATAAATTACTAAGTAAATAATGAAATCTGACACGCAAAACTTATATTCATGTCACTGCTTATTTCTGTCCTTTTCAATGGCCAGTTGTGGAATGCTCCAGAATGTTTTCACTACTTTGTTTTCTGTTTATTTGATATATTATTATTTTTTTAATTATTTTGGAGTCATATTGAGTACAGCTGGCCATTACGTCATCACTGTTCCCCTTTCAGCAATACATACTCGGCGAGCGGGCGCCTGTCCGAGGGAGAGTCGATGGAGTCGCTCACGTCCCTGCACTCGGCGCAGGCGCACAACCACACCTCCCCTAACTCACACCATCGCAGTTCACTCACACACAATAAGCTCATCATGCACCGGGACGCACAGGGCTCCAGGTTAAACAGGAGCAACAGTATTAGGTGGGTCCCCCATTATCTTCGTGTTTTAGAGGTGCAAATTATTGTTAGCGTTGTAGAAAATCAAGGGGCGTCATATATGTACATACTTAAATTAGGTGATGGTATAATATTTAAAATGTATAAATTTGTGTATCACGAAATTAACCCAAGTCTACCAAAAAGTGAAACCGTCAGCCCTGCTGTTCGTCGTTCTACTAAAAGTAGCATTTGGCGTTATATTTTCTTTTACCAGAATTTAAAGAATCACTGTTACCAGTTAAATAACTTATTGATGAAAATAATATCCTGCATTTTAAAGAATTTAGATATAATTTATATTCAATCATTTTATAATTATTTTTCCGTTTTAATATAGGACGGTATACATATACGAAATTCGTATAGGTAACTAAGATGCAAAACAATCGATATCGGTTAAAATATCGATTGTTTTTACAAAGTTTTTTTTTAAATATTATAAAAGATTACACAGCCACTGTAAAACAAATGGATTTAGTTGATAAATGACGAGCATCTTGCAGATTTTATCCTAAAGCTTAATGCTGGTAAAGCTTAACCAAAATGTTTTTGTAAATACTCACATGTCTTAAAATGCAATGTGTTATTCAAGTCAACAACAGTTTTACTTGTATAATTAATCAGTGAAGCTTTGGATTTCTGTGAAATTAAGAAAAGGGCATTTAAACGCCAACTACCGGCTACTAATGTTAAAATTCTGAAGCCTGATATTTTCTCATTAATTATTATTAACAACTGGGTTGTTTACTACGTATAGACGAATACTAAAGAAACTGGTGTCGATTCTGTTGCACATTTTACTAAAGTAATTTAATTGTATTGCAATTTACGAACCGTATTTAAATTCCTTTTTTTAAATCACCGTTGATTCTTTGCAAGACAAGTTTCAAATAATTTTCTCGAAACTTGCTCAGTAAGACAAATAAGTTTATGGAGAAGTTTGGGGAAAATCGTATGTATTTTGAATCTTCAATCATGTATTTGCAGATTTTTTCAAATTGTATCTAAGTCGTTTGATTTCATCAACATTCGTTTGAAGAAGTCAAGAGTATAGTGAAGTAACCGGGGCCTATTTAGAGTCCAAACTTAAGATAAAGGATAGGTAATATAAAAACCTGAAATTTGACAAATTAAGAACACATTATCACAATTTTACCAATCTTCGATAAATATCATTTGTTTGAGTGTTAGGTACAATGCACAGAAATTTTAAAACAATACATCTTTCATTTGGGCGTTGACGGCTAAATAATAGCATGACTAACAACAGAATCGACACCAAATCACACAGTCACCCTTCCATTCATTACGCTTCTGCTCTATATCTTCAACATTCATTAATACTTCTATACTCATTGTTATTTATAAGTATGTTTTCGATAGGTGGTTAATATAATGCAATATGATGTAAGTCTTGTTGGTTACCTTTTAGCTACCTCAGAGATAGGACGTTTCCAAGGTATGCCACGGTTAAAACTTGGTTCATGTTTTATGCTTCAAGGTGACACGCTTCATTTACAACAGTTAAACGCCATTTACACTATATGAGTTTTGCAAAGGAGTCTTATACTATCTCTGTTTTTCTCGCCTAGTAAAACATAAACGGCGTGATTTCTTTTTCTGGCTTGTATTGTTTAAATGAGCCTTTATGCATGATTTTGAACATCGCACGGCTTAATCTTAATTTCAATTTACAAATTACACTTAATTTTATGAATGCCACTGTTGTCTCGCTCATTCATTTTGTTTCAATGTTTATTTATATTCACGTTAAATGCCTTAGGTACTTAGATTAATACAGCTGTTTAATAAGGATCTGATTTCAACATAGTTATCATATTATCATTTATACGAGGATTCATTTTGAAGAATTTTTTTTTGTTCGTTGTCTTGTTTAACGTTTATCTCTCATCGGAATTTGTTATAAAAACATTTTAATGTACATATGCAATAAGTTTCATTTGTTTAAATATAAGGACTAAGCGCTATAGGGTAGTCTCTTGTTGTATTTCTCGAGGAGTAAGTTAGCATGCCGCACAAAACCTCTGTGCTGTAAAGGACCTTTAATTGCAAAATACTTTTGTTTTGAAAATTTTGTTAAATTAAGTATGTCACTTTTATGATTATTCAAGTAGGTATGAGTTAAGCTTTTGTTGTAATACTGTAATGTTGTAATATGTGTAATGTGTCCTGTGGTGTTGATCGATGTAAGTTCCTTAGGTGTTTATATTACGCTATGGATAGATATTATAAATAGGTATTTGAAATACTGTGTTATTTTCATAAAACAAAAGCACCTACTAAATATTTAATAGATTTTTCGGACCACAAATCTGAAACGAATAGTGATACCTAAAACATAATTCACATGTTTTAATTATGCTAATCCTGGTAATCATGCGAGTTCGATTTCTACATTCACATCGATAGAAACTGTGCCGAGTGACATAGGTTGTACCACTTTTTTTAGGTCTTATTTTAATTAGGCCATTATATATTAGTAGAAGTGTTTTATAATCTTATTTTCATCACATTCTTTACAACCTGCCTTTACCTCTTGCTCATTACATCCTCTCTTGGCTCTTGTATACAGTATTTAAGGTACTGGACATGAAGGACATAACGTACTCCAATCAATTCATGCAATCATACAAAAGTCAATAAAATCTAGAAGTTTGGAAGCACCTAGAAAAGCAATTAACTACAAAAGTATATACAAGACACAATAATGTGCTTTCGTAGACAGTGAAATAAGGATCAACATACAAAATTAAGTAAGTTGTATTTGCAGATCTACGAAATCGGAGAAGTTGTATCCATCGATGCTGCAACGGTCTTCAGAGAGTGACTACGAGCCATATTATTGTTTACCTGTGCAGTATGGACCAGGCGGACAAGGTAGGTGTTTAAAATAGTTTACCGCAAACCAGTAGCGGATTTGGGTTTGGGGAGGTTTTATCATGGTAAACAATAACGGGATTTATGTGTTTGAGAGTAGGAGAAGCGGTGCTTGGGCCCTTAACCTCCTCCCTGGATTTTTTAGTGCCGCAGCTAAGGAAAAATAAAAAACCTTACACAGGAAAAAGGAATGTCTGTGAACAGTGTATGCTTATCTGTGTTGAGTAAAACATCACCTTCGAGATAACGTTGAAGTGAACGATAAACGTTTCTTAATTTATCCAATTCTACTAATGACTATACGGTGCGATACGGCAATTTCAGTTATACAGTCTAATAGTTTTAACTAACGGGTGAAACTTGAATAACGGCAGGTTGAGGACGCATGAAATCAGTGGAGTTGCGTAGCAATGTATTTTTGATTCATTCTAATAAAAGAAATACCAGCATTAATAAATCAATAACTTCCTTTATTACCGAATAACCTAACTATATACAAATTAGTCGTAATACAATTATCTACGGAAATTATAGGTACTGAATATAACTTTTAACTTATTTATAATCTACGATTTTACTAACGAACTTTTAGAATTCAAAGAACAGATACTTTAAACGTCTTACAATTATATTGAATTAAATACCATCGCGGCTAGCGTCAGTATACAAATTAATAGGTAATTTAGGATTAAATATTTTAAGAACAACGTTGTTAATTAATGTGTTTTTCAATTGAGTTACTGTTTCATTTTCTCGAGAGCCCCAATGCCATTCAGTTCCCTTTTTTAATAAATTAGTTAAAGGTGAACAGAGGATAGCACAATTTTCGATAAATTTTCTAAAATTATTTATAAGACCTAGAAACTGCCTGAGCTGATGAATTGACTTGAATTTTGATATAGCATCAAGTTTCCGGGTATTTCGTCGAACACCTTGTTCAGAAATATCAGAGCCTAAAAATGTGATATTATCCTTGAAAAAGTCACATTTGTCTAGATTAATGGTTAACTCGTTTTTCACAAAAATGTCTAAAACTATTTCTAAGCAATTGATATTTTCTTCGAGGGTAGTTGTGGCAATAAGCAAATAATCCATATAGCAAACTACACTTCCAAAACGGAGGTTAACCAAGACCGTATTCATTAACCTTTGGAAAAGCGCTGGACCGTTACATACTCCAAACGGCATTCTTAAACATTCGAAATGCCCGTCATTTGTAACAAAAGCAGTCTTGTGCACATCCTCAGCCTTAATAGAAATCTGATGATAGCCACTTTTAAGATCTAAAGAAGTAAAGCATTTACATCCCTGCAATCTATCAATGAGGTCCTCTATCATAGGCATCGGATATTTTTCCTTGATAGTAATTTTATTTAGCTGGCGATAATCTACACATATTCTTTTGGTCCCAGAGCCCTTGTCCACTAACAGTGCAGGGCTCGCATAAGCAGAGTTGCTATGACAAATTATTCCCGTTCTTAAAAGTTCGTCGATTAATTCGCACGTGATTGTTCTTTCAGACTTGGACAATCTATACGGACGCTGATAAATAGGTTTACTTGATGTTAATTTTATTTCTAATTCTACACATGAAGTTTTTCCCAAATACGACAAATCTTTAGATATTGACTGAGGGTATTTAGAAAAAATATTCCTCAATAACAATTCATGTTCACCTGTTAGGTTTGGAGTAATTATATCAACTAAACAAACATGTAATGACTGGACTGCCTTAAAGGTTAAAGTATCTCCTACACGAACATACATTAAACGCCTATCTTCTGTGAAATTTCTTCCAATTAAAATATCATAGTCAGCTAGCGCATTCATGACATACAGATTAATCATTAGCTCTACAGAATCAACCTTAAGTGACTTCTACAGCCATAGTCACTTGAGCAGAAGACTCATTCGTAAATCCTACCAAATTAATAGGGTTATTTAAGGGAAAAGGTTGCAATTTAATTTCTTTTACTAATGCAGTCGTAATTAGTGAGCACTCACTTCCCATATCAAAAAACGCTTCACAGTTGTGATAATTCAACAAGACTTGCTTATAATATTTCTGTTTGTTACCTAGATTAGAAATCATTTTCACTTCAAAATCCCTCTCAACCTTTGGTTTTGATTTCGATTTACAAGCTGCCTCTAAATGTCCAAGCTTATTACAATGAGAACATTTGACATTATCCTTAATATTGCAGTTGTTCCTTCTGTGCCCTATTTCTCCACAACGGTAACAAATTATATGCATATTCGATGCGCTACTAGGACAGGGTACGGAAGGTTCCGATTTATTTGAAGAGTTGTAATTAGACTGATTCTGTCGAGATGTACGTTTTAGTGAGGATGAATTCCTGTGAGAGTTCTTTTTCAACAGTGCTATAAGTTTTCCCATGTAAGAAGGATGCTAAATCGTCGCAGTAACGAAAACTGCCTGCTTCGGCAGCAACGCTAATGTTCGTGTCACCGATTGATCCTACTATTACAGATATTACATCTCGTTCTCGAAAACCTAATTGTAAACGATCGATTTTAGATTTTTGTTGAATAAAGAAATCGTACAAAGACTGATTAGGAGAGGGTTTGGCATCTATTAACTCTTTTAGCAACCTAAACATATTTCGTTTTATTTGAAATGTATCCGACAACGTATCACGCCATTATTTCCACTTCCACGCAGTCCACCTGGTATAATTTTTTTGCAATGAGTCTAACCACGTTTTTGCGGTGTTACGTAATTTTTGTAAAGCTTGGTATTTTATCATACTATCAGACCACCCGAAAGAACGGGCGTTAGCATCTACAACATTGATCCACATATCCACATTGTCAACGAGCGGGTCGAATTCGGGTATCACTGACGATAAAACAACATTCTGACTCACGGTTGGCGATCCTTTACAACGTCGTTTGCGCCGCTGTCTCTCATCTTCACTACTACTAGAGCTCGATGTACTCGAGCTTGAAGAAGTTTCCTTCCTTGATCTGCGTTTCCGGCCACGTGGCATCCTATGAGCGCGTAGTTGTCACACTTCTGATAAAAGAAATACCAGCATTAATAAATCAATAACTTCCTTTATTACCGAATAACCTAACTATATACAAATTAGTCGTAATATCTACGGAAATTATAGGTACTGAATATAACTTTTAACTTATTTATAATCTACTGATTTTACTAACGAACTTTTAGAATTCAAAGAACAGATACTTTAAACGTCTTACAATTATATTGAATTAATAATATAATATAGAGGTTATTATATAGGAATTGCTACACTAATCTATATACTAGGCTAGACACAGTGGACACAACTTATCACTAAGACGGATCGAACGCAAGAGACCGAGTCGGTCGTTGTAGTCCTCCACTCAGTCGCCGCCATCTTGTTTTTTTCCACGTTGTGAAGTTGTCGCCTGTCACTGTATTCACACCGATGTACCAAAACACGATAGCGACAACACTAATCTTTTCCAATCTTTAGAAGGGTGTACTTATGAAAGTAATTACATTATTCGGTGATAATAATATGCCTTGGCAGAAATAGTTCAGATTTCGTGATACGTTCATTATGGCCATTAGCACACTATGGCGTATTGGCGCCTTTTACTTTGCCTACCTACATTCTGTTAGTCGTTGAGTTGAAAAAGAAAAATAAGAAAACATTTGGGCGTCCAGTATTATGTACTTCGTTTTGAATACACAAATTAGTTCCAATGAGAGTTCGTCTAATGTTCAGCTTACCCGGAACAAATATTAGCCTGCACTCATAAGCGTGATAATTTACAATATGTATACTTAGATCAACAAAATATTAAATTACAATCTTTACTTTCTCTTGACTGTAGTTTTGCAAGTAAACTTAATGTACGAAGTAAAGCATACGGCTTGCAAAGGCTAATCTTATTCTTATAACAGACTCCAGTGTAAAACCGGCATGTAAAATTTAAACCTTACTCGATTAAGTATCATTCACTATCAGTGAGAAAAATAAAATCAAATTAGAATAAAGGTTAATCCTTAGTTACGCATGCTAAACTTCCTATGCGTGGTCAGTGTGTGGCTAACGACTTTTAAAAACCTCTGGCCTCGAACTTAGCTATTCAAACTTTCAAACCGACATCACCTCTAAATTTTCAAAAACTGACTAAGTAGTTCCGAATGCTGATGTTATAATCGTTGGATATTTATATTTTCCTGTATTAATAGGGCTATAAAAGTCAGATGACAGTCTCTCTACGTGAAATATTACGTAGACCGACCTAGTAGAAACCGGTTAGATTGGAGTATAAAGATGGGAATAGAAGTCATAAAATTTTACCCACTTTGAAGTCTGGCTATCTAAAGTCTAATAATATAATACCATTACAAATGTTAACAAGTGCTAAATAGAATTTGTATTTGATAAAATCTTTTGCTAGCATCATGTTAAATAATTAGGCCAATGAATGTCTTAGATATTAACTTAAACACGTGGTTAAAAATTCACACCGATGCCAAAGCCTCTTTGTCGGCGAAATAGTTTAAATACTTGCTTGTGGGTATACATATAAGTGTGATTCCCAAGCGTGTTGTTGAATGTTTAGTTTTCGCTCAGCCTAGTTTTTAAAGTTTCATATCCAAATAGTAAACAAGGAACCTCTATACTGATTGTTTGAAATAAATTATTCTGTTGATTGAATTATAATTTGGGTAAAGCCCCTAGTTATATTTCGTCAGCTTTTATACCCGTTTCATTTGTTTTTAATAGCACATAATTTGTTCTTAGTATGATCTAGCAGATTTAAGTGCTAAAATGTAGTTATGTTATGGTTATTAATTGAACTTTTTGCTTAATCTCAACATGTTCGAGCCTGGACCTGTAAGAGTTCTTCAAATAAAACTTATTCGGTACTGAGTTTGAGGCAGGCAGACAAATAGATTTAATGTTTTTAGAATTATTTCATAATACATTCATAATGATCCAAGTAAATAAATTTAAGCATTTATTGTTGTATTGTTGTGATAGTTTTACTATTGTTTTATTCATAACCAGTAAATTTATATGCTTACCTAGATGTTTTTAATTTTTCATACTTTATTTGTAAAATAATATTGACGACGTGACACTATTTAAAATTTCAAAGCAGTACTAACATTACTTTATTAGCCTCGCGTAAAGGTGTAGGTACGCTCCTGAACTTTTTACCGGTAATATTACCGGATAAACTTAAATGTATATTTCAATTAATCTCATCATGTATAGATGTGATACGTTTATACAGATGTACATAGGTCCTGGTGTTAAACTGAATTTGTTCATAGGTCTAAACTATGGAGTATCGGAACCCCCGTCGCCGTCACCGCGATCAGCGCTCAGTCCTACACATCAACCTGGTAATGTGATGCACACGCCACGACACTCGCACCACTACCCTAAGAAAAATGATGACGGTGAGTCATATGCAACAATACAATGGCATTTATTATTTTACTATTCGTAGAATTTAAGATTTGTTTACGTGTATTAAATTTTGAGACAAAAGATAATAAAACAAAAGGATAGAATGGTGCTCGTAGAATGGAAATTCCTTTAAATCTTTCTTTATTCTTTATTATTATACGTCATTGCCATTCCTAACTCTTGTTTTTATGATTTATATTGAATGAAGACTTGAATGTCACTGTGAACATTGTAATTGTACTTACATCATAATTTCATTCAGACGTGATTAATAAGTTTTTTAGTATACTTACATTAATATTTTGTGTGTAACTACTAACTACCTAATTCCAAGTTAATAACTACATTTCATAGTTTTTTCAAGCTGCAGAAATGGTATTTCATATTTATATTTAGAAACTAGCTGCGCCCCACGGCTTTGCCTTCGCGTAATATATGGTTTGTTGTATCCTTCGGGAACCAGACCGATTGGAGGCTTAAAAAGTAGCACATCTCCGGCACCGAATCTATCGACATACCTACCATAATTTTCATTGAAATCGGTTCAGCCGTTTAGACGCTGAGTCGTAACATACACACACACAAACTTTCGCATTTAAAATAATAATAGGATCAAGTAGAAAGAAGAACAAATATTATGAATTTATGATGTATACATGTACTGCGAATTAAATTTTAGAAGCGTCATTTTATAGGTAAGTATGTGAATTAATAAATATTTTATTTTGAATTAAATTTTGTCATTATTATTTCTTTACCAATGTTTATAAACATCACATTACGGTTCTGTTAGCCCTTAACAAAATAATATGTAAAAATAAGTCGTCGTCGTTTTGGGCAACTATAAACTTCCTCGTTGGAAAGGAATATGTAGTGCAAACTGTAAGCTTTAATTAGAGTGTACCATACTTTCGTGACGTCCGGTCATTGCTATCATTTATACGAAGCAGATGTCCGCTGCACACAGCCACAGTGGTTAAAATGTCGCAACCGCAAACATGTGGCTTGCATCACAAGAATACTAGCATAAATACACATTAATGATTTGGAAGTATTTCTATACTGATAAAATTAGAAGACGGGAAAAAGTATCTCTTTAATTTTATAAACAAACTCTCTCATCAAATATACATATATATAACTTTATTAAAAATTATATTACTCTGTTTAAGTATTTGGTAAATATACAGTACAATAAAATCTGAAAATCAATGAATTCTCAAGCCGAGGAAATTGAAACGTATTATTTTTTCTGGCAAAGTCTTCTTTAATGCCAGTGATGCACGGCCCACCTTAAAAACAAGGGTAGGTAAAACAACTTTAGTAGAGTCGAACAGGACCGCGCGACCATATAAAAAAAAAGGAAAACCATGAGGTTGAGCTTTTCTGCTGCTTTCATCAATGTCAGTCAATATGTACAGCGTTGTAGTACCACACTCATTCAAGGAGTTGAAACGACTGATTACCAGCAGAAATACATTATTGGTAGTTTTTGTAAGCTTACTTCTCCAGTTTGGCTACTCTAATTTAAACGAAACTGCTTAGAAAGTTTACTTTAAAATACGAATCACTTCAATAGTAGTGTAGTAAGGAATGAGTTAAGATTAAAAAAAAACAAACTGTAAGTATTCTTATTTTAAAATTGGTCTTGTTTTGTTGTACACAGTACACGGATCAACAGCTTCATTGGTATCAACTGCATCATCGCTCGCAGCTGGCGCCGGCTCCGAAGAGCGGCAGGCGCATGAGGTACACGATATTGGTGTATGTGTTCGAGTCTACAATTGTTATTTTAGCGCTTATCTGTACTTTAACTTTACACAGTTTAATGAATAAAAGTTTAAAATCAGCTTCAGTAGTCGCAAAATTAAAATCAACAAAAATACAGTTTTGAACTCTTTACAGGTGCGAAAATTAAGAAGAGAATTGGCAGACGCGAAGGAGAAAGTGCATACATTGACCACACAACTGACGACTAATGTAAGTACCATTTATTTTTTACATAAGTATTCACATAAATTGCAGTTGATGTCTTTTTCTTAGATTTTACCTCCGTGAAAGTTACGGAGTACTTTTATTATGTACTGAGACTTAATTAACGCAATTTTTTTAATTAAGGGAAAACATAAAACAGACCCATTCTACATTCTCTTCATGTTATCATTCATAACAATCTTTTCGTTTATGGTGTGTGTGAAGTAAGTTGCGTTATCAAATTAGATACGTTTTTATCGCTACAAAACACGCATTATCATAGTTTCGTCATCTTAGTTTTGTGTCTCATTTATTTAGGGCATTCTGAAAGCCATTCTCAAGTTCTTTTAATCGAAAGGACCGGTTTACTAACATAACCGTTGTAATATTATCTCAGTGATTTCTAGAAAGAATGCTTTACAAATCATGTTTAGATGCGGATTGTTTGTGTTTGACTAACATACGTTCAATTGCTGTTGTATACGGCACATTTCATAACCGTTTTTAAAGCAAAATTCATTGATGCAGAAATTCTTTATGATGTGTTCTCATCTGTACCTATTAACTTATTAACAATAGGTTTGGGTATACTAAACCTATAACACTCATTATATAATTGAGCTATTATGATATTAAACCTTGTTAGCACATTAATTTAGTACCTACCTGTGACTGATTGGCTCTGTTAGAACATTGTGAAGAAATTAAAGTTATAAGGAAGTCATCAAATACATGTAACCGAGTGTGAGAAACAAGTGAACTACAAGGACTTAAGGTACTTGCTCTATTATTAGAACCACTTGTATCCTTTCGTTTGCTTTCACATGTAGTTTTATTTATAGTAACTATTAACTATGTATGTATAGCATCGTATCATAAGCTACATATAATACAGAATTCTACAATTGACAAACGGTCGCTCGACTGATGCGCGATGATCACGGATATACTACATCCCTTTTAGTTGACTTACGAGAATGCGGCAGTACCTATTCATTCATTTTCTACGCGTTAAGTATTCTATTTAAATTAGTTTTTTTTTATTTGCGTTAAGTATTCTAGTTGATGCCAATCAGTATTGTGTAATGAGATACCTACTCGTAGAACAGTTATGTTTATATTGTCGTCTTAAAATGACAACAATCTTTTGTGTCTGTCACAATGAATGTGTCAGCGTCTATTCTATTGAAATATGATATCATGTTGGTAAACAAAATACTGTCTGCTCACCACCTTGGTTAAAGCTATCTGACTTAGTGATAATATGCTCACTGGTGCTTAGCTGGCACCGTTGTATTGTCGTACATTGTACACTATGTAATTTATACCAATTTTGTGGTCACCTTGTTTCATAACTCGCATTGCGGTTGACTTCAGATCCTCCAAGTTCAAATTATACTTTCACTCTACGATCATATTACACTGCTCTCTATACAGATTGGCCTTAACTTTTCCTTTTTTTCGAGTGTTGGATATCGGCTCTGATAACCTATCTAACGCCCTTAAACCCATTTAAAAAAAGCTGAGACAGAACGTTCACATGTTAGGGGTCAGCAAATAATATCAGTGGCCCGTGTAACCGTGAGACACTAGTTCGCCCGTTTCTACCCATATCGGGTGCTAAGAATGTATGCCAAATGCCAACTGCCGCCGCCGCTATCTACTAGGACGTACGATGTCCAAGTCAAAAGCGAGTTAGTCACTCAAGTTTACCTTTTACTAGTACGAGATAAGACATGCTAGCTATTGAGTAAGTCAGTCTATAAATACGGTTGCAAACGTGCGGGCCCAGGAAACATTAAATATATTTATCATTGTGAACCACTTTATCGTCAACTCTTGTAACTCGGCGCGTACATGACAAAGCGTGTATAGCGAGCGAATATGGCGACGTTGAACTTGGTGTTGCTGATGTTGACCAGATAACAAACAGTTATTTACATTTAACATTAAAGTCGTGTTTGTTAGGCCAAATTCTAACATAGGAAATTTATGGGTTTGCGGATATTTGTTTGTTCTACAAATAATGAACGCCTCCGTATTGTTAGAAAATATGTTCAGGTAGATTCGACACATCGATATACCTACGTCTGTACTTCACAATTTAATGTTTTTGCCAGCCTGAACTTATTTTTGTCATTACTTAGGCTAATATGATCTCAGTACTAGTGTTAAATAGGTCTACATTAACGTAAGGAACATATAAGATGAAACTTCTGCACTAATAAATAGTTGTCGGTAAACCAATATAACACAGGCAGCTTAAGTATACCTGTAATTGAACTAAACAGGAGCATTGATTGCCAATAAAGAGAGAGAGAGTTATTTGTAACCTTATCAGCTGTCAAAGTAACAACATGGTATCATTTGATTGCATTTAAATTCCGATTTCCAAATAAACTTCGATAAAATTATGAAATGATTTTAATTAGGCAATAATGATTGTACGTGTTATCTTAGGACCTATCATACGTATAATATTCTTGACAATGGTTTGAGAACAACTAACATATCATCTAGGTTATTGCAGTTAAATTAATTTTATACTGATGTGATATGTATCCTACCAAAAACATATTCATGTTAATTGTTACCAAGACGAAACCATATTATATTATATGGGTTGCAATATCAAAAAGATATCAGATTTCATGTAGAGCCAAGCGCCTAACTCTACCTGCCCTAACTCTACAAGCTCTAAGTTAACAAACTTTACAACTTAGTCAAAATATTTTGGCCGTTTCGTGACTACAAGAACTATTGTATAATTACAAGAAAAGTAATGAATATTTTCACCTTACGCCTATGTGACGCTAGCAAATTATTTTTTTTACGACACCATGTGATGTGTTTTTTTATTATTATTTAAAACATGTCAATTTGCAATCAAAAATTACGAAAATCCTCGTTAAAATGACCATAGTTAAACAATGAGGCATTTGATTTACAAGTTGATAAGTGCCATCTTAGTAAAGCTGGCTTCGAGCATTCTAAATCATCCAAAAATCCTCCATTATAAAACATTTTGTAATGTTTGTGTTGTACAAGGCCTAAAGGTCTTTTGAGTCGTATCACGTCTCATAGTAGACTGACAAGAAAACTGGACAGATGAATACATGAATTTTCTTTCGCTCTAAACCGACTATGTAACTGTTATATCTTTCTTATTAATGTTCCTACATCTGTTCACTAAAATGTCGAGACAAATAAAAAGTAAACTTTTGAATGAATGTATTGACGTATATTTTTGTAAGTTACTAATTTGCTGCTCGATAAAGCACTACCGACATACATAATTCAAAACCACGACGTCCATTCAATGTTCTTGTCGCTCCATTGTGTAGATTTGTAGTGATTGTTGTACGATATTAAGCCTCTGCACGTTTCAATGCCATTTTGTTGACTTTGAAAAAATAAAATACATGTGAAACTATAGGAAAGCGTGGGTCGTAATGGCCCAATCATCCACTTCGTAAACACGAGATCGGGGAGTCGAATCCGGGCGAGTACCAATGTGGTTTTTCGAATCATAATGTACTTTCTAAGTTTATCTGGATATTACTGACTGACGGTGATGGAAAACATCGTGAGGAAACCTGGACTTTTGAGGAAGTCTAAAATCGCCAACTCGCCTTGACCAAACGTGGCGATCAATGCTCATACCTTCTCTGTATGAGAAGAGTCTTTCCCTGTAGTGGGAAAATAATGAGCCGATATGAAGAAACCGTTTTCGGTTATTGAGAACACATTAAGAACGCATGTATCCTGCGTCCTAAATAAATCTGACTCATTTGCTATTGACATTAAATGAGCATTGAAGTTCTTTTTATTCCTCTGATCGTCATATATTTATATCAATAATAGTGGACTCTCAACACAGAGCACCAATTGCTTTCAATGGTGATTTAATTTGATCGTTCTTACACTGTCCTCACATCTCACAAAATCCATGATGTTGATAATATTCGTACTACAGTAAAACTAGTTCCTAAAAAGTTTATGTTCTCATGTAGGACCTTTTAAAAGGAAATAAATAGGTGAAAATGTATGCTGTTATGTAATGGACACGTGTAAATTGAAAACGTTTTGTCAATTAAAAAAAGAATATCGTAGTCTAATTATCTTGTCCAATTTATATCTTATTTAAAATGTCAACGTCTGGTAGTGCTAGTGTTCTTTGTCGTGTCCCTGTACAAAGTGTTGTCCACCTTCACTCATACGAGATAATAAATATAAGTAAGACATTTCCTCTATTTAATGACTCAAAAACCTTGGAAGGAGTTGTCATAAAAAGTAATATTGATTAGATTTGAACAAAGAGTTGAATAATATTCATAGTTACCACAAGAACCACATTGGCATGATGCCATGTTTAGAGGACATTTATGGATCTTCGTGTTGAATAACTCTACGTATAAGGTACAACAGAATTATTCACTTAGACACTAATTGTACACAATGAATCGGAAACATTGAGATGGACGGACTTTTAGAGAAGTCAATTTATCTTTTTGCCGTAGATGAGAGGTTGTTTCCTTTTTATATTTTTGGTTTATGATGATCGATCTAATAAGATTTTTAATCACTTTCAATAAATACTTAACTGAAGAACTTGAGTGTATAATGCTCATTAAAATTTTGTTTTAGTGGCTAGGCTAATATTATCTTATATTTTTGTTAATCAAACTTTCGCAGATTTTCCTTACCTATTTGTTATCCGAAATTATTTATCTTCTATTTTTGTATTTTTTGCGGCTGGGCTTTTTAGATCACGGGACTATTGTCGCATGTTTACTCTGACTAAATTTAAACATCTTTATGTACCTACTTGTGGCGGCGTGTACGTAGAGACGTTATCAAGTTTAACTAGAGTCCGTGGCCCATAAATCCTCAGAAGTGCCAGCCGCACTTGCGTAACAAGTGTCCCGCGTAGTATAGATAGTATACATGACTGAACTTTTTTGCTTTTGTATAATTTTTTTAAAATGAGTAAATATTACTATACCTACTTATAACTATACTCTAAAATACCACAAATTAAAATAAACGGAGGTGTTTGTAATAATCGATAAATCATTAATTTTAGATATTTGATCAATTGTATTGTGCGTTTAACAGTAAGTATTGTGGTTGCTTCTGGACACCCTAACACAATACTCCGTCCCCATCCTGTCTGTAATCAATAGACCGTGTGTTACGTTACTAGTTTGATCAGTGATCCGGGTTCCTTGGGTTCCGTGACTCAGTTTAATTCAATGCAGTCGGTCACCAACACGGTACCATCAGTCAACTCAAACCAGTGTGGACTGAGCCTCGTCGGAGGGCAGACGCACGCGGGTCGACTCGCGCGTGTTGTGCACGTTAAATTTACTACGGACTTTATAAACAAACTGTTGCTTTACATTTGTGAACAAAAATGTTACAGTGAAATAAGTGAAAAGTGTTAAATGCCTATCAGTTTTAGTGCGTTCTGTTCGAGTTTTGGTACTTACTTTTATTGGAGCATTGTACTTTCAGTCATCTTTTGAACTCCATATGAGCGAAACACGTTTGATTATCGTTTGTTGTTTTGTTACCAAGACATCCGGGTCTTGCTTTTGTATCAGTTGTCCTTAGTTAATCGTTCAGAAGATGATTTGTAATCATTTATCGTAGCAATCGCTACAAAACTACTGTCAATATAAAATTGAATAATCCGAAATCATTGACGGTTGCTTTGGTACACAGTGCATTTAGTTTATAATTTTGTCGTCCGTTTATTTAATTTAAAATGGCGTACAAAATACTATGGTATATTTTACAATTCTTCTGTACTATCTGAATTCTCTCTTAAGAAGCAGGTAACAGCGTCCCTTTTTTACACAGCCCCTATTGAGGGATCCTGCTTGGCGCGACGCAAACAATATCCATTGATGATTTTGTTTATGTATACTTGGTTCTTTGCCTTGTCCTTGGGTAATCGCAAAGTAACAAATAAGTATGGTACTTGCTGCGGAATAAATAAGTTATTTATGTAGACATTTTATCTAGAGTCGTATGACAACGCATATAAACCTTAATTATTAAGACAGTTATAATTATGATGTTTATCTAGAAATTATAATTAACAGCGTATTGATAGCTGTGAAGCTTGTCAATTAGGAAGAGTTGCTCATGTCCCGGCAAACGATAAAAGTTAACATCAAACGTGGACCGAGTATCTGTTTATAGATATATATCTGGTTTTATTTAGAAGCCAACGTTTGATATCAAACCCGTTTGATGTGTTTTACAGTGATATTACAACCTGCAGTCCTCTGTTCTCGACAAAGCTCCACTTTCTACCTAAAAGTTAAAGGAAAAAATAATAGTTTACTTAATGTCTTTGCTGTAATTACGTAGTATTCATATTATAAAGTATTTTTTTACAACCACATAACAGGCCACTGTGTTACTCAGAATTAACTAACCCGTCTTCTTTTTACTGCTTTTCTTTCCCTTATTATATTACGGATGACTATTAACGAGGTTAACCTTTGGTTAGTCCATAAAAAGTCTACGCAATATTACAGAACGTACTGAATTGAATACAACAAATAGCTTATATTAGTAAAAACTAGGTACACGTAAACCCTTTTGTTCTGTATATTGTTTTAAACTTATATTGTTATGAGTGTTTGTTCTTAGGAATTTTATGGTAACAATAAATCAATGTTGTTATAGTACACGTTGGCCTAACGATGCGGTCGGTCATCATCGCTATTTTATGACACTGTAGGACTACATTTTTTGTCAAATTTACATTTACGTAACTCGACAGCGGTTGGCAGCATCCCTATGTAATCTAAACTAATCTATGCAAACATGTCTAGCTCTTCTACCTACTGCGCTCTACTTACCATATCAACATCTACGCTGTATTTGTCTGATAAGACCGGTGTTCTACTTGTATGAGTGACGAAGTGAACTCTAAAATTTTCATTTTACTTTACACGCCCATATTTGCCATAAACTCTAAGTCATACGGACTTCTTTAGGAAATAGTTTATTGTTTCATTTCTAAGATTTGCTTTTTGCTTTCTTTTTCTATTATACCTAATTGTTGTTTTAAGTTCGTTTTGTCTTTATTTGGTGTTAGGTTAATGACAAAAATGCTATCATAGATTATTATTGATAAAGTAGTCAATTTATATCTACAAAACGTTAGCGATCTGTATTAATCTTATCAAAGACGGTTTAGCTTGTAAACGATGCGTGGGTTGCGACATTTGTAACAGTTCTTATAGATTTACATTTTAAAAGTTAAAGTCAAATAAAAAATAGGTTTATGTTGCAAATGTGGCTTTATATATTCAAATGGACGGAATACAGAAAGCGGCATTGACTGGTGGTTCCAGTTTGCTGTCTTCAATCAGCGAAGCGCCTTCTCGACACTGTCAATTGAGGTTAATTCGTATGGAGACTGGCCAGGGATCTCTTGATAGTGCCCCTACATTATTTATTTGTTCAATAAGCTAAATGGCCTAGTAAATAACCTTCACATAATAAAGAAATTGTTATTTTATATCTTCCTATGTAGCGTTTATTTACATAAACGGTTTTTAGCTTATAAATATAATCATTATTTAGCAGTAGTTGCATATTATATGTTTTTTTACGAGCGTTGGTGTTATACATAATCTTTAATGTTTTATTGACGCATCCTAGCTGAAAATAGTTTTTGTAACAAAGACAACGAACTCGTAAAAGGTACGTAAAATAATTTGAACTTGCAGGTGTCCGGTTTTTTCAGTTACACTTTTAGACACGCAGTGTGTAACCATTACAACTATTATTATTAAATAGCTGACTTATAGATAGTAAACAACAATTGATTTTAGTAATCGCACTTCTTCAAGTTATAAGTATGTTAGATTGGTATTATCAACGATACTCACTCACTCGGAAACTCAAACCCAGCAGAAACTGCAATAGCAGGAAGGAATTTAATTGTAAGTAGTTAATTAGTATCATCCACAGCAGTCATATTTCAATATAATGCAATTAGGTATGGAGCCACTGGAAAAGGAAAGAAATCGTTTCAATAGGTATACGTTATCCATATCCTTACGATTCATGCTACCTTTATGTGTTTTCATTCGATGCCAATGGCTTTTTATCACGCGTTTAAGCTATTCAGTTTGCTCGTTTAATCGCATTGCGTATTATTTATTTTTATAAATTTTATTATTTTAAATCACCATAAAGTTTGGTATAACTTGTTCTTTAACCATGGGCATATCTTGTGATAAAACGTTTATACTTACCTAATACATCATGATAATGTTTAGGTTGCGTGCAATTGCAATGCTTTAGTAACATCATAATATTTTCGTATATAAATGAGAAGACGAAGATTTGAACAAAAGACAAATAAGCTAATAAACTATACCATCAAAAAGATTTTGTGTTAGACCTAAATAGGTATCTATCTATATCTATAATAAATAATTTATTGTAGGCAGAAATTGTCATATTGAAAACATCCGGCAACTGCGACATCGAATTTTTTATAACACAAAAAACCAGTTTTTTATTTCTTTGAATTTAAATATTTTTGCGTTAAGCGATCAGAATACCTACATGATAGGTATCTATCTATTAATATTATTTGTCAACGTCATTCTTTATCTTACCTTAATCAATAGAAGGAAACAGAGTACCTCTTGGTCTCAACCAACTATAGTAAGTAGGCTTTAAAAATGTTAGGCAGTATAAAGACCAAAACGCACTGCCCGCATACCGGTCGATGACAGTATCAGAGATTTTTATGTCGTGAATATTATGTACTTGCTAGATATTTATCGAGACTTGCACCAAAGTTGTTTTTCGCCCAACTGTAGTTCGGTTGGTAGTTCTCTCAATTAACTAATTACTATTTATATGTATGAGAATGATATAATAAATTTTTAGAGTTCTATGCTACCGGAAAATGCAGGGGACGTCCATCAACAAGACAAACAGACTACGTCTGACAAAGGCTGCTATCAGTTGCAGCTTCCAACCGATCTCTTTAAAAATCAATGGGAAAGGCCTGTTCTGCTGTAGATATCCAACAGCTGAGATGATAATGATTGTATGCTATTTGTTGTTAATTGCTAATATATTGTCTTTATTTGGATATAATGTTTATTGGTTGTTTGAAACGTGCTGTTGTAATGTTTCTAACTACGCACAGGTTGTAGATAAGTATATTACGTAACATCCTTCGTTTATTGACAGGCAACAAAACTAATTTCAAATGCTATAAAATATAGACTTCGACAAATAAACCTGTATTTACAAAAAAAAATTGTTTACAGTTTTTTATAATAGTACCTATAACTAGTCAAGAAAGCGTAATGATGAATGAATTTTTACGCAAGTATATAGGTAGTATCAGCATCATGACAAACATCACAATTTGTTATTGCTTTACTGAATTTATAGTTCTTTTTTTTCTAAAAAATCTGTATTGCAACGCCCAGTTAACGCATTATTCTGGTAAAATTGATATTATACTGTTTTAGGGTAAAATAATTTAAGTTGTGTTTTATTCTAAAGTAGAAAGATACCCTAGATAGATATTTTAATGGATATTTGATTTGCTAAAACCAGGAAAAGTGTATATTTAACAATAAGCTAATTCAAACATTTTAATTTTTTTTGTTGATTATTTTTTTTTTTATAACTGAATTTAGCACAACTTGTAACCGATATTTTGTAATCGATAGGCAATATAGCATTGACCAAGAAAATTAGATCAATTTCCATATTACAGATTAAGCAGATTTTTGGAGATACTAATAAAAAAAATTTAAACTTTAGGCCATATCTCAGCTTATTACATTCTGGGGCTTTAAATCCCATTATCCTTTATATATGTTACACATAATTAATCAAATGGCCGGATACCGTTTATGTATTAAAAAATTGTCGTCATTTTCGAGAAAATAAAAAACTCCCTGAACTATATGTTGTAACAAAATCAAAGAGATAAATCTATGGACAAAGTTGTTATAGGCACTAGACTAGTGTGTATAAGTGATGGACAAAAAATTGATGTGACAAGCATAAAACAGGGTAATAAATTAAAATTTACGCCAGTATCAAAATATTGAGAATGTTATAGGTACCTTAAACATGTGATGAGCGCGGGCGAAAGAAGAGAGGCGTTAGGAATCGAGAAAACCTTTAAAAATATTAGTAATATAACAATCATAGAGTTCGAAAACAAATATATGCAATTATGCAGTTATGAAACCTCATACGATAGTATTAAATGAGAAACAGCACTCAATAATCATTTGTTGATAGGTCGATTAGCTTGAACTTTGTAGTAGGTTAGTAACTATCAATTTTTTATTAAGCATGAAGATAACAAAACTTGATGACATTATACTGTGAAGGGGCTTTTATGAATGAAATACGCACGTTAAGTCATAAAAAACCCGTTTAGCCACTGTTACGTCATCATCAACGGCCACAGACCTTGACAGGAAGATTTGCACGGTCATCCGAAACTACGTAGGTACTTAGTGGACGTGTAAATTATTTGCCCTCATCAATCAGTCCTTGATCCAAAATAACACCGTGTTGTCGACATCAATAACTATTAATAGTATCAAGATGTAGCAAAAAATGTTTATCAATATGTTACCACGTCCCTAAGTGGCTTAACCGTTATCCTGTAGGTAGGTACTTAAACAGAGTTCAATAGAGTATTAGCAAGCACGGAAGGAAGCTCTACGAAACAGGATTGTACCGTACCGTATCTAGTCAGGAAGTGCATCACAAGCACACCTACTTTAAAATGGATTAGAGATCAAGCTCACGTTACACTAAATTGTAAACAATGTTGTGCTTAATCGTAGCATAATGTAAATGAAATATTAAACGCAGCACGGAGGTCCGGATTGACTCAACAAAAAGTCAAGATAAAGTCGTCAACGTCTGACCGTTGACGGTGACCATGAGTCAACTGTATCCCCATTTGTTTTTTACCTTAATGACAGTAGATACTTTGGCTATCACTGCAACAATAATGTAAAACAGGATAACGTCCATTTTCGTTTATCAATACAGAGTTGCCTTCTATTCTTTCGTTGTTCACTTCGTAATTTTTTGTCACAGTTGATTAGTAGTAGCTTTATTAGTAGCTATAAGTATAACCGTTATCATCAGCACGACAATAGCTAAGAATGGAGTCAGAGTTCATACCAGCGCCCTTAAAATCCAATGCTGCGGCACTTAGTGTGACGTAGGTACTTGTCTATGTGTAGCAGCTACAGGACAGCTAAACAATGCGCCCAACCCACGCAGTATATTTGCTTGTTACGACTGTCGTCTGTGAAATTTGCTCTTGTATTATTACCTACGTACTTATTCTGGTTTGTAACTGTAGCCGAACCTATCGAATTATATCGCACACTTTGTATAACTCAGACTCGTTCCGTTGCACTAGGGTTTCGGTCACCCGTGCCTTTTATGTGTAGAAATCATTTTTATGCCTATAATAATTTATTGATCTAAACATTGCTGCATTAAATAGTTAATAAATTCCTATAAAATAAATTATTTTCGTAGTTGTACATTATTATGTAAACATAGCTTAGCTACATATTTTATTTGTGAATTTAATAACTCTGTAAAAAGTAAACACATTGAGATTCGTGACATTTTGCAAGCATGTTTGTTATGTTATCTTGATGTAACTAAACACTTTTGAATTGTTAGTGCAACCTAATAAGTTGTTTAAGTAATCATACCGTCAAGATGGATGCGTAGCACAATAGATGTGCAAACTAATTAAAGATCCTTGACCGTATTTAAGCCACCCTAAAACACTTGCGCCAGTCCATCCACTAATTAAGTTATTGGCTCGGAGGTACCTAAGTATCGAATGTCTTCCCATCAAGTATGTTCTTATAACGGCTCGCTACTGGGCCATGTGTGCGACAGATGCTCCTTTGAGCCTTTAAATTGTTTAACGTTTTGTACGTAGGTACAGAAATAATGCACATTAGGTATTTAAGCATATTTTATTAACTATATCGCGCTAATTACTGCCTCAGTGAATGTTCAGTCTTAGACCATTTTGATTCGATTTATTACTTAATTTACTCAGACACAGTATTTAATCAAAATTAGGCATTACAGCGAAATATTACAATAGTTAACTTCGTTTGATTAGCTTATAATTTACTCGTAAATTCGTAATATACTCAAGGTTCGATTACTTATATTATATTAATATTTTCATACACGCAGAGAATATACACTAACATTACAAGTTTAGAGGTCAAGTGTGGCATAATGATTACATTCCGTGGTCAGTAACGTTGACATCATCACTATTAATTATCCTTTTTGCGCGTGATTTACTCCAACACCTATGATATCAATTTTATCGACTGTGAAATCGAATAGCCAGGTAGCTAATACAAGACTTAAAAACGTTAACATTATCATCTATTATTGAACAATGGATACTCAAAACGATTCGATAGGATGAATACGGAACAACCCATACATTTCTTGTTATATTAACTTTTGTAATTTTCGATTTTAGCTACATTGATGGTAATTATGTAACGGCGTATTCGACAACAAACCTGTTTCAAATACTTTCTATTAACAATTTATATTTATAGTCAAATGTCACGTTATTATTAGTTGTGTTATGATAACATTGTTAACTTACTCAGTTTCCAATAAATAAGTATTTACTATCATATTCAGGGTTATCTTAAGATTGAAAGCTATTGTTAGTGTCAAAGACGATACTGCTCCGATATCTTTAACAAAAAAATGAGCAGTGCAATAAAACGAATAGAAGCTGGTTATTCCAGTTTCAAAATGTAGTTTTGTACATAAAATTATCCGAAATTACCGACTGATTATCTTGCGTAACAATAAACCAAGAGGATGGTTAAAATGAGAAGTACCTAGTTCGAAAGTAAACTTTACATGCACATTTGTGTTTAAAAGAAAGAAAATAAAATATAATGTTTTCCTATCGGTTCCTCAGATTGTTGCTTTAAAAATAGTTCAAATAACGGGCAATTTTCACACAACTCATTAAGACTAAGCATTTCTACGTTTTCTTTGAGCGCAAACTTGAGTTCTAGTTCAAGTACGGTTAATAATTATCGTTTTATTACTTTTCTAAACAATCGATTCTCATATTATTATGTTCCGCCATGTCGGCTGTGACTGTAAGAGAAACCGTTAGAGCCATGATCTCATTGTACACACGTGTTATTCGTACATACGCTAGTTGATGTGAGTCAACTGAAGTTAGGGAATTTGTTTAAATTATTTACATAATAATGAGCGCGTCAACATACACTGTAGGAAATAGTGAAAATACGAGAGTATGTTCTTAGCTAGCAACTTGTTATTAATCGAGGTTATTTGTGTAAGGTTTTCGTTTACCATACCTATTTGTTAGTTATTATCTGTGAAGCTATTGGTTGCTTTAAAATATTTAATATCGTTTCGGTTTTATTTATTGTAATGTATAGGTGTAATTCTATATAAATTTGAGATATTACTACTTAATTAAGCAGATTTATACATTCTAATATGATGTAAATATAGCAGTTGTAGACGAGCAAATTATGTAACATACGTAGGTATGTATTGTTAACCGCATTGCAATAGATAACTGATTCCCTGTATCACACGGGAATCAGTTATCTATTGCAATGCGGTGCTTAAATAAATTACTAATCATACTTTCTATGCCAAATCGGGCCAGTACCGTTATCGATTCGGTAATGCTATGATCACGACTATTGTAATGCAGTTGCACCGAGCTTTATTTACAGACGCCAGTCAATGTGCACTGGGGCAGGGTTATTGAAATGTTACGAAATGACCATGATATGAAAATAAAGTATTGTGCTGAGCGTTGTTACTACGGCCTCAGCAAGCAAAGGCTACACACCACAACAAACAGGTCGTTGATACGCGAATGAACGTGCGTTGCATTTGTGAGAAAGGGAACAATATATAAACAGTATTCCTTCTTGCTCTCTAGTGTACCCGACGATGGTTCTCAAAATTTTAATGGACAAATGAGTTGGTGCCACATTTTCTAATGGAATCAAAAAAATAGACTTGACACTTCTTTTGACTCTTCTAAAGCTGTTTTAATTGTGTAGGCTCTAGGCCCAGCTCTAGGCCCCTGTAATAAATACTATCTTGCTTTCCAGTACAAAGTTACCAATATCTTAACACTCGAAACGCTATGCAGATTGTTACAACATTATTGTTGAACTTTTGTTCTTACAAAATTTAAAATAAAAACAATTCTTATCCAAATAATTGTGAAATAAAAAAAAAAGTTTGAGAATATTGAAAACGTAGACGACGCGCGCGCGACGTAACCGCGCTCCCCTTCGTCTGAGACGTTTGGTTGTTCGATTGGCGCCCGCGATCGCCCCCTACATAATTTACGACTTAACCCGTATAACAATATGACCTATCATTATTTGAATACATACAGCTTCTACAAGTAGCTTAAAAGACCCGGCTCAACAAACCCGGCTTGACTTGTCTTTTTTTTATAGCTTTACAAACATGTAATGCTCTGTAATAAATGGTTCAAAGATTCTAACAAATGAGTCCGGTAGCAGTCTAAAATCTGTGTTGTCTTACTGTACATTACCATATCTATTACGTTTACATTACTTAATAGTAAAAGCTTGTAACTGCCTTAGTTACGCATTGCCGTAGGTAGATATTCAATGACATGTTAATCATAACGACTTTAAAATCAATCCGTTGAATTTTGAATTGCATAATCTGATAATCTCCCTATTTCTGTTTGTTTTGTCACAGCTATTTTTATAAGAAAAACTTATAATAATGAAATGACTGTTACAAAATTTAATTTTGTCACAATTATTCTTATAAGAAAAACTTAAGAATAAGAATGACTGTGACAAAATTTAAACTAAGCGTGTCACAGATCTTGACCGAGCTTTGTGATAGGTACCTACAGTCGAATCCCTAAAACTAAAAAAGAAAAAGATTTTAGGATTGCAAATATTAACAATCGTAGCTTTTCTTTTTTTTTAATATATATTAGCCTACCAAAGTACTCCACCCCGCCTGATGGTAAGCAGTCAGTGGAATTCAGAAGTGGTGGCCACCATACCAAAAGCTATCGTCTTAAACTGCTGGTATGTTGGCCTCCACTATGGCGGCTGGGAATGGGGTTAGGAAAAAGGAATGAGGGAGGTGAGGAAATAGGAAAGGGGGGAAATTGGGCCTCCGGCACTCTCACTCACCGAACGAAACGCAGTAGTAAGGATACTACTACTCTTAAGTCGATCTTCTATGAGAGGGTAGTGCTTCCCCAGACGATCCGGCCCATTCATGTTGAAACCAGCGTGGATCTACTACCGTCAAAATTTCAATTCTATCTTAGCGAACATAGCGTTATCAAACTGCAATGTTTATAAATCTAATAAAAATATTGCTGTATCAATTTGTATTATATTTAAAGGCCTATTTATACATTTTTAGGTGATAACTGATAAGTGCTGTTAACGCAAGTATGACTCAATTTTAACTATTTCGTTATCAGTACTAACTACTATTGTATATGCCAATCACTGTCGATCACAGATTATTTATTATACCTAATTATGTGAAGTAATGGTTGTTGACCACACGTCTATTTAGTATGTGTAAGCGTTCTCCGTATGTAGGCAGCAAGTTATGCTATTGTTGTATACTTGTGTTGCAGATGAATAATGCAGCACTTGATTTTATGACATAACTCGTCGTCTATAAATCACAACGCTGCACTGTCGTTAACCGACAAATAATTCTATTTTCGATTTCAAGTTCATTTTATCTAATTTAAGTTTACAAACAGCTGAGTTCTATTCACATAATAAACAAATAATGTAAATAACTAAATACACTTTAAACAACAGATAAGTAGCATAATGCTCTCGTGCTTTACGTTTGTAAAACTGATGAAGAAGATGAAGATAATTAATGAAGTCTAAATTGTTTTTCTGTTGTGTACAATAAATAATAAAGAATCTTGCCTAATTTTTGTTTTATAAATAGGTACATAAAATACTAAAGCCGATGAAACTTTGCATATTGTATGAACAATCGTCTGCCATAGGTATTGGTATTTGTATATTTATTCATTTATTAATATTCGTAGTACAACTTGACCCCTTGTGATCATTCTTAAATCTAAACTAGCTCACATCTATTTAAATAGCTTTGTATTAATGTCTATAAAATAATTAACGTTTATTCTTGATATATCTATGTTATAGAAAGTTGATATCTTATAGTAACTTATAATGGCACATTGTCTTGCAATGAAACAAGGGATTACTAGCAACTAGCAATAGGTATTTCTACATTGAACATGTACTACCACTTCACATGACTATTGGAAAGTAAATTTTCGATCGGAAATGTTCATAGATGTGTGATACTGATAAGCTACTTTGATTCGAATTTAAGAAATTAACATTACGGTTTTAATTTATACTCACTTACTTTGTGCTACTTGTATTATGTGTTGCTACATAATCTACAAAGAAATTGTAAATAGGTAATTAATAGTACCACTTTTTTCCTAGATCGACCACTGTAACTAATAGAATTATCATACGTTGAGTAATACGCGTTTGTTTTTATTATTCAGCATTAGAGTACTTTATGAAGTGCATATCTACAAAGATTTGATTGAATCGGATGTTGAAGTACCTTAATGGATTTCTAAAAATAAATCCAATTCATATTTATATCGGCTTCTTTTCGGGTCAAGTGTCTTTAGCGCATAATCTTAAATTTATACATAGGTTCTATCTTTGAAGGTAGTTTTTTAGACCTTACCCTTTAAAATTATCTGCCGTCAATGATTTGGATTACATACATTCATCTAAAAAAGTACCAAAGCCCGAAAGATGTAAAACGTATATTTTGCAATTTTACGCTTTCTAGATAATAAGGAGGATGTAATGTAGTTCTAAGTACGAGTGCAGTATTATCTCACAACATGTGTTGTTTACCTTTGATATATCAATGTTCAAAAAACTTTATTAAAAATGTTATATCCTAAAATATGATAAATACACCCGACATGGCAGTGACTACTTCGTCGACATATCATGGATCACCAATACATGATGGCTTTGCCACTATCCGAGCTCCAAGAAGTAAAATCAAGATTAGAAATCTAGTGGACCCAAGTCATAACATTAATCTACCTCAAAGACACTCAGAGTATTTTACGCTAAATACGATAACTAAAAATAGTTTCCTAGATAGTAACTGTGGAGTACAGTATGTAAATAATGCTTCAGCAACTAATAAGTCGATAGATAAACAACCAAGACTGAGCTTTACTGCGCCTATATATGCCAAAATAACACCACCGCCTTCGAAAAGGAATTCTGCAGTGACAAATCAAGACGAAAAGCAAGAAGCTTATTATGACTCGATAGACAGTCGGCCACGTAGGCGTTTAAAAAGCTTGGAGTTAGCTTCAGAGCACGACGTAGGTGAAAAAAATGGAATCTCGAATCTGAGTAACTGCGAGCAGCAGTCGTATGAGCAGCACGTAGCTATCCAGGATGGCGGCGAGCAGCATTCCGCGCGCACCGACTTTACCGGCTCGTCCATCGACTGTAGAAGGAGTCATAGCGATCGAGATAATTGCTCAGAATCGTCTTCATACTTCACAGATAACGACAGGCCTATATCAAGTTACAGTGACAATTCAACAATACCTTCTACAGACACTGAAGACGTATTAAAAGATTTGCCAAATAAATCTAAATTTCATCGATCACCACAAAAGTTTGCCACATTAAATTCTCGGCGGCCAAAATTCATTGATCTAAAACTTGCTAACATGAAAGAAAAGCCCTTGTACGGTAGTTTGCAGCGAAATAGAATAGGTTATCATTCGGAACCTAATACGCCTCTTAATGATGAACAAATAGGCTTACATAATGAACCTACTATACTTAGTGAGGTGCAACAAATACCACGAATGCAGCTCCAAAATACTAGAAACGGTTTTAAGAGATCTGTGAGCGAAACAAACGGGTTTTCAAAACGGATAAATTACAGGCATTCATTCAGTGCTGACTATAAACAAGGTAGACCTCATAAGTGCTGCGAGTGTATAACTGGCATTCCTGCTGATGAAAACTCAGACCAATCATCAACGAGACCGTTATCAAGGACATTGGGCACTTTGTATGAGCAACAAGATCCCAAAATTGGTTGCCAAACAATCCTACGAGCTAAGCCGCCTGTTCCTTGGTGGGAATTGGCTATCAAAAAGTCCCGCTATAAAAGCTGTCCAATTTTAGAAGAGGTAAGTTTTGTTTTTGTTTTATTAGCTGAAGCTATTAATTTAGACGAATCAGTAAAAAGTAGGATTATTGGAAATAGAATAATTGATGTCTATAATTGGCGTTATGCAACGTCACGGTGTTTCTATCAAATATAAACACTGCGTCGTTATTGTATTAATGAGGCAGCTTAATATAATAGGTATACCTATTAGGCTTATGGCTGAGACTTATTCGAAATTTTAACTTACGTTTAGTCAGTTGTTTCTTTTATGGACAGGGATATGGGTGTGGTTTTATATGCCTTGCTTCTGATTAATGGAATAATATACTGCAATGAAAGTACGTGTATTTTAATTTGAAACACCGGTTAGGGGGTATATTAATGAGTGACGTAGCGTGCTCACCTGACAACTCATGAGGGTGCAACGTTCCCTTACGTTAAAAAAAAGGAGTGCCGTGTTATTTTTCAATTTAATTTGTAATTCTTATTTACCAAATAAAACCTTTATGCAAACCATGACATAGACACTTCCATAAATGTAATCAAAGTAATCGCAGTTCGATTTGACTCGCTTTCCAATTTGTAGGTAGGCACTTCATACTTGCCGAACGTTTGAACAGGTGTTAAACTAGTTAAAATACGTCTAAAGCCAATGTGAACCTTCACTCTAATACTA
Source organism: Parascotia fuliginaria (assembly GCA_963082885.1). Taxonomy (NCBI): domain Eukaryota; kingdom Metazoa; phylum Arthropoda; class Insecta; order Lepidoptera; family Erebidae; genus Parascotia; species Parascotia fuliginaria. Next base: position 8,501,446 of record OY720173.1, on the reverse strand, counting down.
ATTCTACCTATAATACAAATAAATACAAAAATTCTTACCTGACTACTGAAGATTTATCGAAGGAACTTTTATTATACTGACAGACGGTCAGGTGCTGACTTAATCGTTCCCGAATCCCATTCATGTTCCTATAGCTTCCCACGATACTAAATAATATTATCATGTAAGGTCAGATTTTTTATGACGTTCTCACAACTTTAGAACATAAAAAGTTATTTTATAATATTAGTTCTTGGCTGGCACCGACTCCAAAATACCTGATTAAAAATTGTAAATAGTAACTTATTATATAGGTATCAATGATTTCGTTGATTTCCCTTTGTTCTTTGCTTTGAAGTAAATATAATATTATTATCTACTTTTTAGTTAAGGATTGAACATGTATGTATTGCTTTGAAGTTGGTTTTCGTTTTTGTTATTAACGGACACGTTGTTTCTAACAAAAAAAGAATTTTGGAAATCATATATAATTGTAGCATGGACATGTGCATGTCAGAAAATTCGTCACAAAAGACATCGACAGTTGCTTTACACGTCTTCACTCCTTGCATACGTTTTTATTACAAAATATAAAATTAAGACCAAATTACTAAACCATTTTTTTTTAAATATGAGACCCATATTATTTTAAATAAAAAAATCGGTAGAGTGGTAACAAACATACAAAAAAAAAGAAAAAAGACATATGACCCGAATTGATAACCTCCTCCTTTTTAAAGTCGGTTAATAAAAATACAGGTTAATTTATTGCACTGTTTAGCAATTCTCTAACCTATTTTGTCAGGTTAATATTTTATATTGTCAAGCGTAGGTGTCTATAACTCAATGGCGAAGTATTCATATTGCTTCAAGGGACACCTTTGAACTTAAGTAATTTTTGCATAGCGAAAGCTATTCGTCACAATGTTCACTACCGGTTCGGTCTGTTTTGAACTTAAGATACAAAAACAAACAAAGAAACGTCATGTCTTAGTTCTCAAGTTAGGTATTATTTGCTCTATGTAATCTTTATACATTCACAAATACAGGTACTCACGGTAAAGTAAAAAGAGCATTTTATTGAAAAACTTATTGGTCAATCAATTTTGTTAAAAGGTATGCGCAAAGATGGTTTTGGTTTCTGTAGCTTTTACAAATTAGTATTAGCAGACAAGATTAATATGTCGGCATCATCTGAATCCTACTGAGGCAATCAGTTTGAAGATCAAGCTTAATGGAGAAAAGTTAGAAGTAGGGTGCCATTAATATTAAAAAGCATTGATCCCGATACTCGCAATGGTCTGTAGTATAGAATCGCTTATAAGTAAGTACATTGGAATCAAGCGTGAGATACCTATCGTACCAAACGCCTGCGCGTCGCCTCTGATGTTTTCCGCGAAGGTAATGGCCAATGTGACTTCGGCACACTTTCCTAACGCAACTGCATCCGCTTATACCATTTCTCTCAGGACTTGTTTTATGTGCGTATTGTTTAAACTGCAAAATTATTTTCTTTCCCAATTATCTACCGAGAGTAAAAGTATTTCAAGATAAACACTGTAATTGGAAATGCAACTATTCAAAAGGTGGGAAACCAGGAAACTACATGCTGGTGCTACATGTATCAAACAGTCTGCAATACAGGATAGTAGTGTAAAGGATTTGCGTTTAAATCCGCATCAAAGCATCCGCATTCAAAGTAAAATACTGCATAATTATTACGATATGCAGCTATTAGAGACTTATTCGTCAACTCACCAAGTTCTCTTATTATCGAGAGGTGTTTTGGTAAATAAAATGGATGTTTTTGCTATATTAAATCGCAAGTATATGCACTCTCGGAAGCCATGTTAGATAAATATGGGTGTTTAGGCATCTCGCACCGCTCGCGACTCGCACCGCGGTGAGACTTGCCTAATAGCTCCTTTTGAATGGGTCACATTGCACCATATTGTTAGAGCGGTGCGAGTGGCCTAAGGTACTATTTGAATGGGTCATGTCGCACCACTGTTTGAAACAATGGGTTTGGTTTCATATCAACACTTTAGGGGATAATAATCTTGTTGGTACCGACATGTAGAAAAGTGGTTATTAGGAAAATAAACAGTTGCTATATAATTCGTAATATTTATATTCAAAAATTATAAAAATCACAGATTGAATAGGTACTAATTGTTTTAACTATAACATTACACATTTTAACTTAAGACTAATATTGTAAATGACAGGTTATGTTTTAGGTTATATATTTGTACACTATTTTCTTATAACTAATAAAATCACAGTAAAATCACAGAAGTCAAATTTTGGTTTCTTTTTTATTGAGATAGATAAACGTAAAATTTAACAAATCAACGAAAATAAGAATGTAAAAAAATATTACCATTAAAAATAATTTTGTTTTAAAAGTAATTATAAATCACAGTTTAAGAATCAATAAAAAATAAAAATTAGGAATACCTAAAGTCTCAATTTTTCCAAGCAATGCCCGACAGTTATCTCATTATCCAATAACTCTTGTAAAGTTGTCTTAATTCTTCTGTTCATTTCAATCGTCTCTGTTTTTCGTTTTGAAATTTGAATGTCACCAGATTGTTTTAATTTATTACAATAATAGGTGGCATCTTTTTTTATTCCCTCGAGTAATTGTGCTATATTAAGCTTTACTGGAATGATTTTTAAAACAATTAGTACCTATTCAATCTGTGATCTTTATAATTTTTGAATATAAATATTACGAATTATATCGCAACTGTTTATTTTCCTAATAACCACTTTTCTACATGTCGGTACCAACAAAATTATAATCCCCTAAAGTGTTGATATGAAACCAAACCCATTGTTTCAAACAGTGGTGCGACATGACCCATTCAAATAGTACCTTAGGCCACTCGCACCGCTCTAACAATATGGTGCGATGTGACCCATTCAACAGGAGCTATTAGGCAAGTCGCACCGCGGTGCGAGTCGCGAGCGGTGCGAGATGCCTAAACACCCATAAATATTATGCTAACAACCGCAATAGCAATATACTAGAAGCATGTCATGTAAATTTTATTTTATGATTGCGATAAGCTTCTTTGTTGTATCATACATGCCTGACGTAAATTAGCTATAAATAATCCTAGTAATCTGAAAATCCATTTCAAATGCTCACTTTTCAAAAAAAATTATAGTATGTACTATATACTTATTTGAAGTATAATTTCCGCTCCACACCACCAGCTGTGTCCACAGAACTCACAATAAAATCTTTTTAATTTCTGAACTCACTCTCGTCGTCATTCTCGCCGTCTATATAAATTGGCGGCAGACATGCAGCCCAGATATGTCCCAGCCGAATAAGGAAGAGTGCACTTTTGAACATATATTTCTGAGTTTGTACGTACCAATTTGTCGTAAAATATACTGACCAGTGGGATGTGAAGTGGGCATTTATTATGACCGGGGAAGCATGTAGGTAACACCTACTCGCTTTTGTAGTTATCGTGACGTTGTAGTCCCTTATATTACGTTCGTTACTCACTTATAGTTATAGGTACCTACTAAATGTTGTTAGACTTGAATAGACTTGTATATTTTTATATGACATTATTGTCAATGAAATATCTTTATATTATTTTGTTAGATACGCATTTCTCGATAGTATCAAATAACAAAAAAAGAACGTTCATAATCACTTCAAAATATTTATTTGCAACTTGTGATTAAATTTAATTCTTAGATCACGGCTGAAAAACCTGCTCTTTATTCGAAAATATATATTATTATTAGTATCTAAACTATGGAATCAATTTATTTTATTCAAGTGACCATCTGTTTGTAAATTAGAATATACCTACAAAAATACATACTTAAACCACTAACTCACCTGCGTCTTTATGAAGATAATTTACAAAAGCTGCTGCAAAACTTACCTACTTGCGGTAACGGATAAGGTACATAAAATATTTTACTATAAAAACCCTTGCGGGATACATTTTTCACATAATTCATTCCATACAGAGGACCAGCAACTATTTGAACGTGTCATTAAGTTCTTAAAGCGCGGTTGTTTCCGCAGCTGTGTAAGTTTCCACCTGTTTGCGCATTGATATACTTTTATGGTACCATCGGTCTAAAAGAAAGGTAACGCTAATTACACAGATGATTATAAAAAATTTATCTTACCGAAGCATGAAAGTTGGTTGTCCACTCAATACTTGACGTTATGCGCATTTTAGATACATAAAAGTTGGTCCGAAACGTATATTTATAAAGCATCGTTATTAGGCTCTAATTGCAGAAAACAATGCTAAGTCATTATCTTTAGCACGTGCACGCGTAAGGTGTCTTGTGCAGATCTATCAATAAAACGTTCAGACACCATAATTGGCTAAACAACATGCGTCGGGGCAGGTGGATTGTCCTATTAAAAAGATATGTTTAAATTACTTTGGAGTTAAATGTAAGAGATGGGCAAAGAGAAACCGCCTTTTGATTTAATTCAGATCAATTTTATTTTATAGTGTTACCAGGGGTTTGTCCTCGGTATCGCCCGTGTAGACTTTAATTCGGTTCTGTCACAAAGTAAATTACCTACTCGCTAAATTTCAACTTTTTGGCCAAGTAGTCTTTTAGATTTCGTGTTTAGTCAATGATTGAATAAGTGACTTTTTGATGTAGCTAAAGCTTACTTTCCAGTCATGTTTTCGTTAGGGATCGAGGACATTACCCCTGTTTTTAATTTCGCTGAGTGCATTCCCGCAGCAAACAAAGGGTCCCGTGTCCAGCTACACCCACGTTCACTATTAGCCCGGTACCATCTATAAAGCAATTTATTGCGATGACTCACTTTTACAGTTCATATTTTTGTAGCCAATATTATACTACGACGTAACTATATGAAACGTGATGTAAGAAATGGTTTTGTCGTCAAGGTAGTACCTACGTTTAACTGGTTTTATATGACTCGAGAGCAATTGCGCTGTCATTATCGGAATAAGGATGTCGAGCTGGATACATAATAATTTCACCCTGCAACTAGCCTAAGATATAGAGAGAGATCTATGTCGACTTGTGGTCGCCTCTGATTACAAACGAAAATGAATAGAAATACTGTTATGTGGTTCTACTAACGAGAGGAAGTTATGTGCATTTCGATAAATATACCGTTCTCAATCTATTCATTACAAATAAACCTTTTAGATTAGTTGTACCTACCATTAAATATGTTTATTATTACAACAAGATACAATATTAAAATAAATAGATTATATGTAGTTTTGCAAGTTTGGGAATGTCAAAATTTGTTTTTTTTTGATGAATTTTTATCGTTTTATTGAACATTCGTTACAAAAGGTTCTCAAATTGGCATTTATTTGTCACATAGGCAGGTTGTCTTTCATAGTTTCACATATCTAACAATTTTGAATAGTCAATACATATTTACCTATTACCAGACTGGCTATTGTGTATGTAGCAGCACCCACGGTTGAATGAAATATTACATTGTGGCGCTAAAAGTATATTAAGCCTCAATAATTGAACTTGAGTAATGTTGAAGGTTGGAGCCAAGTGAACCGAACGTTTATCTTAACTGACATATGAAATAAGGGTCAAAATATGACATTATAATAATTTGTGAGGAAATTATTTTATAGTATGTTATGTTATTGTTATAGGCCCATGTGGTGTCCGCTTTCGAGCAGAGTCTGTCGAACATGACGCAGCGCCTGCAGCAGCTTACCGCGACCGCTGAGAGAAAGGTAATAAACAGTGATTTCTATCATAAACACACATATCTCTTTTACCTTCTAGTATAATAAAATAATTTCTACTAAGTAAGATAAGTGACACCTAGACTTGTAAACGTTTTTAACTAATTATCTATTATTATAAATGAGTTTTATTGTCTGGGCGAAAGGACATTATGTATTAAGCAGAGTTAAAAACAGAGATCTGCTTAATAATAAACTTTATTAATATAATTTCAAGTCACAAAAATTTACAATCAAAACATTGTTAAATGACCACAACTTGTATGAAGGAAATTAGTAACGCTACTCAAATGTGGATTGGTTTAAAAACATGACACAAAAACTTTTTGGAGGCCTCACAGACTACACATAAAGATTAACATCAAGTTGTTTTCCTATAGTCAAAGCACTCTTTGAATTCAAATAAAGGATTCTTTTAAAGCGAATTTTATTGCATGGAACATTACAGATGAACGTTTAATTTGAACAAGTCGGTAACAATCTACTCAAACCGGTTCGAGCAGATACAAATTACTTTCTTTTAATTATATTAAATTTATTGTTGTGTATACGTCGAATGTGGTCCAATATGTTTTATTTGTTATAGGACTCGGAACTTACTGAGTTACGACAAACGATCGAACTACTAAGGAAGCAATCAATTCAGGCCGGTCTTACGACAGCTCACATGCAGTCCATGGGAATTCGAGCGGACGGCGTTAATGTTACAGGCCAGGTCAGTAATTTTTAAGAAAATTATATCACACGTATCATGTACCGTTAGTAATGGGTACACTTGTAACCTTATAGATATCTCTTTTGTCTTATAAAAGAGCTGTAAAACAAGCTTACACAGTTTTAAATAAGTCAATCAGTCTTTAGTTATTTTCGTTGCTTTTATGCCGAGGTAAAGCTGACTAAACAAGATTCTAGAACAGTTAGCCTGTGCTTAGAAGACAAAGTTATGAAACTGAAATAATTGAACATTATTTATTTGATTTCTTATATCAAACATAGATGCCGCAATGAAGTAGAAGCGTTAATACAATATGAATTACACTTACCCTTACTACGAAACTATTTAAAACTACAAATGAATATATTAAATGACTATGAGCATGTGAGTGCAATATGTCGAAACATCTTCATTTAGGTACTTACATTATTTTGTATTCCAATGTTGAAACTTTGTACAAAGTCCAATGTCATCTATCAATCACTCCGTACATGTTTTGCAACGATATTAAAATTAGCATAATGTGAACCATGTTACGTATCTACCTTAAGATGAAACTATCCTAGATATGGGTTCTATAATCAAGAGTTCCAGAATCAGGACGTTCGTGATTTAATAAACAGAGACAGATAAGGCAATGGTAACATTTGCATTAAATTGATCGTCAATAGATCTGTCCCTGTTCCACATTTGAGACGCGCCGCGAATAAATAAGTGACATGACTTACTTCCACTTCACTAAAGGTACGTCCACACTTGTTTTTGTGTGGTATGGTATAAACAAGCTAGCTAACCATTCTCGGTACATTGTAACAGTGTAGTGTACTGCTCGCGAGCAGATTGTCGTATCGAACTGTAAAATGTTCATATTTGGATGAACTTTATTGTAAAATGTTATATCAACAACGCTAACTGGAAGTTCAAGTGTAGGATTTAAGAATTTGCAAGCCTGGCCGCACTTTTACAACGTATACGTACCATTAATTTATGTTGCTTGTAATAATGATAATTAAAGAGAGTGATAAATATAACATAGACGGACAGGCTCTTTGTAAAAGGTTGTATTGAATGTTTGCATTTTGAAGCGTGTGTTTATATTTAACATTTATCATATTATTAGCGTTAAATGCCGCTTCTACATGCTGATTAAATATTGTTTCGAAATGTTAATTCTATTTAATTTATAATAATAGCATAAAACGTTTCGTGTGAATAAAGATTCTCAATTTTGTTAAAGTACCTATCATGGCCGCAGCCCTACTTTTGAAAAACAACAATGAAATTCATCAATCATTGAGTACAACAATGTCGCATTCATTAAAATGTTTTCATGTCATTGATATTAATTTAGTGAATTGATTGACGCTTACGGATACATATAACGGACACCTTTATCAATTTCATGCTTACCTAAATTAATAAAAGTTTTAACATTATTATATTATTTCCTTGATGTTTTCTGTATAGGAACCTCCAAATCCTCAATCTCAGTCATCTCCTCAGCGTGGCGCTCAGACCGGTAATGGGGCGATTACGAGGCATTTGTCTACCGACAGCGTTTCCAGTATAAACAGTCTAAGTAGTGGGTCTTCGGCGCCACATGATAAGAAGCATAAAAAGAAGGGATGGGTAAGTGATAACTACTACATAATATTCGGACAAAGAACTTTTATTGATACTTTCCCTTGCTTTTATGCCAAAGTAGCTTTATGAGATGTTTTTTCACATCCCAAAAGACTTGAATTTTGTTACAATTTGGCACGGCACATCAATACGTGCAATCTGGATGCAACGGATGAAATTGAAGGTTTTTATTTCAGTGCTTATTTTATGCTTTTGGGAAAACTTATAAAACTAAATAAGTGTACAAAAATAATACTAGTGCAGCACCTATCCAATATCAATTTTATAACTATGCAACTGAATATAATGTTTCGGTCAGCCATTTAGAATTTTGAAGTGGCAGTTTAGATTTATATGATCCATAGATTTTAACTATTATTCGTTTTTACACAATCATAGGCAGAACACAAGTGTTTTGTTAAAACACAAAACATTATTTCTTAATATAAACATTTACAACTGCGTATATTTACATAAATCATATGTACGCATTATACAGTTTCTCTACGATGCAATTCATTTAACTACACATCTGTTATTTTTGGCAAAATACTATTTGTGCTATATATATCACAATCACAATCAGCCTATCGCAGTCCACTGCTTGGGCCTCTCTTGATTTACGCTATAACACTCGGTCCTTCGCCTTCCGCATCCAGTCTACACATTTGTGCTATATGTCTAGACATAAAATCAGAATTTGTACAAAGCAAACGAAAAACTAATACATATTGTTACACAACAGCTACGGTCGTCATTCACGAAAGCTTTCTCGCGGAACGCTAAGATATCCAAGACGGCGAAGCATTCGTCCCTGGGGCAGTTGTCGTCGCAAGACAGCTCTTCAGGTTCCCATCACTACGACGACCCGCACACGATCCGCGAAGGAAGCAACGAGAATAGTCTGGAACATTCGCATGAAACTCTTGACATTAAGGACAAATGCCCCGCGGGCAACGCGGAAGAGCAGACCAAAGGTGAGACAACAAATGTGCCGGACAATGTAAACAATACACTTAATGTCTTTAAGGAAATAGGTTAAAAGAAATCGTGAATTAACGCTTTTATAAGACAGCACTTAGTCTTATACCACTCGCATTAATACTGAAGAAAGAACGACGATCAATAATAGCCTTAGGCTTCAGTACCGGTCAAAAGATTGATTGATTAGAGAGGAGGGTCCAACTAGTTAAATGATGTGTGGACCACATTGTAGTTGAATTCTTTTTTTTGTGTCTTCAACAGTTCTAAAGTATCATTTAAGCATGTTTAAAATTTGGATTAAATGATTCCTGTGTTGTGATTCCTTCAAATTTGATCCGATGTAGGGTGTACAATTAAACTTATTTATTTCAATACAATTATATGTTTATGATCGCGTGTTTTTTAAATTTAACCTCAATGTTTGTTCCAAGGTGTACCTACAATGAACGTTCGACTTATATTTTATAGTCTCATTAAACGAATATTACCTTATTTCGTTTTATTAGTGGCTTGTTGCTTATTAACTTCTTTATTTACAGATAAGCCAGACGACTCTGGTTTAGTAGATGAGCTTAAGAGGCAGTTGCGAGAAAAAGATTTGGTGCTAACTGATATACGATTAGAGGCCCTAAGCTCGGCGCATCAACTAGAAAGTCTAAAGGATACTGTTATCAAAATGAGGGTAAGAATTTTTATTAAATCATAGTTTTTTAGCTTTTAAATAAAATCATTAACAGGTACAGTATTTTGTTACATCCAACGCTGTTCACGCCAATCTAACATTACGTTTATTTACTCGGCTCATTACTGTTTTTTAATGGTACGATGGTTGGTAAAACGAATGTACTTATCCTTAAGACGTGAGATCAAATAAACATTTTATTTATTTTATTTATTACTTAAAAGTGTATGATTCCACAACCACCTTATACCATAAAACTTACGTAGACTTTATTGCACACTGAACGTTGTAGTATGTTCACTAATGCATAGTTTATAGCTTGCGAGATTGTTATCACTTAATTGTAAATACAAAAAGCCCAAGGGTTTTTCGTAAATAACTGTATACGAATATTTTATTGGCTTGCTAGTCATTTGAAGAAGTATCGTTAAAGTTCCCTATTATAGCAATTGGAGACCATTAGTAGCGAATTATACGTTCATTATTTCTCATCAACACCTGTAATATTTGATCCAATATGGTAGTGCTCGAATAATTTATAATACGGTTGATAATAACAATTAATTTCCGTTCATTAATATCAAATTCTAACAGACACCTGGTTTACAAGTATGGGTGTATAGGTCTGACAGGTTTAGTACTTGTAAACAGGTGGATGTCACGGGCAATGTACAGGGTAATTATTACTTCTTTGTTGTGGTAATTATAGATTGGGAAAGGTACTGTATGCACGCAACACGCAGGAAATAGCTTTTGTAGCTATATCGGAAATAATTATTGAATACTTTATACAACATTCATCCGTGAACAAGTTTTTTTATATACTGTTGGTGGTTAACAAGTATACGGTCCACCTGATGGTAAGGGTAACCGTAAACTATGGACATGGCTGTGTTTACTAAGCATTGCAGAAACCATGCTTCGAAACACAACCCAGCCGTTGTCGACTATATAGGGAAAAAGGAATGAGGAAGGAAAAAAGAAAAGGATCGAAAACGTAAATATTTTTATAACCACAAGGTCAGCAAACCAAAATAGACCGTTCATAATATGTATTTACGATAATATTATTATTCTACCTCATATCATTCAAGTTTAAAATGAGAACAGAAAGCACATCAATTTTAATAACCATCCATTACAAAACAGTAATGAGCCGAGTAAGTGAACGTAATGTTACATTGGCGTGATCAGCATTGGGTGTAACAAAATGCTGTATTAATGGTTTTAAAAACCTAAGGTGTGTGTGAAGGTTGTTATAAACTTTAGAGGCAATATATCTACCCACTTTATTTTATAAGTATATCACATTAAATTACCCACTTCTTATTAGGATCCATCGAAGGGTTCGTTCGTTATGATAAGAGATTCACATGCTAGACACATTGACAATATTTTAACCTTATGCACAAGCCAAAAAGGTCTTCTGTTCGATTTTTTACCAGTACTTCCATGTAGCCAGTCCACATGGAACTAATGTAACCCACAATTTCCATACATGGAACTAATGGGAATACCTTTAACAATGGTTCATAGAGACTAGGTACTATTTAAAAAGTATATTTATTAAATAACGTTTTCAGAATGAGATGTTAAATCTAAAGCAGAACAACGAGCGACTACAACGGTTAGTGACGTCACGATCGTTAGCTGGTAGTCAAAGTTCATTAGGTACCGGTGGATCAGCTGTGGAAGACCCGCGAAGATTCAGCCTGGCTGACCAAGCTACTATGCATCAGGTAAATTTAACAACTAAAACAATTAAAAACACTACAATTACAAAACGCTGTCTATACTCATAAGTATATCGTATAGTTTGTGATATAGGTTCTAGAATGACGATAACCATACTTAGATATGTACTTTTTTTCGCGAGTTCTTACTAGATCGCTTTAAAGTTAGCGCGAGTGGCGCGGCTTCGCAATAAACGTTTTTTTGGTACTAAATGGTGACAGGAGGTTACCCGTTACGGGGCCGATACATGCTACATGTGCGAAATTCAGAAAAACCTAACATCAGAGCGGCCGAGTTAGAATGAATATTATTTTGTAAATATGTAGATACCTAATACACTTAATAGTATATCTAGCTCTGTTAGAAAGGTTTTAGCACTGTTATATTAATATTGTCACCTAAAAGATATAAGCTACAGCTGTAATGTTTCATAGAGGTATCTATGAAACATTACATAACATTTGTCAGCCATGCCATAACTAAATTACGCCCTTAGCTGATAAATTCTTAAGCGTGAAAATACGTAAGGTAATTTGTTGATCAAATGTTCAACAATACCTTACCTAGAAATAAAAATATTAGTATCAAACAATCAATGATTACTAATATATTTTAATATGCATTGGTAAAGGAATTTATCAAAAATCACATTTAAAGACATGACAAAAATGTGTTCACAGGATAGTAATGCTTTATAAACCATTGTTTATCTAATCTAGTTCAATTCATAATATTTATAGTACGTATCTACAATATTTATTTACCCTAATGATATCGATTTGACCTATATATATATATATCTGTATATAAAGTGTGTCTAGCCTAATTTCTTTTTTTATTTTATTTATTTAAAAAACTTTACATACATACAGTATATAGGCCGACTTAATGCGAAAGGCATTCTCTAGCAGTCTATTGAGGTGGTGCAGAGAAACAAAGTAGGTGCCCAAGAAGTTACAGTTTTAATCAAAAATAATAGTAAAAATTCTAATAAAACATATTAATTATATATTTATATCTAATACTTATACCTAATGTTATAAATAATTTTTGATATTTATGCACGATTTTAATAGATTTTAGACCTAATGTAGTTAGTAACAAGTTAATTATATTTCAGGCAACAATAGACATGCACTCACAGCCTTTAGACCTAGACTTCAACTGTATGACGTCGACCCCAACCATGGACTTCTCCAAAAAAGGTTCGCCTAAATCGAGCATAGAGCCCATATACGGCAATAAAGCCGCTTGCGAACTTAATGAAAACAGCGAGACGCTGTTAGGGGCACTGAATGGCAGCAGTGATTTATTCGCCAACGGACTCAATGCGTCCGAGCGACTCAGCGGCGACTACGACATAAACAGTGTGTTACCGCCGCCTAAGAGTCGCGAACTAGCGATTGGGGAAAGCTATTCAGATATCGGTACGTTTTGCTTTTAAATGACGCTAATTGTTTTTTAATGTACGTTAGATAAGCACCTTTTAATGACTCATTGTGTATTTTACTAACAGGTGTCGCGGACAGCCAAGGCGACACAACAGATGGCAAAAAGATAGCCATAGCTGTATACTTAGGACAACCGGAGACATTCCAAAGATATTTTGAAGAAGTTCAAGACACGCTCACGGAATCAGAATGCAGATTTTACGCGAAACAATCAGCAAGCGCGTACAATAATCATTTCGAGAAGCAGTCGAGTTTCGACTCGCCGCGAATGCCGCAGAACCGCAGTCCTGAAACTGAAACGCAGGACTACTCGCAAATAAATAAGTCTAACACGAATAGCCTTAAAAGCAATAAATCTACGCACAGTAATTCGTATAAGAATGTTTATAATAGTGATTCGACAATAAACTGTAATGAATTCACCATAGCTTACACTTATATATCTGGCAAGACTACTTGGCAGAACTTAGATTATATAGTTAGGAAGACGTTTAAAGATTATTTGTCTAGAATAGACTTGGGAACAAATCTCGGTCTGAATACGGACTCGATAACGTCTTATCACTTGGGTGAAGCGACTAGAGGCCCTGAGATCGGGTTCCCTGAGTTGTTGCCTTGTGGTTATATTATTGGCACTGTCAATACGCTGTATATCTGCTTAGAAGGAGTTGGAAGCCTGGCGTTCGATAGTCTTATACCAAAAAATATTGTATATAGGTATGTTAAAGCTAAAGTACCTACCTTCATTGAATCGATTTTGTTAATATAAAGATCAACTCTAATGTAACATTTTGCTTGCAGATATGTTTCACTTCTATCGGAACACCGGCGAATAATTCTGTGCGGTCCCAGTGGTACAGGCAAGTCGTACTTGGCTGCAAAACTAGCGGAATTCTATGTACAGAAGACGCAACGTAGGGGCAACCCTGCTGAAGCCGTTGCTACTTTCAAGTAAGAATATTTAATTACTGTAGTTTCAAAAGAAATAACTCATTTATCTAATCAAAAGAGGTAATTTACTCCTTGAGTTAGAAAGTTAAATTATATAACATTAGGTTTATAAATATTTCGAAATTAGCTGAATCAAGTAGAAGTAATAATGTCACCCCAGCTATGAAAGGTATTTAGTGTAGTAGTGGACGTGTTAGGGGGACGCCCGCGGACGTTTTAGGATGTAGGCCTTTAGGTTTTTCCAAAGCGATTGATGAAAGGACCGTTTGAAAGGTGCTGTAAACTACAATTTAAAATAAAATTAATTAATTAATTACTTTAAAGAATAACTTGATTAGGTTAAATTAAAATATTAATTAAACTTCCAGTGTCGACCGCAAATCGTGTAACGAACTTCGAGCGTACCTCGCTAACATCGCGGAGCAGTGTGGCGCGGCGGCCGCTGAAGAAGCCGCGTTACCGTCCGTCGTGATACTCGACAATCTGCAACACGCCTCGGCTTTAGGTGACGCCTTTGCCGGACTGCTGCCCCCTGATAATAGGAATATGCCTGTTATTATCGGTAAGGATAAAATATTAATCACTTCATTATCGGAGGAGTTTGTTATAGTCACCATGATGCTAAACAGGCAAGGTGGTGGCCGCAACAACGCTGCAGTTTTTTCGATTTTAACTAAAATAAAGTGTGAAAATAAAACTTGTTTTGCAAAATATGAAAATGAACATACCCTACACATTTTAATAATGGTGCAGACAAATGAGAAATATTGCATTGCGAGGTTATTATTAGATAAGTAATATTCATACATAAATTATAAGTACATAATAATTAATATTATATGTAAAATTTTTGTTTCAGGTACAATGTCTCAAGCGACTTGCAACACAACAAACTTACAACTGCATCACAACTTCAGGTGGCTTCTGACTGCCAATCACATGGAGCCGGTCAAAGGGTTTTTAGCTAGGTAAACAATCTTTCTGTATCATGGTTAACACGTATGAGTCATACTGGCAATCGCTAGCTTAACTTATTACGCACACTACGATTGCAGCGCATCTTCATTGAGCTTACAAAAATGAAGAAACAGGAGCGGGATTCAGGACGTAGAAGCTACGTTGTGGTTAGCTATTAAGGTCAGGCATTCAATTACTCCGAAATGCACCAATCGTATGTCCGTAGTGAGTTATAGCTAACAAATGCCGCTTTAAGTTGTACATATCTGTTAAATATATTAGGACATGGATATAATGCATTATATTAGGGGAATATTAGGGGGTTATCTGTTATCGAATATGACGCTCTCGTCTTACCCCGTCAATTATATGTTCTGTTGAAGCGTGAAGTTATGTGTGTATGAGCGTTCACGTTCGCACATAAGAGTGGCATGTCGCAATTTATTGTCATATTTTAGCGATTTTAAATTTTTATCATTTAATCGGAGCTGTATTTTAAAAATATTAGTAAAACACTTTTTAGAATTAAGTGAAAGCTGTATAAAAAGTGTAGTAAAAAGTAAGTAACCATAATGCTTTTATAATATTATTATGTATTATTTGCATAATTTATATGCAAATAATACATTAGAAACTTGCATGGCTTTATTTTCATAATAAAATAACTGTAAGCATTATGGTTACTTACTTTTTATACAGCTTTCACGCAATATATTAATAATTTTATAATAATATTTTTAAAACATAGCTCCGATTTTATAATTAAAATTGAAAACCACGAAAATATGACACTAAATTGCGACGTTTTGCCAGTCTTATGTTTGACCGCTCGTTTATCAATGTCGTGTGGTGTGTAGGTACCTGCGGCGCAAGCTGTTCACGCTAGAGCTGCGGCTGGGGCGGCGCGAGGCGGCGCTGGCGGGCGTGCTGGAGTGGCTGCCCGGCGTGTGGGCCTCGCTCAACGCCTTCCTTGAAGCGCACTCCTCCTCCGACGTCACCGTCGGACCGCGCCTCTTCCTCGCCTGTCCCATGGACCTGGAGGCTAGTCAGGTGGGACTCACTTGTGTTGTTATTGAACCACTGCTCAGCTGCTTTTTAAAAGCATCAATTAGAAACCGGAGTAACAGTCAATTCTGATCTTATTTTGAAAATTAGGTACTGAAATTATGACGAAATAGGATAACTTTACAAACCACAACATTTAAACGCCTCTGAAGTGAGAGTCTTAAAATTTCGGTACATCTACAGTAAAAACACTCGTATTCACCCACCTACACTCCGTTCAACAACATGTAAAACACAGTTATAGAATACACCTTAATTATTTATTTCTGTCACAGGCCTGGTTCGCAGACGTGTGGAACTACAGCATAGTTCCATACGCTTCGGAAGCAGTCCGCGAAGGTATCGCATTATACGGCAGGAGACGCCACGCCGCCGTAGATCCCTTGCAACATATTAAATCTTCCTATCCTTGGCGAGAACCCAATCATTCTCACGTAAGTATTAAATATAATATATATTGAAAAGAAATTATCATTTCATAGCAGCCGAAAGACGTCCACTGCTGGACATAGGCCTCCCACAAGTCTCGCAAACTTGACTGGTTGTCAGCCGTCCTCGTCCATTGGGTGCCCGCCAATCTTATCAGGTCATCAGTCCACCCTGTGAGGAGACATTATAATACTGTGTAACAGTG
This sequence comes from Parascotia fuliginaria, assembly GCA_963082885.1. NCBI lineage: Eukaryota > Metazoa > Arthropoda > Insecta > Lepidoptera > Erebidae > Parascotia > Parascotia fuliginaria. Next base: position 8,484,912 of record OY720173.1, on the reverse strand, counting down.
GCTTGCACAGAGATTTTTGACATGGTAGGCATTATTTAAGCATGTTGCTAAAATCGTGATTTCAAGCAAATACTAAAGTAGGCAGTGCCTTTCTGCGTGCACGCCACTGCTGTGTAGTATAATACTGTATGTGGGACAATAAAAAACGAAATATGTACAAATGCTAATAAAGTTATTACAATCTTAGTGTTCATTGTGGCAATGGTACTAATTTTGTGTTTTTATTTTACAGACACTAAGAGCGATTACAGTGGAGGAAATGGGTATTGAAGAAGCAAGTCAAGATCCCAATACTAACAATAATCAAGATCCTTTGGTGTGTAATAGACGTATAATTAATATCATACACATACCTATCAGTATTGACAGGCACCATTCATTTTTTAAATATATCTAGTATCTCTAAGTAACGTAAAAATGATTTTTGCTATTATAGCGATAATAGCAATACGTCGTTGTCAAACCAATATCTGCTATTGTGCCATTTAATGTAAATGACAATAACGAATAACAAAAATCAATGAAAGATAATTTAAAACAAAATACTTATGATTAATATTTATCATTACAGTTAAATATGTTGATGCGACTGCAAGAGGCGGCGAACTACAGTGGAAACCAAAGTCAAGACTCCGACAACGCGAGTATGGATTCGAATCTCACTCACGACAGCTCTATGGGCAACGAGCTATAATACGAAATATTGTCTCCACAATGTTGTGACATTATTCACTAGTTTTTATACGAAATGTTGGTATACAGTGATAATATGAGTACTTTTTAATACTTGATGTTGAAGCAAAATATACCAACATGATTTCATAAAAACTACAAATCTGACGTTCCTTACATGTGGATTATAATATGATATATAAAGCCAAATATTTGCCATATGTACATTATTGATATTTATTATTTACATATCTTAAGTGTTACTTTAGTTGCGAATCTATATTATTTCTAGTTGATTTTTTGGTATTTTATCGCAATATTACAGAGGCGATAAATTAAATAATTAGATATATTTTTAAAGGATTTTACTCTGCTGTGTTTGTGCACGCAAACATCTAGTACAAGAGTATAAATTGCTTTTTCATCAAATTATGTTTGTTTGTTTGCAAAACAATTTGTTAACAAAGAGAAATATCATTTCCACACACCTACTTACCAATGTGAATAAGAAATCGGTAACAGTGCCTGGAGCGGTAATTTTCAAATTTTTACGACGTAATTTGAACGATGTTGAACTAGTAACTGTTTATATAAAGCATTGTGGCTTTTACTATTGTTATATTTTTTCAAAGTTAGGATATAAACCGCATTTGTATTACTATGACATGTATGTAACATATGAAAGTGTAATTTTTATACCATTTTCATAAAAATCATGTACCTTATAAAAATTAAGTGTAAATATGTTTAATATATTTTCTTTTTGTATGCGAATACACTAACCGCTATCTATTATGCCATAAACAGCGTTACTTTTTAACACGAATGCGTAACAACTGTGTTACAGTGTTCGGTATGTATTGACTTGTGTGCATAAAAGAAACGTGATATCTACAATCTATGCTTTACAGAAAATGTGAAATAAAAAAATTGACAACAAAAATTGTACAGCATTTTAATTTATTCTCTCCCAACTACAAATTATGACGCAAGTTTTGTTCTTAATTTCATTACACATTAACATAACATATCAGCCAAACTTCCACTGCTGGACATAGGCCTCCCCCTGCTAAACTGAAAAGTCTTATGATTATAAACACTAAAATACGATTAAACTGAAAGAGTTAATTTTAAATGCACACAAACACGTAGGTACAGTTTTAATGTTATTTGTACGTAGTACAAAATGTCGTGTTCCGTTACATGCATAGTAGGTAAACCAAAAACTATCTCACTAACATAAAGTCACTCACACCAACAACAGAAGACAAAAAATGTCTACCCTGCGAGAGGGTAATACGCGCGAAGGCGCATGGCGATAGAAGCAGTGGTACAAAAAAATTGAGTGGCCAACCTAACGTCATACCATAATACACATAAATGGCGTATTAAGTAATTATGCGATTAATCCTACTAATACCTAAGTAATATTCGAAAATAGTCGTAAATGTTATAGATTTTTAGTTGTCCAGCTTCTGTAATGTAGTTAGTATGTTATGTAGTAGCTTCTTCTGCACATTTTTATATTTGTTGCTCTTCTAGTTTTTTAGTTATTTCACAAAAACAGATTCACACATGATTCTGCTGAAGTAACGTCACTGCCGTCAGACATTTTCTTTTTTAATGGGTATTTTGAAATAAATGTTAGCTATATAATAAGTTCTCTAGACGAGGTAAATGTTGCAACTTATTTTATATTAGTTCTGTCTTCGGCTGTGAAGTTATTCGAGATTCTGCTGGAGTAACGTTTATGGTTTGCTAGAACGGTTAAGCGAATTCTTATCATCTTTTGTGACTTGATTGTGACATCTGTTTTGTGAAATAACTAAAAAACTATAAATGCAATTAATTGAAATAATATATGTTCTCAACAATTACAGAAGCGGGGCATCTAAAAATCTATCACATTTACGACTATTTTTTTACAGTATTTTGCAATGATAAGTTGATAACGCACGTATTAGCGGGAATTTGTGACATCCTCATAGATGTTTGTTACTCTCACGCAAAAACCCCAATGAATTATAATGAAACTACAGTACTTAATATACCTACCTAATGGTAATATAGCTTACATCAGAATATGACATAGTAGGCCTAAATTTCCTTTACTTTCATAGGGGTTTTACAACAATGGTCAGGCCTGACATAGGTCAAATTGGTAATTCGTCAAGTCCTCTTAGATATGCACGCTCCTGCCTCGCACTTCGGTGCCAGCCCCCTCTCTCGCTTTGCTCACTGCGCTGCGTGGAGCTTAAACGGCGTGGCGTGTATTTTTTTTGTTAATATTGACATTTTTAATTGCATAATATCTTATAAATGGTACGTCCGATTTCAATCATTCAAAAAGTAGTCAACTGGTATTGAAACAGTCTTGAATACGAAATAACTTATTGGGATAATAATTATTAAAGTGATGGGAGATAACGTCTGATTTTGATAGACATTTCTATCAATTTTTTAATTTTAAAATCTAGTAATGGTGACATGACTATAATAGTTGGACATAATTATGGTCTCGCGAAGTGTTTTGTAAATATTGATAATAATTATATGTTCTATAATATTGTAGAACATTTTTTTGTTTTATCATCAATACTTTAAGCAGCGCATGCGATAAGACATTTTTTAGCTAACTTTTTTACACCTTGGTTTGGTTTTAGTAGGGATTTCTAAGGATCTCTAATTTTTTAGTAATATACCTATAATATAGCCTGTTACTGATAATGTAGCTTTGTAATGGTAAAAGAATTTTTAAAATCGGTCCAGTAGTTTTGAGTTTATTCGTTGCATACAAAAATACAAATACTTCCTCTTTATAATATTAGTATAGATATAGATAATAGATGGGGCTGGAGAATAGATTTTTTTGCAATTCTAGCCAAACTGTACATAAACATATCATTTACCCACCTATGGACACTCATTTTAAAAAGTTAAAAATCAGACTCGACTATATATTAGACTTTCCCATTCGTATTACACTCATTTTTGAAAAGTGTCACAATTAGATTCTTTAGTGCTAATGAAACAAAAAAAAATCGAAAAAAAATTATTCCATCGCGAAGTTTACGCGTCATGAGCGGCAACGTCGCAATTTAGTATCATATTTCGTGGTTTTAAATTTTTATCATAATCTTTTATATTTTTTTTATAATAATTATTCATATCTATATTTAAAAATATGTTCTGTCTTTAAGCTAGAATTAGGTGAAAGCGACATAAAAAGTAAGTACTTAACCATAATTCTTACAGTTATTTTACTATGAATATAAATTTAACGCAACTTATGTTTCAAATGTATTAGGTATTTGCATAAAAATAGAACTGTAAACGCAATCAATCTTTGAATGGAATTTTAAAATTCAGTTTGCTATTTTATGAAATAAAACTAAATGAAACTACACAAAATTCAGAGACTAGTGACACTCACAATAATCTTGATTAAGTATGTAGGTAACCAATAATATTTCGAAAACTGTAGTTGAAATGGTCCAGTAGATAAGGCACCCACTTCGTAAACACAAGTCATTGGGTTAAAATCCGGGCAAGTACCAATGCGATTTTTCAAATCTTATGTAGGTACTTTTTAAGTTTATCTTGGACATGTCTGACTCACGGTGAAGGAAAACATCGTGAGAAAATCTAAACTTAAAGGTCTGAAATTGCCAATTCGCCTTGAGCAAGCGTGGCGATTAATGCTCATCCCTTCTTTCCATGAGAAGAGGTCAACGCCCGGCAGTAGGACAGTAGGTACTTAAACAGGCTGGTAGGTATTATTATTCGAAAACTCGAAGTATCTCACTCACGGTCAACAGCTCTCGCAATAGCTCAAAGTAACTACATTGCTCCACACACATTTCCTGCAGAAATGCCTAGTCATTATGACATGACTCCTATGGTCTTCTACACCACACACCATCCAGAGCTATCGCACACCGCCTAGGTATAGCCTCCGTTCGATGCAATCGAGAATCTCTACTCACATCAAACCGTTTCTATTTCATATCAACAACTAAAATAAAATATCATATCAACATCTGTCAATCGGCACTTTGAGTCTCAGGCATCTTTCTAGGTCGGACATGTAAGTACCTACTTGTAAATACTTTTGTTCCAAACAATTCAAAAAAAATATCACCTAATATTTCGACAATTTGAAACGGTCCTCTATACTTAGGGTCCAATTTCGTCTGATTACCTACGCATATCGTGGTAGGACGAAATCATCAGCAAACATTTACTAATATTACTCTATTAGGTACTTACCTAAACTAAAATCATAA